>CAWUFW010007850.1:0-600000 GCA_963921515.1 Calotriton arnoldi | reverse complement strand
ATCCCCCCCACTCGAAGGGAACCTGCGCCAGCAGACACTGGCGCTCTGAATTGTCCACCGCAATTACTTGGTGGAATGCCCCTGGGACTACCTGCTTCTCAGAGACCAGGTGACACCGGACTGAGGTCCCACTGGCTCCAGTATCTCTGAGAGCCTCTACCCTTTTCCCATTGATGGTCACCCAGGTGCTGTATTTCTTTGTGTTAGGGGGCACCGGGTTTCCTGGGACCATCTCACTGTCCCCTAGTGAGACGAGGGTCATTTTTGCGGGGTCCCCACCCTCCTGTGGGTACTCCTTTCGGAAGTCGGTGCAGGAGTCGTCGGAGCCCTCGAAGTCACATGCGTTGCAGATCGAACTGCGCTGGCATCGGTAGGCGTCGGGTGCTGCGGTGCGGGGTGCGGTGCCCTCAGGTCGCGGTGCGAACAGCGGCTTGGTGGTGGCGTCAGATGGCGTCATCGGTGAGTCCAGGGTCGCGGTGCGAAGTGAATGCGGTGCTCGTCGCGGTGCTGGCAGGTCGTGGTGCAAGCAGCGTTGTTGTTGTTGCTGAAGCGCTGTCGTCGGCTGACGAACGGGAGTCGATGGCGCCGGCGTCAGTAGGCCAAGGCTGCGGTGCGGGATGAGGGCGGTGCGTTGTGTAACTTTACGAGCGGTGCCCTCGAACCACGGTGCAAGCAGCGGCGTAGATTTCGGCATGGAGCGGCGTCGTCGGGGATACCAAGGCGTCGTCGTGAAGTGAGGCGGTGCAGAGTGCCCACAGGTCGCGGTGCGAGCAGTGGCTCGGTGGCGGCGTCAGCAGGCGTCGTCGGTGAGACCAGGGTCGTGGTGCGGCGTTGCCCTCTGTGGTGCCTTTAGGACACGGAGTCGTCAGCGGCGGCGTCGACGTCGTAGGGTTGCTTTTCTTCTGTTGCAGCACAAAACACACAGTCCCCAGTGCTGAGGGCAGAAGAGCTTGAAGTCTTTGCTGTTCCTGAGACTTCTTGAACAGGGGGCAAGCTCTACCTCAAGCCCTTGGAGAAACTCACAAAAGTAGATTGCAGAAAGTCCAGTCCAGTCCTTTCACTGCCCAAGACAGAAGCAGCCACTGCAGGCCAACACAGCAAAGCACACAGCAAAGTGGTAGTTCCTCCTCACAGCTTCTCCAGCTCTTCTTCTTGGCAGTCTTCTTGGTCCAAAAGAGTTCTAAAGGTCAGGGGTCTGGGCCCCAATATTTATATCCCAGAATCCTTTGATCTCTTAGGCAGAGAGTGTCTGTGCCCAGCCAGAACCAGTCCTGCCTTCTCTGGTGTGACTTCCTGGCAGGAGGTGGAGACGGCATGGTCAGAGGCAGACCAGGCCCTTTGAGGTGCAAGGAAATCTCCTCCCTCTTCCCCAATTGCAGCCCAGGTCTATTCAGCCCTTTCCTGACCCACCTTGACTATCTGGAGCCACTCCTGCTCCCCAGCCTTTTCTCATCCAAAACCCAGACAGGCAATCCACATTCCAGCAGAGGCACACAGGATGACTGAGCAAGAAAATACCTACTTTCTAAAAGTGGTATTTTCAAACACAGAATGTAAAAATCACCTTCACTAAAAGATGCATCTTTAGATTCTGAGTTCAGGCATACTAAACTTTATTTTCCTACCTAATTCCCCGGGCCAGTTATGTTTATAAGATGTTATAAACAAACTCCCCATTCTGTCCTATGGGGAACAGGTAGCCTTGCAATAGCGAAAAACGAAATTGGCCGTAATTCACTATCAGGACATGCCACACACACTAGGGCATGTCCTACCTTTCACATACACTGCACCCGGCCCACAGGGGTACCTTGGGCCTACCTTAGGAGTGGCTGACATGTAAGAAAAGGGAAGGTGAGGGACTGGCAAGTGTGTGCACTGGCCAAGTCGACATGGCAGTTACCTTTTCAGGGCTACTCACGTGGGTGGCACAATCAGTGCTGCAGGCCCGCTAGTAGCATTTGGCTCACAGGCCCTGGCACACTCAGTGCACTTTACTAGGGACTAACAAGTAAATCAAATATCCAATCATGGAAACACCAATCCATAACACAATTTACCACAGGAGCACTTGCACTTTACCACTGATCATCAGTGAAAAAAGTGCGCAGAAACACTACGCCAGCAAAAACAGAGTCAAAACCGGAAGATCACAAAGCAAAAACTCAGGGGAAACACGCCAAAAGATGCCAAGTCTAACAGGATTACATTTATTATAACAGATTTTACTTACATTTTGGATGGTGTCATTTCTCGATGACTATATGTGTGTAACATTTATAGTGCTTTTAAACCAAATAAAGTAAACTGATGATGATGTGACTTACTATTTCCATAACGATTACATCAATCGGATGAGACAGCAGCATTAAAAGTCAGTGCTTCGTCTCTCAGTTGTTCGGGGAAGTAATAACTACCAAGCTATCCTACTTTGCTAACGTAGTGCCTAGGATCACACTCAAATGGGTTTCAAAGCTCTGCTATAGATGCATGTACCTGGAAACTGACAGTCGAAGACATTTTCCATTGATGCGCTAAAACCTGAAATCTGGACCCTTCCCTCCATTTATCTAAAATATCCTCTTTAGCCCCCAGAACACTGGTAGAAACTGGACAAGAGCATCTTGGGCAGGAGGAGTACAAATCGTTAGATTTTTCAGTAGAAACTGCATCTATCTTAAGTTTCCTGCAAATTTTGGAAACACAAAAGGTGAAAACCAAGTATCCGGATACAGGAAAAATGAGAGAAAGAGAACCTTGCCATCAGAACGCACAAAGGGAAATTTAGAAAAAATATGTGCAAGGGGGGGGGAGGGGCAGAGGCATTATATTATATATTGCATTTACCTTTCTAAACATTCTGTAAAGAGGAAAATAGAAATAGTGATTGTTTTTTGTTGCACTTTGTTTCATTATGTTTGGCACTCATTCGAGAAACATTAATATTCGTCTTCTCAGATGTTTCCACAAATGTCCTAGTCTTTCTGACTGAAATTTGAAAATATTTCAACAGATGCTTTATATATTTTCCCCGAATGTTTGGACTGACTCCAAATAAGAGAAGTTGAGCTTAGGGGAACGAGATGTGTGTATCTTGTAATGAATCTTCATTCTAGTTGGACAAGGGAGTAGCCAAGAAAATAAACTACCCACCACTTTGAACTGTAGCTCAAATAGCTCTTGTGAGCAGATGAGGCAGTCGTACCCGGCAATTGTTTTGGAGACTGTGCTTTTGAGGGATTTTTTAAAATTCTTAATTTTATTTCCTTCCTTTTTCTCCATACTTCCTTTAGTCATATGTCTTTCCTGTCTTCATCCTTCTTTCAGTCTTTTTCCACCTTGCTTTCATCCTTTATTTCCCTCCTTTCACTATGTTCTCCGCCCACCTATCCATCCTTCAATCCATCTTTTTCTCTTTCACTATCCTTCATTCTCTTTTTTTCTTTCCTTTTCATCCATCATCCAACCATATTACCTTCCTTCTTTTCACACATCACTATCTTTTCTCTCCATCTATTCGTCCTTCTCTCCATCCATCCAACATCCATCCATATCTCCATACATCCATCACCCATTCTTCACTCCATCCACCCATCTCTGCATTTATCCATCCATGCTCTCATCATCCTTCTCATCATCTCTCTAGCCATCCTTGTCTCATGTCCTTCCACTGCAAGAGATCATCTGTATGAGCTTCTTGGAGAACAAACTGAAAGGAGCCATTAATAACATCTTAAAAGTTTCATGTTACACTGAACTGTCCCCGCTCAAGCTGCTAAAGGGGGGGTGGGGGGTTAATGACGCCTTTGTAGGTGGACGCTAGGACATTCCATCTCAGCCCGCCACTGGACTGACAACAGATCATATGTAGACTGGGATTCTACTTCCCTGAACCCATTCAACTGTTATTTAAAAAGAGATTATAGCCTTATTTTAACACTGTGTTTTAAAACACCTTTGACCCACCAGGGCTCCACCTCACTCTCCTATGCTCATGTCAGCATTTCCAGTGCTTTAAGTGGAATGAAAACAAGCATCTGCAATGCAATAGGTCTCGCATTTACATGAGTTTGAGCTATTGGCATTGTAAATGACAAGGCCTTTAATTTATGTTTTCGTTTTTAAAACATAAATAAAAGGCATTGTCATTTACAATGCCAATTGCTTAAACTCTCACAAATGCGAGACCTATTGCATTCCAAATGCTTGAAGGCATCACTGAGTTGCCCCCTTCTGTCTCCCAGGGCCGCTGAAGAGCTCCCCATTTGCTACGAGTTAAATAAACAAGCCAGTGGTCAGAACTGTGCACGAGAGACCCTCCTGCAGTAAGAGAAACTCATTAAAGAAAATAGTGCTTATAGACTGAAGAAGACGTACTGTGTAACAACCGAAGTAAAAGGGCCAGTCCTCATGGGAGGTTACAAATTAAGACAAGGCGGCACTAAGGAGGGACTAACAAGCCTAATAAGGAATCAGAAGCCAGCATTTACAAAGGACAATGGCACACGCCAATGACAAATATGGGCGGAGAGTGGGCGGGGATTCAAGTACATACTCCAATACAGCATGGCTCGCAGAGCAGCGCATGTGCTGCCCAGGCTCGACCTAAAAATGGTGGGGCCCTAAAATGGGTGTGGTTTGAGAAGGCTTTAAACGAGGCATGGTCTATGTAATGATTAAATGTGAAATAGCAACTTGTGTCTGACTTATTCATAAATTAGATCTCACTGGACAAAGCATATTGAAAATCAGCAGGATATTTTATTTAGCAGTTTATATAGCACCTTTATCCAGGGCCAAAAGCAATAAAACAGTTTGACAAGGAAACTTTTCACAGAAGGGACTTCCGGTGACATTGATTTACAGCACTAGCATGTGACAGGCAGGTAGGTAGAGGTTTCTTTTTTTCTTGAGCCGGTGAATGACGGGCCCTTGTTCAATGTGCAGGTTTTTGGCTACGCCAGGGCCCAACCATGGCGGTCCCTTGTCTTTTTAGAGCACTGATCATTTCTCTCTCGCCTTCCTTCTAAGTTTGCATGCCACGGACTGGCAGTTTTTGACATTTTCACTCCTTAACCCTTAGCATGCATTCCATTCCTGAGAACAAGGGAATGAAGGTGGCCTGAGATCATGTACAATGCTCAGGGAGAAGGGGGTCTTTGTACACACAACTGTGGGCGAGAAGCAGTGGGAGGGGCACTATAGACTTCATGAATAAAAATAAATAAATTGGTAATTTGCCCAAAACCTGCTTTCAGAAAGACATAAAGGAATACTAGAACCCACCATTGTCGAGGAACGCGTTTGTATTATAACTAGGAATGAAACAGTATGAGCATGCTAATTTACTAACAATTATATAGCATTGGTGAAAGCTTCCCATTTCATGCAGTGTTAAATCAACCTATAATTGCAAGCATGCCTGGCAAGTCTTAACCTTAATTCGCTGATTTTTTACTGTGGTTTAAGAGCCATGCCACCGTGCACTTTCATGCCTTGTTACCAATGTACAGAACAAAAAGGAGCTAACAAGGGGATCATTCACTGCATTACTTAAGGATTAATCCTCAGGACATATAAATATTGCAGTAATTTAAAGAAACATATATTAAATGCAAAAATGTAGTGATAAAGAAAAAATAACAGCTTGACAGCTGGGCGTACAGGAAAACACAAATGTTTTACCGACAACAAATGAACATTACAAATGGCACATATAATCACATAATAAGGAGGGGGTTACAAAATGTCAACCACCCAACACCGGAGTGACCCATAATGGTCCTAAATAGCACAGTCCATAATAAGGTTCATAGGCAGTGCTGATCCACTCTTGCAAAAGGTAAAACGTCCTATGATAAGCCACTTGGGGAAGAGATCACATATATGATGACAAGCACAGTCTTATTATTGCAGAGGCGAGTAGCAGAGAAACGTCGACGTTTCGGTCTCTATAATAATTAATATGTTAGACCCTCTTCAGGACAATGCTTACAGCTTACAGATGTTTTGATAGTTCAGTAATATAAAGGCTGTGGAATGTTGCAACAACTGCGTATCTATCATAATGTTACTTTGAACGGTATTATCAGCGGTGCTGCTCATGGATGCTGGCAATGGCTAAAACACCAATGTGGTTTCTTTGCGCACAATTTATTTAAATAAGTTTATTTTGGGGCTTGAACATAGCGCTTGGGCCCCTTGAGAGCAATTTGAAAGAGTTCAGGGGGAAGTGGTATCGTAGTTGGTGGAAAACAAAATCCATGCTTGGTTTGCCATGGAGCGATACTATGTTGGTAGAGGTTATTTAGAACAGGTGGGATTTCAGTTGTACCCTGAGTATGCAGAACCTTTAAAGTTTAAATCAATTAGGTATGAAGTTCAAAAGGGTGGAGCTTTGAAAGAGGAGGAATATTCCGCAGAACAACTTGTATTTTCCTGGGTGGATGGCAAGCAGACTCAGGGATGCAGACTTTGGGCATTTGGCCAGCTAGCATTTCCTGAAGAACTTGTAAAGGTGAGTTGAGGCTCATCCATGCAAAGCGCTGTGACCATGGTATACTGTTGCAAATGGGGGTGGTTCCTTACTCAGTAACTAGCTTGGGCTCTCAGTGCTAGGGTGTTGTGGTCAGAATGGCACATTCTAGAGGGTGTGGCATGAAGCGTGATTCATAGCCCTTGCTAGTTTGCTGACTGTTTTGGCAGGTAGCCCAGTGCAATGGAATTACACTGGTTCTGTTGGTATACAGCCTGAGCATTGACCAGGGCGATCTGTTGGGGGAGGGACAGCATGGGGAAAATTCCCTGTGTTAGGTAAAAAGGCATTTGACATGTTTTTGACTTAGGGAATGAAGGTCAGCTCGGAACAGAGTGTGACCCATAAGTTCTGACGGGACTCCAGTTGGCCTGATTAAGGGAAGGCCAGAATTGACAGTTATGGACACAAGAAGAATCTCTGTCCTTGAAAGGAGGAGTTTGTTTTGGTGCATCCAATCTTGTTTTTTCTGTCATGCAGGGCCAAATTTCTGTTGTATGCAGGAGTGGTCCTGCAGTTTTATGTGTTGCTGAGTGTCGTGAGCATACATGTAAAATGCTGCTCAGTAATATTCAACGATCCCTTCAAAGGAGCTAGTTATGGGCATACCACAAGGGGCAGAAGCTGTTTAGAGCAGAAAGTGCCAAGCTTAACTGGAAAGAATGTGCAACAGTTGTGCGCTGTGCTGCAAAGCCCAAAATTTGTGGCTGGGCGAGAACAAAACTTTGTATGGTCGATGGTTTGGAAAAGTAAGTACAATGAAGGCACAGATATGGCCTCAGTCCTAGGAAGAAGGATTATATTACCTACCCTGTAAGCATCTGTTCTTGGCATGTAGAGCTGTAGATTCACATGCTTTGCATACTCCTGACATCTAGTGTTGGGTCCGGATGTTTGCAAGTTGTTTTTCATCGAAGAACTCTTTCACAGTCACGAGGTGAGGTGGCTCCTCCTTTCGGTGGTAATGTGCATGGGCATCGACTCCATTGTTAGATTGTTTTCCCACAAGAGGGTGAGAATGGAGTAAATTAGTGTAAAGAAAGATGCCCATGCATAATCAATCAATCAATCAATCAATCAGGGATTTGTGATGCGCACTACTCACCCGTGAGGGTCTCAAGGCGCTGGGGGCGGGGGGTTTCGGGCAGCTCAGTCTCATCCGAAGAGCCAGGTCTTGAGGCTCTTCCTGAAAGCTTGCAGTGTGGAGGTTTGTCTGATGCTGAGGGGGTGTTAGTTCCAGGTTTTGGCTGTGATGTAGGAGAAGGATCACCCTCCTGCTGTGGTTCTGCGGATGTGAGGGATTTCGGCCAGGGCAAGAGCGGCGGAGCGGAGGCTTCTCTTCCTCTCTCCCTCACCTCTGCTCTCCTTCACCTCTCTTCTCCCGCCTCCTTCCCTCAGACCCTCCCCTGTGCTCTCCCTCACCTCTCTCTCCTTCACCTCGGCACTCCTTCACCTCTCTCTCCCTCACCTCTCTCTCCCTCACCTCTGCTCTCCTTCACCTCTCTTCTCCCGCCTCCTTCCCTCAGACCCTCCCCTTTGCTCTCCCTCACCTTCACTGCTGGCCATGCCCCTCCCTGCTCTGATCACCTCAGGCCTCTCTCTATTTCTGCAATTTTATAGCGCAAACAAGACACGACCCGAAGGTATCGGAGCGCTTTACATGAGCACCGGTTACATTACACAAGGAAACATTCATTTTTAGGTTCGGTGAAAGTAGGTGATTTGCCCAGAATCACAGGATGTTGAGTCGACGCCGAGACTCGAACCCGATTCCTCGGCTCCCAAGAGGGCAGCTCTTATTACTTGTCACATTAAGCAGGTTGACGTAGAGAGAGAAGTGTGAGGTGTATGGTGAGAAGTGTAGGGGTGAGGTGTAGGGTGAGAAGTGTAGGGTGAGAGGTGTAGGGATGAGGTGTAGGTGAGAGATGTAGGGGTGAGAAGTGTAGGGAGTGTAGGGTGAGAGGTGTAGGGTGAGAGGTGTGGAGTGAGCTGTAGGTGAGAGATGCAGGGTTGAGGTGGGGTGTAGGGTGAAAGGTGTGGGGTGAGGTGTAGGTGAGTGATGTATGGTTGCGGTATGGTGTAGGGCGAGAGGTGTAGGTGGGAGGTGTAGGGAGGAGGGTATCTTACCTGGCTGCAAAGTTCTTTGCATAAGAAATATGAGTAATTGTATTACTAACTGCAACAACCATGGGTGTCCGGGGAGGAGGGAGGGCGCATGTGAATCTACAGCTCTACATGCCAAGAACAGATGCTTACAGGGTAAGTAACATAATCCATTCGTGGCATGTGTGCTGCAGATACACATGCTTTGCATAGACTATATAGCAGTACTCCCCAAAGCGGTGGCTAACCAGTGGATGTTGCAGTTGTCTGAAAAAGTGTCTTTAGCACTGCTTGTTGACGTGCTAAGACATCCACACAATAATGTTTAGTAAATGTGTGTGGTGTGGACCATGTAGCTGCTTTACATATGTCAGCTATGGGAATGTTACCTAAAAATGCCACAGATGCTCCTATTTTGCGAGTTTAGTGTGCTCTAGGAGGAATAATTAAAATTCATTTAGCTTTAACATAACAAGTTTGAATACATTTGACTATCCACCTAGAAATGCCAGATTTTGAAATAAGATTTCCTTAATGAGGTGGAAAAAACGCGATAAAAAGTTGTTTTGTTTTACGAAAACTCTTTGTCCTGTCAATATAATATAGTACATGTCATACAATCTGGTGGTAAATTTAAATATCCAAACTCTATGACTTCAGGAGCCATGTCGCTAAATTGAGCTCCTTGAGGTTTGGATATCTGATTTCTCCATGGTTCTGTGTGAGAAAGTTGGAAGTGAGATGTAATTTTTGATGTGGTACCACTGACAGTTCCAGTAATGTGGTGAACCATGGTTGATGAGCCCATGTGGGAGCTACTAGAATCAGTGTGAGCGACGTCTGCGTGAGTTTCCGAACCAGCAGTGGAAGTAGAGGGAGAGGCCAAAAAGTGTAAGCAAATATCCCTGACCAGTTCATCCATAGGGCATTGCCTTTGGATAGATGGTGTGGGAATGTGGAGGCAAAGTTTGGGCATTTTGATTTCTCTGCTGTGGCAAAGAGATCTATGTCTGGGAATCCACATTTCTGAAAATTAAGGAAGGAGAACTTGGGAATGAAGTTCCCATTCGTGCACTTGTTGCTGCATCCTGCTGAGGAGATTGGCAAACTGGTTGTGTATTCCTGGAAGGTGTTCTGCCAGGAAATGAATTCTGTGATGTATTGCCCAACGCCAAATGGTCTGAGAGAGGCGTGACAACTGTAAAGAGGGTGTCCCCCCTTGCTTTTGTACATAGTACATCGCTGTGATATTGTCCGTCCGGGCTAAGACAACTTTCTCTAGGAGATGAGGTTGAAATGCTTTTAATGCTAGTTGAACTGCTATTAGCTCTAAGTAATTTATGTGGCGACTTTTTTGTTTGGTGTCCCATAAACCCTGAATTGTCAGGTGTTGAAGATGCGCACCCCAACCTGTTAAAGATGCGTCTGCTGTTAGCACAACTGGTGGAATAGGTTCGATGAAAGGCCGCCCTTTTGATAAATTATGTGTGTGCTACCACTGCAGACAGCGAAGAGTGCAGCTGTCTACCAACACTAGGTCTGTTAATTGACCATGTGCCTGATTCCACTGTTGTGCTAGGCATTCTTGAAGGGGGCACATGTGTAACCTCGCATGAGGCACTATGTGAATGCATGATGCGATCATTCCTAACAACTACATGAAAAGTTTCACTGACAGGTGCTTGTTTAACTGAAACTACAGTAAGACTCTGTGGAAACTTTTAATTCTGGCTACATTGGGAGAAGCCAGAGCTGTCTGAGTGTTGAGCGTTGCGCCTAGATATGTCTACAGTTGGGAGGGTTGAAGATGGGATTTTTGTGCGTTTACTGCGAATCCCAATTGATGAAGAAGGCTTATTGTAGATTGAGTGTGTTGTAAACACTTTTCCTGTGTTTTGGCTTTGATGAGCCAATCGTCTATGTATAGAAAGACATGGATTTTCTGTCTTCGTAGATGAGCTGCTACTACTGCCAGATATTTTGTGAAAATACTCTGGGTGCACTAGTCATTCCGAATGGAAGTACTTTGAATTGGTAGTGTTTTCCTGCTATCACAAATCTGAGGTATTTGCGATGCGGTGGATGGATGGGAATATGAAAGTATTTAGGTCTAGCGTAGACATAAAGTCGCCTCGTTGTATTAGTGGGAGCACCTGTTGAAGGGTGACCATGTGAAAGTGCTCTGATAGTATGTACAGCTTTATGGGTCTTAGATCTAATATTGGTCGTAGAGACCCGTCCTTTTTGGGAATTGGGAAATACAGTGAATATACTTCTTAACCTTGATATTGTATTGGAACAGGTTCTATAGCTCCTTTTGCTAATATAGCTTGTACCTCCTGTTTGAGTAGCTGTAAGTGTTGTAGCGACCGCTGATGATTGCAAGGTGGAATATTGGGAGGATTGCTGGTGAGTTCTAGGCAACAACCATATTGGATAATGTCTAATACCCATTTGTCCCTGGTTATTGCTTGCGAAATGGGAAGAAAGTACTGTAGTCTTCCCCCGACAGGTGTAAGATGATCGGGGGGAATGGTAGGCAAGTCACTGCTTATTGGGAGATGGAGTGGTATGTGATGGTATACCTCTTCCTCTGCCTTTGAAGTTGTTCCCTCTATAGCCTCCCCTATAGAACCCCCTGGATGAAGTGGGTTGCATGTTTGTTTTATAGGAGGAATTATTGGGATCTGAGATATTACTTTTGGATCTTCTCCTATAAAATGACCGACGAAAGGAACCTCTGCTGGATGGTGACTGCAAGGCTCCTATAGATTTTGCCACTTCTGTGTCTTTTTTCATTTTTTCAAGTGACACATCTACTTGAGGCCCAAAAAGGTGCTCTTTATCAAAAGGGACATTTAAAATAGATTGTTGAACCTCAGGCTTAAAACCAGAGATCCTAAGCCATGCATGCCTATGGATGAGAATGCTGGTATTAATCTCTCTTACTGCAGTGTCAGCAGCATCTAGTGTACATCGAATAGAAGAATTTGATATAAATTTCCCTTCTTGCAACTTTTTGGAGAATCTCTTCTATTTCATCCCAGTGGGCTCTGTCATATCTTGCTAAAAGAGCCTGTGTATTAGCAATGCGCCACTGGTTGGCAGATTGCACCGCTATTCTCTTGCCTGATGCATCAATTCGTTTAGACTCCTTGTCAGGAGAAGGTGCATCTGCCGTTGTTTGTGAATTAGCTCTTTTGCAAGCATTTGACACTACAAGAGAATCTAAAGGCAACTGCCCTTTGATATAAATTGGGTCAGATGGTGGAGGTTTGTACTTTTTATCGACCCGAGGTGTTAAAACACGGGCGTGTACTGGGTCCTTAAAAATGTAATCTGTATGTCTCAACATACCCTTTAACATAGGTAAGCTTTGTGTGGTTCTATGTGTGGAACCTAATGTCTCAAATAGGAAGTCTTCCTCTAGAGATTCTTTATATAGAGCAACTCCATGGTAAGATGCTGCTCTTGAAATCAACTCCTGGTAAGCTATATTATCATCAGGAGGTGAAGGCCTGGTAGGGTAGAGATCAGGATCATTATCTATTGATTGATCATAATCAATCCATGGATCTGTGGGTGGAGGACTATTATCATCTCCTTCATCAATGTCAGGTTGTGTGTGAAGAGAACATTGTTGTGTAATCTGAAGGGGATTTGACCCTGGTGATGGTATAAGTGGAGAAGGGGACTGAGGGAGAGGATAGATAGGGCTTGTAACCATTTCCTTCTTTTTCCTCAAAGGAATTGTAGGACTTGTATCCTCAGAAGCAGTTCTTTTATTGGATGGTGTATCATCCTTGGCTACAATGTGTCCAGTATCTGATTTAATGTAGAGACGTTTCTTTTTAGGATCTAATTTCTCTTTCATAATGTCCAAAATCAGTTCCAGAGGTTTCAGGAGGGGACCTTTATCTTTCGACACCGAAGGTTTCGGTGCCGAACCGGACCGATGTTTTTTGTCTTTCCGAGTCGAAGCTTTCGGCTCCGAAGGTGTCTTGTCTTGACTCGAGCCCGAGCTGAAAGGCTTGATCTGTTGTTTCGGTGCCGGGCCCAAAGGTGGGAAAGCAAAAGACACACAATTGATGGACGGAATGCAGAACAAATCAAAACATTCACCCCCAGTCTAGAGATCTGGGTTAAATCCATCATTCTTTTGCTCACCATGCCACCCCAGTTTAGACCAAAGGTGGGGCATTAGAAACTGTCTCTCGGTGCCGACCATGGCCCGAAGGCAGTGGTGGCCCGAAGCCTTGGGTTTAATGAGAATAGGTTTGGTGGGCAAAGGGGATTTTTTACTCACGGCCCCCTGTCCCGCTGGAAGTTCTTCGGACTGTAGATAGATCTTGAGATCAGACCGATTCATGAATGGAGAGGGCTTCTTCCTCTTCTGCTGCTGATGTTCCCATCTGCTCTTGATCGGTACCTTCTCTGAAGATATCCGGAGTGTACTCGATGTTTTGTTTCTGCATGTCCCATCGTCGAGCCCGATGATCCCGCAAAGTCCTTTTCGACCGAAATGATCGACAAGCATCACAATATTCCTCCTTATGCTCCGGTGAAAGGCACAAGTTGCAGACTTCATGCAGGTCGGAGCGTGGCACCTGGAACAGAATTGAAACTGAGTCCGTTCCATCAGCGGTAGACTCGACGAGTAAGACGGAGTGGAATTCGAAAGAAACGGCTAGGCCCGAAGGCCACCCACAACATCTTCTGGATCGAAGATGAAGTTTTCTCACCTTTTTTTCGACATGCTGTAATAAAGGAACGCGTACGAAACAATACCGACGTGGGTACAGTGGGTTGCGCACCAAGGGATCCCGAAAAAAAACGGTCTTGAATCGGAGTGCCACGAACCACGTCCGAACCCGATGGCGGAAAGAAAACAATCTAACAATGGAGTTGATGCCCATGCGCATTATCACTGAAAGGAGGAGTCTCCTTACCTCGTGACTGGGAAAGACTTCTTCGAAGAAAAACAACTTGCAAACATCCGGACCCAACACTAGATGGCAGGAGTATGCAAAGCATGTGTATCTACAGCACACATGCCTCGAACAATAGTCTTTCAAAATGTTGCCTAGATAAATTTCCACTGGTTCGCGTGGAAGCTGGACTCAATGCCGTAGCGGAGGTGGAGAGTGTGAAGATTGGAAGACAGTTGAATAGCGATAAATATTTTAAGGATCTTAGCCAAACAGGATTGTTCCTTCATTAGTAGACCTTGACGAGGGTGTCTAGACCTTCCCCAGTTATTTTGTATATGTGTGTGACAATATCTTGCTTGAGTTTTTGAGGCACTATTCTGTTGACAGTCAATGTTTTATGAGCAGAGCAAATAGATATTATGTTATAGCAGAGGCCTTCTAAATTCTCTGAATATAGCTGGTAAAGACTTGTGTCAGTTCTTGGTTTTTCTAGCAAATGACATAGTATTTTCCCGGCAATAATATATTTAGCGGCCACCACCTTAGTGTGATAAACTATCAACAGCTAATGTTGTGACAAAACTGGTAATGCCTGTATGGTGCATTTGAAAATACCTGAACTATGAAACAAGGCAGAAAGCCAAAATACTACTCCATGGAATGGAGTTGACCTATGGTACTCAAATACTAGCCAAGTGTAATACATTAGAGATGGAGCTTTTGAGGCACCAATGTGTTGGCCGTGCCAACACTTCCAGTAAAAGTCAGACGTATGACTGTCTCCGCAAACAACACAAGCAGTCCGCCTGGCATTATGGATCTTCCCTAAGTGACAAGCAACAATGTCTAATGAGATGGTTTTTAACTGGAACTTTCAAAGGCCAACCTTGAAATCCTTACTGGGAAATATCATATATGTTTTTAGTGCAGTGGGTTGTTTACTGAATAGCTACTCAAGTAGAAAAGCAATTAGCATGAAGATTTTGGAATGCCAGACCAAACATCTATTTAAGAAAATGTTGGTAGGTTGGATAATACCACATGAGGCTTTCATTTGATAAGTCCACTTTCATTTTACTGACAATTTCAATCAGAAAATTGCTAGTTTCCTTTTGTGGTTCTTCCAACTATCCTCCAGTTAAATGCATGTCAATTTAAATTTCAAGTGGGCTCAGCGTTTCTATCCGAAGGACCATCTGTACGTTTCTGACAGGTTAAAATATCTTGCCCTTTCAATTTTTTAACATGTTAAGCCACAAATCAATGCGTTCCACACCACATCAGACAAGTGCAAAACCAGCGATCACAGTTGCAATTAATTGGGCAGGTACCAATAACACTGGGGCTTAGAGGACACCAAAACACCCCCACGACTGGAACAACCATCATATTCTTCAATGTGATTTTTTTTTTTTTGCAAAAACGAAACACACTTTCAAAGCTAACATCAATACATCTTACAAAAAATCAATTAGATAAGAAAAACAATTAGAAAAGAAACATACAAATACTAGAAAGAAGATAGTTATACTGAAAAAGGGAGATTCTCTGTACACACTTATAATCCCACGAGAGTGCCAGACACCCAGAGTTGCCACTCAAGAACGCCCATTCTCATAATTCTGGATGCACTGCTCTAGATCTAAACACCCTCCAAGGGCCCAACACTGTAGGCTAGAGCCCTCTGGCACACTTAACCAGTATGGGGGATAGGGACAGTTTTGCTGATTTCATGTGTACTCATTTCACCTGAAAGAGACACCGGCGGGTAAAGACTGACTTAATAAAAACAGGAATGCAAGTACCAGAATGCATTGGGATCTAGAGCACATCACAAATCATCACAGCCCCTTCCAGAGGCTTAACATGCATGTCCCTCATCCCTCCCACACACCCACCATATTGTTCTCCACCTTGAACACCTCAGGTGCACCCACTACATTAGCTCACCTCCTCCCAACCCAACAGCTCTGGTGAGCTCCCTATTAGTGGTGCTTCAGACCCTCCAAGTGGAGGGCGAGTGAGAGTAGCATTACCAGAGCGTCCACAGTCGGCGCAGGAGATGAGGTCCTCTGGACAGCCAGTCTTCTTTGAGCCGCCTAGACAGAAATCGCAATACCCATTGGGAATGACTGTGCCGTCTGGAGCTTTCTTAGCTGTAAAACAGCAATAAAATTGCACACTTGATTTTGGAGGTAGTGTTTTGTTTTCTTTCTTTAAAATAATGTTAACACCCACCCAGCAGAAATGAATGTTGCATGGTGATATAAATGAAGTGCGATACTGGATGAAGATGAAAGTTCTTGTGCCCTTAAATACTTCTCAAATTGCTTTATTTTCATTTTTAGAAATTTGTCATTAGTTGTCGTGCATTAGGTGCTTACTAGGTTTCACCCATACCCTCTTCACAGACGCTAGTTGGCAACGACTGTCCTCAGGTGGTTTGTGGGTGTAGAAAATGTCATGTCAGTACTAAGGAAAATGGATGGAGAAGCTTGAAATTTCCTTCCAGACATGCAACCTGAGGGAGACCGAGGTCATATGACTTCCCCAAATCAACCTAGTGTTTCTACGTGGCTCAAAAGTGTTAATTTGTTTGCCCCAAAGTCCAGAAGGTACAAACCATTGCAGTGTCTATGTGATGGCAGTGACATAAATGCCTAGTGTAGTCACTTTGTGTTTGTGCACTCACTACTGGAATGCTCTACTTGTCAATGCACTTCCATACATTGATCCATCTTCAATCAGGCATGCTATGGCAAATAGCAATGAGATTTCAAAAAGGTCTTGGAAAGGTACACAAATGCTACCACTGTGTAAGAGCAAACCTAGTGCTGGGGCCAATTAAAGGTTACTACATAGAGGGTAAGAACAGGATAGACAGGATGAGACAGATAGTTATTTGCACGGAAAATGTGTGTTAGAAAGAGGTTCACAAAATGTCAACCAGTGCTAAAATTTAGATCCGAATTGTTAAATCCCTCTGAAGCCTGTGGCAATAGAAAGGGGTGGCCTTGTGACAAAAGACAAGCTCTTCCAAATGCTGCTCAGGTAGTAGCTTCAGCTGTACCACATTTGCTCTGATAGGGAAGAAAAGACCATTAAATGTGCCCTGTCAATTCTGCTATCTCTCATTCTCATTTTGTGATACAACTGGTTACCCCACCCAAAGAAAGGTGCCTATTTTGAAGTTTGATGATGTTGTAGGGGGTAGCATTGTGAGGCCCTAAGTGGGTGCAGTTGAGAAGAGATACTGGGGAGACTTTCCTTCCCGGAAATGCCTTACCCGACTTAGGGGAATCAGCAGGATTTAGGTCAGCGAATAAATGGCAAGTGATAATATCACTGTCAGCCAAGAGATCACACCCACAGAGATGGCAAGCTCCTCTGAACGAAGTACACCCTGTGCAGGTAGGGCGGGGGACACAGTGCACTCTTCTGAAGGACAGTGGGGGTTTAGGCTATGTGATTGCAGCTTATGTGGTATCTAGCTGGGGTAGCAGCAGATGTGGAAAGGATGTGACTGTGGACTCTGGATGTGTATCTAGCATTGCATCCTTTGAAAGCAGCAAATACTTATAAAAAGATAAATATTCCTGCTTCATGAAAGGATGACCTAATACTGGGTGAAGGCTATAAGGTGTGGAGGGAGGAGGAAGGTATTTGGTCTATATAGTGAAGTGTGTATGCCACAGATACAACTATTATGGTTGGCCATACAATTGATGGAAGTGTATACCTCCTCGATTCCAGGCTCTTAAATATGGCATGTTCTGTTGTGGGT
This sequence comes from Calotriton arnoldi, assembly GCA_963921515.1. NCBI lineage: Eukaryota > Metazoa > Chordata > Amphibia > Caudata > Salamandridae > Calotriton > Calotriton arnoldi. Next base: position 582,647 of record CAWUFW010007850.1, on the reverse strand, counting down.
TATCTGTACAGCTCCTAAGCAGCTCACATTCAGGCTCAAAGGAAAGCGCTGAGAGTTGAATTTAAATGGAGCAAAAAGCTTAAATGGTTTATCATGTGCTGTTAGGATGTTAAGGACTCGGTAGTGTGATGGAGCACATGTTTACAAGATTAAAGGCTGTGTTTTAAATAATATTTCTACCCAAGCCTGTGTGATAGGCCGTGCAGCCACAAAATGCTTTAGGAACAGGTTGTTCCTCATCTCAAACTTAGGTCCATGGCCTGCCAAGGTGTATAATTTATCTACAAGAGTGGAGTGATATGGTAGACAATCTTAAATGTCAGTGTTGGGTGAATCAGACATGCCTCATTAAAGATTGCACTTTGGACTATGGAAGCCTCCAAGTTGTAACCTTAATTCTGAGTACTATGCGAGTCCCACTGATTCTCGGTTCCCCTTGGCAAAACAAAAAGTATGATGGAGTCTACAGGTCACCACTGTGACAAAAGAGGAAAGCTGAAACTGCCTTCTCTTCTAGCCTGGCTACCCATCCACATTACTATATAGACACCTAGTTGGTCTTGGCATACCTCTCAACTTTTTGAGTCTCTGATGACAGGGTGAGATTGAATGGTTTTGGAAGGAGAGCCTGTTGAAATCAATGGAGTTTATATATTTTTGGGCCAGTGAGAAAGGTTCTCAGAGTGTATACGCTAAAGTGTATGAAAGGCGTTTTCGGAAGGTAAAACAGGTCAAAATGGGGTCAGGTGAGAGGTGTTGGGTTGAGGGTAAATCTGGACAACATGGGAAATGCAAGTCTACTCTGTGGTGGAAGAGCGCTGAGGGAGATCTGATTTGTTATTCGTGAGTGGTGATACTAGAGTGAACTCTGGTGCATTGGTAGTGCTGTAATGTGTAACTGGATTAGAGTACCCATGAGATGCCATAGTGGACTATAATGCCCTAGCATGGTGGTAAGGATGAGCAGAAAATGGCAGCTTGGGGAGATGTTGGGATGCACAGGCTGAGATGTGTGGAGAAGCAGAGTTTAAATGCTTGTGGAGATGCTGGAAAGGTATGACGTAATAAAAGATCTGATTTGGTGAGCTGTAATACTTGGGGAGTTGCTGAAGAGGACTATAGTGTATTTCCACAGCTGCGTGGAGGAGTAAGGTCGCAATGCCCAGGGAGGTAGTAAAGTGTACTATGGTGAACAGGAACAGCTGTGTCGGTGAGCAGGTTGGACCATTTGGAAATATGCTGAAGTGGAATGGGGGGCACTGGCAAAAGTATGCAGAGGTGCTGATTTATAATGCCTGGTGATATGATGGAGCAGTGCGGCGGGACTGGCAGAGCTGTGTGAAGAGGAGTAACTGCAAAACTTGTGGAGATGCGGTTGAGGAGAATGGACTATTTTGAGAAATAGTGATGTGGACTGTGGTGATTTAGCAGAGCTTTGCTGGGGAGATGGACCATAATGCCTAGATAGATACTAAAGAGTAAAGTGGTGGACTGAGACCGCTATGTGGCAGTGCAGGCGAATCCCCCAAGAGAAATGTTAAGTTGGACTGTGGAAATGAGCGAGGGGTTTAAGAGGCCAGTCTGGTTTCAGATTTATAAACAAAGACACCTTAAATCACTTCTGCAGTCCCCTGTCAGTCTTTTTCTATGGACAATGTGGGCCCTACAGCTCACCCAACCAAAAGTATTAATGTAAATAACAAACAACATTGCAGGCTTCAGATCAACATGGGTAATGAATTAACAAACCACAGAGAATAGTTTTTGAGAGGGCAGAGTCAGCTTTCATCTACTCACAACCCAATGCATTATGGTACTTGACGTCCTGTAGATACATTTAAAAAAATGTTCACAATGAGAAGACACATGGGGAAGAGACGATGATTTGAATGGGGACGGCAACACCTACCTTGATCCAATTCAAAACGGTGAGTACAATCTAGTTCAAGTAGCACACAGAGGCACACTTTAAAGTAAATCAGACAGGATGGCATTGAAAAGTATTAGCATGAAGAATTTCAGTGCCCCGTTTACAGATAGAGGTTAGCAGAGTATCATAATGGCATACCTTCTGTCTTTGAGCAAGACAAAATCAAACAAATGGCCAACTCAGCTGACAAAAGAGTCTCAACAGACTAGTTGGTTTTTCTACATATGGACTGTGCATATGATGTATCATAGTCAGAAACACATCTTTTCCATGACAGTTGATGCCCACCCATTTCTCAGCACCAGTGCTCCTGTGTCTACGTGTTTATACAGCACTATATCAATGACGTTAATATCGACATACAAAAATATTGCATCCACTACATCGCCTACCACTACATTGTTCTGATATGCACATATTTACTATTCTTAATTCCACATCTACTTACTTTTGCTACCAATGCCGGGTAGTGGTTAGATTGATGTAGCGAATGGGTTATTTCTGTAATGCGATATGCTATTTACAATATCATAAGGGCATACCATAAAGGTACAGGATCTCTCTGACCAGAGATGAGGTCTCAAAACCTGCTGGAGATTTCGTTGTAGTGTCCAGCCCCCTTCAAGCACCCAGTTTCCTAAATCATCCCTAAATTCAACTCTGTGTAGCTTGGAATGAACTTCTCATATCTTAAAAATTCAAAGGCTTGCAGTCTGAAATGAGTGTCTCACTCCTTTCACCCAGAATTGAACCACAAGTTACCTAAATTAAGTTTTTCAGTGTGCTTCTCAGACTGAGCTTCAAGTCATTCTGACTCAGTTTCAGCTCCAGCGTCTTGGTTCAGGTTTGCACCTTAACTTTGGGGTACCTTGCTTTTTGCATGTTCCCTCTTTCTTCCCTTTATTTCACTATGGTGGAAAGCCCCTTTGAAATAACTCTAGGGACACAGGTGTGTGACTCAAGGATCTGTAATCTGACCTGCATGGGTCTCGTGTATGTCACTGCTCCCTCTGATCAAGCCTTATTCCATCTCTGATTTCTTGTCCTAGTCACTCTCATGAGTATGCCAGCAATCACTGACCACCCTTGGATGTTCGTTCTCTTCGCTGTGCATTACTTATATATGGCACAGTGCTACACAGACAGTTGCACACAGTTCATATGTCCGTCTCAGTTTTACAATCTATGTTTATTGTGTCATCCTCTTTCTGATACCAACACACAAAGTTATTCACCCCCTTTTAATTTACTTTTCCAATTTCTTTCGCTCTCTCGCTCTGCCTCTCTGTTAGTTTTACTCCGTAAGGTCGTATATTGTCCTTGTAAGACTCAGCTGTCTGCGACTTTGTGTTAGTGTTCTAATTATTCCTTTGCTTATTTTTGACTTTGACAGTCTTCTAATCTCACACTCTTCCAAAGCATATTTTTACTTGTATTTCTACTTCTTTATTTTGTTGGGCAACTCCCTAAAAATATGCGCAGGTGCTACACTTTCACGCTCTTGCCTACCTTTGTCACCTGCACTGGTCCTTCATCCCAACCTTCCAGCATGGTGGCTATTTTCTTTTACCCAAATTCCCCTCCATCTGACCTGTGTTCCATCATATGAAGAAAGATCCACGTGGTGAGGTCATGCCTTGAGGTCAGGCCTCATTTCTCACTGGTGACCCTCCACTCATCAATTGCTTTGAGATTTTCCTACCCATAATAATTAGCACTGTGTGTGTTTCCAATGGAGAACAACTCTGTTTCTTGCACCATCTCTTTGCTGATTTCCTTCTCCATTTCTATTCTTTTACCTCCCTACTTCTCTATAATGTTGCTGGACCCTTCTATAAAAGCAAAATGCACTGTACATACCACTGAAGATTCTCTAAAATATCGCAACACCTTGCCACCACCGAATTATGAGCCATTCCACCATATCACTAGCATCACAAATCAAATCAATAGCACAACCAAGTAAAACAGTAGCCACGTATGTCATAACTAGCTTATACAACTTTAACACTGACCCCTGCCACCATATCAATAGTACATTCACCACATCAATAGCCAACAGGATAAATCAACAACCACTCCCTCATATCACCATACATTTTTGCTCTTGATTTCATTATCTGAAATGAAGCAAAGGTCCTCGCTGCGTAAGGCAGTAACTGGTGGACTTGAGATGGTCACCTCTGTATCAGACCACGTTCACAAGACTGTGTACAAAATGAAAACAGCTCACCTCAGGGTGCCTCAGATAGAACGAAGGAATCAGGTAAGACATGCATAAATATCAAATGCTCTGACTTGCAGGAGATGTCAGAACACAGTTTCAACATTATCCATGAATTATTTTTTTTTGTTTCTTCTGATTTAGTTGGTGGTGACAAGAACTTGTCATTTGAGGATGGCGTTATCGGAATGACCGTTTTGATATGTTTTGTGCTTTTCCTGTGTTTGAGATGTATGCTTGCTTGCCACTGGAACATCTATCATAATAAATCCAAACAGACAGTGGAAACAAGAATGTTACTCACCTAAGGAATGTATGTACTGTTAGTCCAGTAAACCTCCCTGAACAAACGCCACCAATCACCATACCACTAGTTAGGTCTTCCTAACCCTTAACATTCCCATCCGACCTCCCTTTTCTCAGTTTGTTTTTTCTACATCTAGCAAAATGAAATGTATATATAGGCATGAGAATATGAAAGGCAAGCAATCCAAATAAAAGAAGAGGAATATGACTTTGGTGGCTAACTTGTTGATATTCTTACGGCCACAGATCCCTTCTTCCATATGCTGGCTACTATTACCAAGCACATGAGTAATTTGTGAAGGGGATTTAACAAACACTAAGGCCCTGCCCACTTCACTATGACTAGAGTAATCATACATCATGGCTATCTTACAGAATACGGCATTAGAAACATGCTTTTGGGAAACTATTTATGATGTCTGGACCTTCACTGCTTAAGCCTAAACATGGTTTTGTAAAACACTGAAGATGCTTTAGCCTTAATAGACCAATCATGGTGCCCCAGTGGCTCTCTTGCACATTACCTGAGCAGAAAGGTGCTTTTGGAAAACTCCAAAGATACCTTACATGTTACTCCAAAAGCATTGGATGTAGCCCACATGCTGTCTTGTAGAATACCTCAACATGACTGTTCTTTTGGAAAACCAATGAAGATGCCTTGGTTCCAACTCCATGAGCATTGGGTGTTGCCAACCTAGCTGCCCTGCAGATTAACGACATAGAAAGGTGTTTTTATTAATTCAATGAAGAGGCCTGTCAGCCTTCGGGTGGTCTTCCCCCCAACTTTCTGCTGTCTTCCTCCATTTGTCTGACCTTGGTTCTGAAGGCCTTAGGACTCTGAGCACTTTACTACTGCTAACCAGTGCTAATGTGCATGTGCTCTCTCCTCTTATCATAGTAATATTGGCTTATACCCAATTGGCATATTTAATGTACTTATAGGTCCATAGTAAAGTGGTACTATATATACCCAAGGCCTGTAAATTTCGACCTGGCAAAATAAACCTTTTGACAGGCCCAAACCTTCCTTTTTAATACATATAAATCACCCCGAGTGTAGACCCTGAACAGCCCAGAGCGCAGGGTGCAATGTATTTAAAAGGTAGGACATGTACTTTTTAGTTTTACAAGTCCTGGCAGGGAAAAACTCTTAAATTAAATTTCCACTACTGCAAGACCTATCATTCCCATAGGATAACAATGGAGTTGCCTTATTACATTTTATAAGTGTAATTTCCAAACAGGAATAGATGACCCATCCAAGTTTGGTGTCTCTGGAATCACAATTTAAAATCCTGACTTATGGTGAAGTCGGATTATAAAGACACCACCACTTCAGTAAACTTGTGGATACTTTGCCAGGAAGGACAGCTGTACTGTTAAAGGACTGTCACTCTGCTGGACTCCTGATCTGAAGCCTCAGGGACATAACTGGCTACCAACAACCTTGCATCTGCACCTAGACTTTGACATCTGTGAGTCTACCCTGCCAAGTGGTGCCACCCCAGTCCTGGACCCTTGAAAGTGGATTTAAGGTGCTTTACCAACCTCTGTGGATCCAGCAGAACCAATGCATCTCCTCTGCTGCCCGGTGCAACCCCAAGCAGAATGGACCCATCTCCATGGCTGCGAGAATTGGACCAGTCGCAAAGACTCGCATCGACGCTGCTGCATGACGCATCCTTGGCGCAGGCCCTCGCATCTCTAGATGGCAGGCTCGACAACGATGACACATTCCGCAGCACTTTGGACCCAAAGCATTACCCCTAATACACGCCGCATCCCCAACTCCAGACTTCGCATCGCCGACAGGATCCTCGATGTCGATGCAACAGGACCTTACACTGCAGCCTCACCGCATCTCGGACCTGCTGCATCGCTTCAGCTGCATGGTGCATCTTTGACACAGATCCTCGCTATGCTCTGCAACCAGGATTTATGGTACTTTGTTCAGCGGACCTCACAGGTTGCTTGTGGTTGGCCTACGCTCCATCGCCGTTGGCCTGAACTTGTGACTTTGTCCTGGTCCGGCGCGACCAGATATCCATAGTTGGCCCTTTGTTCTTTACTAATTGAAATTTTGTCGTTTTGGTAATTTTATTTATTAAAAATCACTCTATTTTTCTAATACTGTTGTGGGCTCCTTTTGACAAGAGTTTTCACTGTGTTACTGTTTGAAGTGTTCCATAAAAACTTTACACATTGCCTCTAAGTTAAGCCTGACTGCTCTGTGCCAAGCTACCAGGGGGTTGAGCACAGGTTAATTTGGGGTTTGCTTGTGCCTTACCCTGACAAGGATTGTGGTGGCTGCTTGACCAGGACTCACACTTCTGTCAACCACAAACCCAATTTCTTACAATATTCATACCGTATGAAAATGAAGCCACCACACTACCTACTGAGAAAGAGAGAAGTTTGAGACCTTTTTTCCAGGATCATATGATTTTGTGTGCTCCTAGTGGAATCTAAGAGCCCTTTCATGTCACAAGAGAGCAGGTTCAATAAGCTTTTAAGACAAAAATAATGTGGTACCAAAATATTGAACCACACAAAAGCAAATCCAGGCACTGCTATTATGTACAGATATCACACCCATCATATGTGAATTGGTTAGAATTTGGTGCCTCCTTTGGCAGCCCTTTGAGATGGTCAATTGGTACATTAAAAGGTGAGGTGTTGCAGCTCAAGTTAGCCCATTTGACATGCAGTTGTTACATTATGTGTCACAACGCAGACCACAATTCCAGTTTGAGCAGGAAAAGGGTCCACCTAAAAAGGATGCGCCAAAAGACATTCATCACAATTTTCAGTATAATAACGGACAGTCATCATATATTGCCAAACGCTTCCTTACATGCCACATATAACCCACATAAAGAGAGAGAGAGGGAGAGACAGTGAGAGATAGAGGGTTGGAGCGCAGACACCTACTATCTGCTTAGCTGAGGTAAAGATGTCTTACTAAAGGAGTTGATTGGTATCTGAGCCATCCGGCATCTCAGTTATAATCCATGACCCTATGTACCAAATAAATGTCAACATATTCATGTTTTTAGTTTAGTAACATTATAATTAAGATGCGCTGTTAAGCTCAATGGAAACTCATGTTTTCAATGTGTTTGCAGACGACAAACAGAAGAAGGGCAGAAGTGCCAGTTTGCCCACTTTGCCTCAGTGTGGCTCAACCATCTTGGAAAGACCCCTTCAGCTTATCATGGGAAACAACTATCCTCCTCTTTCTCTCCCGCCCCTGAGGGTGTGCACACTTGTTTTAAGATATCTCTGAGCATTTGCTTACTGCATCAGAGAGATATTGGCAATCTGCATATGCTGTTATTTTATGGCACCACCATTAGGTTGGGGGGGATGAAGAAGGTTCTAATGACCTACGAATAACAGCCTTGAAGGAATTAATAAAATCTGTGTGGCAGAAAAGCCCTTCTTCACTACTCTCTCTTTTCTCTTGCTGTCTCTCTCTCTCATTCTCCTTCTCTTTCTCTCTGCCATTAACACTTCTGTCAAATCCCTTTCATCTTCTACCGTCTCCTCTCTTTTACAACTTTCATATATCTCCTTTTCATAATCACCTCTTATTACTCTCATTTCATTTCCATATCTTCTCTAGCTATCCTACACCTGATTTGCTTTCAGTCTCAAGCAGTATGTTCTGTGCCTTTCCCTGATCTCACATGGCCTCCAACCCTTCTTTCCATCTCACTCTCTCCTTCTTCCCTCTGTTGTTTTTCCTCCGGTTTCCTCCCCCTCTGCACAGGTGCTAACTTCTCTTCAGTATCTTCCATAGTGTGCCTTCTCTCACTGTATCCTATGCCATCACCTCCTTATTTGCCTTTCTCTTTCTCTAGCCCCCAATTCTGCCTGCCTCTACTGCACTTTTTTTAAAGTTACCATTCTCTTTTTCTCTGCCTCCTATCTTTTCTCTTCTCACACCACTAACAACTCAACTCATACACTTGCCAACTAGTTATCCTCAGGGCGTACTACCTGTCATATTATGCAAGCCTAGCCCACTTTTGGAGTTTGACTTCTTCACAAACAGTCCTTCTCTCTTTCTGGGTTTCCACTTTCCTCTTTTTTTATATTCTCTTTTTCTTGGTCTGTTCTATCTGTTCCTGCCTGTCCTTGTGTTTTTTCACTCACTGCACTTATCTCCTCCACTCGCACTTGGTTGCCTCTCTCTTCCTAACCCTGAGTCTATTTTACTTGCCTCTTTTTAGCTCTACATTTATAAATAATTTCTATTGCTCCCATCAATCCCCACCCATATCCAAAGTGAATAAAATAAAATCAAAGCACCATACAGAGTTGTTTACCTGTATGCCTCGGCTGCATGTCAGGCACCCAATTCATCTCTCTGTAAAACTCTGAGAGGACAGCAAACAAACAAGCAAAATAAAAAATACTGCCTCAGAGTCCAGCATACATGCATTGCCCCTCCCCAAAACAACCATTGTGACTTTTGCATTAAACCCTAAAATACTGTTAGGAAAGAACTAGGCCTCGGACATGCGTCATGCCACCGTGGTACTTTCAATAAGAAATTGGGCACTGTAGATATGTATGGCTAATCAGATGGCAGTTTTGAGGAACGGATCTTATCTTCCAACTGTAGAAGGTACTCACATGTCATACTAACATCTGTTGTCACAGTAAAAAATTATTTAATTGACAAAGTGTGGGAAGGCCATTGCCCTAATGGATGGTCACGAAAATTGTGTCAAGGGAAAATCGCCAAGACTGTGATAGTGAGGCCAAACTGCATGCATGGTTACATGTTTAGCTGCAACACTATGCACGTGCTGCATGTCTAGGTATGTTGGCAAGCAGTTTGGTATTTCAATTAGTCAAGGCCTGGTGATCACTAACCCTGTGCGGGCAAGCAGATACTATGAATTATTGACTGCAGGGAGCCAAGATCCTTTGTTGGTCTTTGTTGCCTTTGGTCACTGACCGATGTAGTCTGCCATGAGTGAAGTCTTCATGACACTAGAAGACCCAGCATACCAGCTGCCAACTGGACCTTAGGCAATTTATGCAAGCTGCAGGTTTTGTGGAAATAACAGAGAACTTGGCTTTCACTGCCCATCTTTCCTTGCATAAGGAGTTCCCCTGTGGATAAAGGAATCAAATATTTCCTATCACAGGGAATGTTAGTGACCTTTTCTTGAATGTTTTTAATAAGCATTGAAATTTCAGACACGTTCACACCTACTGAAGAAGCACAAAGCAAATACCTAGGAACCAACGTCATTGACGATGCACACTCTGATACACAGTGTATGGGTCAAAGCATGGTTTTAATAAGCAGAAAACCATATTTCTTTCCTGCTTTCCAAGGTTTGGGATTTGGTAGTTTGTGTAGCTGATCACATGTTCACAAGGCAAGCCTTTCTAGTTTCACTGAGCTGGTCACCTACTCGGAGGACAGCTGCAATTTTTAAACATTTTCAACCCTAGCGCATCACACTATATATCCTCCCTATTTACGGAAAGAACAACTTAGTTGGAACCCTTTCTCTACTCAGCTCATTCAGATGACATGCAATAGTACAGCAGGACATATAGAGACACAGAGTAATCCAGCAACTGGTGCTCTGAATTCGAAGGGGACCCATTTTGTGGAGAATGGAAAGAAATTGCCTTTATTTTAAAGGATTGTGCTACAGCCAAAGATGTCTGGCATGATTACAAGTGGCTTATAAAAGTTCCTGCTGCGCATAATGGGCGGGGGCAAAACTTCCCTTCTCAAGGTGTATTCTATCACTGCTGCACATAAAACGCGGCCATGGCATATCAATGAGCTCAATTAATATTTGTTTTTTAGTGAGTAAGATTTCTCCTATGAGAAGGTAGAACATTATTGTAGGAAAGTAGGATCTGCTTTCATGGTTATCCCCACTTTTTGCTGGTGTTATTCTGTTTTCTGACTAGTCTGACTGGGATCTTGCTAATCAGGACCCCATTCACTGTGCTTCCTCCCTAAATTTGACAGTGGTAAATACTTTGGGACCTTCCCAATTGGCTACTGGTGTACCCATGTAAGTCCCTAGTATATGGTACTAAGGTACCCAGGGCATAGGTACACCAGGGGTCTCCCATGGGCTGCAGCATGTATTATGCCACCCATGAGAGACTACGCAAACTATGACTACAGGCCTGCCATTGCAGCCTGTATAAGCTGGTGCTAGCACCATTTAAGACGGATATAAGTTTCTTTATATCTGAGGTCACTGCACTTAAAACCTATAAGTCACCCCTAAGGCAGGCCTTTCAATGCTGAAGGCAGGGTGCTAGGTTTTAAGTATGAGGGTGCCCTGCATGAGCAGGACCCCCCTACAAACCCCGGAGTCGATTCTCCAGGCTTTATAAGTGCGGTCAGCTATTTTGATACATATAGTGACCATGCGTCATTACCCAATGGCTAACTATATATTGGCTGTGCCGAACCTAGGCATGTTTGGTATCAAACAGGTTGGAATCATACCCCAACTCCGTTACTGGTGTTGGAGGTATGAATCCATGCACCAGGGGGCTCCTCCAGGAAGCCCTCAGTGTTCCCAGTAACAGCCTTCCAGGGTCTGCCAGCAAGCTAGTGCTGCCGCTGACCTCAGACATGATTCTGCCCTCCTGCTGCTGAGGTGAGCTCTAGTAGGGGAAGGAAGAACAATAGGTTTCCTGCCACAGGGAGGTGTGACCACCTCCCAGACAGTACTTAGTGTATTGGGCTGAGGTGGGGGTGCTTTGAAGGGCACGTTTGGTGCCCTCCTTGCATACTCCAGTTTGAGCCAGTTCAGGGAACCCTTGGCACCCGCTCTGGCGTGAAACTGGACAAAGGACAAACCTTTCCCTAGGGTACTTGAGACCTTACCTGTGGGTGTCTCTTCAGATTCGTCATGGGACAAGATTCAAACTCGAAACCACTTCAACTTCGACCGTCTGGGCACTTTGCCCTTCGCCTGGAACTGAGACTGCAACTGGAAGACTCCTGCTGCTCCTGGTCTCGCTGTTCTGCAGATCTTCTTCGCCGTCTGTGCCTGTGCTTCATCCAGGTTCCTCTCCAGGCCTGTGGGCATCAAGGACACCCGAAGTAATCTCCCTTGGATTGAAGGAGTCACTCCCCTGCATATGCAGGCACTGCAACGAAGTGGACCGGTCTGCTGCTCCTGATGTCCCACGGACTCCGAAAGGCTCAACAACACAGGTGGTGGTTCTGCAACTCCCTCAAGCCCTGACCTGTCCTCTCAGCAAGTATGAAGCCAGTATCCCTCGTCGGAACCACTGGAACAGAACCCCTGTGCCCCACGTTGACTTGCCGTTGCCAAGGCTTGTTAGCTTTGTAATCCATAGATCTTCGGGCTACAAGAAGCTACAGCCTCCAGCATCTGTTCCTGCGAAGATCTTTGTCCACACTACATCCTCTGCACCGTGGGTCTGCATCTTTGGTGAGCTGCTCGAGGTCCTCTTGAGTGATCTGTGTTCTTCCCACATGAGCTCTAGTCCTTGCTCATCTAAAATCAAAGACACCTCAAAGAAGCATCTAGCAGGGCAACCTAAGATGCTTTCTTGACTACTAAAAGCCCAATCAAAGCCATACTACATTAGGAACGAGCTAGGACCAAGTTCCCAGCACCTGGAGTGAACTCTTCCTCTAATCCTGATGCCTCTCACTGTCCTCTCATAGGCACAAGCACCTAGGAAAATTAGTAGCTAGCTCCAGATCTCCTTTCCTGTAACTTTTTCTTAAGTTATGGGTGCTCACATAATTACATCTCTTAGGGGGCGGTTGCACAACAGATCTATCTGTAGACAGTGTGCAGAAATGGAAAAGGCAGTCTCTAAGAAGTTATTTTGGGCCAGCCTTAGTATCTCAAGACCAGTTTAACATGATATGCAACCCTGTCATGCACTGATTCCTTTCACTGGCCCTCTTCCCAGCCCCTCTTTCTTCCACCTTTCGGTCAACCCCTGTTCCCTTTTGCCCACTTCTGCACCCGTTCCCCATTAATTTTTGTCCTCCTATACTCCATACCTGATCAGATGCCTTAGGGCTTACTACCTACAATGCATCTGATTAGATAATCAGATTTGTAAAAAGCCATTTGACCAATAAAGCTCCTTCCACATTACCTCTATTTTTTTTACTCCTTTCCCTTCTCCTGGTCCCTCTTTCCATCTTTCCTCTTCTCTTGTTTGCATTTGAAGGTAACCTTAGATGTAAGGAAGGGAAAAATGGAGACCCTTTGTCTTTGTAGTAGAATGAAGTTGGAAGCATTTAAGGGAAGATTGAAGAGGATTTTTGATTTCAACAAAGCGAAGGTTCTTTGCCGACAAACGCAAAAAAAGGGCTGCTCTCGAGCCACAAGATGTCCCGCTCTTCAAGGGTAGCACATCCAGTAACTGTAAAGCAGGAGAGGCATGGCTCTGCACTCAAAGTTAAGGGTTTGTGTCACCAGTTAAAGAGCTTAAGACACCACTTGAGAAGACCCACTGTGCTTTGTCTGTAAAATGTATTTCACTCACCTTTGTTATGCAAGATGGAGACCTCCGATTTTACCTTCACAATTATACACTTTCCTCCAGACCCTGAAACCAGAATCTGCTGTTGACACTGTTTGCCCAGAACTTCACATTTGGATTTCCTAAAAGAGGGCTGTCCAAAGGTGAACCATGAGGGGCTTATTTGTGTCACATTTTAAGGATATCCATGAGTTAAATGTATATACAATGGATTTAAATGTCAAGCATTTGCATAGTAAGTGGTTATGCCCCCAAATAATTTGCCAAGGCTTGGCCCCTTGTAGAACAAGCCTTGGCACCCATGTCCTGTGCACTCTCTTGTGCTCTTCCTGGACATGATCCTTCATGGTTATACTATTGTCTAAGTCTGAGTAGACATGTACTGTCATTCTACTCCTTCCTGGCACTTTAAATGCTTCTTTGTACATTGTTTTCATATAGCATTGCCCTGGGGCTGCACTGTCTAGTGTCTGTCTTGATGTGGGAGCCTGTACTTTCAAGCATCTTTCCAGAAAAAAGGGAAGGTTTTGTAGAGGAAAGATATTAACCCTTTCAATCCAAACCCTGTGAGAAGATCCAACACTTCTCTACCACCAGCACTACACTAATTTGTGCCATTCCTAGAAAGGCCCCTGATTCATCTGTACAAGACGCTTACTCTACAAAAGTCTCAAGTTTCAGCTCTATCCATTTGATTTCCTAAAATGGATCACTATAGGAGAGCAGCAACTACTATACCCACCAACAAGGGCTGATCTTTCACACTAACATTGCCTCACCTCGGTCCTGAAGCTACACCATCTCAGAAAAACTTTTCATCTCATTGCCCTTAACAATGAAGTTCTCACATAAGACAATAAACCACCTGCACTAAAGGATCCAGTGCTAGTCCCCTCTTATAAGAGGCTGGTCTTCGCAACACTTACCTTGCCAACTACTGGCACATACCCAAAACCTGGAACAGGAGAGATGTGGCGCAGCGGCCAGAGCGGCTGACTCCGGAGCACGGGGCTCACGGTTCGATCCGCAGCGGCAGCTCAGCATCATGTGACCTGGGCAATAGCTCACTTAATCTCCCCGACGGCCCCCCAGGGCCTGGATACCCTTAGGTGTGATAAGTTTGGGCTTTACAAATGTGGAATTATTATTATAACTCATCATTATACGTTTAGTCCTCATGCCACAGAGATACATTGGCACATGGATGCTTCCTAACACCCTCCTGCCAGGCCTTCCTCCATGGGACAGAGATGATTTTTTTCATTCATGTGAGCTTTGTTGCATTCTGGCTTGAGATTCTCCGGCCTGGTCCTAGTGCTGCAAAACGTTTGTTGAAGATGCTCTCTATAATTATCAATTCATTCATTCATGATCCTAGATCTATCCTTGAATTCACATAACCGACACTGGTGTCTCAGTGAAATTCCAACATTGTTTTGGGAAGTGGGACAACAAACTGTTGGAAATAAATTATCACGCTGTTTGTAGCAATTAATTGTTGATATACTGTAAAACAAAGGCTGCTGCTCTAAATCTTCTAAGCTACCTTAAGTGCATCCCCTGGTAAAGTCTATCATGACATTGAGAAAAAATGGAGGAAAACCTTAGTGGCATTCCAAAATGGACACATGTAGCCTTTATTGCTTCTCTTGAATGCAAGATTAGCCCAAACTTTAGTTCAATCTCAACAGTTTTATGCTAGACAAATCTACTAAATAAGCATAAGAAAGGCTGCATTTGCTCTTTAAACTGCAACTAATTGTCCTCAGTGATGTTGTACATTCCTTTACTTGGGAAGAGCCCAGCCTGTAGCGCTTCTGCTTTACAAAGTTAGATGACAGAGTCTGGTGGTGTTACTTTGGACCCATAATATGGTCAGAGTCTGAGGTAGAATCATCGGAGAACCAAAAAAGTGAGGTTCATCTCCTAGGATATTTGGTAATGTGCTGAGACGTTGAACAAGGCTTTGTGGAAGACTTCGAAGTGGACTGGGGGAATCTTAGCCAGAGACTGATTATGTAAGTCTATACACTTTATCCCAGAAGCCAAAAAGATCGCGCCTTTGGTAGACGAGGACCAGTTGTGCTAGCTTGAAGAACATATTAGCATCAATAAAATTGTGTTACGGTTCATCCACACAAAAGAGAGATTTCTCTGAGGGCACCAAAATCACGTTGTTCCGCCAAGTGTGATCTAAAATACTGACAAGGAAGAAAGCCCAACAGACATTAAGTGAAAAGATGAAGAACCGTACACTTTCTCTGCTACCCAACCAGACTGAAGGTGGTTCACCGAGAACTGATACCACACCCTGTTTGAGAACAAGGAAAGGCAATATCCAGAGGAGCTGGAACCAGAGAGACTGACTGTTGAGTTTGAAATAGTTGTGACTGCTGGGTTGAGACTGGGCCAAAGGCATATGGAACTGGGTGAATATTCTAAAGAAAAAAAGTGAGACCGAGCGAGACCATGGTGAGAACATCGGGACAACTACGACATGTCATTCTATTAGGGTTTCATTTCATTGCTGCCCTCTTTCCTTCGTCCTCGTACCCCTGAACCGGCGGACATATAAGAGGTCACTTTCTCATTGTCGGCAAATGCAACTTACCATACTATAGGTATGTGGGGGGGGGGGTCTTTGGACATTGGATTTTACAATATTATATTGGGAGAGTGAGGGGTATACAATTGTTAGGGGACGCTCATAATAAAAAGACTGAACGCTAAAATGGATTACTACTTTCTGTCCACATGACATCAGCTCGGATTTACATATGACTGCCTCCTCAGTTCTACCTCATAACATCCCAACTACAGCCTTTTGTGCCATGGAATGTGACTGCACTTAACATTCCTGTACTTATGTAAATACCAAACACAATTCTTTGCTGACTGGTAAAGACACATGGGGCATATTAACAAGGGACGGCGATAAATAACGCAAAGCGCGCTTAGCGCTTTGTTATTTATCGCCGTCCATCGCTGGAATTTATCGCCCTGGTAGCGCGTTATTAACAACGAGTTTCTCCAGGGCGACAAAAATTCCAGCGATAGCGGGGAAATCGCCGTTTTGCAGGGAACATCGCTGGTTTTCCAGCGATGTTCCCTGAAAAACGGCGATAACCTTGCTGATACGACCCTGTGGTTGTATCAGCATAATCCACCCTCAATGTTAGGGATAGGTAAGTCTGCATTTTAGCAGACGTTAGTTTTTGGCGAAAACAGCGGTTTTCTCCAGAAACTAACGTCTGCTTAAATGCTGGGGCAGCCTTGTAAATATCGCGATGTGCACATCAGCGATATTTGCAAGGTTGTACTGCCCAGTGACGCCCACTTTGCATCTCATTAGAGATGCAAAGGGAGGCGTCGGGTAAAAGGGTGCTAACATGCGCTAATGCATGTTAGCACCCACTTGTAAATAGGGCGAAAAGATTATCTCCGCTTTTTTGGCTTTTAAAGCCAAAAAAGCGGAGATAATGCCCTTGTTAATATGCCCCATTGTCAGGTAAAAAAAAATTACAGAAGCATGAAGAAGGAAATATCCTGAACTAAATTTCTTTCAGGTGTGCCTGGGGTTAAGCGCTTAATCTGCGTCGGTGATTACTGGTGGTGGGCACTAGCCCACAGTTTTGAGGAATCAGGACTTTTTTATTATTA
This sequence comes from Calotriton arnoldi, assembly GCA_963921515.1. Classification (NCBI taxonomy): domain Eukaryota; kingdom Metazoa; phylum Chordata; class Amphibia; order Caudata; family Salamandridae; genus Calotriton; species Calotriton arnoldi. Next base: position 565,992 of record CAWUFW010007850.1, on the reverse strand, counting down.
GTCTCTGAGCAAGAAAGAGAAAGGCAGAAAAGGGAGAAAAAGGGAGGAAGAGAAAGATAGGAAAGCAGTAACAATGGAGAAAGGAGGGGTGAAAAAGAACTCAAAAGGGTCACATAAAGAGATGAAATATAGAATGATCGAAGAAAGAGACATGAGCTGGAATCAAAACTCGGCAGTCTTGGTTTCTGGCAACCCCGGCATTCGGCAGTGCCAGGCTCCTAAGAAAAACTCTGGGCCATATACTTATTAATTTTTTTACAAATTATACGTTTCTCACTTTTAGGCTTGCACCCCTTTTATGCTGTTGCGTGCATTGCTTTGGTTTAATGGAAGTTTCTGAAAGTCAGTGGGCCCCATTAGCTATAGAGATGTGAACTGAAATGCCTGCCAGTCGACATCACCGGGTCTGTGGCTGAGTACTCGAGGATTTATTACTTACGCGGAATGATTGATAGCCAATCCTCATGTCCGCAGCTGGCAGACAATAAAAAGGGACGGGTCTGAAGAGCAATAAATGAGCCCAAGAGAAGTCTGTCAGCGAAGCCGAGAGAAATATGAAATCCCTGTCTCGTCACTGTGTAGTAAGGAAGGGGGAAAGATGGCTGCCGGTGGCCTGACACTTCCCCGCTCTACAATCAGCCGGCGGTGCGTCTGAAATGCCAGCCAGCCAGCTCGCGAACTCACCTTGTAGAAGGCAGGGTGGGAGATAATGCAGGAATCATTTTGGCTTTTACATTTTTTTCCAGTTTGAGCTGAAAACATATTTTCGCAGTTACGTTTTTGCCATGGTTTTTATAGACACTGCCTGACATTTTGATTTTCCTCCAACAGAATCTCTGACGTGAGAGCGCAGCCCACAATTATATTGTGTGCTTTTCTAATTCTTGTCTACTTTTTTTTTTTCTTCAGTTTTATATAGAGCAAACTCGACCCGTAGGTATTGGAGCGCTTTACATGAGCACCAGTTAACATTACACAAGGACACATTCAATTTTGGTAGACACAGGGAGATTAAGGACCTGATTACAATGTCGGGCGGAAAGCCTCCGACCAGCGGTCGGAGGCTTTCGGCCCAACACAGTAGATTTAAAGTCTGACCACCGTATTAGGATGACGGCGGTCGGAGTTTAAACCTGCGGGGGGATTCCGACGTGGTTCCGGCGGGCTCAAGGAGAACGTCGGTCATTCGGAAACACTTCATAATCCCTTAAGAATGCCGTCTCCGGCGTCAAGATTATGATGGCACTTTCCCACAGCAGTTTCATGTCGGTTTTTGACTGAAAATGTTTTTTTAGGGCCCCCATCCTTCCGTGGCCTCCGCATACTGCACCGTGTGGTAGGGACCCGGTGCAGGGATGTTTACAAACTTCTATCTTTCAATGGGAGCTTGTGCTGCGGGCGTTTTCAGCCCACCGAACAAGCTTTCATTGAAAAATGGAAGCTTCCGACTGCACTATGTGCGGTCGCATCCTAAGTGGGATGTAGGAACCGTCCGACCGTTCCTTCACCGCAATGGGCGTCTGCCCGACATCGTAATCAGGGCCTAAGTGATTTGCCCAGAATCACAGCATGTTGAGCCAACGCAGAGACTCGAACCTGGTTCCCCAGAGGATGTGGTGTAACGGCCAGAGCTGCTGACTATGGAACAGGGGAACCAGGTTCAAGTCTCTTAATAAACTTAATAAAGATTATTATCCTAATTTTGAGCACCTGTGTGGATTTATCGGACTTCACATTTGGCCACGAGGATGGGATGTGCCTTGATGTGTATACTGCATTTTATTTTTATCGTTTGTTACAACTATGTAGTAATTTGGTAATGAGCTTAGCTTATGTGTTAAGAAGTTTTTATTTTTATTTGTTGATATAATATTGGGTGAGGGATGTGATGTGGTGTTCTGTAACTATGGGCCTGATCACGATGCCGGTTTGACCGGCTTCCGCGGTCCTGTCAGAGGCGGTCCGACCACTGCAGTCTCGTCGGAAGCAGTCGGTCCTGACCGCTGGATTACGATGCATGCCTCCTGTACTCCGATCGACCGCTGAAAGACCGCCGACTCCAAAAGCCTTTCTCCGACCACCGAGATGGCAGTCGGCGAAGAACAGCATCCACAGGGTAGTACAGGGATCTCTGACTGCCGTCTGGATTACGATGTGGGTTTCCGCCGACCCGACTGTGGCGGTCTGACCTATTGCCTCGAGTCGTCGGAAATTATGGATTTGGGTTGCATACTCACCGAAATCAGCTTCTCCCTGACAGTCTCCGGCATGGATCCTTTTCTCCAGGTCCCCCCTACACCGCAGCAGCTGAACCTCGAAGATTGCGACCCTGTGGGCGCCGGAATGAAGGTGTGTCTGTAGGTGGATTGTGTTCCCATTGACTGAACTGTGCACAGATCACCACACTCCAGCAATGGGGTACATGGTGCACAAGGCATATCCCCACATATGTCATACATGTGTGTGCATATCACATTTCCTGTGAGTTTGCACGCACTTGCAGCGACATATTCAGGAGTATGTGCACTGCCGTAGATGAGACCGCTGCAGTAGCAGCAGCGGCATCGTAATATGGTGGGGGGAGCTTTACCGGCCTTAGTAGTCAGAATTGGATTGCGGGGGTTGGACGGCCAGTCTGAATGGCATCATAATCAAGCCCTATGTTGTGAGGTAATGCTCTGGAATGTAGGGTGGTTGCTAACATGGAATGTGTTAGCAGCGGATTCTGTGTCAGTTGCTCCAGGATCTTGATGTGGAAGGGGTCACTGCAGATGCTGACTGTGATTGGTTTGGTGGTGTGGACTATGAAGAAGAAGGCAATGTTTGTTTGATTACTGAGGGCATTGTTTCTGAAGAACGGAGAGAAGATTTGAAAGAGGATAGAGGGCTTCAGAATGTCATGAGGATGGTTACCACAGGTTGGAGTGAAAATGAATAATGAGTGTGGTGATGACGTGAAAGGGTCTTGGCAGGTCAAAGATGAATTGGTTGTTTTGGATGGTTTGCTTATATGGGGTAATAAGTTGATTCCCCAAACAGGCTGAGAAAGAAATTGGTTGATAGCGCTCACGCTAGCCATATGGGAATTGCAAAATCTTAAGAGAAGGTTAGGGAAGCCTATTGGTGGTCTGCAATGGACTTGTTTATTGAGAGAGAGGTAAGGAATTATGTGAAATGTATACATAGCGACAAGGTGCTAAAGTGCAGAATGTAACCAATGGTGCTGAGAGAGCAAGCTAGCAGTCCTTGGACAGATATTGCCTTGGATAGTCTTGGTCCGGTGAAGATTAATTCATATGACAGATAAGTTCTCACACTGGCCTGAGATCAAGGTAGCAAATTCAGTAGAATCTGGAGTGATTATAGATTTTCTGGAAGAGTTGTTTGAGAGAGAAGGCTTTCCTTTGTCTTTACTCTCCGACAATGGTGTACATCTAATTTTCAGTGAGGTTGAGGAGTTTTTAAAAGCAAGAGGAATTAAACATAAGTAGACTGCTTTGCATCACCCGGAAAGTAATGGTGTCATGGAAAGATTTCTAAAAGTGTTGAAAGAGACTTTGCAACAGGCTCTTGGGTGTGGTGCAAACTGGGAAATAGAAATGAGAAAAGAAAGTGTGTATTGGTTCACCCCGCACTCTTCAACTGGTATAGCAACTTTCCAATTATTCAAAGGCAGAGTTCCTAATACCAAAGTGATTCCTATGTGGGTATTTCAAAAAAGGTTGGCGGTTGATGATCAAGTGGGAAAAGCAGAAGGGTAGAAGGAGAAGAAAAAAGAGAAGATGGAGAAGAGGAAGAAGTGGTATGATGAGAGGAGGGCTGTCAAAACTACAGTGGTACATGTTGGTGATTGGATGAAAATAAAGTCTCCAAGAAAGGAAGGTAAAATCTCTAAGTTTAGCCAACTCTTGAAAGTTGTTAAGTTGTTCACAAATGCGGTGAAAACTAGCGACCATAGAATTTGGATTTTAAACAGGGTGGCTAAGTACTATCCTAGTGGGGAAGACCCTCAATGTCTTGTAGAGGCACACGATGAGTATGAAAGTGTTGAAAGACCACAGCATGTGAGGAGGGTGCACCTTCATCTACAGGATTGAGTAAGAAATGTATATTAGATGCACTTTGTCACTACAAGATTTGATGTACCTTGATGTGTACATTACATTTTATTTTTATCTTTTGTTACCACTATGTAGTAATTTGGTAATGTGCTTAGCTTATGTGTTAAGAAGTTTTTCATTTTATTAGTTGATGAAATATTGGGTGAGGGAGGTGATGTGGTGTTCTGTAACTAAGTTGTGAGGTAATGCTCTGGAATGCAGGGAGTTTGCTACTATGGAATGTGTTAGCAGTGGATTCTGTGTCAGTTGCTCCAGGACCTTGATGTGGATGGGGTCTCTGCAGATGCTGACTTAACAAAGATAATTATCCTCATTTTGAGCACTGGTGTGGATTTGTTATCAGACTTTGCCAGTGGCCTACTCACAGTGTAGTATGACACCCTCATTAACAATGGGCAAAAAATTTAAATTTTATCCACAAGTAATATTACGGCTTGTGACAGATATACATATCACGTAAGTCATACAAGATACCTACTCAATGTATTGGGCAGTTGTCTTCATGACAATTTCTTCTCAAACTATTCTCCCATATACATAAATTAAGTTAAATGGGTAAGAAAAACACCCCAAAATTATGCAAAACATCCAAAACCCAATAGTCACAATTTACAGAAGATTACACTCTTAAAAAGAAAAATTCACCTATGCCCAATTCTCACTCATGCTGAAAACAATGTTCCTCTACTTAGACTGTGCCGTAGAAAAGCTAAATTCGGCTGCCAGGACCTCAACCTCCTACTCTCCTAGTAAAAGTCCTTCCTCAGTAAGAAAGAGCAACGGGTCAGACTTGAATAGTTCCCTTCAGATGTGGTATTCCCCTCTACTATTTAACCTTTCCATGTTCCATGGGCTGACCTCACAGACTGCTGAACAATCTTTCCACTCACAGCCAATGACACAGGGACACAGAAATCTACCACAAAGCCTGAGACCTTAAACACCGGCTCACTTCCAAAGACTTTTTATTCGGGAAAAGTGAATGGCCAGAGCATCCCTAAAGAAAATGAAGCTGTGACCATTGGCTTCCACCATATTCTCCAATCCGCAGCATACAACTCTGACCCACTGTCTTTCTCAACCACCAAAGAAACATTCCGCCGGCTGAATTAATTCAAGAAATGTCTCCACAAAATCAAACTTAAATTTCATGCTAGCACACAACACCCAGGTCTTAAAAACCAAACGCTAGAGGGTGTGGCACCAGAGTATCCTAACCAAACCACAGTCTGACAGAAACATGTCTACAACACAATATTTCTGCCAGAGGATATTGTTCTCTAACAATATTCTCTCAAACAAGTCTGTAGCACTGTGCGTAGAGATTAAAAACTGCAGGGAATATTCGCAAACTGCATTTTGTAGCACATAAAGTACAGCTACAGTAGTACTACTCATGCACTACAACATGCTTTTCACTAACTTGTGACTGGAGTCCTTTGCCTCTTGTGCAAAGATCTTCACCTAGGTGGCAGAGATCTTCACACTTGTAAGGCTATATTTCAGTTGTAAATGTGGGAGAGAAAAGGGGAGTGGCTGGAAAATGTGGACTACTTACTATAAAATGCGAGCAGTTTAGTGAAATGTAAGGAGAGGACAATCCGTTCTTTAAATGGGCAGGTCCTGTCCGGTACTGAGTACCTGCATTTCTTTAAATTGTAAGGTAGAGTGCCTGCACTTCTCAGCACTGCTGCAATACATTTAATGGAAGAGCACTGGCACTTTTCAGGAGGAAGCAGGCACTTTAATTAGTGAGTGCCTGCACTTCTATATTTCCATTTAAAGTAGTAGGGACAGGCTACTACAAACACCCACCCACAAAAGAGTAAGCCCATTGCTTTTCACAAACTATGCTTTCAAAGTTTCTACAGACCTCAAGGTGACAAAGCAGTAGTAAATGGACCCCAGTCCAGCTTTGGAGTATGTAAAGCACAATACATATCACTCACAGGTCCTGTAGTACATGCATAAAAAATAATGGAGTCAGGGCTTTAACACCCCACAATTGTTTTTTAATAAATACAATTATTTTGACTTTTAAAATATATATTTTATTGTTTAAAATATTGTAAATTGTATATTTATTAAACAATGATTTTATTATTTTAAAAAATCGTAATATAACTAATTTACAAACAAAATTGAATTAAACGTTTAAGCTTCTGTTAAAATTTTAAAATGCCTGATTTAATTGTACATACACATTTTAATAAAATGTTATATATATTAAATAAAAAAGAAAAATGCTGCAGGTAGGACTTTTGTAAGTGATTTTTTCAGAAGTATTATTCATAAATAAAATGTTTAATTAAATAATTATTTAATATACATTTATTGTTTAATGAGTTAATGTACTGTAACATTATATTTTAATAGCTCTAGATTTTTAAGATATATTTGTAATAATTTTATATTTATATTAAAATATGTTTCATTATTGGTTAAGAATAATAAAGTTGACTTTTTTTCCTTATACTGCCACTGTGGCAGACATCACCACCTACACATGAGAAGTTACTTGTAGTGACTTTACACTCGTAAATTCTGTTGATGCAGTCTCCACCAAGGAATACAGACATGTAAGTCTATGCTTAGGTGTAAATTTATACTTGGAAATGGTCAATAGTACCTAGATGCAGCTGTAGATTTACACATGAGTAAATCTACATATGCAAATTTTCCTTCGAAAATCTGGCTCTTTGTGTTAAAAATGATATTAATATGTAGATGTGGCATCCTTTTACGGATCTCAGCCTGGGCGTGTATTACCACAAAGTTACGTAGTGTGCTCCTAGAGGTGCTGTTTAAAGTGGTTTCTTTGAAATGTGTTAAATGTGTTTTGCATTAGGAGCACCAAGTTGTTTTGTCAAAGAACCACACTGTTTCACGATCCATGCCGTGATCCATTGGTCAACTGATAAACAATCCCTCCTTGTTGGACTCTACGAGCCCCTGACCAATCAATCGTTTATTGTTCAGTTAATTAAAACTTTAACGAGGTGCAGCAAGTCAGTGCAATACAGAATCAAATAATTAAAACATGAGGCTTGCAGGAACATGGCCAACAATTACAAGCATAATATGAACTTCATCGCACTGCGCTAGTGTGGTACCACTGCCACCAACATGCTAAGGACATTCACCAATCTACACACCCTTTAATTTTACTCACCTTGCCTGCAAAGTTTTCTTTAGATTCTTCGGGTACTTTAAATGGGCTGGTAGTATCAGGTACCAAGTTACAGCGCTTATTTAATTTAAAAGGAAGAGTATCAGCACTTTTCATCATTAGTGCAATACTTTTAATGGGATAGTGCTGGACACTTCTCAATAGCAGACAGGTATTCTGGGATGCTGAGTACCTGCACTTTTATACTTTCATTTCAACCACTTGATAATTTAATTATTACTTACTTTAGCAGCCTTTGGCAGCCTCTTGTAAATACAAATACACACAAAAATACATTCATAGCGGGGCTTTGGGTCAGCCCTCTTAATCCATTGGTTTGTTCAACTGTCATTGACATTAGGCTTCCACCAACCACAGCACTCACCAAGGGGCAATGTGTCAGCCCACAGTGAGTGACAGCATTTCACCTGATCACATATGCTCATCCACTCAAAAAGAAGTGCTCACATGAACTCACCCACCTAAAAAGAAGTGCATTTTAGTGACGGAGCTGGTGGCCCAATACTATACTTTTTCCAATGTTTTTTTCCTTTTCCATTCTACATCCTTTGTGCTTTGTTTTAGTCAACTTTCTGTGTTTAAACTATGTCTTCGGGTGGCAGTGTCTCAATACAATAACACCTTTTCTTTGTGCCCACGAGAATCATATTTTCCTGATGCGCATTAAAAATAAAAAGAGTTTCTACACCAGTTCCAACGACACCGGTCAGCTAGGAAGCACCCACACTGCCTATTGACATTTTATGTGATGATTAATGTTTCCTAAATTATTTTTTTTATTTCAAGTATATGGCTGACATCTTTGGCTGCAGCACTTTTTTCTACTTTTCATTTTTGTGGCATCTGCTGGGACTAAAAAGTAAAAAAAATGTTAGCATCACACCAACGTGCCAAGGCCAGATCTACTGGCTTGGAAAATGCTTGCTTTTAAAAGCGGCCCCAGCTCTTCAGCCTTTACACAAGAATGAAAAAATAATTTGGGTGTTGAGAGGGAAGGGACATTGCTTTTATATTTTTAATGTGGCACACTTACATCATGTTGAGCTGTCTTGATTTATGAGTTCGAAATTTAGACAGACCTTACTTGTGCCATCCTGGTTGCTTTTTAAGGCCGAGAGCAAGAACACTACTGGCTTTAGCAAACACGTCCCTTTTATAAACCCTAAGGGCCAGATGTATGACCCTTCCAATTTGCGAGTTGCAAATTGCATCGTTTTGCGACTCGAAATTTGCGACTCGCAAATTGGAATTTACAACAGTGTCTCAGACACTGTTTGTGATTCCTAAAGAGGTCGCAAATTGCCTGCCTCATTAATATTCATGAGGCAGGTGCAATTTGCGAGCCCATTGGGAATGGCTAGCACTCCCAAGGATGGTGGCCTGCTGGGGTCAGCAGACCACCATGCCTGTGACTGCTTTTTCAATAAAGTAGTTATTTTTTTTTAAAATGCAACCCGTTTTCCTTAAAGGAAAACGGGATGCATTTAAAAAAGAAAAATGAAACGTTACTGTTTAATTTTTTACAAGTGGGCAGTGGGACCACTGCCTGCTCTTAAAAAATATTTATAATGCCAGTCACAAAGGGGAAGGGGTCCTCTTGGGACCTCTTCCTGTTTGCGAGTGGCTTACCACTCATTTCAAATGGGTGGTAAACTGTGAGTGTTTTGTGGCCGCAAAACGATCTTACATTGAAGTGCAAGTTGCTATTAGGCAAGTACGCCCATGGCACGCCCCTTCCTAATAGCGAAGCGCAAACCCAATTTTGCGGTCGCAAACAGGCGGATTTCCTGTTTGCGACCGCAAAAATCGGTCGTACATCTGGCCCCAAATATATAAGCTGCCGGAGGATTTCAGGTCTGCAGTGAGGACAGCTCTCCTCACCAAACACACCTGTACATGCTGCCCTCAGTGCCATTCTATTGCAAGAATTTCATCAAAGGTTGTTGATGTTTCAAGAAAAACATGACTGGAGCCTCAACGACTGGTCCTCTCCCACCTAATTTTCTTCAAGAAGATAAGCGGCAACACTACACATTTTTGCTATACTGACACGCAACCTCATCTCTTACTGTAGGGCGTATGACAGGAACAGACATCTCTGATGCAGCGTTTTCTTATCTGTCTGAAAACTCTAGCTGCCGCACCACTTTCACACACAGCAAACCCTCATAACCATGTTATACCATGTCCAGCCAGTAGGTGTCATTCTCTTGCGACAAGGTTTGGTCCCTCTCTCCAGGACCTCAAGCAGTGCTATAGTCTCTCTGTCCACTAGATGGCTACGACAATAATTGTTCCTTACTGGCCTGCAACGATTCCTGGGGTATGCTTGACAACTAGGTGTAATGATGCAACAATTACCATCCATTTCTTTTATAACTTTCATTAAAGCTAAACAACTTGGCAGAGTTACAAAGCTACCGGCCTGCCTGTTAGCATCAAGGGCTAAAGGCATGGCTGCAAAGGACAGGGCAACCAAGCAGAAGACAATGAGTTGATCAGAACCTGCCAGTGAATACCCCCAGCAATTACACTATTCATTGGCAGCAGCAATGACTAAAAGACATTGGCGTCTTTCCCAAAACCTTGTTACTAGAAGCGATGAGGTGTCCGTTGAAGGAGGAACCCAACTCCCCACTGCCAGTAGGATCCATTCAGCAGTCAACAAACAGTCAGGAGGAGGGCCCTAACTTTTCGAGTCAAATGCACTTTGAGCTGATAGGAATGCAGACAAAGTGGCCCACTGGAACAGACCTAAAGTTTGATAGAGTCACTGCCACTCTTGTCCACTTGAAGCAAAATCCAGTTTGAGTGACCGATCCCAAAGATTATGTGCTACTTGTGACTAGAATGAATTACAAATATAAAAAGAATTGATCCAGTTTGCAGCTTGTTACAAAACTATGCATGGCATCTATGTGGTTCTAAGAAACTGACGGCTTGTCTGTCAAATCAGAAATATGGGACCTCAGAAAGAACGCTGAACTGAAGCTTTACCGTCCCTCTATTTTTGGGATAAGTAACACCTATCACATGCTAAAAGGATATTACAAGTCACTTAGAAGTTCCATGGCTGTGAACAGACTAGGGTGTCTGAAGCTGCAAACGTAGTTTGCCTCAGTTGTCCAGGGCCGGATGACTTGGAACAGCTCTGCACACTGTTGACAAGAGCTGTGTTGAAGTGCCTGCGCAAGGCCAGAATGATTGCACTGGACACTGAGATGGAGGGGCGGCAGCACAGAAGGTGTAATATACAAGACGGCGTTAGAAACGGGAATTATGATCAGATACAGTGAAGTGAGAGGAGAGGATGTGGTCTGACGGCTAGATTGCCGACTTTGGAGCTGGAAACCAAGGTTCGAGCCTCAGGGTCGCATCCACGTCCTGTGATTCTGGGCAAATCACTTAATCTCCCCGTGCCCACCAAAAACATCAATATGTCCTTGTGTAACTTAACCGGTGCTCATGTAAAGCGCTCCAATACCTTTGGGTCAAGTTCGTTCTATATAAATCTGCACAAAAAAAAAAAAAGTGCAATACCTGCAGGGGGGCCGGCACAAGGCTTTTAAATCAGCTGGCGACGAGCCATTAGCCAGTGAAGGTTACTGACCAGCCCAACTGGTCGTGACCACATATATGAACAAGGCTGAAGGCAGATAGGGGCATATTATCAAGGACGGCGATAAAATTATCGCCGCTTTAGCGGCAGAAAACTGCCGCTAAAGCGGCGATAATGGGCTTGATAATATGCCCTGGAGAATTCCAATAGGAGCCCATGTTTACACCAGAACATGGACATCTATTGGAATTCTCAAGGGCATATTATCAAGCCCATTATCGCCGCTTTAGAGGCAGTTTTCTGCCGCTAAAGCGGCGATAATTTTTAACGCCGTTCTTGATAATATGCCCCTTAGTCTTCATAAGCATTCTGAAATCCGAAGTGACCCACTATACCTTTATATGAGGAAAGGGACATTTTATTCCTTGTAATACATTATTCTACCCTTCCTGCATCCCTCTTTAAATTCGTGTTCTTGTGCTTATTTATATGAAAGAGATACTGTGGTTTAAGATATTTAAAATAAGCAAGGAGCCGTTGCACACCATTATGCAGTTGGAAATGTGTTGGGAAAACATAAGCAGTGTAATGTCAGCCACTTTCAAATATATCTATAGTTCAGCATGCGTGGTAGTATGCACACATGTTTTTGTTTTATGCAAAGGCCTAGTAATAAATAGACATCCTCCAGTGAATATGTCCTGATCAGCTGAGAGAACAGCTGAAGAATTAGTTACCCTTTAATATGTTTCTGCAGCAGGTGTAGCTCTGCTGACTGACCCACATTTCACACTGTCTGGCACTATGGCAGAAGACACTTTGGCATCACAGCCACACTATAATTTAATGTTTCACAGTAGTGACAGGGAAATGTCTGTAGAAAACAGCATGTCAGATACTGAACTAGACGGTTTGATTGTCTGTGGTAAATGATCGGAAAATAATGATATAGTTAAGAATTAGACTTGTATAAACTAAACCTTTTGCATTATAAAAATGCATTATATCTGTAGAATGGCGAGATTGTTGAAGCTGTTCTCTTCAAGGTTGAGTCAAAAAACAGGGTAAGACTGGAATTGGAGTAACCAGGTTTTGTGGTAAAGCTCTTGAGAGTGGTTTGGGGCAGTCAATATGATACAGGGAGCCATGAAATGGTTTTATGTTACGTAGGCACCTGCGGAATATGTGTTTATACACCACTGCATTTTGAGGAACAGCAACACCCAAACATGTCATTTATGTATATCTCTGGATCTAGGAATGCATTGAGTGCCAGTAGCCTTGAGGTTCATAGCTCTGACGAAGCAGATGCGACTGTTCAGACACAGTTCCTGTGAGCAGACCTCACTCATGGTTACTGTGTCAGAAGGTTGACAAATAAAGACAAATGAGCTGTTGTGTTTTCCTTGGTTGCCTGGTTACGTCAGGGCTGCAGTTGCCATGTTCTCCGGATGGACCACAACTAAGATGCATACAGAGCCGGGAGGTGAGGAGAGGTAAGCAGACTCCTCACTGGTATAAGAGATCAGTCAGGGATCACCAGTGTTGGCAGCTACAACTTGGTATGACCTTTGTTACCCCAGCACTGCCGTGCTACTACTGCTCTCACAGGCTATGAGGGTAGCTGCATCAATAGATGGTAAGAACACTTTATTCTCTGTAGTTTCTTCTTCTTGACCTAATCCACAAATTTCAGTAGCGGTTGGCAGTCTGTTGGGAGGCTAAGAGAGGGACTAAGGGTAAACTCTGATGTCACTGGGGAGAAAAGAGTGCACAATGTCACTTCCACCACCCCTGGCCTTCTGGTGAACTGACAATCATGAACGGAGTGGTATAAACACAGTGGCCACAAAATGCTTCAGAACATGCAGGTGACTTGGATAACACAGCCGGTACAAACTGCACAGTACACGCCATCATGCCACGAGTACCTAATGAAAATAAAGGCAAGTGGCCGACAACTTTCTGACTCCTTAAAAACATCTTTGGGATGAAGATCCGATGCAAAACCAGGTTTGCAGCCGCAGTACCCAGCCCTTATCCCTGACACGTATCTCAATGAGCCCTGAAGATTCAGAATATATTATATTAAAGATTATTTGTTAGTTGTTAAGTTCAAATTTCACCAGATGGTGTATATGTCCTTGAGCCTAAGACAAGAGAAGATGAATGGAGGATGATGACGAAAAAATATAGGTTTTCAGTTTTTGTTTTTTTAATGAAAAGGAGGTGCGCCCGTCTTCCGTGATCTCTAACCACCTAAGCCAACGCACCCAAAATAACAGATAACTAGCAAATCGCAAAGCTACGTACTACTATATTGACTTGGCCCGAAAAACGTCTGACAGGCCCACCTTATTGGTCTAGTTACTTAATGATATGAATGCAGGGGTTAGCGTAAGATTGTTACTTCCTAATTCACCATTCCTAACAGTATTTGATCAATCAAGGACAAGGGGCCAGATGTACAAAGACTGATTGTGGTTGCAAATATAGCAATTCCGAAAATCACAGGACTTCGGGCAGCAAAAGAGCTTTTGATAATGCACAAAAGTGTTTTTTACCAGTCTGATAAGTTATTCCGACGTGTAAAAGGAGGGGATGTGAAAGAGGCTTCCCCCTCCTGTTTAAGAGTGATAAAGATATGTATCATTTATTAATAATTTACTGACTCCTGAGTTGGGGACATAACTGATTTGTAAAAGGGGTATAGGTGAAGTACAAAGAGAAGTAGGTTTAGATATCTTTTTATGCCCTCGTCCCTCTTGCTGCAAAATTCCCAGTTCAGGTGCAAATGGACGTTTGTGCCCGAACAGGACTACATCGGGGGTAATACTGCACCGTGCATGTTTTGCACGTCTGATTTTCGCAAGTTGAAATCTGATTTCTGCACCTCGCAACCAGGTAGAACCCACAGTAATACTGATATACTTAAGAGGACTTTGTCGGCTCTCTAGGTGTGTAGTGGGTTTGTGCGGGAGGTGTTGCATGGGGTATCCCCGGAATGTGTATTAGGAACCTTGATCAGATTAGTATCACTTGTTTTGGTTATCTTTTGGTTATGTTTATATAGACCAATCAGTCGCGGCTCACACAGGTAAGCGCGGTGGGGCGGTGAGGCGGGGCAGGGACAGGGCGGGTGTGGGGAGGGTGGAAGCCGACATAAGACGGTGTAGGAGAGTAGGATCTGCTTCACATGGGTACCCCCACTTTTTGCTGATGCTTCACTGTTTTTTGACATTAGTCTGGCTGGGGCCCTGCTAATCAGAACCCCAGCCTAGCTGCTTCCTCTCTAAAATGGTTTCCATGTGCCTTAGGCACATCACTGATTGGAATCTGGAGTGCCCTTATAAGTCCCTAGTATATGGTATACTATGTACCAAGGGCATAGGTACCTCAGAGGCCTACCAGGGGCTGCAGCATGTATTATGCCACCCCTGGAAAGCCATCCAAACTGACACCACAGGTCTGCTACTGCAGCCTGGGTAAGGTGGTGCATGCACCCCTTACTGTGATATAGGCTGCCTATATCACTAAATACATACACACATATAAACCTATAAGTCACTCCTAAGGCAGGCCTTATCAATCCTGAAGGCAGAGTGCATGGTTCCTATGTGAGAGGGTGCCCCTGCATGAGCAGGGCCCCTCTGCAGCGTTCGGAGACCCTTCTCTGATGCTGTTTGTAGTGCAGCCTGACCATATACTCTTAAGCGCATTATAACCTCGCGTTAAATGCTAACTTTGGAATGGCTGCACCTAAACATGTCGTGTTTGGTGTCAAACATCTTGGAATACTACCCCCCGCCAATTCTGGCGGCGGGGGTAGCATTCCACCCTTCTAGAGGGAAAGACATGTTAACTCTGGCTAGCCCGGTAACTTCTTTCCAAAGCCCTGGCATCACAAAATGGATGCTGCTGCCACAGACACGAGTCTGGCCTCCTGCTGCTGGACGAAACTCCGGCAGGGGAGGCCTGGACAATAGGTTTCCTGTCCCAGGGAGGTGTGACCACCTCCCCAGACAGGATAATGTGTATTGGGGCTGGGCGGGAGCACTTTGGGTGCTTTGAAGTCCTGCACTGGGGGCACAATTGGTGTCCCTGTGCATACCCCAGTTCAAACCGGATCAGGGGCTTGCAGCCCCTGCTTTGGCGCGAACTGGACAAAGGGAAAGGGGTGTAGCCACCCATCTGCCCTGACCCACCCATAGGTGGGGCCACAGAGTAGTCCAACCCCTAAACTTAATATAAGTATAGGAACCCAGTCCTTAGGACTTTAGATTATCCCTGGACGAAACTCTGACACAGAATCCTGGACCTTCGACGCTCTACTCAAGATTAGAGGACAGAAGAATCTCCCTTGGGGTCAAGGAGTGACTCCCCTGCTTGGCAGGCACCAAAGACGCATCTGTCCGGTCTGCATTTCTGAAGCTCCCGTCGGACGCCGAAGTCTTCGCATCACCAGAGGTGGATTCTCAGACTTCCCCGAGGCTACCCTGAGTCCCCAGCAAAGCTGAGGCCCGTAGCTATCGTGGGTGACGTGAGACCGTGACCCCTGGACACCAAGCACATTTGCAAGTGCATCCTCTTCTGGGTCTCCCACGAAGTCGTGCTTTGGGCTCCGAGTAGCCCTAGCCTCCAGCACCAACTGCACCGAAGATTACTGGCCTCCACTCCACGAGTGTCCTGTGAGCCAGATCCACGTGCGACGTCTCGAGGCTCCTTCGCGGTCGCTAGCCCGTTGGCTAGTAGCCCTTAACGAAGGCCAATCTTTTTCTTCTTGGGCACCCTGGTTGCTCCAGGCCTGCCCTCACTTACCCTCGCTGGGTGAGTTCCTCAGACCTTGCTGGTCTGCACCATCGACGATCTTCATCTTCATCGAGACTTGCCGTTGCCAAGGCTTGTTGGGTCCAATCCGGTCGCCGACACCTCAGCACTCGACAGACATCGTGTACCAGCCCGAATCCTGCTCCTGGTCACCGACAACGCCTCCTGGACCTCGTGGCTGAAGAGTCAAGACGACCGTCAACGCACCTGAAGCACTCGACATCGGTGGGCATCTGTCCATCACCTTCCTGGTCACTGGCTAGTGACCCAGACTCTGTCCCCTCTGCTTTCAGGTTCTTCAGATCTCCGATCCACTCTTGGATCCACCCGGACACTTTCCACTTGGTCGCCAGCAGCACTTTGCAGCAGATCGCCATTCAAATCGACGACGAAACCCGACCCCGAAAGGCACCTATGCACCCGGCTTCCCTGGGTGAGGTAACACGAGTACTCCGGTGCTCCCGTGGGTAGAGACTCTTCAAAGTACTAGTTCTCAAAGGGTTTGCTCCAAGTCCTCCTTTAAGTGTCCCTTTTCTTTAATTTCCTGATCGCGACTTTCTCCATAGAAGTCAACGGCGTATCGCGGTTGTGTATTTACACTGCACGCGTCCCCCGTGGGTCCCCTGTGTCACTACCTTGGGTGGTTCCTTGTGGTCCAAGCACTTCTAGAGGCTCTAGGCCTAGTGTCTAGTTCAGTCGTGGTTCTTATACCACTTTATTGGTATATGGTTTGGTACGCCCCTAGGGCCCAAACGTGTATTTGTGCTATTACTGTGTTTAAATAACTTATAACTTGTGTACTTCGAACTCTAGCCTCATAAAGAGACTAGAGGGGTGTGTTTAGCAATAAATACATATATTTTGAATATATACCTGGTGTGGTGCTCTTTCATTTAGTCACTCAAGAGATTATAGACTGTTAAAACAAGCTGCTTTACATTCCTTCAAGACTTAGCCTGAAGGCTGCTCTCCATAGCTACCACTAGGATAGCTTTCAATAAGGTTGTCTTTAACCTATCTCCAATAAGGGGTTGTTTGGACTGGTGCAAGGTGCCCACTATAATTAGTGGACAGCATATGCCAGGCCAACTTCTCACAGACGGGATAGCGAAAAGTAATTAAATAAATAAATAAAACCAGTTACCTTGCACTTGCCGCATCGCCGGGTTGGTGATGCGGCAAGCGCAAGGTAAGTGGTTTTATTTATTTACTTTTCACTATCCCGTCGTATGTCGGCTTCCATCACCCCCCACCACGCCTCCCCCACCAAGCTTACCTATGCAAGCCGCCACTGAGACCAATGTTCTCTTACTAAACATTTTTTTAAAGTGAAGCACTCCTGTAGTTAGGGGCTTCGTGCACTTCTGGCTCCAGGTACCGAAGCAATTTGTAATGTTTGACTTCAGTGTGCAGAGGTCATTAACAGAAGATTCAGCCATTTTCGTTAGTCTTTCAGTTCTCCCTCCAGGTCTCAATCTCAGAGAAATCAAGAGGCAGAGGAGCAAAAAACAGATCACTGCAGCTCTATGCCAATGCTGCACTGGCTCTGGCCACTAGGCCCAGGTTGTCGCAGCAAGGACGATCCTTTGCTGGGATGTCAAAGGCTGATGTAAAGTGTCTGGTTTCTAGCTGCCACATATACCAGGGACTGTATGCACCTTACAGGACTACAATCAATGCGTCTGTTCACAAGGAGCTCTGATGGAAGCCAGGATTGGCTTGACATGCTCTACCGGTCTGCACAAAACCTTGAGAAAGGGGTGATGGGTTACAGACACAGGATGCAGAAGGGGCGAGGTGAGTGGTTGAAGGATAGGGAAGAGTTACATGTAAGTGGATATCACTGTTTGTGGGAGGGAGGATCTGCTTCTAAAGCTGAATTTTTGTTTTTGAGTATGGCTTTGCAGGGGACTATATGAGTCCTTGTGTTATACTTGTGTGACTTTATAACCGATAAATGCTGTGTTGTTCAACTATGACTGATGGATCCCCTCATGTACCTCTTGTAAACATTATCACATAACATTTAAAGTGGTCTGATACCTTCAAGTCTAGCTAGTGCTATATAAAACTAAAAAAATAAAAATAATAATAATATGCATAATATGTAAATGCAGAGGGCATTTAGAGGCCTAGACATTGCTGTCAGAACCCTTATCATGCACTGGTTACAGGAGACAGAATAAATGCCTTATAACAGTCTTCCCCAACAAGTAGCTGGCAATCTACTGGTAGCTCTCCAGCTACCTACAAGTAGCTTTTATGTGTGCAGCTCAGCCTACTAAGTTAGAAACGTTTGCTTTGTTCAATTAATATATGTATACAAACATTGAAAAGCCTGTATTTCAGACGCAAATGTGCGTACTTTCAGAACTCACAAGCTCATGTTTTAAGAAAAATGGTTTAATTTCCAAAATGTATTTAAAGCTGATGTTTGAATGACAAATCATGAGGTGTTGGAGAGACATTACTAATATTACCTTGGTGCCTGGGGCATTGCAGCTAAGGCTGTCATGTATTAGGCAAGTAAAGGCATTCCAAATTGATAAGACTTTTTTAGGTCGAGCCTAGAGGCAGCGCGCATGCGCTGATCTGCGAGGCATGCTGTATTCCCTCTGTGGTGTTTGGACACACCCACAGCTTTTTCATTGGTTGCTTAGTTTGCCTTTACAAATTGCATTGTTTTCGTTGGTGAACAGTGTACATTTGTCCGGCCTAGTGGCTGGTTTGTTCCCACCCTGGCGACTGCCCCTGCTACGTTGATCCTTTCACTATGGGCCATATGCTTTTGTTTGAGTGCACTACTTTTCCATTTGTCCTTGCTGCTCGCTGAAGCACGGCGCTGCTTCCAGTTTACTTAATCTCCCCGTGACTTCCCCCAACACCTCCCGCCCCTTGCAGCTTGTTAATTTTTGCAGTGTCATTGTTCTGTGATCACGCCTCTTAGAGGAAGTGTGTACACTGCTCTCATTCCACGTCTTGGTCCACTGCTCTCTACGCGGGACCGCCACTTCCTATCTTGACTGGCACTGTCCGAAGTACTGGTCTCCGCTGTCCACCCTGACTGACAACTCGTCAAATCCAGCAATAACGCTCTCCCTCCCGTCCCCTCACCTGCGCCGTTTATTGCTTTTTGAATGCACTCCAACTGCTATTTTAAGCCCATATCACTCTTAAAATGAAAGTTAATTCACCCACACCCCGTTAGGGTCTCCAGTTGACCAGGGACGGCTCCTCCGCTAAGGCGGAGGAGCGTCGCCCCACTGCTCTTAGAGCAGGAGAAAGGAAAAATAAAATGATAATAACCAAGTTATTATCATTTTATTTTTCACTACGGGGTTGGGTTAGGGCGGGGCAGGGGTCACAGGGGGAGGAGAGGTTTGCACTCCCTATGTACTCATGACTGTTTGGTCGGCCCTCTTGGGCCGGCCAAACAGTCATGTGCACTTTGCATGTTCCCCACCAGGCTGCATTACACAGCCTGGTGAGGAACATACCCAGGCTCCCATTCCCCATCTGAGTGCCGAACCACAGCGCTCAGACCAATCACAACGTTACATTGCAGCGTTGTGATTGGCTTAGGGGAGGGAGCCTGTGTGCTAAATGCTTCCGCCGAAGCTGAGGAGAAGGCGGCGTGGAAGGGACCAAAGCGGAGGAGAGACGGCGGCCGGCAAAAGGTAAGTGTTTTTTTGTTTTTTTTGTCCCCGCCACCCCGTTCCCTGCCAGCCACCACTGCAGGTGACTCATATTACCTTATGTGTGCAGGGATGGCTTTCGGAAGCCTTGCCTGCTCCAAAAACATGCATGTTGTATGCAATTCGTAAAGCTGTGAAAAAAGTCCCATTTATCATTCAGTAGCTCATCTGACCAGGTGTGACATTTTGCTCACACTTGCAATGAGACTTGCGGTATTTGCAATAATGCTTTCTTCTACGCATTTGTTCATATTTATCACCCCTGAATAATCGAAAATTAAAATACATAATATTAACTCTTGTTAGGTGAGCTCAAAGAATCTGCACTTTTTGTTAGAAGTACATTGGGGTTCCAAATGTTGGCATGTATGACTGCTGTGCATTTTAACTTCATATTTTATTCTGCAGATAAATATTGCATAAATCGTCACCACTTAATTCTCGGGTCCACTCTTCACATACGCTAGCAGTTGACCATTGAAAGATGGCCTCCGCATGAACTACTGGTTCACGGACCTCTTAGATGATGATTGTTGTGCCGAGATGTCAGCCAGTGAGGTTCTTTGTTATTAATACCAAACAATCAGCTTTGCCACGCCAGTACTAAATACTAGAGCCTCAAAGCGTGGATTCCTACCAGGGTTGATGGCTATTATCGGTATTCCTGCCAGGTAAGCTAACCCTTAAGTTAGCGTAAGGGCTGTGCCAAACCATCAGTCATTCAGTTTCAGAAGTATCGGTCTGGAGGGTTATATGCCTCAGTGCTTTATCTATAGTGTTTTTCGTTTTCCCGTTAACACCCGAAAATGTAAACATCGCAAGACCTATTTTGACCATAGTTCCACGCGTAGACAAGTCATCTGCAAACAACTTAGCACACGGATGGGATGCCACTGTCCACTGAAGCGAGTCTTTTCTCTTGCCAGCCTACAGCGTAACTTCTCAGCCTTAAACACCCAACACATCTCTTAGGAACAACACACGTTTCTTTAACACCCTACCTTGTATCAAAACCAATGTTTCTGAACGATTCTTAACTTCCATTTGATCTGCGACATGAGTTTAGCTGTTAAGTGTCTGGTAATAAAGGGCAACATATGGGTTATGATGGATGCTTACTTGCAAAATAAACAGTGTGATTTTAAGTTGCGCGGCTTGATAGCGATAGTGTAGGCGAATCAAGTGGAAGGTGACATGTACATTCTTCGTGTTGGGAGGCTGACAAAGTGATTTATTAAACTTTTCGACCTATGATTTACTAGGCAATACAAGAAGTAATTTAAAGATGTGCATTAAAACACAACTTTCTATAATTGTCCTTGTACTCAGTAAAACTTCAAGCTTTGCCTT
Organism: Calotriton arnoldi; assembly: GCA_963921515.1. NCBI lineage: Eukaryota > Metazoa > Chordata > Amphibia > Caudata > Salamandridae > Calotriton > Calotriton arnoldi. Next base: position 545,250 of record CAWUFW010007850.1, on the reverse strand, counting down.
AAACTTTCTTGCTTCTTTTGAGAGATTTCAAGCATAGTTTTGCACTGATATGGATACTTGTATTAGTTGGTCTTTTGGTAGGCTCTTCATGGAGCATATTGTACAGACATTTATACCGAAGTATGTGCAGCTCCTCGTTCTCTTTTTATTTAGATCAAAGGTAACCTGCTATACATCTCTGCAGCAGAGAATATAATTGGCAGACATGTTGGCTTATATGAATTGTAGCAGATGTTCAATTTTATTTTTGTGAAGGGTGGTTTTGAAAGTTATCTCTAGTAATAGACTTTATTGTGTCAACAAGTCACTTGCTAAGATTCCATTAGGTAGTACTACAAAATGTTTGAGCGTTCAGCTCTGAAGTTTTTACCTTATTTTACCCTGTACCCACTCAAACTGCATGTCCTCACCCTAAGCAGTGCCTCTTCGCTGTTCCATATCTCTACCAGTATATTGTTTCTCCTCACTGTGTACTGTACTCCCCCATGCATTTACCTTCTTATATTCCCAGGTCATTATTCTCCCCTATATTTCCGTCGCCAGTGCACCTCCCAGTACTTCGTCCATACACATTACCACTCACTGTATAATGCACACGTTGGCTGTGTGACCCTTCTCTCTCTGCACTGCCACCAACATGCTCCCCACCTTTGCTCTGGACCGTATCTCTTTGAATGCTCTCCTTGTATATTGCAAACCTTTGCTTTAATATGTCCCTCCTCATACAGTTGCTTCACAAAAAACGGTTAGAGGAGGGTCCAAGGAAATTTAAAGACCCGCAAGTATTCAGTTCCCAAACAATTACTCAAAAAACAACAAAGAAATCCTTGGGTCTGGGGTACCAAAGCAAACAGACAGAGGCACTAAAGGTTAACACAAAAAGCCTGTGGGGGAATCCCTTTCAGGGCGAAATCCCACCCCCACCGAAGGTGGCATGCTTCATCATCTGGGATTCTCCTCTTGGCGGCAACGTCTAGTCCCGCCAAGGGCTACAACTCCCTCTCTGAGAGGAAGGAGCTCAGGGACGTTTTATTCCTACTCTGTTTAGGATATACTAAATCCAGCAAATGAGAGAGGCTAGGACGAACTGTGTGGGTAGTGATATTAAAACTAGCTACCGGGAGCGAAGAAGTTGCCTTTATTGGCTCGTTCCCGCTGCCAGGATTAAAAACAGTGCACCTGCAGTATGGATTTAGAACTGCATGTGTCGGACGAAAACAGGTCTACATGTTTCAGCCAAGAAGACCCAGAAGGTGTCAAGGCTTTCGTCAGGACCTAGGAAAATGCTACTGCGAAAATAGTGAATAGTGATGAAGAGATAATGAAATACAAAACCAGTAGTCCTGCTATTTTCAGTTAAGATTTACTGGTCGTACCTGTTAGAGAAAGACAAAAAACAAGGGAAAACCAATAGTTAAGTGACTCTGAACATGTTTGTGAGTACATGGTGAGAATAATGTGGGATACTTTTATCACCACATATACAATGCGTCTGGCATGTGTAGGTACTGTAAAATTCGCTTACCCGTGGTGTACGGATAAGGGGCCTCACCTCAACCTGGCGACAGCTCAGGGAAGGGGGCACCGCTCTGTAAAAAAGGATGTGGAAGTGTCAAACATATCAATAATTGAGTTGACACTACTCCTTACAAACAGTATTTTAGAAGAAGAAACAGATCACGGAGATACCAAGTACCCGAAAGAGCTTATTGGTCAGGAGCTAAGAGTCTGGTGAAGTTAACTAATGACCCAGATCAGTTGGCATAGTGTCTGGGGCGTGTGTGTTGTACTCAGCAAATCACTACTACTGTCTAGACCTGGGAGACAGGTTCAGAGAATGATGAACCATTGTGCTTAATTTTGCTGGCGTCGTGTTAACAGGGAGTTCAGGTTGGTACAAGGCTGCACACTAAAGGCAGGAGCGCGTTCACGACACACACAGTGCTATGCCTTATGGTCAGTTTACCCCGTCCAGAACTGGTACAAATGTACCCTGTGTGGGACTGCCAGAGACAAAGTCTCAAAGGGTGCGAACATTGCCTTTCTTTAACCAAATCGGGAACATATGGCCACAAGCGCATTTCCACATCTAAAAGTCGTAGGATGGAGAATAAGGACATCATTTTATAGTACAAAAATAGCCCATGTCCTGGGGCTGTGCCATTATTCAATTATCACTATTTTAAAACAACAAGGGCCGGTAGTGCCGAGAATGGTGACTAGGGGGGCCATATCACACTACAACCCAAGTCTAACGAAGCAAACCACACCCACATGACCTCTAGATGAATATAAACACCAATGCATGTGTAGCAGAGGCACTGCCTCCTATGCGATATAAAGCCATAGTGCTCGTTCACAGAGTACTACGTGCTGTTATTGAGAGGACAGAGACACAAACCAGGGTTCTGGCGATCTAATGCCAAAGGAACCCCGTGTCAAATGATTTGAAATTATCAAGCCATAGTGTTTGTACACAGAGTACTATGTTCAATCATCAAGGGGACATAAACCTATGATCGGGTTCTGGTGATCTAATGTCAATAAAGAAACCGTGTCAACTGACTAGAGGTTGTGACTCCAAATTGACGCTCAGCGGGAGTCCACTGAACACAGTGGACGATCGCAACCACCCTATGTTAGCGATTCAGTGCCGGAGGTTGCACATGTCTAGTAATTATTTCACACAGCAATGTTAAAAGCTCAAATTGGGTGGCAAGTGTCCTCAGGGGGGAGAACTGCACCACCATAGAGCCTAATCTGAGTAAATTGATTACAAAGTTTTTACTATAAAGACAGCGATGTTAGCAAGCATGCACAATCATAACACGGGCAGCACAGTCTTAGCGCTTCGCGGCTCACCACTCACCTCTCCGTCAGTACCCCTGGCGGTACATAAGCTGCAACCAGAGGTGAGGGTGAAAGCCGACAACTGCTCATTAATTATCGTGCCAGGAATACGTGCTCGGGAGCATGACGTCACTCCGTAGGTGCGCGTCCAATCAGGATATGTAGTTTGGGAGCCTCTCAAACAGGCTACAACACGCATGCCCAGGGTATGGGGTACTATGTTCTGTCGGATTCAAAGACAGAAGTCTTTATCAAGCCTAGACGTTTGGCACAGACAACCTGTACTTGATAAAGTGTGAGATCTGCGTATAACTCTCAGATGGTGATGTGAATCTTATTGTGTGTGGTTGACTACCCGGCGTAAAACGGTCAAAACCTCCACTGACTCTCACAAAATTGTGCATGTATAAAGTGTGGGGTATTCTGTTGTATAGAAGAGACAGAGAGCGTTATAGAATCATGTTGTCTGTAAATACATCGTGTCAGCTGATGTGAGCCAAAATGCTGGTTATGTACCACGTGATGTAGGTGTCCTGTTGTAGGAGTCCTAGTGAATGGAGCAGGGGTGTGGTACAATAAGACATATCTAGATCATTCGGTTTTTCGGTAATTGGGACCTAAATTGCCATCTAAGACGGGTCATGGATGTATATATTACTGCTCAAAACGTGTCTTGGTGGTGATGGCTAGTCTCAGAGTGGTAACTACTACCCACGTTATGCCTAGTCAAGGACCCTAGTGGTGTATGTACAATGTATGTCACGCCAGCCAAAGGCTGCGGTGGCTGAATTACAGGGCATGAATTTCATAGTGCTGTCCACGGGATGTCATCGTTCAGCCCTGTGCTGTCACTCTGTAATCTATGAACCCATCTTTACTCACGCCGGAACAAATATCTGGTGATGTCTGTTACATGGGGGGGGGGGATATATGGTTGCTCCAGAACCGTCCAGCTCAATTCATCTAGTGAGTGATTTTAATCTAGGAAGTGATTTGTGAGCTTAGTGGACTGTTTCTTGCAATGGATAGTGCTCTTGTGCTCCATTATCCTTGTCTTGATCTTGCATGTAGTCATGCCCACGTACCGTAGTCCACAAGGGCAAGTGATCACGTAGATCAGCTTGTCGCTGTTGCAGTTCGTGTGGCGAGATAATGCCCAGGGTCTCTCAGAGCCAATATCAATCGAGACGGTGTGTTTGGTTTGAGGGCACGCTGCACATGACCCGCAAGGGTAGTGACCTTTTTTACAGAGCGGTGCCCCCTTCCCTGAGCTGTCGCCAGGTTGAGGTGAGACCTCTTATCCGTACACCACGGGTAAGCGAATTTTACAGTAACTACACATGGAACGCATTGTATATGTGGTGATAAAAGTATCCCACATTATTCTCACCATGTACTCACAAACATGTTCAGAGTCCCTTATCTATTGGTTTTCCCTTGTTTTTTGTCTTTCTCTAACAGGTACGACCAGTAAATCTTAACTGAAAATAGCAGGACTACTGGTTTTGTATTTCATTATCTCTTCATCACTATTCACTATTTTCGCAGTAGCATTTTCCTAGGTCCTGACGAAAGCCTTGACACCTTCTGGGTCTTCTTGGCTGAAACATGTAGACCTGTTTTCGTCCGACACATGCAGTTCTATATCCATACTCCCGGTAGCTAGTTTTAATATCACTACCCACACAGTTTGATACTTTTTGTTGCGCTGCGCCCTCACCTTAACCAGTCCTAGCCTCTCTCATCTGCTGGATTTAGTATATCCTAAACAGAGTAGGAATAAAACATCCCTGAGCTCCTTCCTCTCAGAGAGGGAGTTGTAGCCCTTCCTCTCAGAGAGGGAGTTGTAGCCCTTGGCGGGACTAGACGTTCCTGCCAAGAAGAGAATCCCAGATGATGAAGCATGCCACCTTCGGTGGGTGAGGGATTTTGTCTTGAAAGGGATTCCCCCACAGGCTTTTTGTGTTAACCTTTAGTGCCTCTGTCTGTTTGCTTTGGTACCCCAGACCCAAGGGTTCCCGCCTCATACAGTACCAGGATCTCTTGAGCATCCCCACCCCTTTTGCAGTGCAGCCCCCCCACACACACACACCCATGTGATGCAAGCATAGCATAAACAGGTACACATTGCTGTCTAATGTCTTCAAGCCCATCCTGCCGTCATTCCCTCAGCTACTGTCTAAAGCCCTACTAGGATGGTGCAGCCCCTTCTCCTCCACCCCCCCCCCGTTCCGTACTTGATTTTTTTTTTTACGTCGAGCTTCAATGATTGGTCGTCATACAGTGCCTAACGGAGTCCCATCTGAGGAGGAGGACCTTGAACTATTCCCCCCCTGTCATCTCTCCTCTCCTCTATATTCAGTCCCCTCCGCCGACAGCACTCGAACATCAGTACGATCCCTTTAAGGACCGGCCTACGACGGAGGAGTCTTCCGCCCACCTGATCTGGTCACGTCAGAGTCGTCAGATGTACCAACCCCGTACAGCAAGCGGCTGGAGGAAGAACCGAGGAGAAACGCTGGAAAGCCCGAAGAAACCAAAGCGCCGGAGAAAGCTGTGTCCTCCGCTCGAGAAGAGAAGCACACCGAGAACGCCGGAGCAGAAGAAGCACACCGAGAACGCCGGAGCAGAATCCAAGAGGGAGTCGGACCTTCTCCGACACCGCAAGTTGGCCAGCCACGCTCCTGGAGGAGCGTGGCTTTCACAGGTACGAGCCCGGTTCAGAGGCTTTTGGGGGTGGGAGCCGCGGGCATGCAGCTCTCCGTTAGTTGGGAAGGGAGGGGGGCCGCCCAAAACGGGGTAACAAGTGACAAAACGCCGCGCACACAAAACAGGCTGAAGTTGCGATGCGCCGCATGTTACACAACCACGGGTGACGGTCAAAGGGTGCTAATTCCCCTCACTCCTTATTCCCTCTAGCGATAGTCCGGACCGGACAACACCTCATTGTGGTTTTTTTTGTTTCTCTTTCTTTTTCATCCCCCTGTACCCGGAGGATCACCTCTTGTTTCTGAAGGGGAGGAAACCAACCTGACAAACCGGGACAATACGAAGAGGGCCAAAAATCCAAGAAAGGCCGAACATTGGACAAACAATTATACCCTCCAGACCTTTGTTGCCAATAAACTCCTCTTTAATCCCCTATGATTGTCCGAGTCATTTGCTCCCAGCCCACACGTGGTGGAGAATGCGGGCATAACTCCATTGTAACTCAAAATGGAGAATCTTATCCAGCAACTTATTCGTGGCCAGGAGAAATTAGAATGGGCCGTAGAGAAGCAAATGACTTCCGCCCAAGCGGACAGAGACTTATTCAAGGACACCATGAACCAGCAGGTGGAGTGCATGCAGAAGGTGGCAGTAGACCAGCTACAGCTGACAGCCCAAATGCAGACACGTCCGGGTATGTTAACTGGGAACCCCAATATAGTGTTGCAAAAATACATCCCCGGAGAGGACCCTGACGCCTTCCTGCTCAATTTCGAAAGAGCAGCTCGAGCTTGTGGCTGGCCAGAAGCCAAATGGCCTTTCTTCCTGGCCCCATTACTCACAGGCGAAGCTCAAGCAGCAAATCAGGTGGCTAATTCATCGGGGAACACACCCTATACGGAGATAAAAGAGATAATATTGCACCACCTAGGTATGGATCCAGAGTCCTACCGCGTACGGTTTAGGAAGGAGAGGGGAACCCCCGGGGACAACCCAAAGACACTATTCTTTAAACTCAAGGCAGCCACCGATAAGTGGTTGAAACCACAAGAAAACACAAAGGAAGAGATTATGGGGCTTATTTACAAGCCCCTTGCGCCACTTTTGCGTCATTTTTCCCATGTTAAAAGTGACGCAAAAGTGGCGCAAGGGGCTTGTAAATCTGCCCCTATGTCTCTAATTTATCTGGAGCAATACCTGGAGGCTCTCCCGTTTGCCACTCAGAAGTGGTTAAGGCAACACACCCACCTCACCGTCGAACAAGCGGTTGAGATGGCTACTACGTATTTGAGAGCTCAACCACGTACCTTGCCCTGGGAGACTGAGAAAGCAGGTCGTTCTTCTGCACCTCCCACCAAATCGGAGAAGAGAACATTCAAACCACCCCCAGGGTTACCCAAACCACGCGGGTATAGACCCGAGACCAGCCCATCAAAGGGACCTTAGTGCTTTGACTGCGGTGAGTGGGGACACATCGCGAAGTTCTGCCCCCACAAGAAAAGCACCGAAGAACCAATAGAAGTCGGTTGCGTACCCAGAACAGTACTGTACACCGGGGAATTGGGTTCCTATTTTTATGTGAGTCTACAAGTGAATGGGGATTCGGTTCGGGCCTTGCTAGATTCGGGCTGCCACAGTCAGTCATCCTCGAGTCCCTAGTGAAACCGACCCACATCCTTAGAGAGGAACACATACCCATAAGATGTGTCCATGGCAATGTGCGCATATACCCGGTAGCCCAAATTCCCATCACCCTCCCGGGTGGAGAGACCATTCAGGCCAGACTTGGGGTACTACCCAATCTTCCTGAGCAGCTAATAATAGGACTAGATAACCCTTTGTTCTTAGCCCTCCTCCGAGATAGCGTCCACCCTCTCTCCACACCCGTGCAACCTGCACTTGTAACCCAGGCACCATGGCTCCATGATAAAAGCTTCAAATATAGCCAGACACAGGATCCCACCCTTCAAATGGCATGGGCTCAAGCAAGAAACCGTCTCCCCCCCAACCCTGTTTTTCCTTTTTTTCACATTACAAATGGGCTTCTATATTGAACAGGAAAACCCGGTGATACCCCGCAGTTATTGGTGCAGCAGGTTTTCATGGAACAGGTTTTATTCTTTGCGCATGCCCATCTTCTAGAAGGACACAGGGGAGCCCAAAATACGACACAAACCATCTTACAACATTTTTATTGGCCAGGCATCTTCGCCAATGCCACCAAATACTGCCAGGAATGCGAGGTCTGCCAAAAACAGAACCCATATCGACCACCTCCAATTCCCCTACAACCGCTTCCAATAATCGGGAATCCCTTTGAGAGGGTGGGGATGGACCTCATAGGCCCCTTACCAGGGTCCCAAAAAAGGGAATCAGTATGCATTGGTGATTGTGGACTACGCCACCCGTTACCCTGAAGCCTTTCCCCTGAGGGCCCTCACGACCACCAACATAAGCGACAAGCTCATCGAGCTATTCTCAAGGGTGGGATTTCCGAAAGAAATCCTCACCGACTAAGGCACTCCCTTTGTCTCCAAATTGATGTCCCAGATATGTAAGTCACTTGGTATATCCCACATAAAGACCTCAGTGTATCCCCCCCAAACCGATGGGTTGTGCGAACGTTATAACGCTACCCTGAAACTAACTCTAAAAAAAATGTTGGTGGTAGAGGGACGGGACTGGGACATGCTTCTCCCCCTAGCGCTCTTTGTTATAAGGAGCCAAGTCCAGAGCAGCCTAGGTTGCTCCCCCTTCGAACTCCTGTACGGAAGACAACCACGTACCCTCCTAGAAATAACAAAAGAGGCTTGGGAACAAGAAAAACAGGAAGAAACCAGGTCCTTCCTTGAGTACACCCAGGCATTGCGCTCACGCTTGCATAAACTACGAAGCTTTGCAGATGCCAACCTTGAAAAGGCCCAGATTAGACAACAAACCTTCAATGATAAGGGGAAAAAGTGGCGTCACCTGGAGGTACATGACTGGGTCCTGGTTCACCTACCCTCTTCCCTTCCTAAGGTCTGTCCGGAAAGGAAAGGACCTTATCAAATAACCAAAAAGATAGGCCTTACTACCTACAAGGTACAGGTAACCCCACGAAAAAAGCAAATCTACCATATCAACTTATTAAAAAAATGGTTAGGACCTCTTCCGAGTGAGACGCACGTGGCTCTTCCTGAAGACCTCAAGAGTAACACTACCCTTGGAGCGTTAGTGGTCAATGAAGGCATTTCTGAGGAACAGAAAAAAGCCCTAGGGGCTACATTATCCCCCTTCTCGACCTTATTCTCCGACCTACCTGGGAGGACCTCTCTGGTTGAACACACCATACCCACGGAACCAGGGAAAATCATAAAACAAAGACCCTAACGAATACCAGCTGCCCGGCGACAGACGATTGAGGAGGAGGTCAAGAGCACGTTCGCCATGGGAGTCATCAAACCCTCCCAGAGCAACTGGTCCTCGCCAATCGTCCTCGTACCAAAACCGGACGGGTCGGTCCGGTTTTGTATTGACTTCCGCCCAGTCAACGCGATATCAAAGTTCGACTCCTACCCCCTGCCTAGGGTAGACGAACTCATCGAACGGCTGAGCGACGCACAATACATCACTACCCTCGACCTCATGAAAGGGTACTGGCAGGTCCCCCTATGACCCCAAGATCAGGAAAAGACCGCCTTCTCCACCCCTACAGGGCTTTACGAATTCACTGTGTTGCCCTTTGGACTACACGGTGCTCCTGCAACATTTCAGCGGTTGATGAATCAAGTACTCCACAATCACCAATCATGCGCCTCAGCCTACTTGGATGACATAGTCATATATAGTTCCACCTGGGAGCAACACTTGTCTCATTGTAGCTTGGTTTTAACAGCCCTTCAAGCCGCAGGTCTTCACATAAACTCAAGGAAATCACGGGTGGGTTTTAACAAAGTCAGGTGCCTGGGCTACCTCCTTGGGAATGGGGTCATAGAACCACAAGTCGAAAAAATCAAAGCCATAGTAGACACTCCTTTTCCCTCCACGAAGAGAGCAGTACGGGCCTTACTAGGGCTACTTGGAGATTACCGGAGGTTCATCCCCAATTATTCAGAGACAGCCTCACCCTTAACTGACCTCCTAAAAAAACAAGTCAAGCCCGGAGACCTCCTACACACTTCACCCGTAGCGCTACAGGCATTCCACGCACTAAAAGAAGCCATCACCTCCAATACAGTCCTCAAGTCACCCGACTTTACCAGACCTTTCGTCCTGCAGACGGATGCGTCCGAGAACGGTCTGGGGGCTGTCCTCTCTCAAATCGCATCCAATGGCACCGAACATCCTGTCCTGTTCATAAGCCGCAAACTCTTCCCCGTTGAACAGAACTATCCTGTAGTTGAGGAGTGTTTAGCCGTCAAATGGGCTGTCGACAAACTGAGATACTACCTGGAGGGTATCCACTTCCTGTTGTATACCGACCACGCCCCTTACTCTGGTTGAGCCGAAATAAGGGAAATAACCCCACGGTGCTGCGGTGGTTCCTCTCCCTACAACCCTTTTCCTTTGAGGTCCGGCACCGAAAGGGTTCGGCAACGGTAATGCAGACTTCCTGTCCCGTGTTCCCCTGTCCCCCGATCGGGTTCAGTCTGGGGATGGGGTGTGTCATACAGTGCCTAACGGAGTCCCATCTGAGGAGGAGGACCTTGAACTATTCCCCCCCTGTCATCTCTCCTCTCCTCTATTTTCAGTCCCCTCCGCTGACAGCCCTCGAACATCACTACGATCCCTTTAAGGAAAGGCCTACGACGGAGGAGTCTTCCGCCCACCTGATCTGGTCACGTGCGCCAATGGAAGCAGAGTATCTGGAAGGAAACAACGTAAAGTGGGTGTGTTTTCCGAAAGAGTCGTCAGACGTATCAACCCCGTACAGCAAGCCGCTGGAGGAAGATCCGAAGAGAAACGCTGGAAAGCCCGAAGAAACCAGAGCGCCGGAGAAAGCTGTGTCCTCCGCTCGAGAAGAGAAGCACACCGAGAACGCCGGAGCAGAATCCAAGAGGGAGTCGGACCCTCTCCGACACCACGAGTTGGCCAGCCACGCTCCTGGAGGAGCGTGGCTTTCACAGGTACGCTCAGAGGCTTTTGGGGAGGGGAGCCGCGAGCACGCAGCTCTTCGTTAGTTGGGAAGGGAGGGGGGCCGCCCAAAACGGGGTAACAAGTGTCAAAACGCAGCGCACACAAAACAGGCTGAAGTTGCGATGCGCCGCATGTTGCACAACCACGGGTGACGGTCAAAGGGTGCTAATTCCCCTCACTCCTTATTCCCTCTAGCGATAGTCCGGACCGGACAACACCTCATTGTGTTTTTTTTTGTTTCTCTTTCTTTTTCATCCCCCTGTACTCGGAGGATCACCTCTTGTTTCTGAAGGGGAGGAAACCAACCTGACAAACCGGGGCAATACGAAGAGGGCCAAAAATCCAAGAAAGGCCGAACATTGGACAAACAATTATACCCTTCAGACCTTTGTTGCCAATAAACTCCTCTTTAATCCCCTACGATTGTCCGAGTCATTTGCTCCCAGCCCACAGTCCTGTACTCCCTTATTCCACCTTGAATGAATGAAAGGCTGCGTCACGCACAACAATCGCTACAGGCCTTACTACACATTTCTCTTTTAACCGATCTCTAGAATCAGTAAATAAAATTTTGTTCAGTGGTGTCCTAGTTCTATTCTACCTTGCAACATAACATTTGTATAGCTCTTCAATCCCTGGCGGCACAGCACCCACAATAATCTGCTACATGGCTAAACATGTATAAGGCCCCAAAGGCGAGACCTATTGGCTATGCCAATGCTGGTTACAATAATGCTGGCAACCCTACCTGATGCGCCAAGGTGATTACTGCTGGTAGTCTTGCATGGGGTAGCCTCTAATGTAATCTTGTCTGATGTGCTCACTATTACAAAACCAATAATATTAGTAGCTTGGGATGATTTTCATTGAACATAAGAAGCTCTTATTACAGAAAAGGTTGGACTCCTGCCTTATAGTGTCCTAGAGTGCAAGTGTGGCGACCCAGCTCTTTTGAGAGCAGGGATGGCGTCATTTCAGGATGTAAACGAACTTGAGGTGAAACCATTTATAAAGACACTGAGATGAGTGACAGAGTTCTAGTACTGTAAATGTTGTAGAAAAGTTTAGAAGCGGGTGGTAAACTCCATCTAAGGCTAAATACGGGCGCGAGACCGATAGCCAACAAGTACCGTAAGGGAAAGTTGAAAAGAACTTTGAAGAGAGAGTTCAAGAGGGCGTGAAACCGTTGAGAAGGAAACCTCTAAATAATGCATTAGGAACCTCTGACATTCAAGCTAGACAGTGGCAACTGATTTACTATGGAAAACTAGTTTTCCATGATCCAGGGAACAGAGAGGAAACTTAGCATCCTTGTAACAGTTATTGATTGTTGATCCTGGAAAATCCTTTTTAGGCTTTGTCAGGAGCAGCCAGCAGGAAAAGTTAAGGGTTACTAATAAAATGTGATGTGGAACAGAAAGGTCAGGTACTGCTAAGACTTGAATTGTGTCCAATAAATATAATGTCCAGTGGGTTTAATAACTTTATGTTGTAAAAAGTATAAGACTTTATTTCACGATAAAAGTTAATATCATGACAAAAAGGTATCTTTCCTAAAAACACAGCAAATTATATTTAACACAGCGATGTGAACAATCCTGATGTCTGCAGGGAGACCTCTCCTTGGATTGACTAAGCGGTGCTGCAGTGATCCAAGGAAAAGTATCTGGTCTACATGGTGGAGTACAAAAGCACTATTTATCTGGTTGGCGAAAATCCTACATTCTGTTTTAGACAGGCATCTGAGGTTGTTCAGGTGAGTCGTGAATGGTTCAACATCTGAAGTCAGATTTCTCATGTGGAGACACATTGGGCAGGCAGTGAGCAAATCAAATGGAGATGGGATAGGAGTCCTTCAAGTCTACTCCTGACGCTTTGAGCAGGACAGTAGTTATTCCTGCCCCTGGTGCAATCCTTCTCTGGCTGGGCACAGAGCCTTTGCTGGAAGACAAGGTGAGCAAAGATACAAACTCAGACGACCAGCTTATTTTCTCAAAGATTGGCAGCTTAGCTGCATCCAACCAAGGTAATCAGAACGGGAGCAGCACTGGAATATTTAGAGGTTCAATCAGGTTCAGGTGCATCTTGCTCAAACCAGAGTTTGATCGCTTAGCTATAAACAGCCCTTAGTGGTCTGAAAGCTCTGGTCCCTGGTGATGGCAGGCATCATAGCATATCTTCTTGGTCAGTGAATTTCACAGAGACCGTTCTTCAGCTACTGGGGTACTTGTTTGGTCAAGTTCTCTCCTGACACAGTTGGCCACATTGGGCAGAGAGAAACATGTAGCAGGTCTCCTTTGTTCAGGTGTTGTAGCTGCTTTGCCTCTGGTCGCTGTTCAATATGGTGATGCTTCCTTTGAGACCGCAGTGTGACCTGCCCGAACCAGTATGAATCAGTGGGTAAGTGGGTGAGAGTTTTAGTCAGAATGAGTAACATAACAACATAGCTGCAATGGCCTGGGCAGGGCCTGGGGAGAGTGGTCAGGAGCGTAGGGATATAAATGGGGGGGAGAACTAACACTGTCACTGTGCTGTCTATCATGGCAACCCACTGTTCTGAGATGACACATACTTTACAAGACCCTCACCTCAATCATAACACTCACACTCAAAGAATCACATACACACAGACACCTACCACCACCACAACACTAGGAAATTATTGAAGGGTTAAAATCAAGTAGACTACAGTTTTACTGGTAGAAAGGCCTGTTAATCTCAGCAGCCAACAACTGTTAGTCATGTCATGTCCTGGACATGGGGACCTGAGTCACTTGTGTACTTTGGGTGGCCCCATCTCCAGCACCATTGAGCACCTCTGATGGAGACCACCACATAAAATCATGTACAGCACCTGCCAAAATCCAGAGGATCTGAATTTTCTGCATAGGAGGCATACCAAGCAAATCACAAAGTGATAAAAGTAGTTACAGGGCTGCACAGCACAGTGCGACTGAGCTGTGAGTCTTCTGACCCTACAAAGTGTAATTCTGTAAATTTTCTTAAGGTGTAGCAAGTCATCTTCTGCAAATGTCAGGTTAAATACAACCACCGCTATTGTTATTCTTTCAAGCCCAGTGGCAAACTTCAAAATGTAATCCCTGAAACTACCAGCTACTCGGCAGTGTCCATTCCAGGCTCCCTCGTGGAAACAGTTGACCCAAGATAGGGTCTGCTCTGGCTCAAAATTTATAACATATCACAGAAACAAGGAGTTCCCAAGTAGCATGTAAACAAGCCCAACCACATCTTTGTTAAAAAATATACATGGATGACATGAATGAAGCCTCATCAACTCCTCTCTCTCCTGGCCAAGGCTAGCAAAAGATGCTTTTTCATCTAGATGAGTAAATTGATCACAACCACTCTTAAAATTGCAGATGCTGTCCTACCCAATTTGGACGATGGTGAGATCTGTCTTCTCATCTTCCTTAACTTCTCTGCAGCCTTTGACAATGACAACCACATAACTCTGACACACAAAGACACATGGACATGGGCTGAGTTGGTTGTCCTCCCTACAAAAGGTAGCTCAGCTTGTAAAATCTGATGAATAGATACCCTCCCTGTGCCAGTGCCTCACCAGGTATCCTTAGTTTTCTACACTTCTGAGAGTACTGTACTGTAGTTTACCAGAATCCTACCCGTCTGCCTGAGAATCTCAAAAATGTACAAACATGGTTGTCAGGGCACCAAGTAGATCTTCCCAAATGTGTCTACACTCTTACCCTCATGGCTCTGGCACCTCTCTATTTACATTTTTATTTTTCCTTTGGCATCTGTTAGAAATGGGGTCTCTAGTTGGCAGAGGTATGAACCATGTCCAAGTAGGGACCACCACTCAAGTCAGGGTAAGCTAGATATACACTAAAAGATAACCTGTGCTCACCCTCTTGTAGCTTGACACAGAGCAGTAAGGCATATCTAAAGAGGCACTGTGTAAAGTATTTGAGCAACACACACATACACACACATTCACACACACACACAGTAACACGAAGAAAACACCACAAAAAGACTCCACACATGTTTAGAAAAGTAAACAATACTTTTATAAATAAATAAAGACCAAAACAACAAAAATCCAATAAGTAGATGCTGAGTTATGAATTTTTAAAGAATAGAAAGAGTTCTAGCACTTAGAAGCTATAAGCGCCAATGGGGGTTATCTGGTCGCGCTGGACCGGGGGCAAAGTCAATAGTTCAGGCCGACTGCGATAAAGCGCAGACTGGCGACAGGACCCACACAGGCCCCAGTGAACAAAGTACATTGTCCTGGTCGCAACAGCAAGATGCGGAGCGCAGTCGAGTGATGCGTCGATGTCGGTCCCGCAGGGGTGGCGATGTGTTGGTTCCGTAGACAAAGCTCCGAGCCGATATGCTTGTTTTCAAAGTGCGATGCGCCGGGTTTCTCTGTGCATTTGAAGGATACGTCGATCTCTCCACACTGCTGCGGCGGCGATGCGCAGTTCCGATGCAACAGGGCTCTTAAGGAGATCATTTCAGCGCAAGCTCTCCTCAGCAGAGTCAGAGAGAAGCATGGCAGCACAAGGGAAAAGCAGGTCTTCCAGGTCAGCAGTCCAGCAGTGTCAATCCTTGATGCAGCACAGCAGTTCCTCTGACAGAGTCCAGTAGCAGGCCCAGATGATTCTGATCTGGTGGGGTGAGAGCCCCAGCACTTATACCCAGTTGTGCTTTTGAAGTGGGGGTGACTTCAAAAAAGGCTCTTTAAAGTGTACAGAAGCCCTTCCCAGCCTTGGCTCCAGACTATCAGTAGGGGGTAATCAGCTTTTGTTTGGGGACAGGGCACTGCCTATTCAGGTGTAAGTGTCAGCCCCTCCCTCCCTTCCTGCTCAGGAAGCGCCATCAGAATGCAGATGAGTACTCAGACACACCTAACCTTCCTGTGCTTGTGGCTGTCTAGAGGGAATGCACAAAGTGTAGCTGTCACCCATCCCAGATGGGCATTGGAGACAGGCTGCAGGCACACAGGTCTGTATGAGCAGAGAAATATCTACTTTCTAAAAGTGGCATTTCTAAAACAGTAATGTTAAATACAACTTTACCTGTAAAGAGGATTTATCATTACCATTCCAAAGATATAAAGCAGTGTACTAAGGAATTCCCAAAGTTAACCTATGAGAGGAGTATGCCTCGTTGTAGTGAAAAACGATTTTATGGGGTTTTACTACCATGACATGCAAAACTTAAAAGTACATGTCCTACCTTTTACTTACACAGCACCCTGCCCTATAAGCTATATGGGGTCTACCTTAGTGGTGACTTATGAGTAATAAAAGGGGAGTTTAAGAATTGGCAAAGGGTTTTAAATGCCAACTCGAATAGGCAGTAAATCTGCACACATAGGCTCTGCAGTGGCAAGCCTGAGACATGTTTAAAAGGCTACTTGTGTAAGTGCCACAATCAGTGCTGAAGGCCCACTAGTAGCATTTAATTTCCAGGCCCTGGGTCTATGGCATACCACTTTACAAGGGACGTACAAGTAAATTAAATATGCCAATTTTGTATACACCAATGTTAACATGTTTAGGGGAGAAGCACATGCACTTTAGCACTGGTAAACAGGCAAAAGGTTTGGGAGAAGACCGCCCTAAGGATGATAGTTCTAGCAGCATATAAGTGAGTCCCCTTCACTGTAGTGTATTTTGCTAAATTGTTTACCTTCAGGCAACAGTAATCTTGAACTTGACTTGCAGATTGAAGAATGGTCAAAGGAGTCCAAGCTCAACTTCATTTGTCAAGACTGATAAAAGACTAAATTCCAGAAAACATTCTGAGGAACGGTTGACTAGCATGAGCAAGAACTCTGGCGCCAGTTTCTTTTTAAACCTTTATTTTGCCATTTTAATAAAGCACTATAACATGCATCCCAGCCAGGGTCCTATAAAACCTGCTGAAATATGAGAAAGGAGTTAGTCAGGATTCCTGGCCACCACATTGAGAAGATTCATGAACAACCCTACTGAACATATAAGTGTCAAAACATTAATTAACCAACACTAACAACTGGAGCAGGCAGCCAAGTCGAGGGGTGATACTATACAAACCCTCAACACTATTCAAACACGGCCTGAATTCTGAACATTTATCTAGACGCCTAATTCTGCGATTGATCTGTTCACGAAAAGCTTCCATCACGCCTGCTTCCTCCTCTGGGCACCGATCCTTTATTTGCTGCAATGAACCCCTTGTGCGGTCGGCAGGGCACCTACACCAGCCAAAACGATGCTCAGAACATTGCTTGCTCCATAATAAATACCCGCACTCCCCAAGGCACCCAGGAAGCCACCTCAGGGGTATTATACGTGGGGTTCCTAGCACCACTCGGACCACGCTGACCTTCTTTCTTCCCTATATGGCTCTTCAGATCAATGAGCTGCATGGCCCTACACTCTGAAACAGGGAAATAAAGGAAGGAATACAAAGTTAAGAGCAGCTTACGTTAGTAGAGAAGAGACAGAACATCTTTTCTCTCTATTCCCAAAAAAAGATAGTGACTTTCCTAATTATTTGACCTCTCTGCTCCAAACCAGGATATAAAATGTATTTATGGCAGGACATTCCAGTCATGTGACATCAAGAAAGTATACAAGACCTTAAATTTAAAGAGACTGTACATCACAATCCTTTGGATTATTATTGCAGTAATTTTAATCGTCCTCTTGCCTCTATTTTGCCCCTATCCCTCCTGTTTGTCTGTTTTTGTTCTACAACTTCTGGTTATTTATTGCTGTATTCCTTGGCTCTCCCTTCTTTAGTTCCAACAGCATTCAGTTTCTGTGGGTACTTGACTGGTTGGCTGTGCGCTACAAATCTCTGCACGTTTCACTGTGGTTTTGGCTTTTTGGTTTCTTCTGGAGGAAATTGCTGGATACACAAGTATAGTTCTGTGCAGGCACAACGCGTACCGGAAGGAGTCAACCTTACATTGGTGTATCATATTAAGTTATCGAGGACCAAGCCCGATATCCATCTATCGGCAATTTCATCTGTGCCATTAAAGGATCATGGGATCCATCCATTCCCTATTTAAAGGGGCCATGCCCAGTATCCACACCTGAGCAACCGTCCGTCGAGCAATCAGAGTGCCCCTCGCAGAATTGTAGCATACTTTGTATTCTGCATAAAACCTAGAGGGAAGGCAAGAGGCGTGGCAGAGATGTGAAGTCCAAGGCTATCAGAGAATACCTCAGTGATCCTCTCTCAGAAAATAGGCACTCTGTACCAGTTGCATGAAACCAGCTGGAGAGAAACTTCGAATCCAGCAGACATCACATCTATGCCATTTGTCAGGGTATAGTATAGTCATTGAGCATAGTCCTACTGTATAATGCATAGAACAGAGACAAAAAGGGCACCAGTCCCGTGGTTCTCACAGTTTGCAAAACCAAGGCCCACTGCAAACGAAAATGACTATGTTCAACCGACATGCCTCATAAATTCTCGAGTACTAGGCGGTGACCTCACAAGGGAGGTCTGCAGCCCAAGCAATGGTGTATTGCGCGATCGGAGACATGACGGGATGGCGAGTGAAGCCTGGTGACAACTTCCTCAAAGTAGCTCTAATTCTATAATACTTGAAAACTATATTTGATAAATTACCATCCATCAAAATACTGTGTATTTTGTGATAAATTTGCCATCAATCAGAACATTGGCGTTTACTGTATTAGGTGGCAGGCGACAACACTGTTATCCAGTTTAAGCCAGAGTTCGAGGGACAACAAGCGGACTATCTATGTCCTCTGTGCACTCTACCACCAAGCCCATTGGATAAAGTCTAATCTTATTCGGTAGGAGGGTGATACCTGGTGCCAGTTAGAAGTTAGGAGCAGCCTCCGCCCTTTCAATGTACTTACATGAACAAATGCATGGCAAGAGTGCCAGGGATGCCAGCCAATAAAGTTTAATTTCTGGAAAAGTTAGTACAACCTTCAACTCGATCCTTATGAGAGACATTGACTGCAGTAGCTAGCAAAGATTATGGTGGGTCGAACTGAAAGGAGGGAAAGAATGTCTTGGACAAGCTAAATGAAGCTCATATGCTGGTCATATTATAGTTTTGTTCTGGATGTGGGATCATGGCTTTTGCTTGTGGAAAAATCATCTGTTTGGAGCAGTGCTTAATGTGCGCAGAAGGTGGCAGAATGATGTGCACAGGCACTCTTTTTTGGAGACAAGAACTTCTTTTTCATCACCAAAGGCAAGAAAGCAAAATCAGAAAAAGGAGAATAGAGGTAGAAGGGAATGATAGGAAAATAGTGTCAAACATGCAAGGGTGCGATGAACAGACAAGAAGTGATGGAAAAAAAGAGGTGGAATTTAGCTGGGCAACGTTGTTCTTCAGCATCCCCTTGCATTTGTTAGTACCACGGGAGAAGATTTTGGACTCCTGTAATTATAATTAATTTTATTATTTTTGTTTTAAGAATTAAGGACTTATTTGAGTGATTCCCAAAACGAGGAAATGAATTCCCACTACATTCTCCTTCAGCTCACTCATGTGGGATCATATTGTCCCAGATTAGGGCATCCAATAGGTTTTTTTAATACCTGTGAGCTAGTTTGCTCTGGGTCATCCTATTTGTAAGAAACCAAATCCAAAATGAGGGGCATTCTTATACACCATGCAGCACCTTATCTGTCCCTGCTGCCACCACTGTCATGATGGAGTCCATAAAGAGTAGTACATCTCACTGCATGGAATGTTAGTAGGTTAGATGGGACAGCCTTACTCTCTCATTCCAAGATACTGTGGTGAAAGACTTGAACTTGTGTTCCTGTTTGACGAAAAAGTCGAAGACTAAAAGTCTAATAGAATGTCACTTCAGCCGACTCCCATGAGGAATGGCTTCCAGAAAAGAAACAAATGTAACTAGAGTCGTATGGAGATCAGTCACGACAGAGAGATACTGCCCGAATCCTTCTGTCCTCTCCGTATTGGTTCTCCACCTGTTGTGCATGCACTCCTCCTCAGGCCGTATCCGGAGCACACAGCGAGCACTCAGGCACATGCTGGGCTATATAGCCAGATGATTCTTGCTGTTAACTGAGCATTATTGGTTGAAAAAAAAGGGTGCCAAAGCTAGCCTATACCTTCTCTTCTCAAGTGCAAATAAAGATGTTTTCAGCGTGAAAGTTGTTACCAAGAATTTGATTATTTTTCTGAGGGAGAAGAGTAGACGCCTCCTTGTTTATTGAGAAGGACAAGTCATAAAGACGATGAACAGCCAGTGTGGTGAGAAGGTTTGCTTTTGCAAATGACTTATAATCTACATTGGATCACATCATCTTTCTAACAAGTAGGCATAATCAACAACAGAAACCATTTTTTAATTCATTTTATTGGTGAACTGTAAATGGTATATGATGCACAAACATATGGAAAGCGCCCAACATTCAATGAAGGATGAGTGGCTTTCACTAAGCCAATATTTCACTTGAAATGACGATCACGAAAACTGCAACAGTTAAAGCTGGCATATGTGTTCCGCTCCATGACATGTTCAAGAGTAGTACCAACTTTAGCCAGAGTGGCCTTTTTTGTTCCCGAGGCTTTCACGATGGTATGAAGAAATACTCCTTACATATCTGTGCCTTTAACAAGGATCATCCTCATCCAGAATAAATTGTCAGAATTGTGTCCATACATTCCAGCTTTTGTAAAAGGTACTCTTCATTATTGCGATTACGCCCTCCATTGCCTACAAGAGCTACCTCTTTGAGCCATATAATAAGTGAGGGTCTGTCTACAAACTTCCACTGGCACGCTATCAACATCTTCACTGACACGTGGGTTATGAAACAGCTCGTAGTGAACCTTAAAGGCATATATCCTGTTCATTGACATTTCTCATTAGCGTAACTAAGAGATTTCAGGATACCTCTGATTGTGTTATGCTCCTCATCAGAGGTAATAAATGTTGTTTTTTAAAAAAACAGCCAAAGGGCTACCATTTGTGATTTACATTATCTCTCTGTTTACAAACTCACCAGCATGAGGTGGGTTGCCCTGGCATACTAGCTCAACTCTATTTTAAGACATGATCTAGCAGAAACATAACTTTGAAGTTTTATCCTTTATTTTTGGAATTCTGAAGATTTCAGACTCCCTCTATTAGATATTAAACTGAGCCTTGATCGGATGCCTCTGCATTTTTTCACACTAATCAAATATTTGCATTTGGTAGCTACCTCCTCTCTATCCAGTGCATTGTAAAAAAAACAGTGATTGTTCATTTTGTCCCTTATAAGGCTTTTAAATTCGGATTAACTACCTAATGCTATACTTTTTCAGAAAGTTCTAGGACACCCCGGTGTTTGCTTGAATCTAATGGCACATCCTGTTTTCTGCAAATGCAGTTCAGACAGCAGGTCAGGGAGGCAAGTCACGCAGATGTTGAGTCCTTTTATTACTGCATCACCTAACTCCTGTGTGCTGGTAAACTTTTGAAAGAAGGCCATGGTTGGTATGCTTCAATACCGACTTAATAATGTCACTTTCAATCTATTTTACTTATTTTTCCCAGTTGAACTTGATAGAGCGCATATTGCTCTGGCGATAATAAGGGTGCATTAAAAATTATAAATAGTCCGCACCCACTTATAATCTTTAATCGTGTTAACATTTATGCTCTAAGGATGTGTACTGTAATAACGTGTAAGGTGAAGTGACAGACATATTTTCATATAACGTGGAGAAATCCGCATTTCAATTACATGATTGGATGAAAACCGTAATGTGAAGAATTCTACGTGACTAATAAACGTTATAATTCGTTTGCTATGTAACGTACTGATAAATATGCTCAGTAATAATGATTACGTTTGCATATGTGTGTTTAATGAATTTATGTGCTGTTTCTTATGTTGGCCGAATTCTGTAGGCCTAACGTGTATTTCTCCCTGGGCGCTCTCGAGCTAGGTTTGCTAGTAGAATTCATGTGTATGCAGATTTGCTCTTTCTCACGTTTTCTGTTGTAGGTGGAGAAACACATCTTTGTTAGTTAGAATAATGTCTTTGTTTCAGGAGTTAGGCTTAGGGAGGAGAAGATACATTAAACGACGATGTTGACAGTGTGAGATGGTGTTCTTTCTCACCGGAGAGAGCCTGGGAATCAAGGTCATCGAGCCAAGGCCTGGGAGTATCCTTGCCGCATGGAAAGTTACCTATAAAGAGGTGTCTTGCGTGGATGGGGTGATGTTACGTGGCATTCTGGGAAGTATCGTGCCAGTTTTGTGTTGGAGTTAGGGACAGAGTCCGGGAACTTCTGCCTTGCCTGGAGAGGAGAGAGCATCTTAGAACGAGCCCTGTAGCTTTTTGCTACCTGACCCATTCAAAGTGAATGGTCTTCTTAGGAAGCCTTCACGTGCTGGCACCTTTTCAGAACTTGTCTTTGGGACTGCTATGTAGGGATGTCATGTCAGCGATAGTGTAGGGACAGAGTAATGCTCTTTATCTACGAACCTCCAATGAGGGGGACTCTGGATGTGGGAGCGATAATATTCTGCGTCCTGATCCTAGAATTGGTTCTTTTATGTATGCTGCATCTTAACTTTACCCGTAGGTTTGGCTTTGTATTAGTTCTAATGTATTTCTACACCCTCATTCTGAGGTGTTTGTATGTCCAGTTGTTCTTGGCCTTGTAATAAACTAACTAACTTTGAATCGGGTGTCTGTGATTCTTCGGAGTCATGGTTTATTGGAACTGCAATGTATAATTGGCTAACGATAATTTTCTCCCCTCCACACATTCCCAAGCAGACAAAAAATAGACATCGGCCAGGGGTTCCAGAGTAAGTCTAGAACGTGGAACCCGGTGCCTTCAAACTCAAAAGCATCCAAATAGATAAGATTTGGACTGGGCTCTTTTAGCAAGACATCTTGAAATTTCTTATGAACATGGCTTGCAATCAAAATCAGAACTGGGGGATATGTATGGTAGCATATAATGTAGTCAGTTTCTGAGACAGTTTAAACATGTATTTATTTATTTGAAAAAATTCGTTCACGCTCTGGCTAGTCTTGCTTCTGCTAATGGATTGTGGGTAGTAGGAACAAGAGGGATCACTTCACGCTGAAGATCACCTACTATTATTACCACTCAGTGATGACTTGTGTTCTGTGGTGTCCAGCATAAGTTGGTGTGTTGTCCCTTCCTAGTGAATTGTTTGGGATGTTAGTATTCCAGGTCCCAGTGACACGTGTATGTGCTCTACGAAGCTTCAATCTACAAGCTACACACTCCTCTCTATTTCTTCACCATTGACCTCCGACTTTCTTGCAAGCTTTATCAACACAGGACACATGCGAGAATTAAGCCTGCATTCCTTTATTATCCCAGGGGATGTCTTTCTAGTGGTAGGATGTAGTCAACCTTTAAGCCACAACCAGGGAGGAGAAAATGTTGTTGAGATGACCTAGGCATTTGCGAATAACTCAAGGCTTTTTTTGCACCCAAAAAAATATACAAACATCGTAAGTACGGGCCTCTGCAAGACGTTGTATTACGGCATCCTCCTAAAAACATAATGAGCGTGTGATATGTAGTCATGCACAGTCCTAGTAATGTGCATGGCATGTATTTCCTTGTGCTACCAAATGTCTGCTGTTTTATACTGTTATGCTGTCGAAGGTACTCTGGTACCAGGTACCCAGGTATGGTTTGCTCTCTCTAAAAACCCTGAGTAAGTAAATGATTTTACTCCATGGGAGTTTGTGGTGCTCTGGACCCTCGCCTAAAGGTTTCCTGCAGCCTCTGTCTGAGAAGCCTAGCATGGGGGGCCTGGACCTGACACCATCCCTGGAGAGAGGAATTATATTTGAGGGAACAAGGGCTGGGTACCAACCTCAAGCCCGCACGAGCCTTCAGCAGGAACACCTGACAGGACTCTCCGTGCTGAGCAGCACCTCCTTGCGGGCAGCACCGAGACACAGTGATAACAGAGGAACGGCTAGACCAGGACCCACAATTCGTCAGAGGGATGCCACCCGAGGCTGTGATTCACAAGTCACTTGGGAGAAGACTAAAGTGCAACGAGGGAATCTTTACCCAAGGGACAGGGCCACAGTCACAGTTACAAGCCCTGCATTTCTCCGACTTGGATTGAAGACACAGCCCATTCATTTGAGGGACCCAACAGGGAAGGTTGTATGCCAAAGTATAGACTACAGACGCATTCTGCTACCAAAATATCATGACTAAAATATCAAGAAGGTAAGTGTATATCAGTAAATATAGGTTTACTTTACTTAACTCCACGTATATGTACCTATCGTCAAGGTACATATACAGGAAATTAAGTAACGTATCCTATACTTACCGATATACACTTACCTTCTCGATATTTTGGTCATGATATTTTGGCTTCGGTATTCTGGTAGCATGCTACTCTGGAGTCGATATTGTGGTGGAATACACCAGTGACAGAAGAAAGGACTGGTGCCTTAGGTGTTGTGCATGATTATTTGTTGCCTCACTTCAAAAGTAGTTTCTGAATGAGGTGTTGCAGAGAGAAAGTTGCAGTTTATGGGTTTTTGGAGATTAAATCACAATTTTTCGTAATTTATGGCGCAAATAACATCAGGAGATCCCACAGTGCTGTTGTGTTAAACGCAGATCTTAGGGTTTCTGGTTTCCTTACTTTCTGACAGGTGTTAAAAAGTATCTCCAATTTGATTGAGAGCCTCGTGATGTTTTTGGCGTGTTTGGTTCTTTTGGCACCCTTGTTATAGCCTGTCTACCAAGGTTTACCTATGCACTGACAGCTCAAGTTTTAAGATGATTTGTTTTACGTTTGGCAGTTCCAAGTGTAACCACTTGTTGGTGGACATAATTCCCAGGTTTGCTTTTTGCGTTATAAGTTGGACCGACTCTTACAAAGACTGCAATTTGTTGTGGTAGAGGTTTCTTGTGTTAGAAGTCCTTCAACACCAGCCATATTCAATAGGATTACTGTAGATTTGTACGTTGCAAACTCTTCCTTGTTTACGTTTCTGAAGTGTCTAACAGTTGCATGTCCAGCCTGCAACGAGGCCTTTTAGTGAACCGTATATTTAAGGGATAGACTTAAATAAGTGAGCAGTCTGACCTTGCCTGTGGTTAACATTATTTTGGATGTTTCCATTTTTTTTACTGTATTCAGTAATTAAGTATTTTGCTCCTGAAAGTATTTTGATTTGCCATCTTCTGGGCTTTACAATTTTTCTGGAAATGTATTCTGCCCTCATTAATTCATACATGTGTCCCTGCTTCAGAAATACTCATAGTCCTGATGAAGACTCACTAATCAAACAGAGTCGAAACGCCGTTGAAGAACATGGCAATTGGAACTCTCCTGGATCGTTCCGTCAGCTGTATAATCAACTATGTATATGCAGTGCAACTAATTAACAAATTACTATTGTTTCATTGCCTTGTTAATATAGACAGTGAATCAAAATTTTCATTCTTTTACTGTGTGATCGCATGAGCACCGATCACTTCTTGAAGCAGTAAATGTTTCATATGTGCAAAGTTTGATTACTTTCTTAGCTAATGCCTAAAATGCTATGATCATTTATTGTTGTTTACATTGATCTTTCTGCCACAGAGAACTTCTGCTAGAATATTCTGTGAGCGCGTCAGGAAATAGATGGCAAGTGGGGTTTGGGGACAGTGAGGTTGTGCTGAGGCCAATGGCCATACAGCTTACACAGCCATGCAGAATAGAGGAGGCTAAAAGGCAAGATAGAATATTTTTTATACACATGACCGTTGCATTGCAAATGTGATCAGGGTTGTAGCAAGGGAGAGGCAGGGGCGGGTGGCACGGGTTTTGGGGGCGGCAGCCGCACTTTTACCCTTGTCATCGTCTGTCTCCCCGACGCCCCCCCTCTTACCTGCAGCTGTCGCAGGGTAGCAAATGCAGGGACCGCCACGGGCGGCAAAAGGTCTATCTACACCACTAAATGTGTTCCACACACACACACACAAATCACTGACAATTCAGAATTCCACTCTACACTACTCAGTAAGAAGAAAACCACATGGCTCCAAAAAGACAACCACTTAGAGCCTCAACTGAAGGAAGGCACCACATATTGCAGCTGAGACCGATCCTATAGTTTTTCCCTCCAGAAGAACCCTCTGGCTCAGAGTAGACAAGCACTGAAGCAGAACACAACATACTACAAGAAACATATTCAATACAACACTTGTTTCTAAGAGAACATCACAAAGCTCAAAGCACACAACCACTCAAGCACTTGCCTGCAAAATAATACCATTAGTTGCTTACAAAATAAACATAACTTTGGAATGTTAAACTGTACAAAGTTCAACACCACATAGCTCTGAGGAGACAGGCATTGAAGCAGAACACCAAAAATTGCATAAGCATTACAGTACAAATGCCTGTTTGAGAACACTGCATGGCTTTAGGATAGACAACCCCTCAAGCCACCACCTGCAAGAAACATGGTGCATTGCATAAAAATGACCTCTATCACTAGCCACTAGAGAACAGCACATATCTATGAGGGGACAATAAGACAAGTCGTCATCTTTAGAAAAGTATTAACTAATGCAAAAAATACAAATCCAACTCTGGACAACAGAACATAGCTCAACATCCCTTAGCCTGGAGGAGACAACCACTCAAATGAGCATACGCGGAGGTGTGTGGCACCACACAGCTACAATCCTGCTGTCTCTTTTTGAAGGAACGCAATCCTACAAGGGACCGCCACCAGAACTCTTCACAGAGCGGAAACTATAGTGCTCGCGGGAAGTGTTTGGAAAGGAAATAGAACAGAGGAGGTACTCACAATCCCAGACTTCCTGTTTGTTAACGAGAAGGGCAGGCAGTTGGTTTCCCATTAAGTAGATTTGCGCTCTTGTGGTAAATATCTGCCTGATATCCTTAAAGTCCGGCCTACCACATGTGGTGAGAGGGCTTTCTCCGTCGCAGCTACCAGAGTAGAATATTCTTCCTGTGAAATTAAGTTCACAAACCTCTCTTGTCCCGTTCATGAAGTAGTTAAAACCCTGGCTGTTCTAAGGCGCTTTTAATTTACAATACCATAGACTATTCTGAAGATATGAGATCTTTCCTCAGTGAATAGTTATTGCTTTAGTGCACAGAACAACACAGCTGCATGCAAATGGGTCAAATTAATAGCTTCTTTTGGGGGAAATAGATTAGTGGAGCTATCAATTGTTAGGGTGATCAGACGTCCCGGATTTCCCTGGACAATGCCGGGTTTCAGGGGACTGACTCAGCGTCCCGACGTTTTTTTAAATTTTAAATACATATCCCAGTTTTTGGGACAAATGTCAAGTCATCCTGGAAAGCAGAATTTAAACGTGTGTGTGTGTGCATGCGCCCGCGTGTGTGTCAAAACTGGGACAACCCAGACATAAAGCTAACACTAAAGGCTTTAGTCCTACTTTTATGTCTGGCCTGGCCCTGTTTCTGCTTTTCAAAATCTGGTCACCCTATCAATAGTGAAGCAGGTGCAGAGCACCAGTGCATTACGCGTTCTCTTATCTCTACCTATGGCTGTACTTTAATACCTGACCAGTGGGTCCTTGCTTGCTCCAAGGCCTATGCCAACCTTCCTAAGGCACACAGCCAGGGACGGATTGGTAATGCCGGCACTCGGGCATTGGCCGAAGGGCCGGTGTCTCAGTGCCCTCTGTGGGACGTTTTTTCCCCCTTTCCCAGTCCACAGAGAGCACTGGACAGGGAGAGGAAAGCAGCCTCGCTGTGCGGCCGTTCAGCGATGATCAGCTGTGACCTCTCCTTGACCCCCTGCCCTGCCAAGCAATCACGCTGATGGTGGGCTGGGGAGGGGTGATTGTGTGCCAGAATCGGCCTCCCAGGGAACCAGGTGTTGCTCAGGCCATTGAGCCATTTTCACCTCGGCCCCCCTGGGACCCACACAGCACAGAAACAGTGTTTGCACTTGACACCTCGCCCACAGCCCTTCTCATTCAGGGCATAGTGGGCGAGGAAGAATGGGTCTCGCTGTGGGGGCCAGGTAATGTTGGGAACTGGCACCATCTTCACCTTAGCCTCCCTCCCACCCCCATGGATGGCCCAGCAGCTGTGTTTTTTGCTTTATCCCCTCTCCTGCCAGGTCATTGCCCCGAGGCAGTGAAGGGCTGGGGAGGGCTGAGTAATTTACAAATAGCTGGGGCCTCACTGTTTTTAAGGTGCTCCTGCGCTGGAGGGCTGGGGAATAATTTTTGAAGAGAAAGGGGCCTCGCTGCTTTTCAGGTGCTCCTGCCCTGGAGGGCTGGGGAATAATTTTTTAGGAGAAAGGGGCCTCGCTGTTTTTCAGGTGCTCCTGCCCTGGAGGGCTGGGAAATAATTTTGTAATAGAAAGGGGCCTCGCTGTTTTTTAGGTGCTCCTGCCCTGGAGGGCTGGGGAATATTTTTTTAATAGAAAGGGGCCTCGCTGTTTTTCAGGTGCTCCTGCCCTGGAGGGCTGGGGAATAATTTGTAATAGAAAGGGGCCTCGCTGTTTTTCAGTTGCTCAGCTTGTAGGGCATTGTCACCTTGGCCCTGTGTCCTTCCCAAGGACAATATCCTCCCACTTACATTCCTTGTGTGTATCATGAAAGGGCATGCCCGCGAATGTGGGCCACGCCCCGCGAATGTGGGCCACGCCCCGCGAATGTGGGCCACGCCCCGCGAATGTGGGCCACGCCCCGCGAATGTGGGCCACTTTTTTCGTCGGTGCCCGGGCCAAATTGTGATCCCAATCCGACCCTGCACACAGCAGGTTGCGGTCTCAAGGAAAAAAACAAAACACAGACAGAAATGGAAATAAAACGCCTTAAACATTGTCATATACACACACACTGTAGCCGCTGCCAGCACTGGGCACAAGAGGAAGGCGGGCCTGCTGGCTGCCCTCCCGCCCCCTGGCTACAATTGCCTGCTACGGGCTGTTCGCCTGCTGCTTCGCTACCCCTGAAGCCGAGGTCCAGGCTGCGCACGAGTGAGAATTACTTTAATTTTATCAGTTTGCTGCTGTTGCTTCCACGGCTGACCCCTTCCGGGTACGAGTTCTTGCAAACCGCAGCAGTACCCTTCTGGATCGGGTTTCTTAAGTCTTGGCAGTTTCCGCACCTGCAGTAGGGCGTTCATCTCTGTCATCGAAGCCGACTAAACCATTCACATAGAGGGGGAGCCGGTGACAGCGCATGAAACCCTTGTGCTGGAATCTGGTCAAATGATAGGATTGGAAGGCCTGTAATTTGGGGGAGTAAATCGAATGCAGTGGAATGCAGCGCACTACGGGCCTGAATCACAAAGGTAAACATCCACTTTTGTGTAAGTTTACTACTTTTAAGTATTCACAAACTATGAGTTAATAGTAAGTTTATGACTGCAGAGACTCCGCAGTCGGGGCGGAGAACGCCGCAAATAAAAAGATAGGCCTTGGCTAGCTTATGTGCGAAGTTTTCCACCCGCGCAGTCGTAAACTTACTATTGACTCGTAGTTTGGCAAATAATATAAAAAACGTAAACTTACACAAAAGTGTAAGTTTACGTTTGTGAATCAGGCCCTTTAATGTTCATACGCCTGAGATGGGAAGAAGCGAAAGAAAGTGCTATGGATTGGAATGCCCGGTTACTTACCGGTAAGGTTCATTACTCTGAGTCTACGACCACCCCGTCACAGTCCTTACATCTATGAGCGTCAGCTCCTCCCTGCAACCTTAATCGAGCAAAACCAAAAAAAACACATACAGCTCCGATTCCTTCCCTCTAGGTCACACCCACATCCTGTGGGATATAAAACCTCTGACCTCACACCCGGTAATCCTGAAATCCAAAGCCAATGACGCAGAACACAGGGAGGGAGTGACGGGAACTAGAACTGTGACGGGGAGGTCGTAGACTCGGAATAATGAACCTTACCGGTAAGTAACCTCCTCGTCCGACCTCCCCGTCACAGTCCTTACATCTATGAGCGCATACCCAAGCAACCATCGGCTTCAGACACCACTGGTGCAGAAACAGAAATCTTCACAAAAGCCACTGAGGCGCACAGAAGAAATGGTGAACAAAACACAGCACAGCAGCACCAAAACATGCAGAAACCACACCGCCCACCACCAAACTGAGATGCAACAGAAAGGTGCATGCCGAACTCTAAGAGGCGGCCCGCAAACACCTGCTGTGGAAGAACCCCACAAACTCACACCAGAAGTAGCCACTCTTCATGGAGAGGGACCCCGAATGGAGCCAGGCCCAGACACTCCCATGGACACAAAAGCCGCAACAATAGCCCACATCAACCACCAACCGAGAGTAGACACAGAAAGCTTCATACCCTTTCCAGCCAAACCAGAAAGAACAACAAGAGAAGCCACAGCACGAAAGGAGGAGCATGAGACAGAGATACCCAAAGGTCCGGCTTACATCCAAAACAGTGCATAGGAACCCCAACCGCAGGCTGAGGGACAGAACAAAAAACAAGCAAAACCAACGCCACCGAACAATGGCAAGTGGATGGCACTCAAGGAACAACACAGGAACAGGCAGAATCACCCTATCCAGACAGCGTGACAACCATGGTTCTGAACACAGCAAGGAGCCCAACGCCCCAACACATCCAGCAGACGAAATAGCCACCAGAAAATCACCATGAGGGCGAGAAACAGAAGAGAAACCTCAACCACAGGCTCAAGGGCACCCATCGCAAGGCCGGCAACAACGGCACACCCCAACAAGGAGAACGTGACCGCACCACCAGGTCCCAAGAAAACAACTCCGCAAGCCACCTGCCACCCAAAAACGCACACGGTCGGGAGCTCGGGAAGTCCAACAACAATTTTTTCAGAACACCATCTGAGAAAAGAAACCCAACTCCCGGAAGAAGAACATCGCATAGCCGGTTTCCAGGAATACAGATTAAATAGAGCAACCTCAGGAGAACAATCCAAAGACACAATGTCCATCCTCCCAACAGCCAGCCAGCCAAGAGTAAACAAGCGAGACCCCCGCGAGACAGACTGGGAAGCACAGTGGACACAGGGGAAGCCCCCAACCCGGCAACATCGCCAACCACAACAACAGAGGGAACCAAGGCTCCCCGCCACAGCCCGGAACCATAGAAGCACCGTGCCGGAGAACTGAAAACAGAACCCTCAGAAGCAATGGAAATGGAGGAAAGGCCGACATCAACCTCCCCCCCACCCGGGAAATGACAGCGCACCCTGCTCGACAGACTTAAAGAGCCAAGTCAGGCCCACAACGTGACCCCCTGAGTCATGAAAAGAGCCACATCGGGAACCCCAAACAAATGCACCAGGACCCCAAACACTTCCACCCCCAACGCCAACCCGACCGGGAAGGAAAAATCCAGCATAAACACCGGCGTACAGCACCACAGGAAGAAGAACTGCTCCCAAAGACAGCAGATACCGTACCGGCCACTGGCAGAATCTGCAAGGTGAACACAGCCAAAGAAACCACTCAGGCATTCCCCTGCAGCAATAAAGGGATGACCAAAAACAACAGAACATCCTGTCACACCACCACCGAAAGAACTGAACCAGCGCCACTGGCACCACCCAATGCTCACTAGGTAGAAGACCACCAAGCCATCTGGAAAGACCAGAGACCCGGAATTGAGCCGAGAGCAATGACAGCCCCCCAACCCAGTTCGCTGGCATCCAGTGTCAAGACCACCCCCATCAGGAGCACAAACGGAGAACCCTTCACCAGAGTCCCCACATCCAACCACCAAGCCAACGCTTGTAAGCTCACCTGTCCCCCTGTAATTAACATGCTTAATCCTGCGACCCCGGCGACCAAAGCCGAAGGATGCGACTCAGCAAGGGAAACAAAGGCAACCAGGCCCAAGGAATGAACCAGAAAGGAGTGTACCTGAACCCAGGAATACGCAGCCAAACAACTTGCCGTGTAAGCAAAGGAGGCCAAGACAGTCTTCAGTACTGACATAAGAGACATCTCCTGTGTCCCAGAAAGGAACACATACCACACCATTGCGTGGAAGACCCCATCAAGAAACAGCAGTTCCTACAAGGGAATCAAGGAGACCCCACCAGGCCTATCAACCAACCAAACCATGGCAAAAAAACGCCGACCACCAGAATCCTGGCCTGAGCCGGAGAAAAGAAGAGGAACAGAACAGCCGGGCAACAAAGAAAGGGAACACCAGGAATCCCTGAGCAGGGCAGAAGCCCACTGAAAGGGCCAACACCCATGCAAACACTCCAGGAGAAACAGAAGACCAAAGGCCAACATCCGAAATGGACAACGGCCCCGAACAACACATAACTCCATAAACCAAAGAGAAGCCTGTGGAACTGGCACAAGCAAAAATGGGCCCGCAGATTCACAGAAGCCATAAAAATCCCCACCCGACAGAAAAGAAAGAATTATTAGCAAAGACACCATTGTGAATGACTGGAGCAGTCGGGACACATAAAGGCACTGCTTAGAAATCCAACACCGTCCAGGAAACCCCAGTTGGAGCCCACTCCACGGCCTACGCCACAACAGATCCCTTGCAGCAATAGATGCACCAGCAGCCACTGCTGAAGCACCAAGAGAACCGCAAGAAAAGGCGGACAAAAATGCAACATCACCAAAACATAGCCAAGGACTCAGAGGGATCAAAATCACAAAGCAACTGCCCAGAAAACTCAGACAGGCCACCAGCCTTGAAAGTACCATATAGCTGGCAGAGAGGCGAACGACACCAATGCGGCACATGCCGTCCAAACACCCAAAACACTGTTTGAAATTTGATCACCTTAGAAAACTTCGACAGCCGTGGCAGGACACGAACCCAGGACCTGAGAGAGTCCGAGCTACCAGAGGCACAAGACTAACCAATGAGCTATAGCTCCTCGGCTGCTCCGAAACAAGCAAAAACCAAAGCTGGGAATATGCTCTGCCGAACACCCAGGCACGAGTCCTCCAAGAGAGAGGCAAACACGGGCTCAGCAAATGCGCAGGTCCTCTAACACTCCCCCAGCCAGAGACGCACCAGCAGACCACCACCAGGCACGCCCCCCCCCCCGCCAGAGAATAGAGACACATGGCTTGTGGGACACGAAGCCCCATGCCAACAACACGGGACAGGAGCCGGTTCCGCTAAAGCAGGGACTCTGATGCCCAGGGCAACCTAAAACTAAAAAGGGCACAAATGCGGACCCTTGGCGACAAATTCATCAGGACTCTCCCAATGGCCCCTATAGCCTGCCCCCGCAACAAACGCTATCAGGAAGCCAACCACACTAGGGCCCCTTTAACCAGCATGCACCTGGGGCTGAAGGCACTGCATCCCAGACATTAACATACTCTGAGAGGGTAATCCAGCCAGTAGTGTATCAACACTGACCACCAAAGGCAATACCTCCCAAAAAACCCTGAAGAGGGTAGCACCTAGATAGGAAACTCTGGAAGGCATGCATGGTCACAACCTTCCACTCACCCTCCAGAACCTACCGGACAGACAAATGTAAAGGAAGAGACACAGGCTTCCCCCGCTGGGAGGTAGTAAAGAAAGTACACGAGGCCGCCGCACTCAGGGTGTCCGGAAACACCAAAACATGTGGCAAGAAACTATAAAGCTCTGACCCCTGAACAACCGTCGCTAACCTCCACCTCAGAACCACCGTCAAGATCCGGACGCCCAGGGGAATACGACCACAGAGTTCCAGGAATCAGAGACATGAAGGAAAGAAACACCTGAGGAACAGCAGCTCCCACAAAAGGTTGCACATCCCCAAACAAGGGTCAGCCAGGGGAAAGCAACCAAAACTCCAACGGAGGCTCGTGCTGCCCAATCACCGTGCAAGCCACCCGACACAAAGAACACCACAGAGGACACTCGCTCAACCACAGCACTGTCATGCGCGAGCCTCCGTCCATATTCAAGCCACCCGGAGACCTTGCGCCAAACAACAAATATTAAAAGGATGACCCAACCTTGCCTCCACAGGTGGTACTTGAACCCTTGTAGGAGGGAGGCCTGTGATTCCAAACAGCCATGGCCTGCCTCAAAGCTATTGCTCCTGGCTCCCAGTGCGAGGCTCCCAACGAAGACCAAAGAGAGGCCCGTGCTGTTCCAGCCTATGCCAGCTCAGCCTTCCAACCCCGCCCCCAGCAGAACGCGCCGGCAACCACAGCTTTACCCGGCGTGCTCAGAGCACTGAGAAATGCGGGCCCCATTAAACAGAGCTCGTACGCAAGGAACACCGGAAAAGAACTGGTGCCGCAAAACCAGGGACACTGAACCCTTGCAAATTCCGGTTCCACAACTAGACACTAAAGCAGACCAGTATTTACTTACCTGCACATCCCGGAGACATGCAAAACCACGATCCTGCCTGACGACTCACTGCTGAAAAAACAACAGGATTTCCGGGTGTGAGGTCAGAGGTTTTGTATCCCACAGGATGTTGGTGTGGCCTAGAGGGAAAGGATGGGAGCTGTATGTGTTTTTTTTGGTTTTGCTTGATTAAGGCAGCGGGGAGGTGCTGACGCTCATAGATGTAAGGACTGTGACTGGGAGGTCGGACGAGGAGGTAAAGGGCCGCATGTGAGTACACGTGCATGCGTTGGGTGCCTACGGTGAACGGAAGTGAGGAATGTGCCAGAGTACATGTAACTTCTGTGGAACAAGCTGTGGTGGTTGCAAGTAACGGGCTGTTGTGAATGCAGATGTTTTGGTGCAGGCCAGAGTGTCTGCGAATGCTGTGGAAGTCATCACCAAGCATGACCAAAGAGGAGGTAACAGTGAAGGAACGCAAAGTACCTGATGACGAGAGCGAGCGAGATTCTGTGATAAGTGTTGGTTTACTAAGGGAGGATGGTTGCCTGCGCCACCCCCAGTGCATAATTTCCAGTGGTGCTTCTAGAAGTGAAATTTGGAGAGCAACAGATAAAATTAGTGGCCCACCTACAATGGTATAAATATACATAGATTAAGGCTGATTCCATGGCGCCGACCCAAAAGAGTCTACTACACTTGCATGGTTCTGCGAGTACTGGTCTACCTTAGATACCACCCCGCCTGTGATCAAGTACTTTATTACGCAGTTTGCACTTCTATTAATGTTGTTGCATCCGCTTCATCAATCCAGGTCCCAGACTTAATCTCGCACCCATGCAATTTATCTCTTTTTAACATGTAGTCCTATTTTAAAAAGAACTGTGCTCCTATTGATCTTATGTATAAGTGTTTTATCTATCAAATGTTTATAAAGTTCTTAATATTGTAAAGATTTTAATTAATCATACAATAAAGTACTATATGTGTATATATATGCTTAAAATGTTTACATCTAACTGTGTATATATATATGTGTGTGTATATATATATATATATAGACAGATATATACACACACAAAAAAATCAGATGTAAACCTTTTAAAAAAAAGTAACACTGCTTTGCAATGAAACGTGGTTGAACAAATTAATGTGTGTGGCAAGGTGCAGTGTCTGATTTTCTTTCTCTGTTGCCTCCTGATACATTCAGCAGCTGTGGCAAGGGGGGCGGGGGCAAAACAAATAGCCCTTGAGCACAGGTCCTATCTGACCCTCTCTAGAGATGCCACTGGCACTAATGTCTGCAGGCAGGTGGTGAGCACCATTATTAATGTTGGGACTTACTTTTTTAGCAGAATACTTTGACCTAGTCCAAGAGAGAGAGAGAAAGAAAGAAAAAGGATAATCAAGGAATGAGAGAAAGATAGCAAAACAGTGACAAGAGATGAAGCAGGGATGAAAAAAGAACCTGCAAGAGAGAGAGAGAGAGACAGGAAGTGAAGGTTTGTGAAGGTTTGTGAGCTACAGAGACATGAGGTGTAATCAAGAATGGACAGTATTAAGCGAACCCCTCATTCATTAGTGCCGGTGGTGGTCTCCTAAGAACAACTTTGGGTCCCAGTAATTATAAGAATGATTATTTTACAAATAAAGCACCGGGCACACCTGAGGCTAACCTAAGTAATGGGCACACAAATTAGCCAGGGCAGGTATCTGGTAGCCACTGCACCTTCCAGGGCACACTCACTTCCTACCACCCGCACAATACGTGACCCTGGTCACGCCGGTTCTAGAACAACGTCGGGTGTCACTCACGCTGCTAATTGGGAACTCTGAACTGAACACACGGCGAGAGGGGGCGAGAAATGTCACCAGGAAGTGATCCTTTAATAAGGGTGGCACCCCAATCTCACAGTTAACAGGGCCCCTGGGAGGCAGCGGTGATACCCCGGCTGGCGCCTTTTCTGTTTCTTCTGCAGCATCACGTTGCAGTTTTCTTATTTTCGCTGGTGTCTGAGGCGAATAACAAAAAGCAGGGAGCAGAGTCATTAATCAGCCCCCTTCTCCCTCCTCTTCCCAACCCCCTCTCTCTCTCTGCCTCCCTCTAATTGAAACGATATATCAGATGTAGGAATATTAAACCCTGCAATAAGATTTCTCATATAGGCTGGCGCGAGATGGCAGGTTGCCACAGCAACTGAATCATTCGGCAATGCAGATATCTTGTTTTTTTTCTGTTTGTCTGGAATCGCTCCTCAAATGAGGTGCAGCAATTTGAGAAAATCGGCAAAAAGGCATCTTCTCACAAACAAGCCTTTGCACAAAGGCTATTGGGAATGGCAGGCCGGCCTCATGAATGTAGGAAGGGAGCGGGGAAATGGGAAATGCGGCTGAGGGGGGGGGAGGTTCACTTCCGTGGTGCTGGCTATTCCCAGAGGACACAGAGATCGGCCAGTGGCTCTAAAAAGCAGCCTTGTTCGCCCATGCGGTAGCTCTGACGTACCCAGGCAGGGTCACAGAAGAGAGGTCTGGGACAGCACCACTGCACAAAGGCCATATACTAAGTCCTTGGCAGTGCCACTGCTCCCTTGCCAAGAGGAGAGCCATGGGCAGAATCTTGGGGCAATACTGACCCTCTTAGCAGTGCCACTTAAATCCATCCAGAAGAGATCTTGGCGGTGCCACCCTGCCCCCTCCAGGGTGTGATTCATGACTGCAGCGCCCCTCCACTTCATCCAGATAGGGAGTTTGTGCAGTTCCATTGCAGCCTTTTAGAGAGAGGGCTTTGGGCACACCAGATAGGGAATTTGGGACAATCACACTCACCTTTCCAGTG
The DNA here is from genome assembly GCA_963921515.1 of Calotriton arnoldi. Lineage (NCBI taxonomy): Eukaryota > Metazoa > Chordata > Amphibia > Caudata > Salamandridae > Calotriton > Calotriton arnoldi. Next base: position 508,411 of record CAWUFW010007850.1, on the reverse strand, counting down.
ATAGAACGTAGGGGAATACCAGCGCCCCCTCCACCACCACTGCAAGAGCAGAATTTGGGACAGAGCCTCTGTATTCCATCTCCTGGCAGGCCGTTGACAGTGCCACTGCGTCTCCCTGCCCTCAGGTGAAGAGCCCGGGCAGTGACACTGTAACCTCTCTGCGGAGGGGAGCGTGGGTGCCACCACCCTCCGCCCTCCAAAGAGAGAAGGCTTGGAAGAGAGTCTTGCACCGGTCTTATGTATCGTGATACAGATGCGTAATTTTGGCCAGTGACACCTCGTCCTATCAGTGACTGTGTTGAGCAGTGCTAGGGCCTCTCCTCCGCGAAAAGAGTTCCTAGGCCTCACCTTCTTGCCTTAGTAGAACATTCCACATATTGAACATTCCACAAGCCCAGTAACACAGCTTTTTCCCTGGCGCCCCCAGCAAATAGCTGAGGGGCGCCATTAGTCGCTCCATGGCCAGGAGCGAGCCAAGGTGGGAGTTCGTTGTTTGTTCTGCCTCCAAAGCAGGTAATGACGTCATCAGGAGGTGCCAGGGACAGGACATTTAAGGCGTCGTGAGGCAAGAGATAGGCCTCTTTTCCTCTCCACCACGCTCCAGCATCGGCCTGTGTTATTTTGTGTGGGCACTGGGCAGGCGGGAAGGGGGGGCTGACCTGCTGGTGGTACTGGACCTTTCTGATCTACCCCGGGATGCCTGGAACTGAACATTTTGGGAGGGATTCGCCTGGAGACTGTTACCCTGGCAGGGACGGAGCGCTATGCGGTGCCCTGGTTGGTATGGAACAGCGGTTATTGACCATCTGAGAGACGGCAGTGTAAGTGTGTGTTGCCACTAAGGGATGCTTGCCAATAATCCCTGGGATGCCCTTGGTTCAGGGCTGGGGAAATGGATAAGGAATAGGGGCCTTCTGGCACTATACACACTTATATTGCTTGTGCAATCTTTACTCTATTTTTGTGCTGATCTTATGACCTGAGATTTTCACAACTGTAATGTTTGTTTAGCTATGGTTCTTAGGTTTTCTTTTCTCACTGAAGCTGTGTTTTAATAAAGATAAAGTGCTACGCCTTGGTTAATCCACAATAGGGGAGAGGATGTAGCCTTACGGCTAGAGCGGTCGACCTCGAAGCTGGGAAACCGGGTTCGAGTCTTGGCAACGACGCTCAGCATCCTGTGATTCGGGGCGAATCACTTAATCTCCCCATGCCTAATAAAACTCTAAAAAAAATGAAAGTTGTCTCTCCCCTGTGAGTCTTTGCAGTGGGGGGGCAGCAACTTGCACGTTGGGAGCGCACTATTATCTTCTCTTTAGAAAACAGGCCTAACAGACTCCAAGGCACAAGATAATTATTAGTGAATTTGACATAGCATGGGATACACCTAATTTGTATCTGCTGGTGAACTTCATTTTGGGCCTTCTGCTGTTCCGTAAGGATGCTGCCACTTTGTATATATATACAAACTGATTTTACTGACATTTCTTAAGAATCTTGTACAGGAGAAAATTCTTGCTAAGAGCAGACCGTTTTACCACCTTGAGAAGGACTGCGCATAAAGAACGAAACACGTATTGGCTGCAATCGCTCCAACAAAGCGAACATTGTGTCAAGAATATTAAAAGGAACAATAAGGCTGGAGAGGACTTGTCACAATCATTTATTGAAACTTTAATATGCACCTTTAATAATGCATGCTACCCCTGCGGATTGAATGTGCCTTAGAGATTCTTTCTCAGTTGAGGCTGGATCAGCAGTTAACGCTCAACAGGATCAGGGTGCATTAGAATTTGTACCACCCTTATAAAGACAATCACTGTTTATATCTAGGGCACTTTATATGGTGCGCTAAGGACCATATCATTGTGCAGCGTAACACGCCACATTTCGTGTTTGCATTAACTCATTATTTTGTCACTTGTATACATTAACACTATCTGGGCAAAGATTTTCACCTCATTAGTACCAGTCGGACACCCAAATGCAGCAATAAGCAACAGAAAGATGACCAGTCAACCTTTGCGAAGGGCCATCTACTGTGCAGCAACACGTGCTGCAGCGTTTTTAGTAACTTCTACAGACTATGCAGCAGACGATGGACTATGTGGCAACTGCGGCAAATCCATAATTATGCAGTCTTTCGTCACAAAATCATAGAATTACAGCGGCACTGTGTTATATGAACAACAACAGTGTCTTCTTACTCATATTGGTTTGGTGCGCAAGAGGAATCCGGTGAACTGAGTGCGGAGCATTTTATTTTGCAGTTTTATATAGTGCGAGTTCGACCCGAAGGTATTGGAGCGCTTTACATGAGAACCAGTTACATTACAGAAGGATACATTCATTTTTTTGGTAGGCACGGGGAGATTAAGTGATTTACCCAGAATCCCAGGATGTTGAGCAGACGCCGACACTTGAACCTGATCCCCCAGTTCCAAAGTCGGCAGCTCTGACCGTTACGCCAGATCATTGGAGGAATATGAGGTTTGGTTCTAACTTCTACTGTAAGGCAATTCTAAGTGACTGCCACAGCCCCACCAGGAACGAAGGTGTGTCGAGTAGCAATCGACACACCCACATCTTCTGTTTAAAGACCAATCGCAGCAGATAACGATATTTCAGATTTCCGGGACGGTTATTAACGATTTTGTAAACCAAGCATTGCTTTGTTCTCCACCTAATTGGCGTTGACAACAAATTTTATAGAAGAAGGCATTTTTTGTGACCCTCTTTTGAATTTTCTCTGCTGCAGGGCTCGCTGCCCTACTTCAAGACAAATAATCAGACTGTTTTTCATGCATCCTTTGTCAGATGTAAAGCCTACCGTTATAATCCGGGATTAGCCCAGAGAGAGAGGAAAGGGCTCTCTGACACACATGGGCAGGAGTCAGGAGTAGCCACTGCTACACATACACTACAGCCCCTAGCGTGGCCCTGGGTACCGTTGGCACTTCCCTTGCCAATGCCACCAGTATCTGCAGGGATGAAAACGAAGCAGCAGGAGCAGAAAATAAACTGTAATTTTCACTTCACCCGTGAAGGCCGGTAGAAAAGGGTTATGGTGCGATAAGAGGCCAAAGGTATGATGTCACTAGCACGTCAAAGGTGTGTGATGTCACTTCCTGTACCCATCTCATTTTAGTGAGTCAATGTCATGCTGACATTTCCTCACCCATGAATAGGCCACACAGGCATTCCTCTAAGAATTCTGAATTAAAGTTCAAATAGATGCTGGAAACCACAATTCATTCATAGCTATTCACTCACTATGCAAGCGCGCATTTGTGGATATGTATAAATATGCTTCATAAACTTCTATTCCTCTTTATTGTATTTTTGCCAAAATATTATTTGAAACCTATTATTTAAAGCCATACCTCAGTGTTTTTTTAAATGTACGACCTTAAGAATACATTTTGTATTGTTATGACAAGTAAACAGCTTCTATGAAGTAGCGTTTTTGAAAAAAATTTAATACAGGTTTCAAGGTGGCAGAAAATATGACAGAGGAAAAAAGACGCATTTTCAGATACATTTCTTGTTCGTCATCAGAGCGCGTGAGAACTCTGGTCTAGCTAGGCCCATCGACTTCCTGCCCCCCAGCGTCCCTTCCCCAGAGAAGCAGAGAGAGAGCGGATCTTACGCTTGTGGTTGTTCTTCCGGTGGAAGGGCAGCGCGTGGCGTTCACAGTTCTCCTCTCCCTCCTCCTCCGCCAGGTGGGTGTGGGTGTAGTGATAGCTGAGCCCGGGGCGGTTTTTGTAACGCTTTCCACAAACTGGAAGAGAAAATCATAGAAATTATCTAGAATATTCGAAAAATGTATGCTCTACCACAGTTTTTGTCCTGTTTTGACGGATACACAATACACTGGTAAACAAACTGAGCGATACAAAAGGGGATGATGGACGGAACGTTTGAGCCAATCAAACACTCACCCCCAGTCAACTGATCTGGGTTTAATCCATCATCATTCTTTAGCTCACTCCACCACCCCAGTTCAGACATGGCCATATGCAAATCAGTCTGACCCTGTGCCTCATGGGAACAGTCCAGCCCGAACTGCCAAGCCATGTCTTCCCTGGACCGGAAACAAGCATCCTAGGACCGGTTTCTGGCATTCCAGCCGTCATCAGCCAGGCTTGCTTGAATCCAGTGGCAAAGTGAGCAAGGGACCCACGTCTGGGCATACCCCCGCCAACTTAGGGCGAACAAAGCGATACAAAGGGGATGATGGACGGAACGTTTGAGCCAATCAAACACTCACCCCCAGTCAACTGATCTGGGTTTAATCCATCATCATTCTTTAGCTCACTCCACCACCCCAGTTCAGACATGGCCATATGCAAATCAGTCTGACCCTGTGCCTCATGGGAACAGTCCAGCCCGAACTGCCAAGCCATGTCTTCCCTGGACCGGAAACAAGCATCCTAGGACCGGTTTCTGGCATTCCAGCCGTCATCAGCCAGGCTTGCTTGAATCCAGTGGCAAAGTGAGCAAGGGACCCACGTCTGGGCATACCCCCGCCAACTTAGGGCGAACAAAGCGATACAAAAGGGGATGATGGACGGAACGTTTGAGCCAATCAAACACTCACCCCCAGTCAACTGATCTTGCTCACTTTGCCACTGGATTCAAGCAAGCCTGGCTGATGACGGCTGGAATGCCAGAAACCGGTCCTAGGATGCTTGTTTCCGCATATGGCCATGTCTGAACTGGGGTGGTGGAGTGAGCTAAAGAATGATGATGGATTAAACCCAGATCAGTTGACTGGGGGTGAGTGTTTGATTGGCTCAAACGTTCCGTCCATCATCCCCTTTGTATCGCTTTGTTCGCCCTAAGTTGGCGGGGTATGCCCAGACGTGGGTCCCTTGCTCACTTTGCCACTGGATTCAAGCAAGCCTGGCTGATGACGGCTGGAATGCCAGAAACCGGTCCTAGGATGCTTGTTTCCGGTCCAGGGAAGACATGGCTTGGCAGTTCGGGCTGGACTGTTCCCATGAGGCACAGGGTCAGACTGATTTGCATATGGCCATGTCTGAACTGGGGTGGTGGAGTGAGCTAAAGAATGATGATGGATTAAACCCAGATCAGTTGACTGGGGGTGAGTGTTTGATTGGCTCAAACGTTCCGTCCATCATCCCCTTTTGTATCGGTAAACAAACTGAGGCAGATAAACGTTCCACAAAAAACAAAATAACATGACACAAGGTAAGAAAAAGCCAATTTTGTCAGTCCGTGATTGACAGAGGGATGGTATTGCCAGCTGGGCCCTATCACATACAAGACTGAAAAGTCCTGGCTTATTCAATGAATTGTAGCAGACGTCTCCCCAACTGATAGACAGCTTTGGCCATCAAAACACAATTACTTCCTTACTGGACGTCTCAGTTGTTGTTAGAAGTTTCTTTTTTCTTGTTTGAAGCATATGACTCTCATTGAAAAGAGACACCGCTTGTTGGGAGGGCAGATAACTCGTTTGGAGTTTTTTACTGCGGGTCGGAGAGTTGGCTGACTCCATGGAAGTCTGTCTTATCAAAAGACACCAGGTCACTTATTTGAAAGAGGTTATATTTGTTGGAATGCTGGGTCACATGGTAGATGCATATGTCTCATGTTTGAAGATTTGGCTCACTGGAATGTGACTTGGTTACTGTGAAATATATGTTCCTCTTCCAATGTCTTTGAACCTGATTTGAAGGGAGCAGGTCTGTCGTGAAGGTTAGATGGCTGATGGGACGTTATCATTGCAAGAACATTGGGTCGTTGCAGCCGCGGCCCGTGCAGGTAAGAGTGGTGGTGCGGTGGACCGGGTTGGGGGGGACTCAACAGACGACCACGAGGGAACATAAAATAAATAATTAATTTTCGTTTGTGGTAATTGCAATATGCAAAATCACAGGGTTTGCCACTGCAAAATCCCCTTTTTCTTATTTACTAAACTCATAATAAAAGTCAGTAAAGTTTTACCAACTCCTAAAATAGGTTACAAAATGATTACTGATTCGCAGTTTGGAAGGGGCGTGTTTTGGGCATTTGTTCCAAACTGAGAATCAGTTTCATATGTTTCAATAGTTTGCACCCAGAATATTGTAAACCCTTAATACATATAGTACCAACTCCTAAGTTTAGGCAATAACTGATTTGCAAAGGGGACGAGTTTTTCCTTTGTTTGACACCCTTCCCCCTTGGGAATCAGGGAGCAATTTTGGGGACAGTAGGTAGTGATTCCAGGGACCACACTGCCAACTCACACTGAAGTTTTTTAAATTAAAAACTTTGTTTTTTAAAGCTGACCCGATTCCTGTGAGAAAATCTAGCTTCTTAATTAAAGAAAAGCTGTCAATTTTGAAATGCTATCACAGGTCTTACAGGCACACATCCCTGTGATTGTAGCCAATCATAGGGGGTTGCAGATTGCTATTTACAACTGCCTAATTAATATTCATTAGACACGTCATTCTGCCACCCCCTACGATTCCTTATTTTGTGAACTAACCTATTAGCACAAACATCGATTCACAAATTAGATAATGACCATAAAAGGACAGGTTGCAATTTGCAACAAGTATCTTAGTACAGCTTACCCCATATGGCCCGTGGGAAAGATGTATGGACAGTCAGAAGCAGCGTTTAATTTGAGCCGATGGTTTCCAGTGCTCAGCACTTAATCATCAACACCAGCGCTTTTCATGAGCACCAGTTAAGGATACATTAATTTACAGGGAGATAAATTGATTTGCCCAGAATCACAGAATGTTGAGCCCACCGCCGAGACTCAAACCTGGTTTTCCAGCTCCGAAGTCTGCTGCTCTAGCCATTATGCCACATCCTCTCCCCACTTTCATGGTTCTGTAGTTGGTTCTGTTGTAGGCAGCGCTAACAGGAGAAATGGGCTGGTGCAAGCTGCCTCCTGACGAGAGCCCAGGTACTTATTTTTTTACATATTAACCACTGGTCAGAAGGCTATTTCTTTTATACTTGAAGACAGGATTAATGACCGTAAATCTATCTAGTGTCCATTTTTGGACCAGTATTTAAGGTTACCCCAGCAGCACCTTTTGTTTCACGAATACTGCAGACCTTTATTGATGCATTGCTGGGGTATGTTGCAAACTGATACATGGGGTCCTAAAGAAAAGAAAGGGGAACTTACTGTCACATCTTTTGTCTGGTGACCACCTATCCTCATTTTGGTCTGAGGAATTCACTTGAATTAGGTTGGAAATTGAACTAAGAACTGAAAATCAGGACATTATAATACCTTGCTACAATTTGATAACTCCACTGGATTAAATCCTTGGAAACACAAATAGTTTTTAACAAGAACACCGCAGGTAAACAAGAGTGGAGTTAAAATATGTTACTCTTCTAAAAACAAAATGCATGGCCAGCACGGCAAACATAATTCTATTTTAAATGAATTTTTGGAAAACTGTAGGAAGCTGGCTCTCTATATAGTGTACTAAAATGAGGTACAATGTGCAGAGTCCAGTGGGTCCCCTATTGGTTTCCAGATGTAAAAGTAGATAATATTAATGCTCTATTTGTGGTAGTGTGAGCGAGCAGTTAAGTTTATCAGAGGGTAGTGCTAAGCATTTGTTGTACTCACAGAGGCAATAAATGAGACACACACACTCAAGAATAAATCCGAGACCAATTTGCAAAAAAGACATCGATTTTTATACAATTTTGCAGACCAAGAACTTCGTTCTGCCGTAAGTACTTTTAAAGTTATGAATTTTTAGAGTTCGCAAAATCAATCACATTTGTGAGCAATTACGCAGCATGGAAGTCAATGGGGAAAAAGACATGAAATGCATATAAATTCGTACAGTCGACTTTCAAGGTGCACCTCTCAGGTTTCAGTAGTTAGCATGGCCAGGTCCAATGTTCCACCAGTGGAGTCTCGGGAGCGTTCAGGATTCGGCTGGGAGCAGGGTGCTGAGGTCGTTGGTAGCTTGTGTACGACAGGAGTGGGGCCATTTGAAAATACACTGCACAAGGGGGCTTACAGGTAAGTCTGGAGGGGCCCTCTCGAGGGAGCAGGTCGCAAGGGCCTCAGGAGCACCGCTGGATCATCAGGCCGGGTGCAGAGCAGATAGGTCAGCAGGGCAGCATGCGCCAAGATGTCCTCGGTCGGGGGCAGGCAACGTGGAGAGGTGATTTCCATACAACTGGGCCACTCACGCCGTGGGTCTCCGGGGTCTTGACATCCCTCAATGGGTGCTTGCTTCCTGGGAAGTTGGAATATGGAGGGGACTCCAACAGTGCAGGTTGCAGGAGGTCTGGTACCCTGGGTATTGGTGCAGCACGCCTTCGGTAGGTCCTGGGGGCCCCAAGCTTGGTGGAGGGACAGATCTAACCCTTCGGAGCTGGTGTACCACTTTTGGTCCGGGTGCTCTGTCAGAGTCCCCGGGTGTATCAAGTCGGTAAGTCCAAAGTCTGCGGTTTGGTGCCTGCTGGTGCAGGGGAGTAGAGCCTCTACTCCTAGGGAGGTTCTCAGGCAATTCGGCAAAGGCTAGAGGGGCTTTGGCGTTACTGGAGTCCTCACATTTTCAGGACGAGACCGCACAACCACGATTGTCGAGTCCTTGTGGCAGCAGGCAGGGTTTGGCGCCATTTTCTCTGCAGCAAGGCTTCAGTTCTCGGGCAGCAGCTCTTCTTTGTCCCTACCTTCTTCTTGTCCGTCGAATCTAAGGTTCCTACGGTTCAAGGTCCAGGGATGCCAACTAAATACTAAATTTAGGGGTGTTAAAGGGGGAGACTGGTAGTAGCCAGTGGGTTACCTACCTTTAGTGTGTCTTCACCCTCTAAGTGACCACTTCCTTTGGGAAGTGGCACTACCCTAGTCCTGATAGGTTGTTTTCCCACCATCTCAAGATTGTGGATTTCCAAAAGTAGTGTCTACATTGCTTGCCACACCTTAGGGGTGGGGCTGGCTGAATGTGGACACTCCTCCTCATCTAACTATTTTTCCCGCCTGTCTTCCCGTGAAATGTGGGGCAGGACATGAGGGATGGCATCCCCCACTATCTGGAGAAGCCAGGATTTCACTTCAAAAGTGGCACCTCCTTTGAAGTTTCCCACTCTGGAAGGCCATCCTGGCCTGGAGGAGGTGTGAAGCACCTCTGCCCAGAGCAGGCTTTGTTTCAGGCCCCTGAGAGCGCAGACTCTCACCCACTGAGGCCAGAAACATGTTTGGTGGTGGCAGGCTGGCTATGACTAGTCAAGAGACCCCACCAGTGTTTGGTAGGTTTTCAGGGGACCCTCTAAAGGGTCTCCTGTGTGCATTTATTAATAAATACAACACTGGCATCAGTGAGGATTTATTAAGACAAGATATTTGGTGCCAAACATCTTAGGGTACAGTGAAGCCATCATGGAGCAAGGAAACTCGTAATGATAAGTATCCAGCCCATGTACTCATTTTGGTTTCCTTGTGCACTTGCAATATCTAAGAATGGCTCAGATATTGTAGGGTCATATCTGCTCATGCAGATATGTCCACACATGAGGTATAGTGATGCCTGCCTTAGGGCTGTAAAGCCTGCAGTAGAGGTGACTTACCTATACCTCATGCAGTGTATGAGGGCATGGCACACAGGGCTGTGTTCAATGTCGACTCATCGGTTTTCTTTGCACCAAGACACGCAGCCTGCAATGGCAGTTTGCCTAGTCTTGTTGCGGGGTCTCTGGGTGATACAATTTGTGCTGCAGCCCCAGTGGACCCTCTTCAGTACCCATGCCCTAGGTACCAGGGGTACCATTTGCTAGGGACTTACAGGGGTGGCTGAAGTTGAGCCAATCGTGATACAGTTTTGGGAAAGAGATCTAGCAGCGGGAACCTGGTTAGCAGGAACCCAGCGCTCTTGCAGTTCAAATTCACATCAGGCATTAAGCAAAAAGTGGGGGCTAACCATGTCAAAAGAGGCACTTTACTACATGAATGATTAACAACTCTGTTAGAAATGGGGTTTCTATTTGGCAGTGGTTTGCACCCTGTCCATGTAGGAGCCCTCAATCTACTCAATCTAGTCAGGGTAAGGGAGTCACACAGCTAAGATAACCCCTGCTCACCCACTTGGTAGTTTGGCACGAGCAGTCAGGCATATCTCAGAGGCAATGTGTAAACATTTGTACATACACACACAGGTAACACAGTGAAAACACTACAAAAGGAGTCCACACCAGTTTAGAAAAATAGCCAATATTTATCTGAATAAAACAAGACCGAAACGACACAAATCCAACATACACAATTAAAGATATCACTTTTCAAAGGTTAAATAAGTTCAGTCCATAGAAATCTATGGATGTGTTTCTTTTAGCACAAAGTACCTTGGATGTGTATAAATTCAAAGACAAAACAGGCGCAGGAGAGGTGAGGCACCAGAAAAGCAAAGCAATGCGTCGGTTCCTTACTCCCAGGGGAGGTGATGCGTCGGTTCCTTACTGCCAAGGGGGGTGATGCATCGGGTCCTTACTGCTACCCAGGGAAGGTGATGCGTTGGTTCCTTACTGTAAGGTGAGGTGATGCATTGGTTCCTAACTGGAAGGGGAGGTGATGCGTTGATCTCCAGACACACGGCCTCCGTCCCTTACTGCTGGGCAACGTCCATGAAGAGATGCCGTTGAGGGACGATGTGTTGAAAATCCAGACGCGATGTGTCGATGTGGTGGCGGCGAAGCAGGTGTTGCGTTGATTTCACAGCTGTGAAGCAGGTGATGCGTCGATTCTTCAGTGGCAAAGCAGGGCGGCGTTGATACTTTATCCGCACCGCAGAGCTGCTTCGGGAAAATGGGCGCTGAGAGTTGAAGCATGGATTTTCTCTTCAGATCAGCATATCCTACTTCCAAGAGTCCAGAAACTGGATTTGGCAGCACTTGGCAAGTCAGGGCTTTCAGCAGGAGAGTCCAGGCACTGGTAAGTGAAATGTTTGATGGCCCCGAGACTTCTGAACAGGAGGCAAGCATGCACAAGCCCTTGGAGAACCTTGGAACAGGATACAGAAAACAAAGTCCAGTCCTTTTGCTCCCAGGCAAGCTGTAGGCCAGCCCAACAAAGCAACAGGCAAATGGGCAGTCCCTCTTACAGCATCCAGCTCTTCTTCCTGGCAGAATGTCCTTTAGTCCAGAAGTCTTCTGATTTGTGAGTGTCAGAGGTCCAATACTTATACTCCTTTCTGCCTTTGAAGTAGGGAAACTTCAAAGGAAAGTCTTTGTAGTGCACAAGACCCTGCCTTTCCCTGACTTGGCTCTAGACACACAACAGGGACAGAGACAGCTTTGTGTGCGGCCTGGCACAGCCCTATTCAGGTGTCAGTGAAGCTCCTCCCACCACTCTAGCTCAGGAAGGCCCATCAGCCTGGTGGTGGCTCATCAGGATATGAAAGACACACCTTAGCTCCCTTTGTGTGACTATCCAGAGTAAATGCACAAGACCCCAACTGTCAGACAACCCAGACGTAGATTCTACAGACAGGCAGAGGCACAGAATGGTTAAGGAAGAAAACGCCCACTCTCTAAAAGTGGCATTTTCAAACTCGGAATTTAGAACACAACTTCACCAAAAGATGTACTTTTAAATTGTGAGTTCAGAGACCCCCAAACTCCAATTCTCTATCAGCTCCCAATGAGAAATTACACTTTCAAGGCAATCCCTATGTTACCCTATGGGACAGATAGTCGTTACAATAGTGAAAAACGAAATTAGCAGTATTTCACTATTAGGACATGTAAAACCCACCAGTACATGCCCTGCCTATCTCATACACCGCACCCTGCTCATGAGGCAGCCTTGGGCCTACTTTAGGGGTGACTTACATGTAATAAAAGGGAAGGTTTGGGCCTGGCAATAGGGTGCACTTGCCAGGTCGAAATGGCAGTTTAAAACTGCGCACACAGACACTGCAGTGGGTGGTCTGAGACATCTTTGCAGGGCTACTCATGTGGGTGGCACAATCAGTGCTGCAGGCCCACTAGTAGAATTTGATTTACAGGCCCTAGGCACACCTGGTGCACTTTACTAGGGACTTATTAGTAAATCAGATATGCCAGTCATGGATAAATCAATCACCCATGCAATTTACACAGGGAGCACTTGTACTTTAGCACTGGTCAGCAGTGGTAAAGTGCCCAGAAAAGACAGGGGAATCCACACCAAAGAACGATGTCTATAAAAATGTTCTTAGTGTTTTTGTATTTTGATGCACACAATTCATCTCCTCACCTTCATTCCATACTACCCATCCCCAACCAGGCTTGTTTTATTATTTTGCGCTGTTGCATTTCTTCAAAAACGGGATGGTGCTTGAAATGTCATATATATATAACTTATATTTATATGTTCATAGAACAATATCTGCTATACATAATACGAAACAGTGGTGTACCGAAACTTGAGGGGGCCCCCCCTTGCATGGTACATTAAGGGGCCTTCTTTGGACTCAATCAGGAGCTCTCCGGCCAGGGTACTGTGCTTAGGGGGCCCGTGGAGCATGGGGGCCCCCCGCACAGTGGGGACTGCGGGGCCTATGTTACGCCAATGATACTAAACTATTTTAATATTTAAGGCTGGAGCGTTGCATGAGACAGGGATTCTTTGCTAGCGCTACAAAGCTTTGGAACTCCCTCCCACTAGCCCTACACACATCTTGCTGTATGCTCACATTTAAAGGGGAACTCAAAATCCTCCTACTTGAGGGACACTTTGTGAAATTGGGGATCATTGCCTGCCTCTCCAGTGTTGACTTGACCTGTATTTCCTGCCGAAATATTTGGTCTCCCTTCCCTCGTGGTTACTAACTGCTGATTAACAATGGTGGTTAGCTGACTACGTCATATCCTGTAACATCCCTGCTGATGTGAACTGTTTGTTTCTTGCTTCTCTGGTGGTAATAGCTTGTCTTTAAGATGAATGAATGAAATGAAATTTGTAAAGCGCGATGGCTACCCTGAGGCCTCCCAGCGCTGCAGAACGGCACAGCCATTGGACGGGCGAGTGTGAGAGTTAGACCCCATTTCTGAAGAGGTAAGTTTTTAGACACTTCCGAAAAGATAGCAGATTAGGTTCACTTCGAATATGAAGTGGGAGGGAATTCCAGAGAATGGCCGCATTGTGGGCAAAGGACCGACCGCCACATCTAGCTCTTATTATTTTTGGGGGTAGGGTGAGAAAGGCGGTCGATGAGCGGAGATTTCTTGAAGGTTGGTATGGGGTAATCAAGGATTGGATAACAGCTGGGCCTGTCTTCCAAAACGCTTTGTGGGCAGTGCACAGTGTCTTGAACTGGATCCTTTGCTTTATTGGCAGCCAATGCAGGGACACCAGGGCTGGTCTGGCTGACTGTCGGCGGGGGATCTGAAGAAGCAGGCGGGCGGCGCAGTTTTGAATGATCTGGAGCTTATTGATGGTATATTGAGGGGCTCCCAGAAAGAGGATGTTACCATAGTCCAGGCGGGAGAGGATGAGGGCTTGGACCATGATGCTTCTGGTTTGGAAAGGGAGGAGGGGCAGGATTTTTCGCAACAGTCTGAGTAACCCAAAGCAGGTAGCCGCGAGCTTAGCTGCTTGGTGATTGAAGGTAAGGGAGCGGTCTAGCCAGATACCAAGGCTCTTTATCTGGTCTTTTGGGGCGGGAGCCGGTCCAAGACAGTTGGGCCAGAATGTAGTCGAGTTGAAAGAGGGAGAGTTGCCCAGGAGCATGAGTTCCGTTTTGTCCCCGTTGAGTTTAAGGCATGAGAGTTCCATCCATCTGGCAACCTCCTCTAGGCAATGGCCTAGAGTGCAGGATGACCCATTGGGGTGGTTAAGTGCCACCACGAGCTGGGTATCATCTGCATAGGTAATGATTTTGATGCCAAATGGGTGGACGATCTCAGCCAGGGGTCTCATGTAGATATTAAATAGTGTGGGGCTTAGGGAGGAGCCCTGGGGAACCCCACACGTTAGGGGCAACTGCTTAGAGGACACTTCTCCTTCAAAGACCTTGAAGGATCGCTCACTCAGAAAGGATTGTAGCCAGGTTAGTGCTGTACCGGATACTCCTAGGCTTCTGAGTCTGAGGATCATCGTGTTATGATTAACAGTATCGAAAGCGGCGCTGAGGTCAAGGAGAATAATCGCGGCATTACCTCCTTGATCCAGGATCCTTCTAGCCTCCTCAGTTGCTACGAGGAGGGCGGTCTCTGTCCCGAATTTGAGACGAAAGCCAGTTTGGGAGGAATGGAGTAAGTCATTGGATTCTAGAAAATCCACTAAAGTAGTGTTAATGTGTTTCTCCAGAATTTTGCTCACCCAAGGGAGGAGAGAGATTGGGCGATAATTAGAGAGGTCGTCCTGATTGAGGTTAGCTTTCTTTAGGATGGCTTTGATCATAGCACATTTCCAGGCCGGCGGGACTATGCCAGATGAGATTGAAGAATTAACAAGGTCGAGGATAGCAGGACAGATGATCTTGGTGGCAGAGGTGAAAATGTGAGGGGGGGCGGGGTCTGTTGGGGAGCCGGATTTCAGTTCCATCAGGATTGAGGACAGCAGAGCCAGGTCAAGGGGAGGGAATTGACTCAGTAAGGGTTTGCTGCCATGTTGTGATTCTGGCGTGGGTGACATAGTTAGAGGGGTTTGACTAGATGGGAAAGACAGATAGATGTTTTGAATTTTCTGCAGAAAAAAGTCTGCTAGGTTGTTACAACGTGTGAGCGCACCTTCGGGTGAGGGTGGTTTTGTTGGCAGTTGAGTGAGGGTTTTAGCGATGCGAAAAATTTCCTTGGGGGAGTTTGCAGACAGATTGATCTTGTTTTCGTAGAACGCGGCTTGGGCAGCTTTGATTTCCCGTTTATAGGATCTGATTGCTTCCCTATATTCTAACTTCGAGGAGTGTGAAAAGTCCTTCCTCCACTTCCTTTCAATCTTTCTGCAGGATTGTTTTAGCTCTCTCAGTTTGGGGGAGAACCAGGGGGCGGTATTCTGCCTACTGATTTTATATTTAGGTTTTATTGGAAGTACTGCATCTAGTGAGCCTTCTATCCACAGATTAAATTTCTCAGTAGCTAGGATGGGATTGGGGTCGCTGGCTGGTCTGGTGGCTTCCAGTACGTGTTTCCACTGTTCAGTGGGGAGGCTAGACCAGTTCCGTTCCTGCACGGGGATTGGAGTTTGGTGAAGAGAGAGTCTGGGTATTTCCCAGGTTAAGGGAATTAGGAAGTGATCGGTCCATGGGAGGGGACGGGGGTTCCTACACTTAGTTCATCACAGTTGCTGAACACAGGGTCCAGTAAGTGACCTTTGCAGTGAGTTGGAGTGGATACTTTCTCACTGAACTGAAGAGCCTGGAGATTCTCAATTAGTTCATTGGCCATCTTGTCAGATGGAACATTGAGATGGAGATTGAGGTCGCCTAGCACCGTGAAATTGGCTGGTGCAAGCGCTAGATTAGCGACAGTGGTGGGGAGAGTATTGAGGAATTGGCTGGAAGGGCCTGGGGGGCGGTAAATTAGGAGGCCAGAGAAGGTGCTGGTTGGAGATACATCTATCCAGAAGCTGAGGCTTTCGCAGTCCGCCAGAGTGTCTGCTGTGATACGACAGGTGAGTTTATTTTTCACAATAATTGCTAATCCTCCACCTCTACCATTCTTGCGGTCTACCCTGTGAATTAGGTAGCCGGGGGGGAGGAATTGAACCAGGATTGGGTCCGAGTCGTTTTGGAGCTACGTTTCTGTAAGGAATAGCACATCAAGTTTCAGGTCTTGTAGCAGGATAGCAAGTTCTGTAGAATGTTTGGGAAGCGATCTGCAGTTTAAGAGAGACATCCTTAATAATGTGGAGTTGCCTGGGGGGTTTGGCTCTTTGAGGGAAGGCTGGAGGGAAAAGCAACAATAGTAACAATGGGAGTCTCCGTTAGCAACATTTAGGGAGTGTCGGCAGGTATCCGTGGGTCCATCGTTGAGCGAGTGAAGCTGCTGGGGGCTGTAGGTCACTATGTCGTGAAATTGGGCAGGGCCTGTGGCCCCCGGTCCCGGTCGGGCGCGGTGTATATAAAAACCGCAATAAATAAAAAAAAATATATATATATATATACAAATGCTTTGTGTGCACACGCAAGACGCGTTCGAGAAGTGAGCAGCTATTAGTATGAAGCCAAAAGGGAGGCTGAACAAAGCGAGATGCACGAAGAAGAAGGAGATCTTTCTTGGGTTAATGTTACTGGGAAAGAGGTGAAACAAAACACCCGACTTTGGAAATGTTAAATAAATGAGTATTCGCGCATGACTGAATCAGGAAACAAAGCCACGAGATTTCCTTCCTCCGGAAGAAACATTTCAAGTGAATCAAATAATAACAGCTTGCCTGAAAATCAGGCCGTGCAGCAGCGTCAACCCAGTGCCTAAATATTGGAACAAGGCTGTTTGAGCAGCCTATCTTTAAAGGCAGAGCCTATGTTGGCCTATAGGCCTAACATTTTCATATCTCCATGGCAACCCGGCTCCCTGAAGTAGAGAGCAGTCGCATCTGACGAAGGAGACATTCATTGCTGTGAAATAATTACAGCTCCAGACATTTCGGAGGGTTCCTTGAGGGGGGGAGGTTAGGGGGTGGGGGGGTAAAGTGGCTTCTGATTCCTATTCATGCCCACTTCACATCAGCACAACTCGATCACTGCCTGCCGGGCTACGCACAGCACTCCAGCCTGGCACTTCAAGGGGCTATAAAGCACCCGCTATAACCACACAAGTGAGTCCCTTAAGTACACCCGGCTCTGTGCGGAGACCGAGGGCTGCAGCGAAAGTATGGGCAGTCGCAGGCAGACAGACATGCCAGGAGGCAGACACGCGGCTTATACTCAGAGATACAGCGCACCACACAATGAGACAATATTGCCGTAACGAAGCAGACCGAGTACAGGAGGATGGGCAGTTATATTTATTTATTTATGCGTTTAACTTTACCCGAAGGTGTCGCGCTTTAGAACCAGTTACATTACATAAGGATATAGGGCTGTGTTCTGACAGGCGGACACCCCCTCAGCTAAAGTAAGTCAGACACATCGCTCCAGACTGAAAAGGGCCCAAGTCACGCAGACACAATGATCCCAACAGAAAGCCACTGCGATACAAAGAGATAGAACGGCACAGGTTTGTGCGGAAGGTCACAGGGAGGCAGAAAGCCAGACAAAGGGCTGCTTACAGGGAGCCACAGATGAGTAGGCAGAAAGGCAGCGTCGTGTGTAAGCAGACAGAGACTCTATGCAGCCATAAATGGCGAACAGCCAGTGCGCGCGTGACTGAAGGCAGACACAGCACTGCAGAAAGACACATGGGTGTAGTTATACACAGAGCAATGTGGAGAGACAGTACTCAAGCGGACAGGTATGTGAGGGTATGCAAATACAGAGTCAGCTGTATTCAGGCAAGCACAGCATTGTAGCCAGACGAAAGCTTGAAGACAGACAAACATGGCTGCCGGCACCGAGATACCTCTGCAGGTCGAAATGGGGGCAGGCACACAGACTCAGGGTAGGGTGACCAGAATTTTAAAGCCAAAACCCGTTACATTTCACAAAATAGAAAAAGGACTACAATTTTAGTTCAAGCGAGCGCACAGAATGACAAGGCTCCTCAGCAGAGAATTAAAGAACAGGCAGTAAGAACATACATAAAATGCAATTTTTAAACCCAGCAGCTTGCCTGTTAATGAAATTGCTTTCTTGAAACAACTGTTAACTATCCCTGCTTTGTAAAACATAAAAAGCACCTCTTGCCGTTTTCAGTCGACCCTCTCTAAAAACTGGGACATGAGCTAAATTTCCTGAAATCTGTCGAGACAGCTGGTGGGAAAACCGGGACCGTCCTGGTAAATCCGGGACACCTGGTCACCCTAACTCAGGGCATCATGCAGGGCAATGCTGCTGTACAGACAGGCACTGGAATGTGCAGGGGTGCAGGCAGATTCATGACTCTAGGAAGACAGAGAGTGGGTTGTATGCAGACAGACAGAAAAAAAGAAACAGGGCTGCATGAAGAGGACACTAGGGTATAGGCAGGGCTTTAAGTGGGATGACAAAACTGGGGAGTATCTCAAAGGAGCGTGGTCGATGTAATTAAGGGTGTGGCTTAAAAACACGTAAGCCAAAATCTGTGCTTAGCATAGTGTGCTGCCCGACTGGTATTTTGCTGTTTCTGTCATTGTATCTAGATATATAATACAGCAAGTAACATTATACCTAAAACAAGCCAGGACTATCGACTTTGTCAATGGTTGATAGTTGCATAAGAAAAAAAATCAACAACTATGGTTTAGTTGTAGATAATATAAAAAATGTTTCAGTTCTGAAATGATGAGACAGTAAAAGAACTATAACGCGTCTCTTTGAAGTTACCTCAAAGGCAGTGAAGGGTTGTACTGCTGCAGAGGTAAGATTTGTTTTCCACCCTGAGGGTGAGAGTAAAAATGGAGAGCCCGATAGAGACCCGTCTCAGCACCTGCTTTTTAGAACTGCCTGTGCTGAACACCGGCAGGACCCGGCCCACTTAAAGCCCTGGGTGTAGATACCTAAAAACACAACAGTTGAAAACTGAGTTATGGTTCTGGCTCAAACATGTAAAACCACTGAAATTCAGCAGTTACGGTTTGTAACACACACAACGCATGCAATAACTAAGGACACCCACCATGCTTTACTCTTCCTAGCCTCCCCCTTTTCCTGTGCCATGGGCAAATGTGATCAGGCGCGCAACGCTCATAGGGATGAAATGGCTGTAGACCACTCACATCCATCGTGCGTCTTAGCCGAGGCTAGCAACTTTCAGGACACATCAATCACCATGCATTCACTCCTCCCACTCTGCACACTCACCGCACCCAAACTCAAATGGGCATATCACTCACCCTACACTCACATCACTCACCTTGCACTAAGTTCTCTCATTCTACTCTTACATGGGCACAGTGCTCACCCTGCACTCACATAGGAACTCCTGTCACTCACACAGCTCACCCTTCAATCGCATGGGCACACCACTCACCCTGCATCCCCTCCTGTCACCCTGCATTCACACGGGCACACAGCAGTCTGCACTCACACAGGTACTCCATTCGCCCGTCACTCAAGCAGCTCACCCTGCCTGCACAGAGACACAATGGTCTGCCAGAACACAAAGGGCTACACCACTCACCCTTCAATAACTTCTTACCATATGCTCACCAGTCACTCCCACAGCCCACCCTACACTCTCACCACTCACCCTGCCTTCACACAGGCACACTGGTCACCCAGCACTCACACAGGCATACCACTTATCTACATTTACACCAACCACCATCAACTCACTCCTCTCATTCTGCATGCACTTCTCTCACTTGACACTCACATGGGCCCTCCTCTGACCTTGCACTCATGCAGATCGCCCTGCACTGACATCGGCACACCTTTCACCCCACATTCGCACTGCTCACACTGCATTCACTCACACAATTCAACATCAGCCAGCACTTACGTGAGCACACATTTTATGCTGCACACATAAAAATTACACTCTCATGAATATACACATATTTCTACAAAGGCACCAAAGAGAACCTGCTCTTTCCATGGTACTAGATGCCTAGTCAGTTACATCTGCAACTACGGAGCCGATGCAAGAGGGCAGAGAGGACTGCGGATATGGGATGGCCGAGGAGGGAAATCGGGGACGAGGTGTGGGGGGTGGTGTGGGTTGTAGGATCGGTATGAGGCTGTGGGGATGAGTTGGGAGCGAGGGGTAATGTGGTACAAGATGAGAGAGCAGGCAAAGGCAGCAGAAAGGGGAAGAAGGCGCAAAAGGCTAAGGATGAAGCAATGCAACATCGGCTTTGGACTGGTGAGGGAAACAAGTGAAGACTTCAGGCCAACCGTGCGTTGTGGGTGGGGGAAGCAGCACTGGCTCCAGAGGTAGTTTTTAATCCTGCATCAGGGCCCTGCTGGCCTGCATAGGGTCCTGCTGTTTTCACTGCTGCTGAAGCCACAACGTAGATCAACATGTGGGCCCTGTTGGCCTACATGGTTGAAGAGGCAGCTACCACAGTGGAGAGCTGTCTGAGGCCATGGGCATGGGTACTAGCTTTTGTAGGGCACTGGGGGTAAAGCCTCAACAATATTTCAGCAGAGAGCCTGGGGCTCGTGAAAGCGCACCAAAGTCTGGGCCCTGCATGGGAACACAGGCACTAGCATTGAGTTTTTATGTTTCATCTTCTCAATTCAGACACATTTAGCTGCTGCTGCTACACAGCATGACCAAAGGAGGGGTGGGGTTTATAGGTGGTGCTATTACATTGGCCCTACAGCCCCTCAGGGCTGTCACGTTTTTAGCAAGCTCCAATGTTTTATGGGAGTTTGTTTGTGAGATATCACTTGAATTCTAATATCTGCACATGAAATGCCATCTTTGCCCTTTCACCTCTTCACTGATTATTCTTTGACTGTTTCCAAACATAGAGGCTGGAAATCACAAACTGAAACTTGTTTTTAAACCTTTTATATAGTTGTCCATTGTTTTGTGTGACACCTTCAGCCAATCCTGGATTCCCATTCACTACAATGCTTTGCTATGGGACGTGTAGTTATTTATTAAGGTGTAAATTGGGTCTGAAAATCCCAACATGCAAAGTGTTACTGGGTAAAAAGCCACGGCTGCCGAATGAGTCATGCATTTCATAAGATAAACTTGATGCTGTGATATTACATTTTAGAAAGTGGATTAGTTCAACTCCAATACTGTAACTGTTTGATACACATGTGAAACCTAATACAAGCCCTGCACAGCTATTTTAAGGAAGTGCACTTTTTTCATTCACATCATACTTGTAACAAGCATTGACAAGGCCATATGTTATGATTTTTAAATAATGTATAGACTCTAGAGAAAATGTTTTTACTAAGCTTCACTAAAAGGCAAGATACGTATTGCAGGGGCAGCAGCAGTGCAAGATTTTCAAACTCAATGTAAGCAGATTTGACTAATGGGGGTGTAAGGGGCACTGTGTGTGTGTGAGAGAGAGTACAAATGTATGAAAGGGTGCAAGAGATATAGTGACAATGAGTGCAAGAGTGTATAAAACTGAGTGCGTGAGAGAATCAGTGTGACTGAATGTGTGTGTGTCGGTGCGTGTTTGTGTGTGAGTGTATGTGACTTATGCTTGCGCTTATGTTGCTGGTCTGGCATACTGTAGGTTACTCTTGCCTTATGGACAAGGGCACTAATGGCAAATGGATGAGAAGTGTTAATCATGGCAAACACAGGCCCTGATATGCTGCACATAATTCTTGGCATATGAGGTGCATTCACAGGAAAATGCTGGAACTGACACTTGAGGTAATGTTTGGCATAAGAGACATTGTACTCGTTTTATAGGGGGCTGCTGATGGCAAAATGCTGACAGCAGAGGTCATTTTTGTAGGTACCCATAACTATGGGTGAATTATCCATGGCAAACCTCTGGCCCTGGCATATTGTATGTAATCCTTGGAGAAGGGGGCTCACCCCTGAAAAAATTGCATCCTTGACATAGTAAACTACCACAAAAATGGTTCAGCACCACAGACCGTCAACAACAAAATCCACAATTGTACGAAACAAGTAACAGTAGAAACAAGTCACTGCTAATGCAAAATCTTCTTGTCTTATTCTTCTTTATTATTCCACTTAATCAATAAAGTTTTTTCAACAGCCAACGCGTTTCGTCCTATTAACTTAGGACTTCTTCAGGGCTGAAATTTAAAAACATATATATGTACAACTTTACAATAGACACTGTACAAACACATATACAAATATTTTACATGCCACAAACAATATTTACACCATTTTCCGTACAAAAAGAAGAAAACGAAAAAAACACATATACATATATATACACATATGTATGCACATATATATATATAAAAAAAGAAAAACATACAAGCATTATATAATTAGGCACCATACCCAATATCCATCAGATAAAAACTACCAAAAGAAGAGAGAGAAAAGAAAATAATAACAATCACTACACAATTCATTAGAACATAAGAAAAAATATATAATCAAGAGAAGTAACACTCAAAGATTAACGCAAGAAAGAAGAAAAAAAGGGGGAATAACGTAGATATAAAGAAAAAGCAAGATATACAGATTAAAAATACATATTCTACAAATCCTCTATGCCAACGACAAAGTTATTAAAACACCTCACCACCCTAAAAAAATGTGTATGAGTGTGAGGAGCTTATCAGCCAAACGCATGCAACCCTATCCAAATGACCTAAAAGAAACACCCAAGAATAACCAGTGCAAAAAACAATAAAGATTCTTAAAAACAACATACCAGAAAAGTGGCAGACCAGCCACAGATAAATCAAGAATTGTAATTGTCCATTTTTAACCAGATATTGTTATCATGAAATTTCTACAGGTGTAAAATGAAAAAGGAGGAAAAAATTATATTTTGGTTTGAGATAAGTGCCATGTTAAAGAAATATAATAGCGTAGAGCGTTCCATATATAGTCATCCCGCTTACCTATATTAAAATATTGCCAAATAATCCAAATCAGAACAAGGTAAAGTATGCAGATGTCCAATATTCATCTGTGATTACACATTGATATCCAAGGAATACAGTGGCTTAATAACCATAGCCTTAGAAAAGAATAAAGCCAAAAGGTTCCATTAAGAACATATGGCAATGGATGGATAGTCTCCGGTTCAACCTGCAAATGAATCAATATGTCAATTATATATTACACGATCTATTCGTGATCTAATCAAAGACATATAATCCAATACAAGGCAAATATACCATTCCTATCTTAATCTCCCTATTTTAATACACAAACAAACTATTCTAATGGGGCATCGCATCCATATTTGTGTATTTCCTGGGAATATCTTAAGCCCAAAACCGTGATGTCATGGAGCTTGTAGTTCCAGTGCAGATATATTGAGCATAAGAGATTCTACCCCAAAGAAACAACAAAACAAAACAAAAACATTTTCCAAGCCTAACACTCTATCGCATTATTTAAAACGCCCAATCTCGCTGGATATACTACTTACTTATACTCGAAGCAGACGTAGCCTTCCGTATGGTCATCCAAGACGAGACCGATATAGCATTCATCTTAAAGTTCCCCTAACCGATCACACCCCGATCACGTGACGAGTGCGCCTATTGGAATTACATAACCGCCCCCAATGTGTATAAACGGGAGCGCCATATTGAAATGGCCAAAAAGTCATAAAAACTCTAAAAAACACTAAAAACAACTATCACCAATAGTTCTGGTAATTTATATTCAAAATATAATTTTAGTAACTAATTATTCCAAATTCCTTTCACTATTTAAAAACCTATTTTGCAAATTGTAGTGTAACTGGGTAACGGAACATTCTTTATATATAATGATTGTCACTCGCTCATATACGCGTAAAGCACAATATCCTTAAAAAATCGTCCAATATAAGACCAAAAATGGGCAAAACTTCTCATGTCCTCCCTAACCAATTTCAAACAGAACACATGATTGTTAAACCACGTGTGGTCACGAAGACCCGAATAGTATATATCGACAAGCACCATCTTTAAAAATGGATCATGCATGGCTACGCGACCATTCCAAACATCTACTTCAAGAGCCGAGTTGACAACCTTTTGACCCCCAAAGAAATGGGCCCAATCAATATCCCAAATATAAATTAACAATACTCAATGTTAAGGAAAACGAAAAAAGAAAGAAAAAGGAGACAGAAAAATGAAAAAAAGAAAGGGATTGCAAAGGCAGGGAACAGCTGAGCTTATCGCTAAGAGCAAAGTGGTGTATAAAACAAATCTATATCTCGATACACGTTTCCTACCATTTTAATTTTAAAATACTATTAGCACTTATATTGATGCAGTGTAATCGGTTCTTCTGGCCAGTCACACAACATCAAAATAAAAAAGGACAAAACACCTCAATAGATATACTAACATAAATTAATATTTGGCGAAGTATATCTTTTTCTGAAATATATAGATCTATATCAACACAAGATGCAGACTAAAGCGATATTCAAAGAGGATTCCATATACACATTTGACAACATATTTCTGTTCTAAGATATTAAAAAACGGAATAATCGAATTAGTCATGTGAATAGGACGACAAAAAATGTCCAAAAACAGAACATCAACATGAAATACGGGCAGAGATGACATTAAAGAACAGAGTTTCAATGTATGCATTAATCAAGCAGTTTCTTCTAGAATACAGAAGAGCAAACAGTGGAACAGACCATCATAATGAAATCACAGAATCAAAAAACAACCCATTATAGATGGTAATGCATTTCATCCTCTGTATTATGTCCCAATTCAACACATCTCAAACGACAAATCCAAATAGCTTCCCTGCGGCGTAGGGCAAGTTCCCTATTACCCCCGCGTGGATGTACCGGGATATGGTCAATGCCATGAAACCACACCTTGCATTCACCACTGTGATGTTCACACATGTGATAGGTCATTGGGTATCTAAGATCGTTATTTCTTATGGCACGTACATGTTCCTGTATCCGCTGTTTAAGCGGTCTCACAGTACTCCCAATGTAAATCCTATCACAATCACACCCCAATACATATACCACATATTTGGTCTTACAATTAATGAAATGTCTTATTTCATATTCTTTATTTGTGTGGTATCTAAACTTTTTTATCTTGTTAATACCAAAAATGCATACATTACAGCCCTGGCATGTAAAAAAGCCTTTGGGTGCTGGTGGTAGCCAGGTTGTGTCAATTTTATTTCTAACATAGCTGGGACAAAGTATATTTCTTAGGGTTTTTCCTCTACGGTTCGAACTGCTATGAACCAGTCGCCACCAATCCCATTGCCTCCCTTGGGAATTATATCAACATGAAACTTCACGATTGGCGGGAAAGTGGTTTAATTTCTGAAGATGAATATAGTTATCTTTTTGTCAGTAATCCACAAGCTCCCTGTATATATATCCTTCCAAAAATACACAAGGGGGGTTTCCACCGGGTCGTCCCATTATTTCGGGCATTGATTCTCCAACAGAGCGGCTCTCCCAGTATGTTGATAGGTTTCTCCAACCACTTGTGACCAACTTGCCTGCATACATACAGGACACCAGGGACATCCTTCAAAAGCTGGATGGCCTTGCATGGTCGGATGATTTGCTCTTCGTGACTATGGATGTAACTGGATTGTACACATGTATTCAAAAACATTTTGGGATGCTGGCAGTACAATCCTTTCTTAATACTCGATCGGCTGATCATATGGAACATAATGAGATGTTGACGGAGATGATAGATATCATCTTGTCTAAAAATTATTTTTTACACAATGGATCATGGCACCATCAAGTACAGGGGACCGCGATGGGTTCCAGGTTTGCTCCTTCGTACGCTGGCCTGTTTATGGGCTGGTGGGAGAGGGAGCATGCCTGGGGCAAATATGCCTCCCCCTGGATGGACATGATTGTCTTCTGGGGAGGTATATAGATGATGTCATATTATTGTGGAAGGGTTCCCTGATCAATTAATGGATTTTTATTCATTCCTCAATGATAATCCATATAATGTACATTTGACCATCAAATATAATTGTCATAATATTGAGTTTTTGGATGTTCTATTCTACATTGAAAATAATGCCATACAGAGTACTATCTTTCGAAAATCTACATCATGTAATAGCATCCTACATGCAACAAGCGCTCACCCTAAGTCAGTGATACGGAATATACCATTTGGGGAGATGGTACGTGTCCGTCGAAATTGCAGCACTGAGTCAACATTCAAAGAGAACATTGTGGATGTTAGAAATAGATTTAAGAATAGGGGTTATAGTGAAGAAATTTTGGATAAAGCTGATCGGAGAATCCAACAAATTAGTAGAGCAAATACCCTGGTGAAAAAATCTAAAACGGTTAACAGTGAGGCTTCCAACCCACATTTGGCTTTTGTTACTCAGTACACTGAAAACAGTGATAGGGTATTTACCATTCTCAAAAAACATTGGGATCTATTATATAATACGCCGAGTTTGAGGGACCATGTGACACCTACACCGAGGGTCACTTTCCGTAGAGGAAAAACCCTAAGAAATATACTTTGTCCCAGCTATGTTAGAAATAAAATTGACACAACCTGGCTACCACCAGCACCCAAAGGCTTTTTTACATGCCAGGGCTGTAATGTATGCATTTTTGGTATTAACAAGATAAAAAGTTTAGATACCACACAAATAAAGAATATGAAATAAGACATTTCATTAATTGTAAGACCAAATATGTGGTATATGTATTGGGGTGTGATTGTGATAGGATTTACATTGGGAGTACTGTGAGACCGCTTAAACAGCGGATACAGGAACATGTACGTGCCATAAGAAATAACGATCTTAGATACCCAATGACCTATCACATGTGTGAACATCACAGTGGTGAATGCAAGGTGTGGTTTCATGGCATTGACCATATCCCGGTACATCCACGCGGGGGTAATAGGGAACTTGCCCTACGCCGCAGGGAAGCTATTTGGATTTGTCGTTTGAGATGTGTTGAATTGGGACATAATACAGAGGATGAAATGCATTACCATCTATAATGGGTTGTTTTTTGATTCTGTGATTTCATTATGATGGTCTGTTCCACTGTTTGCTCTTCTGTATTCTAGAAGAAACTGCTTGATTAATGCATACATTGAAACTCTGTTCTTTAATGTCATCTCTGCCCGTATTTCATGTTGATGTTCTGTTTTTGGACATTTTTTGTCGTCCTATTCACATGACTAATTCGATTATTCCGTTTTTTAATATCTTAGAACAGAAATATGTTGTCAAATGTGTATATGGAATCCTCTTTGAATATCGCTTTAGTCTGCATCTTGTGTTGATATAGATCTATATATTTCAGAAAAAGATATACTTCGCCAAATATTAATTTATGTTAGTATATCTATTGAGGTGTTTTGTCCTTTTTATTTTGATGTTGTGTGACTGGCCAGAAGAACCGATTACACTGCATCAATATAAGTGCTAATAGTATTTTAAAATTAAAATGGTAGGAAACGTGTATCGAGATATAGATTTGTTTTATACACCACTTTGCTCTTAGCGATAAGCTCAGCTGTTCTCTGCCTTTGCAATCCCTTTCTTTTTTTCATTTTTCTGTCTCCTTTTTCTTTCTTTTTTCGTTTTCCTTAACATTGAGTATTGTTAATTTATATTTGGGATATTGATTGGGCCCATTTCTTTGGGGGTCAAAAGGTTGTCAACTCGGCTCTTGAAGTAGATGTTTGGAATGGTCGCGTAGCCATGCGTGATCCATTTTTAAAGATGGTGCTTGTCGATATATACTATTCGGGTCTTCGTGACCACACGTGGTTTAACAATCATGTGTTCTGTTTGAAATTGGTTAGGGAGGACATGAGAAGTTTTGCCCATTTTTGGTCTTATATTGGACGATTTTTTAAGGATATTGTGCTTTACGCGTATATGAGCGAGTGACAATCATTATATATAAAGAATGTTCCGTTACCCAGTTACACTACAATTTGCAAAATAGGTTTTTAAATAGTGAAAGGAATTTGGAATAATTAGTTACTAAAATTATATTTTGAATATAAATTACCAGAACTATTGGTGATAGTTGTTTTTAGTGTTTTTTAGAGTTTTTTATGACTTTTTGGCCATTTCAATATGGCGCTCCCGTTTATACACATTGGGGGCGGTTATGTAATTCCAATAGGCGCACTCGTCACGTGATCGGGGTGTGATCGGTTAGGGGGAACTTTAAGATGAATGCCATATCGGTCTCGTCTTGGATGACCATACGGAAGGCTACGTCTGCTTCGAGTATAAGTAAGTAGTATATCCAGCGAGATTGGGCGTTTTAAATAATGCGATAGAGTGTTAGGCTTGGAAAATGTTTTTGTTTTGTTTTGTTGTTTCTTTGGGGTAGAATCTCTTATGCTCAATATATCTGCACTGGAACTATAAGCTCCATGACATCACGGTTTTGGGCTTAAGATATTCCCAGGAAATACACAAATATGGATGCGATGCCCCATTAGAATAGTTTGTTTGTGTATTAAAATAGGGAGATTAAGATAGGAATGGTATATTTGCCTTGTATTGGATTATATGTCTTTGATTAGATCACGAATAGATCGTGTAATATATAATTGACATATTGATTCATTTGCAGGTTGAACCGGAGACTATCCATCCATTGCCATATGTTCTTAATGGAACCTTTTGGCTTTATTCTTTTCTAAGGCTATGGTTATTAAGCCACTGTATTCCTTGGATATCAATGTGTAATCACAGATGAATATTGGACATCTGCATACTTTACCTTGTTCTGATTTGGATTATTTGGCAATATTTTAATATAGGTAAGCGGGATGACTATATATGGAACGCTCTACGCTATTATATTTCTTTAACATGGCACTTATCTCAAACCAAAATATAATTTTTTCCTCCTTTTTCATTTTACACCTGTAGAAATTTCATGATAACAATATCTGGTTAAAAATGGACAATTACAATTCTTGATTTATCTGTGGCTGGTCTGCCACTTTTCTGGTATGTTGTTTTTAAGAATCTTTATTGTTTTTTGCACTGGTTATTCTTGGGTGTTTCTTTTAGGTCATTTGGATAGGGTTGCATGCGTTTGGCTGATAAGCTCCTCACACTCATACACATTTTTTTAGGGTGGTGAGGTGTTTTAATAACTTTGTCGTTGGCATAGAGGATTTGTAGAATATGTATTTTTAATCTGTATATCTTGCTTTTTCTTTATATCTACGTTATTCCCCCTTTTTTTCTTCTTTCTTGCGTTAATCTTTGAGTGTTACTTCTCTTGATTATATATTTTTTCTTATGTTCTAATGAATTGTGTAGTGATTGTTATTATTTTCTTTTCCTCTCTCTTCTTTTGGTAGTTTTTATCTGATGGATATTGGGTATGGTGCCTAATTATATAATGCTTGTATGTTTTTCTTTTTTTTTATATATATATATGTGCATACATATGTGTATATATATGTATATGTGTTTTTTTCGTTTTCTTCTTTTTGTACGGAAAATGGTGTAAATATTGTTTGTGGCATGTAAAATATTTGTATATGTGTTTGTACAGTGTCTATTGTAAAGTTGTACATATATATGTTTTTAAATTTCAGCCCTGAAGAAGTCCTAAGTTAATAGGACGAAACGCGTTGGCTGTTGAAAAAAACTTTATTGATTAAGTGGAATAATAAAGAAGAATAAGACAAGAAGATTTTGCATTAGCAGTGACTTGTTTCTACTGTTACTTGTTTCGTACAATTGTGGATTTTGTTGTTGACGGTCTGTGGTGCTGAACCATTTTTGTGGTAGTTTATGTTGTATCCCTTTAGTGGGGAGGTGCTCTTGGACAGGGGGCCCATTTGGGTTGTTAGCACGCATTCTTGTCTATTACTGACACTATATGGGCGATTTACGGTACAGGTGCTGCATTTCGTGTATGGTCCACTGTCCGTTGCTTTAGATTTATACTTACTGGGACCTAGGTAGCACAGTCCGAACCCAAAGAAATAGGTTAAAATATTGATCTGATTATTCATATTGTACTTTTCTCTGCCCAAACCCTTTTGATGCAATGTCTAAATTTAATGATAAGAGAGAGGAAATGGCCCTTGGCCTTTTTTCAAATATGCAAGTTAAAAATTCTGATTCAGCTGCGAGACAATCTGGGGAAGGCCTAAAAACCAAATTCCAGAAATTGGAAAGATTAAAAAAGCAGGAAATGTCCCGCTGGTGGGACAGTATAACGCTACAAAAATATCTTGATAATGACAAAATTCCTAGAGGTTTGAGAATATTAATATTCCCAACTTTTGAGGACCTCGATGAGGACTCACTTAAAGATTGGGAAGGAAACTTGCAAAGCGCGTCGAACACTATGATGCGCATTTTAATTAGGCATGCAGATAAAAAAGCAGCCAAATTAAAGGAGGAGATTGTGATCTTGGAAAGGGAGATTGAGTGTTCAGACCTGAAAGATGTGGTTACAAAAAACTACGAAATTTATGACAAGGTGATTGAAAATCATCAAATTTACCTAAGGGATAAGAAACTCAAAAAAATCAAACGAGATGATAATGACTATAACGTGGGAAGAATCTACACCTTTGCCCGAAAATTTGATAATATCAAATTAAGTGGGGAAGGGAAAAGAATCAGGGAGGAAACCACTGACTCTATATCTGTCAGCTCCAGTTCGCTATCTTCCATTGACAGTAATGTATCACGCACTGAAGGTGCTAGTACATCAATATCTCCAGGACGGTCTAATTTTTTAGTGGAGATGGAGAGATTGAGGTTGGGCAATCAGGCTGCAAAAAGAGATCAAAAACAAGGAGGGGAGGAAAGAGGTGGCAAGAAAAAGAAAGAAAAAAAGACATAACACCAGCAATGTCAACACGATCCAAGACCACCTAGGGAGTAGTGGAGAGGAAATAGATACAGGACACACACTGACTATTGTAAATTTGTCGAGTCGGATCTTATCAGATGTGGAGTGCAAGGTTTTGGGGCGAGGTTTGGGTTTTTGTCCATCACAACGGGGTGATACCGTTGAGTTACTAATTGATTTGTACAAATTTACCCGTTTGTTGAAATTAAAAGATTTCTTTTTCACAAACCCCTCTAATGTCTGTTCTATTACAACACCTTTACGGTCTGTTACACATACAGTTTCAGATTTACAGAATTTACAGATGGCCCTGTCTATACCAGAAGGTGAACATTTTTCCATACAATGCCTCAGGGATGACCTTGATATTAGTGAAGATTTACAAATTAATAGTGGTTTAAAACCACGCTCAAAATTTATACCTAGTAACACACATATTAACATTGACCAATTTAAAGAAAAAGTGACTAGAGACATCTATACTCTTATGAATGAACCAATACGTCGCCCTAAGCATAATCGTAATTTAACAAAAGCAGAATTAATGGCTTTGGATAATCTTAGCAAAGAAGACTCCATTGTCATTAGAGAAGCAGACAAGGGAGGCAATGTGGTGGTAATGAATACCGTTGACTATATGAATGAAATTGAGAGGCAACTTAGCGATTCGAACTGCTATGAACCAGTCGCCACCAATCCCATTGCCTCCCTTGGGAATTATATCAACATGAAACTTCACGATTGGCGGGAAAGTGGTTTAATTTCTGAAGATGAATATAGTTATCTTTTTGTCAGTAATCCACAAGCTCCCTGTATATATATCCTTCCAAAAATACACAAGGGGGGGTTTCCCACCGGGTCGTCCCATTATTTCGGGCATTGATTCTCCAACAGAGCGGCTCTCCCAGTATGTTGATAGGTTTCTCCAACCACTTGTGACCAACTTGCCTGCATACATACAGGACACCAGGGACATCCTTCAAAAGCTGGATGGCCTTGCATGGTCGGATGATTTGCTCTTCGTGACTATGGATGTAACTGGATTGTACACATGTATTCAAAAACATTTTGGGATGCTGGCAGTACAATCCTTTCTTAATACTCGATCGGCTGATCATATGGAACATAATGAGATGTTGACGGAGATGATAGATATCATCTTGTCTAAAAATTATTTTTTACACAATGGATCATGGCACCATCAAGTACAGGGGACCGCGATGGGTTCCAGGTTTGCTCCTTCGTACGCTGGCCTGTTTATGGGCTGGTGGGAGAGGGAGCATGCCTGGGGCAAATATGCCTCCCCCTGGATGGACATGATTGTCTTCTGGGGGAGGTATATAGATGATGTCATATTATTGTGGAAGGGTTCCCCTGATCAATTAATGGATTTTTATTCATTCCTCAATGATAATCCATATAATGTACATTTGACCATCAAATATAATTGTCATAATATTGAGTTTTTGGATGTTCTATTCTACATTGAAAATAATGCCATACAGAGTACTATCTTTCGAAAATCTACATCATGTAATAGCATCCTACATGCAACAAGCGCTCACCCTAAGTCAGTGATACGGAATATACCATTTGGGGAGATGGTACGTGTCCGTCGAAATTGCAGCACTGAGTCAACATTCAAAGAGAACATTGTGGATGTTAGAAATAGATTTAAGAATAGGGGTTATAGTGAAGAAATTTTGGATAAAGCTGATCGGAGAATCCAACAAATTAGTAGAGCAAATACCCTGGTGAAAAAATCTAAAACGGTTAACAGTGAGGCTTCCAACCCACATTTGGCTTTTGTTACTCAGTACACTGAAAACAGTGATAGGGTATTTACCATTCTCAAAAAACATTGGGATCTATTATATAATACGCCGAGTTTGAGGGACCATGTGACACCTACACCGAGGGTCACTTTCCGTAGAGGAAAAACCCTAAGAAATATACTTTGTCCCAGCTATGTTAGAAATAAAATTGACACAACCTGGCTACCACCAGCACCCAAAGGCTTTTTACATGCCAGGGCTGTAATGTATGCATTTTTGGTATTAACAAGATAAAAAAGTTTAGATACCACACAAATAAAGAATATGAAATAAGACATTTCATTAATTGTAAGACCAAATATGTGGTATATGTATTGGGGTGTGATTGTGATAGGATTTACATTGGGAGTACTGTGAGACCGCTTAAACAGCGGATACAGGAACATGTACGTGCCATAAGAAATAACGATCTTAGATACCCAATGACCTATCACATGTGTGAACATCACAGTGGTGAATGCAAGGTGTGGTTTCATGGCATTGACCATATCCCGGTACATCCACGCGGGGGTAATAGGGAACTTGCCCTACGCCGCAGGGAAGCTATTTGGATTTGTCGTTTGAGATGTGTTGAATTGGGACATAATACAGAGGATGAAATGCATTACCATCTATAATGGGTTGTTTTTTGATTCTGTGATTTCATTATGATGGTCTGTTCCACTGTTTGCTCTTCTGTATTCTAGAAGAAACTGCTTGATTAATGCATACATTGAAACTCTGTTCTTTAATGTCATCTCTGCCCGTATTTCATGTTGATGTTCTGTTTTTGGACATTTTTTGTCGTCCTATTCACATGACTAATTCGATTATTCCGTTTTTTAATATCTTAGAACAGAAATATGTTGTCAAATGTGTATATGGAATCCTCTTTGAATATCGCTTTAGTCTGCATCTTGTGTTGATATAGATCTATATATTTCAGAAAAAGATATACTTCGCCAAATATTAATTTATGTTAGTATATCTATTGAGGTGTTTTGTCCTTTTTTATTTTGATGTTGTGTGACTGGCCCGAAGAACCGATTACACTGCATCAATATAAGTGCTAATAGTATTTTAAAATTAAAATGGTAGGAAACGTGTATCGAGATATAGATTTGTTTTATACACCACTTTGCTCTTAGCGATAAGCTCAGCTGTTCTCTGCCTTTGCAATCCCTTTCTTTTTTTCATTTTTCTGTCTCCTTTTTCTTTCTTTTTCGTTTTCCTTAACATTGAGTATTGTTAATTTATATTTGGGATATTGATTGGGCCCATTTCTTTGGGGGTCAAAAGGTTGTCAACTCGGTTCTTGAAGTAGATGTTTGGAATGGTCGCGTAGCCATGCGTGATCCATTTTTAAAGATGGTGCTTGTCGATATATACTATTCGGGTCTTCGTGACCACACGTGGTTTAACAATCATGTGTTCTGTTTGAAATTGGTTAGGGAGGACATGAGAAGTTTTGCCCATTTTTGGTCTTATATTGGACGATTTTTTAAGGATATTGTGCTTTACGCGTATATGAGCGAGTGACAATCATTATATATAAAGAATGTTCCGTTACCCAGTTACACTACAATTTGCAAAATAGGTTTTTAAATAGTGAAAGGAATTTGGAATAATTAGTTACTAAAATTATATTTTGAATATAAATTACCAGAACTATTGGTGATAGTTGTTTTTAGTGTTTTTTAGAGTTTTTTATGACTTTTTGGCCATTTCAATATGGCGCTCCCGTTTATACACATTGGGGGCGGTTATGTAATTCCAATAGGCGCACTCGTCACGTGATCGGGGTGTGATCGGTTAGGGGGAACTTTAAGATGAAT
The DNA here is from genome assembly GCA_963921515.1 of Calotriton arnoldi. NCBI lineage: Eukaryota > Metazoa > Chordata > Amphibia > Caudata > Salamandridae > Calotriton > Calotriton arnoldi. Next base: position 474,269 of record CAWUFW010007850.1, on the reverse strand, counting down.
GCCATATCGGTCTCGTCTTGGATGACCATACGGAAGGCTACGTCTGCTTCGAGTATAAGTAAGTAGTATATCCAGCGAGATTGGGCGTTTTAAATAATGCGATAGAGTGTTAGGCTTGGAAAATGTTTTTGTTTTGTTTTGTTGTTTCTTTGGGGTAGAATCTCTTATGCTCAATATATCTGCACTGGAACTACAAGCTCCATGACATCACAGTTTTGGGCTTAAGATATTCCCAGGAAATACACAAATATGGATGCGATGCCCCATTAGAATAGTTTGTCTGTGTATTAAAATAGGGAGATTAAGATAGGAATGGTATATTTGCCTTGTATTGGATTATATGTCTTTGATTAGATCACGAATAGATCGTGTAATATATAATTGACATATTGATTCATTTGCAGGTTGAACCGGAGACTATCCATCCATTGCCATATGTTCTTAATGGAACCTTTTGGCTTTATTCTTTTCTAAGGCTATGGTTATTAAGCCACTGTATTCCTTGGATATCAATGTGTAATCACAGATGAATATTGGACATCTGCATACTTTACCTTGTTCTGATTTGGATTATTTGGCAATATTTTAATATAGGTAAGCGGGATGACTATATATGGAACGCTCTACGCTATTATATTTCTTTAACATGGCACTTATCTCAAACCAAAATATAATTTTTCCTCCTTTTTCATTTTACACCTGTAGAAATTTCATGATAACAATATCTGGTTAAAAATGGACAATTACAATTCTTGATTTATCTGTGGCTGGTCTGCCACTTTTCTGGTATGTTGTTTTTAAGAATCTTTATTGTTTTTTGCACTGGTTATTCTTGGGTGTTTCTTTTAGGTCATTTGGATAGGGTTGCATGCGTTTGGCTGATAAGCTCCTCACACTCATACACATTTTTTTAGGGTGGTGAGGTGTTTTAATAACTTTGTCGTTGGCATAGAGGATTTGTAGAATATGTATTTTTAATCTGTATATCTTGCTTTTTCTTTATATCTACGTTATTCCCCCTTTTTTTCTTCTTTCTTGCGTTAATCTTTGAGTGTTACTTCTCTTGATTATATATTTTTTCTTATGTTCTAATGAATTGTGTAGTGATTGTTATTATTTTCTTTTCCTCTCTCTTCTTTTGGTAGTTTTTATCTGATGGATATTGGGTATGGTGCCTAATTATATAATGCTTGTATGTTTTTCTTTTTTTTATATATATATATGTGCATACATATGTGTATATATATGTATATGTGTTTTTTTCGTTTTCTTCTTCTTGTACGGAAAATGGTGTAAATATTGTTTGTGGCATGTAAAATATTTGTATATGTGTTTGTACAGTGTCTATTGTAAAGTTGTACATATATATGTTTTTAAATTTCAGCCCTGAAGAAGTCCTAAGTTAATAGGACGAAACGCGTTGGCTGTTGAAAAAAACTTTATTGATTAAGTGGAATAATAAAGAAGAATAAGACAAGAAGATTTTGCATTAGCAGTGACTTGTTTCTACTGTTACTTGTTTCGTACAATTGTGGATTTTGTTGTTGACGGTCTGTGGTGCTGAACCATTTTTGTGGTAGTTTATGTTGTATCCCCTTTAGTGGGGAGGTGCTCTTGGACAGGGGGCCCATTTGGGTTGTTAGCACGCATTCTTGTCTATTACTGACACTATATGGGCGATTTACGGTACAGGTGCTGCATTTCGTGTATGGTCCACTGTCCGTTGCTTTAGATTCATCCTTGACATAGTGGAAGTAATTTCTGACGTATGACGTTTGAAGAAAATCTATTCCTAGAAAAAGCCAGGCTTCCCTGGTCACCATGAAAGTAGGGGAATATTTCATGGATGCCCTTTCAGGGTCTATGGCATTTTAGCAAATTTGACCCCAAACTTTTCAAAAAATTCTCAGGGGAGAAGCCCACTCTCCCCACAACTACCTACAAGAAGTCTGTTTACTCATTTTGCTCGCTAGAATTAATGAAGTATCACACCCCACCCTCCTAGAAAGAGCTTTAGGCAGAACTAATCAGCAAGATTGGCAGGGTGCGCAGGGAGTAGTGTAAGAGTAGAGTGAGCACTGTGTCTGCAGAAGGGACAGGAGCAGAAATTTGGCAGTGAAATGAGAGCATCTTAACATGGATATAACTGCTTAGATTTCAAAAGTGACTCAGCTTGTCATGCTCTTCTCCTACTTGTAATTCTTCTCGATTTATAGTCAAAATTGGGCCATGTGGTCCAGGCTATCCAATACCTCTGTGAATCTGGTTCCCATGGCTGATGCGAGGTGGTCATGTGTGGGCTGCTGTAGTTGGGGAGAGCGAACTGAGACAGTGGGTTGGGGCGCGAGGAAGGATCATTATTAGGCTTTTCGGGCTGCAGCAACTGGCGGGTCCGTCGGAGTGCTGGGATTGGAGGGCAGAACAAACTGCATATTCTGTACAGCACAACCATAAACGGGGAAGCAAAAGAAATATGCACAGATGCCTTTGCAGCATTACAGTGGATGCCACAGCCATCTTGAACGAGGGAGCATCCTTATTGAGAATCTCTACTCACCAATTGGAATAGCCTATCAATAAAGACATGGTTGTAGTTATTGCACACAGGGAGCATATCATGATGCTTCAGCAATATCATTTGCCAATGTTATTACAGAATGGTACAAGAGTCTTCCCATTGCAAACTGCCACATCATTACTTTTCTTAACGAGACAAACTCCCCTCAGGAGCCAACAGGAGTATGACAAGCACTGTTTCTTGATGGCATCACACAACATCTGCTCAATCAAATACTGTGCTCAAGGTAACCAACATGTGGGCAGAGACAAAGCTCCTCTGCCGGGTCCTTTAAGCTCCTTTTCTGTTGATCACTTAGGGTCAGGTGACAGCTGCGATAGGAAGCCAGACCTAAAATATAGATCTCTGAATCTTAGAAGTTCTGAAACACATCCATTAACTATGGAGCTTAAAAAACACACATCACAGCACTATGCTAGTATCTTAACTTTTCCAGACTAGGGCATGGGGTTATGCCGTGGGTTGCTGAGTATTGGTCATTATCCAGAAGCACTGCAGTGGTTTTATAACACTGTCAATTTCATTCAAAATCACATTCTTTTCAATTCTTTTGTTTCATGCATTTATTGGCAATAATCTTGAACAGTTTTTATCTGCACCCATTATGTTTCTGACTCCCATTGAACTCTCAGTAAGTGAATGCAGTGACTACATGGAGGTAGTTATTGCACATTGCAGAGTAGAGTTGTCCTGTCAGAATATGTATCCTTTCTAGTACAGAGAATTTTCATGCAACATTATATTTTTCCTAAATTAATATGGACTCTCTTGTGGTTTGTTCACACCGTAAATGTTAAGTGGACTCCGTTAAATTTGTCATTGCATGGATGCTCAACTGATGTATATCTGTGTCTCAATGTATTCATTGAATTAAATATATATTCTGTCCAATAATTGCCCATGTCTTAACAGCACACTCTTACAGGAATAGCCACTGCTCAACCTTTACATGGTGAGCAGCATGGATGTTTCATTTTCATTTCTTCTGAAGAACAACCCAGTAGTAGGTAGCAGGGAAATCTGACTAGAGCCAGGAAAGCCATGAGACCTGATGCCTGCCTTGCTTCAGAGAAACCTGCCATGTGTCCCAGAGACCTTCTCTGTGGTCTGAAGAGTTAACAGTGGTCAAGAGCCCTGAACATGTGACAGGAGATCTGAGCAGGGAGAGCTGATGATGGGTCTCCAGATCACAAAATCAGACCCGCGATAAGAGTTCAGAGGAAAAATGGTCCTACAAGCACAGTACCTGAAGTGGAAGTACCTTAGGACATCCTGATGCCTTGACAGCTGTCTGCCTAGCACCCCTGCATTACTTCCAACTCTCCAAACGATTTTAGACCTCCTGCTTCCCTCTGCATTGCTCAATCATTGCTCAATCACAATTCTAGCAGTGCTATGTAGTTCACTAGAAAATAAATCCTGAAAGCAACCACAGTTACTCACCCTTAACCCCCTGACCACCCAGGACTTCATCAAGGCTGCAAAAATCTTGTAGGTCATCATGATCACCGGCAGATCCATGTCCTGCTCGTATATACAAGAATATCCTCAATAACAACTCTGCAGCTAATCCAGCCAGAACTATCAACAGCTCCTTGGACAAAGGTCTATTCCCAAAAGAATTCCCTAAAAAAAGAGGCCCTCAAACCAGGATCCTTCTAGTTTCCAGACAAAAACCAACTGTTTCTAGGCTAAAAAGATTGAAAGATTGTCTTCAAGACAATTATTTAAATTCATCAATTAAATTAACCTTCTCTCGGAGGACCAAAACAGATTCTGGTATGGCTCTGGCACAAAAGCAGCACTGGCTTTCACATGGGATGATTTATACGCTACAAATGTTTCAGATGGAATACTGGCACGTCTATTACTTGAGCTCTCCCTTGTCTTTGATTCTGTTAATCTCTACAGGGACTTGAAATTGGGCCAATCTTCCAAAACAATAACTTTGTATCTGTAGTCTAGCTAGACCTCTGCCATCGAATCTGGAACCTCTGCCCATAATACTCCTGACTCCTCTTTTTGCCAGCTCATCAATAAACGCCCAGTGCGTTACTGTGTGGATGTAGCTCAATAGGCTACATATATGGGAACTGATCGATGTGGAGTGCTAACATTCATTATTGGACTTTTATTTAGTGTCACACAGATGTGTGGCACATTTACAGGCAGCAATCTTACCACGTCATTAGCACACGTTTAATCTCCGAAGGAAGGAATGGTATTTTGGGAATTGAACCTGCAGCTTACCAGTCAAACACCACACCTTAACGTGTGGTAACCCACTAAGCAGTGCTTAATTTGTAAAATTATAAATGCAGGGGCCCAAAGTTTTGCTGAGGAGCTGCCTGGCAATTTTAAATGTTGGAAAACCCAAATATCAAGACTGCCTAGACATGATTCTACTGTTTGCCACTTTCATCCATCACCAGGTATCTCTGATCTCTTCCCCTTTATCACTCCTGCAGGTTCTTTTTCACCTTCGCTTTCTCCCTCTGCCACAAATTTTCCATCTTTCTCATCCTCCTCCTTTTATGTTTTTCTTTCTCTTGTTCTGGAAAACGTCTGATGAGGAAAAATAAGTGAGAGACCCCAAAATTGAGTGCAAGCAGGCTCCATTTGCAACCTCCAGCTCAAATTAAGCACCGCCATTAAGCTTGATATTTTGAGGTCTGTACATACGTGCAGCTTCACCCATGAATATTTTGCAACACCTCAGTGGGTAAACTAAAATTGCACCTTCAGTCAACAATGAGTCAGGAGCATTTTTCTGGACTTGAAATGATAAATATTTTACAAGCAAATTGTCCTGCCACAGAAGGAATCAATGAATTGGCAAAAAGGGTGTTGTCTTGAAATAACTTTGCAGAACATTGTCTTATGTGCTTTGCGTTAAAATCTGTAGAAGCTGTTTTTTAGTAGTCAATGCACTCAATCTGTTTTTCAAAGATCACTGTGAGTAGCCTAGGAACAGTGTCATATCTATAAAACATGTTGCTATAATATCAGGGTTGTCTATGAGGATAGCTCTGACCGCATTTCTGGAAATGTTTGTCCTTCCCCATTGCCAAAGTGTTAGCCCCCCACCCCTCTGAAGTTCGGGTCTATTTGTGCCCCTGAATGTGACTGATGGATTGTGTTACAAAAGCTGAATGTAGATATCGGACAGAAGAAAGTACCTTTCTGGTTATCTGACCATTGTGCTGCAAATTACACTTGGTATACTTACATATTCATGCTTCGTGGCACTTCAATATGAAGTATTAGAAGAAGAAGGTTATGCTGTTCCTCAAGAGTGTACGAACAAGGGAAATTGACACCACCCTGAACGTTTGGGTTCAGAGTTGGGAGTCCATTTATTGGATTGTAATGCCCTCACACACCCAATCGGGTGTCATGCTTCATCATCTGGGCTGCTCCTCGTCGGGTCGGCGGTGCAATAGCCAATGGGCTCCCTGTAGTAGGGGCACTTTGGCGGAGATCTTTTTCCAATATCCGTGAAGACAATTTTTAATCAGTGGGTCTCCTACCCTAGTTAAAAATATAAACAATGCGGTGCTTGGCTAAGTATTATGTCTTAGGTCTAAGCGTCGCTATTGGTGCAAATGAGGTCTAGTCTACATGCGATTCATCAGGACCTATATTGTGGAAACTATCTACACTTAAAATTGGCAACGTGGCAACATACTCACATCAACCAGGTAACTACCTAAATCGTGTACCTGTCAGACCTGGTCCTACCCATTGTTGTAAGCTAACCAGGCGGCATCAGTACCCGGTAGGTCAAACTAGAGGAGTTCCTCACGAGTTTTGTGCTGTTGTCACGTATCGAGTCGACCTACCCACATCTACATTTTTAACTAGGGTAGGAGACCCACTGATTAAAAATTGTCTTCACGGATACTCCGAACCTTATTTTAAATCACACACATACATCTACACAGTTCTGGCCCCTCACCCCCACTTCACCATACGGCTATTGGAAAAAGATCTCCGCCAAAGTGCCCCTACTACAGGGAGCCCGTTGGGTATTGCACCGCCGACCCGACGAGGAGCAGCCCAGATGATGAAGCATGACACCCGATTGGGTGTGTGTGAGGGCATTACAATCCAATAAATGGACTCCCAACTCTGAACCCAAACGTTCAGGGTGGTGTCAATTTCCCTTGTTCGTACACTCTTGAGGAACAGCATAACCTTCTTCTAATACTTCAATTAGGGCACCTATGCTGGACCTCCTCGACACTGATAGAGGAAAAAGCCCTGTAGTCCCTCCTTTGTATACGACTTCAATATGAAGCCCAATGTCATCTGATGTACAAAGGACCACGATGCAATCTTTTTATGTGACACAGGTCACGTGATGATCAACTGCTGCAAACTGTATGCCCAGGGAGTGCATACACTGAAGTTCAATTGTAGAGGCATAAATGTGCAGCTTGGCCTCCAGAGCCTAGGAAAAACACTATGCACAGAATAACAGGCCAGGCATGCATGTCTGTCAATGTCTGGTGAAGGACTGGTAACTGTGGTCGGTGGACAACTGGAACATTGTAAAATATGGTATGGCCTTATGTAGGTAGGAAAGCATGCATGTTAAGAGCAATAAGCCACTTAAAAAATGGACTTCAAAATGCCCCACAAGAAAAATGTCTTCATCAGACTAGTGGGTAAATACTACATACTTTGCCAGCAGTTCATCACTGAAACTGGGGACAATTGTGGCACGCCGGCATGTTAAATCTTAAGCATGCTAAAGCTTAAGTCAGCCCTTCACACTCTCAGCAACAGTCCCATGGTTTCATGAATCTGCTGATGGGGATCAGTACTCGACTGATAAGGCGGTCACTGTTCCCAGCAAAAGTCCATACTACACAGGCCTGAGCTGGGGTTTGGGGTGTTATGGAGGCAGCTGTGTCCAAGGCAGTACTGAATGTATGGTTGTTGTGCTACCACAACCTCCATGCGGCCTCTATGATGCAGAACCTTCTGTTCTTTCAACCTTGAGTAACTCTTAATCCTGTCCACGGTTGCAGATGACCTCTGATTGTGGTGATACTCATTCTCCAGATGGCTGGACACAGGTCTTTCTACCACGGTCTATTCGCATCACATGTTTCAGACTGGGAAGTGACAGCAATGCTCATATGGCCATTGGTGGCATTAGTCCAGGCAGTTGCTACTCCTGTATAAACAGGAGACTTGAGTATACATTTCTCTATGGCTTTTCTACGTTTGCTTTACATCCTGATTATTACTACTAAGACATACATTAAGGGCCATTCACTGAGAGGCTTATATGTCATTTTTGCATTGTGTGTTTGAATGCTTTGTCAGGTACCTGGGACCGGATATGGCTGGGCCCTAAGGCGAGGAGTCCTCTCTGAAAGCTAGTACAAAAGTAGGAACAATTTGCTAGGTTAAGAACGTTGTACCACAATGAAGTTTTGTAGGACTGATCATGTGACCATGCATAGAATTGTATTTGAAATTTAAGGTAGACGGGCATATGGGGTATTTGCTCACCAGACGATATAAACCTCATAACGATTGTCCCAGGTGAGGGAGTGGTAATTCCACACCTCCAGATTAAACAACACCAGGGCTCCCATTAACTTTAGGTGTACCTTAACATTTGGAGATGCCGGAGTTCCCTGGAGAATATATACAGATCTGCAGTGCTCACACATATCTCGAATGGGACCAGTAACTCCCATTATCAGGATCATCACAGATTCTGCTAAACTTGTAAAGGGACCCACAGAAGTTAAATTATGCCTTGCCCCTAGATGACAGGCAAAGATGCAGTGAAAGGGTTTCCTTCAGGTATTAATCATCATTTCATGATAACTACTCCAGAGGAGGGACGAAGTGCTTAATTTGTGCCACTGGTTGCAGGTGGAGGCCACCAGTACTCTTTTTTGGGGACCACAACTTATTTTTAATCATCAGTCTTAGACACAGAAAAAGGGAGAGAAAGCAGCAAAGGGGGAAAGAGAGAGGAAGAGAAAGATGAAAAAGCAGAGGCTGAAGGAGAAAGCAGGGATGAAAATTAATATATATTGGCGGATGAAAGCGGCATGAGGTGAAATAAAGACTGTGCAGACTTAGTATTGGCAACCTGGACATTCCTCAGCAGAGCCACTGGGCTTTTTAGAAATATTTGGATCTCAGCACTTATATTACAAATTAAGCACTGAAACGAAGAACATAAGACCCCTCTTCACCCATGGCTTACTATATTGATCGTTTGTAACAAGTAGGGTCTAAGGAAAATTCCTCAGGGCCCTGGGAAGGGTGGAGAGAGAGTATCAAATTGAAAGGCGAGGGGACACATGTTCCCACTGAAATAATCTGGTCCAAAAGTTAGTATCCTCTCCCTCTCTCATATGAATAAACGATCAAGGGGAAGAGAAAATAAACCATATCCTTCCACCTCACTCAGAGGTGGGAAGAGGAAAAACCTCTTTTTTATTTACAACCCTCACACACTCTAATAGTTGCATGCTTCATCATTGGGTTCACCCTGACTCCTACAGGTAAGGGTGGGCTCGACCTTAGAAGATAATTTGTTTTTATTTTATGGGGGTTTAAATATAAATTAAAAGGCCCTCGCTCACCCCAGGTATCCCTTTATTAGAGGGGTGAGTGGGGAAGTTAAAAACTATGGGAAGGGGCAGTAAGGATGTTGTGGTCCTATTACCCCATTACAACTACGCGTAGGACAAGGCGGACACGTTTTCACATGGTGGAACACCTGTCTACCCGGAGCCTTTACCCAGCGTCCTAACATAACTATTAGGCTTGGCCGGCTGCAAGATGGCCGCACTCTAAGTGGGCTCTGCCGGCCAAGCTTCAATATCCGCCATAATCCTGCAGGATATCACTTCCTACCTGCACTTCGGCATCGGACCCTGCATCCCCACCGTGAGAGGCACCGACCGGAGCTGTTTCTGGGCTCCTGCTCGGCTGGGCGGCTGAGCAACATCGTCGGGTGGCGGCGCCCGGCTTGGGATCCGGCTCCCGTGTGGGCCGCAACAACTCTTCTCCGGGGCCGCGCTGGTTCCTGGCGCCGCCCGCTGCAGGCCGGGATCGGAGGTTCCGTCCACCAAGCCTCCCGGTGAGTGGCGCCGCCTCGGGGGCGATTGCTGGCGTGGTTGGGGGCCCGCGGGCCGAACTGCCGGGTCCGGGACTTTACGGCTTTGCCACTGCCGCTTTGCCCCGCCTACCCAGCCGTCTTTAATGGCGGCTGCCAAAGTCCGGACCCGGTGATGGGGGCGGCGGACCCCCGTGCCTCCCTGCCGGCCCTGCCCCCTGAGTGCTGTGCCCCCCCCCTGCTTGTCCTTCGCCACTGCCTGACCGGGCTGACATCCTAGCGTTGCTGCCTCGGCTCCGCGGCCTCTTTCTGGCGGCCCGCCCTGACGCTGCCTTCAGCTCACCAAATCGTTGGGCCGAACCTTCCACGCCCGAACCGCGGCATCGCCTGGCCCCTGTTACTGGCGGAGCGGCCCGAGCTCCCATCCTGTGTGGTCTTGCCTTGGTGGGCTCCCGGCGCCGGAGTCGTGTGGGGTGCTGCACCGGACTCCTGCAATCCGCTACTGGTCGCTGCGGCCATCTGCTGGGACTCTCCTTCGCAGGGCGCCCTCCTGCTGCTGGCGCGAGGTGTCGTGGGCACCCCCCGGCCGCTGACTAGGTGGGGGGACCGCCTGAGTCTAGCCTCCCGGCCTGTGTGATCTGCTGCTGGTCGCTGCGGCCTTTGATGGGGCTCTCCGGCACTGGGCGCCCTCCCTTTCCTGCTGTTGGTGTGAGGTGGCGTGGGTGCCCCCCGGACGCTGGCTGAGGGGGGGGCCCGCCTCAGCCTTGCCTCCCTGCCAGTGCATTCTGCAGTCGGTCGCCGCGACCTCTGCTGGAGCTCTTCTGCACTGGGTGCCCTCTCTCTCCTGCTGCGAGGTATCGTGGGTGCCCGGAGGGTCCGTGTGGGAGGAGACCCACGCTGGGGTTTGCTGGCCGCTTGCCCCCTTCCTTCAGATCAGTACGGGCCCCAGGTGCTGCTCAAATACTGGCCATTATCTTGCTGGTGATCCCCATTGGCCGGCTGCCGTCAGGACTACCTTCTAGGTGGGGGCTTTGTTTGCTTGCCCAACTTCACTACCATTGCGGACCCGCTGCTTCCTCCCTCTCACCTTTGTGGCGCCTTGGCCGCACGACTGCTATTCCTTCACGTAGTTGCGCTGGTGGTCCTCTAATCCGGTGGCGCAGACCCGGCCCCGCTTCCCCACGTGGGCCGGTCCGTATCGGGCGCTGGTCAGCCGCCAGCCTCACTCACCATGGGAAAGACCGACCCGAAGCAGCCTAAGATCGCCTTCGATCTCCGCAGGTCCTCCCGCCAGGAGGGCTCCAGTTCTGAGGGGGGGAGACTGCTGCCACTCTGGACGCGCCCCTCTCCCGAGACGACGACTTGAAAGCGATCATGCTAGACGTGAAGTCGACGGTCACCGGCATCGCCACCCAGCTAGACCAACTCTCGGCCCGCCTGGACTCAGTGAAGGCCTGTGTGGATACTCATGAAAATCGTCTGTCGCATGTGGAGTCCCGGGTCTCTGAAGCAGAGGATGCCGCCACGCAGGACCGTCCCAAACTGCTCCAAATGGACAAGATTTTGGCTGTGATACAGGAGAAAAATGAGGATTTGGAGGCTCGCTCCCGCCGGAGCAACCTCCGCATAACGGGCCTTCCGGAATCGACCAACATCTCCCGCATGAAGGACTTTGTTGAGACCCTGGTCAAAGAACTCTTTGGGCACGTCCTCTCCCCAGTGTTCATCGTGGAGCGCGCACACCGCTCACTTGGTCCTCGTCCCGGCCCCGGCCTTCCTCCTCGCCCCATCATCGCTAAATTGCTCAATTTCCGGGACTGCGACGCTATACTCCGAGCTGCACGGGACAGAGGTACCGTTGTCCACCAGGGCAATACCCTCTCCTTTTTCCTGGACTACACCACTACAGTTCAGGCAGCCCGGCGGGAATTCCTACCTGCCAAACGAATCCTACAGAAACATGAAGTCCCATACTCCTTGGCCTATCCGGCGAAGCTCAGAGTACGCCAGGGCGCAAAGACCCTTGTCTTCCCCGATCCCCGGGAGGCACTGGCGTTCGCCAAGAAGCTCGAGAAATCATCCCGGCTACCAACTTCCAAATCCCCATCCGAGGCAGCGGACCGCCTAAGTGACAATGACTGAAGTGCCATGTATGGATTGTTGTAGGTTCCCCTGTTTTTCTTGTGATGCCTGAATCTTCCCTAGCTTGGCCACCCTGCTCTACTGCAGGGGTGTACGCCTAGCCCTGCCATGCCCTCACGGGATTATTCCCAACCGCACAGTTGTCTTTCCCCCTCCTAGTTGTGGGTCCCTGGGGTGGGGTGGGTTGGAGTCTCAGCCTGATTGGGGGGTTGGAGTGGGTGGGGGGTCATTCTGTTTCCTCTTTTCAGTCACTTCCGTTGGGGGGGGTATGTTTGGGGCGGGAGGAAGAGCATTGTTTCCTCTGCTGTGTTTCGGGGTGGGTGGGTTGGGTTGGGGGGTATTGCGGGGTTTTTTGTGGTTTTTTTCTTCTGTTTTCCTTCTGGGGATGCTGTTTTCTTATGGTATGGTTTGGTTTTTATGCATTGCTTACACAAGTCCAGTCCTAGACACCACATTGTGCTCCCAGCTGCCCCTTTCGTCAGGCTTATGGCTATTCCATTTCCGCTTCCACGCTGTTCATTGACCCGGCTCCCTATCTGCTTGCTGCAGTCGCCTGCGCACGGGCATGGGACGCTCTCCTGGTCCTCCAGCGGATCCCGCTACCCCACTACTTGCTCGACCTGCCTCTGCCCATGGGTTGTTCCCATGTCCCCCCGCCGGCTGACGCCTCTGCCGTGCGCTGTTTCGTTGGTGCGTGCTCGTGGCGCTTCCCGTCCGCGCAGCGCACATTCCTGTCTCTGACTGCCTCCTCATGACGGACACTGTCTGCTGGACCTGGAATGTCCGTGGCCTGAACGACCACCGAAAGGTGAGACTGATCCACTCACACTTGCAGCGCCATAAGGTGGACATCTGTCTCTTACAAGAGACCCATCTGATGCCGGGATCCCTCTCCAGACTCCAGGCGCGCTACTGGGGGGAATCTCACTCTTCCACTTACTCTTCTTACGCCAGAGGGGTTTCCATTCTGATACGCAGGGGCCTCCCATGGCACACAGCGCAGGCGCAGACTGATCCTGATGGCAGGTACGTCATCCTTCATGGTTCCCTGCTGGCCCAGCCCGTGACGATTGTCGCGGTCTATGGCCCCAACTCGGACGACCCAAACCTCTTCAATCACATTTGGCATCTTGCCTCCGCTGGCGGCCCTGCCGCTGTCATTTGGGGAGGGGATTTTAACGTTACACTTTCGGCGACCCTTGACAGGTCTGGTCCCCACAGGTCCCATCCCCGCGCAGCCGCGACCCTCCAGTCCATACTAACCGATAACTCCCTCTACGATGTGTGGCGCCATTTGCGGCCGGATGCCCGAGAGGGAACCTGTGTTACTGGCGCGCGGGGCTGCTGGTCGCGTATAGATTTTTGGCTAACCTCTCCAGACGTTCTGACCTGGTTAACTGACGTGACTCACATGGCTCGCACCTTCTCTGACCATGCTCCGGTCCAGCTTCGTCTTCCCCTTCCCCACTCCCCGCAGCGTGCATTTACCTGGCGACTTCCACCTAACGCACTTCGGAATACTGTATTCTGTGCGGACATACACACCGCGATCACTGACTATTTTGACCTGAACACGGGGTTTGTAGAATCCGCTTCGGTACTCTGGGAGGGGTTCAAGACGGTCATCCGCGGCGAGTGTATCTCTAAACAGGCCGGAGTTCTCCGATCAATCCGTAACTCCCTTGCTAAGCTTGAGGCCGAAATTAAGGAACTGGACGCCGCCCAGGCCGCCCACCCCCGGCCTGAAACGCTGGCACTTATTCGCCAAAAACACACTGAGTTCTCTGAGGAGGCAGACCGCGAGCTCTCCTTCCTGGGTAGGGAGGGACGGGCTTGTTGTTTTGGGGAGGGTGACTGCCCCGGCAGAACTCTGGCGAATCTGTTGCGCCCGCCGCGTGCTGCCTCCTATATCACGGCCCTTTCTGACGGGGGATCGGACAGGACCACCTCCCCGGATGAGATCAGGTCCCGTTTTCCTGACTTTTATTCACAGCTTTACTCTGCCGGCCCATCCCCATCACGGGAAACTTTTGATCAATATTTCGAATCAATCGCGCTGGTTTGGCTGGAGGATCACCATCGAGAATTCTTGGACGGGCCATTTACAAAGGAAGAAATACTAGCTGCCATCAGTAGCCTCCCTGGGGATAAGGCGCCTGGCCTTGATGGCCTACCGGCTTCGTTCTACAAAATGGACGCGGACATCCTAGTACTACACTTGGCTGCCATGTATAATGAATCTTTCGACACTGGCCTCTTTCCTCAGTCTCTCCGTGAGGCCATGATAACTCTGCTCCTTAAGCCCGACAAGCCGGCCGACCGTCGCGATTCCTACCGCCCTCTCTCTTTAATAAACATAGACAATAAAATCTTCGCCAAGCTGATTTCCTCCCGTCTTTTGCTACTCATGCCCCTTATTGCTCTTCCGGACCAATCTGGCTTCATTCCCGGCAGAGCGACCTCGCACAACCTCCGTACCATCTTTTCAGTTCTACACCAAATCAATCCCAATCTTCCTGCTGTGGCCGCCCTCCTTGACGCCACGAAGGCGTTTGACACGCTCGAGTGGCCATTTCTATTCTACCTCCTACCTCGCATGGGCTTCAGCGAAGTCTTCATACGCAAAATTAAGCTCCTCTACACTAACCCCTCTGCACGCCTCCGCATCAATGGTCAGATATCAGACCCTATCCGCATCGAGCGGGGTACTCGGCAGGGGTGCCCCCTCTCGCCCATGCTCTTTGCTATTGCGATGGAGCCCTTGGCTGCACGACTCCGGCAGCACCATACTCACAGGGGAATCGGTTTTTCGGCCCGCTCCCTCCTCGTCTCCATGTACGCGGACGACGTAACCCTGTATGTCCGCCATCCCCAGGAACATCTAAGCCCCTTGGTCCGGGAAGTCATTCGCTTTGGCGGCCTTTCTGGTGTTCAGGTCAATTGGAGTAAGTCGGTATTGTTCCCCTTGACGGACGCCACGACGCCATTCGCACCTGAATTTCCGTTTGAGTGGGCTTCAGGTCCCACGCGCTATCTGGGCATCTGGCTGAGTAGGGACCTTGACGAACTGTGGAGATCCAATTTTGGTCGCGCTATGGATTGGCTGGAGTCTAAGATCCCGATTTGGAGTCGCCTTCCGCTGTCCCTGGCAGGCCGGATCGCGGTCGCCAAGATGGTGGTCTTGCCGAAATTTCTTTATCTATTTTTAAACGTCCCCATCCCTCTCACCGCTCACTTTTTCCGTAAACTGCGCTCTTTAATTATTTCATTTGTTTGGGCCGGCAAACAGCCGAGAGTGGCATACGACATCCTCACTCTCCCCATGTCGGTCGGTGGCATGGGTGCCCCTAACTTCAAGATATACGCCTTATGTGCCCAGGCCTGTTTCCTTCATTTCTGGATTCATCCCACCCCCTATCAGCCGCATGTAGCGGTCGAGGCAGATATAGCATCCCCTTGGCCTCTATCCACGGCATTGTTTGCGCCGGCGGTGCGCCCGGGGGCGGAGGTGAACACTGTTGAGACATTACGCTGGGCCTGGTCCAGTCTGCGTCGGCTCTCCAATCTTCCTTTACTCTCTGCGAACGCCATGCCAATAATACAACACTCAGATTTCCCTCCATTCCAGCCTTCCGGCATGCGTGGACACGCGGCGCGCTTGGGCCTGCGGACGGTGGCGGACCTATATCCAGAGAACACTTTTTACTCCCTTCCTGACTTCTCGGGTCCGTTGGACACACTCTTATTTTACCAGCTGCGTGCGATTTGTCGGACACTACACTCCACATTTCCTCGGCCCCCTCCCACTATTCCGGCTCTTGATTTCATTTATACATCCCCGTCCCCACACAAATTGGTGACCAAACTATATGCTTTCGCTCTAGCGTCCGCGGCTGTCTCCATGGACCGGGCGCGTGGGGCGTGGAGTGCGGATCTCGGCATGGATATTGCGCAGGCTGATTGGCTGTACTGTTGCAATCAAACAAAGAAACTGTCACCAAATTACCGGTTACGACTGATACATTTTAAGTACCTGCACCGACTGTACCGCACTCCTGTTCAGCTCCACAAGCTAGGACTCATACCTAGTGACTCCTGCATGCGCTGCGCTGCCCCCGCTGCGGACTTCGCGCATCTAGCATGGTTATGCCCTAAGGTTTCCGAATTCTGGCAGGCGGTGTGTTCCGCCATCTCTAACATTACTGGCACCACGGTGCACCCTGACCCCCCCTTGTGTCTCCTGGGCTTCGTTAAATTCTGTCCGGACCCCTCTCGCCGCCTGACTGCGATGCTGCTGGTCCTGGCCAGACGTAGGGTGGCCATGTGTTGGGGTCGTAAACCCGCTCCCAGGGTCGAGAGCTGGTTGGAGGACGCCTCTAGGTGCCAGACGTTGTTATCTGAGTTCTGGGATCTTCTACCCGCCAAGTCCCGTCCAGTTGATATTTGGGGTCCTCTGGTGACCTATCTCCTCACCCGCTCCCCTCCCAGCGGCGCTACCTCTCCTGCGCTCCCTGCCGGCGCTCCGCCCGCGGCGGCGGCCGGTGCTGTACAGTGATCGCCCGACCCTTTTAGCTCCTCCCCGCCTTGCGATGCACGCCCCCTATTCTGTGGTCAAGCCTGTGATCCCCTTGAGGGAAGGGTCCCCCCGGCAAAACGCGAAGTGATTGCAGCCTCTAATGTTCTCCCGCTGCTGGCGGAATGCAGATGATTTTGATTCCGTAATTCCTGACTTGTACAACACCGTATCCTTTGATTGACTATGTAGAGCAATGTAATGTGTCTGTTTTGACTATCCTCAAAAAATAAAAAAATACTATTTCTACACTCTCCATATCCCTTCCTCTTAATTATTTAGTTGTTCTCTAACAGTGTGGACTTGGGCATTTGCTTGTATGATTTTGTTATAGTAGGAAAGTCATCCTTGATCACACCCATTTTTTGACTGATGGTGGTGGTTACTGACTCTGGAATTGCCCTGGGCTCTGCTAACCAGGCCCAGGGTCAGTGCTCTATCCTCTAAAGGTATAGGGTAATTTGTATATTTCTAATTGGCAAAGACAACCTACCTGTAAGTCCCTAGTATATGGTAGGGCATGTAGGTTTAGAGACCCCATGGACTTATTGAACTTAAGTGGGCACTGCTGTGCTGCTTAGTCATTTAAAAACCAACCTCCCCTGCAGGATGGTTTTAAAATAAAACTATGTCCAAATTTGACTTTGGAATTGAACGTACTTCCAAAGCCCAAAACCACAGTTTTATAACTTATAAGTCACCTCTAAAGTCCGGCGTAGGTGCCCCAAGGGTAAGGTGCATTTTTATAAAAAGCAGAGACAATATAAAAGATGGGTTATATGCCCTGGTAGGGAAAAACTGCCAAAGTCGTTTTTCCCTTTTGTAGTGCTGCTAGCCTCATGGAATAACATGGGAAAACTTTATTAAACTTAATAAAGTCTAGCTTTGCTTGGGAACTAGCTAGCAATTTCATCCAAAGTATCAATATTATGGTTACAATAAATCAAACAACTTGCCATGGTCAGATGTATTATAACTATTACAGGAAAGTAGTTTTGGAACTTACTATCCTGAGGTTCTCTAAAGCAGCCCTGTAGCAGCCTCTTCTGACTGGTCAGCCTTTGACAGCCTGAGTCAAGCTGCTCCCGCAGTGGGGGTGAAGAGGCCTGGGGCTGAAACAATACAGCCATTTGGTGGGAGGAGACTTGCTTTCTGGAGAAGCCAGGGACAGGAAGGGGGCAGGAGAGATAACCTGGACTTCAAAGGCAGGAGAACAGATGTCACAGGACCCAGGCTAGCCCCAACTTCCTTGATCCCCAGCCAGATGGAAGCCCCCCTAATTCGATCAGGAGAGGGCCCCGAAGAAGTGTGTAGTGAGTTGTTAGCCACATCTTTGGGTTGGGTTACACAGACACAAACACCAAGGAGAAATTTTCTCCATTTTGATTTTTGTGAGAACAGTACATTCTGGTTCAAAAATATGCCACCTTCGCACAAAGTGGTCATAGCAGAGGGAAGTAATTTCACCCTGATTAGTTGGGGTGCACCCCCTATTGCCAGCCCAAATTAACGATAAATAAGGGAGAGCTGCAAGAGCTCCTCAGAACACTGCCTGGAACAAAAGAAGGGCTGCCCGCCTGACCCTAGGACTGCACCGCAGAAGGCTTGCACTCAAAAGGACTGCTCCGGCTGCACTCTCAAGGCTCTACAATGACAGGACTGTGTCTGATTCAAAGGAAAAGGCATGGACTCCCTGATCAGCAATAGTTATAACAGAGTTAGAAGAAGTCACCTGCAAGCCCAAAGAGAGGATCACCCCAGCTGACCAGTTGGGGGGATTTTTCCTCGACTGTGCAGGTGCAATGTGGGAAATTGAGTCCTAGCCCCCAAGAGGTAATTCAGAGCTTCTAAACCCTTGGATTGAGGCAGTGGACACTTATTTTCTCCAAAGGAACCAAGAAACAACAAGACCTGAAAAGAAAGAAACTTTCTGTAAAGTTTTGCAGAAAAGCTCCAGGAGGAGACCGGCTTGACTCGATATTCAAGCCGCCGTCTTTGACTAGTGAATCGACCTGACCACATTGGTTTGTCCCAGTGTAAGTGCCAGAGCTCCTCACCGTTGATGACGAAGACTTCCACTGAAGCATCACCCTGTATCAGGCCGCTGTCGATGAACTGAACTTCAGATCTGACAAGCCCAAGGACCAACTGAGATGAAAGAAAAGCTCCAAGAAAAAGACTAAGTCCGAAGGTAAACTTTTGACAGGGACCTTGCACTCACCCTATCTAACTTGCGCTCCATAGCGGTAGGCCTAAAACTATGACTTTGTCTCGGACCAGCGCAAGCAGCTAGCTGTGAGTGGCGCTTTAAGCTTTTTGGCGCTAGAATGCACAATTTTTGATTTCATATTTTAAAAATTCATATAACCGTTGTTCCTTACATTGAATTTTTTATGTTTTGGTGTAATTTTCAACATAAATATATTTTCTATTTTTATAAACTGGAGTTGGATTTTTATTGTGTTGTGTCTTTTACATATTTACTGTTTTAGTGATATTAAATGCTTTACACATACCTGTCTCCTAAGTTAAGCCTGACTGCTCGTTTGCCAATCAATCAATCAATCAATCAGAACATTTGTAAAGCGCACTACTCACCCGTGAGGGTCTCAAGGCGCTGCGGGGGGGGGGAGGTGCTGCTACTGCTCGAACAACCAGGTCTTGAGTAGCCTCCTGAAGGTCAGTAGGTCCTGGGTCTGCCGTAGGAGGATGTGGAGGGTGTTCCAGGTCTTGGCGGCGAGGTAGGAGAACGATCTTCCGCCGGTGGTCGCTCTTCGGATGCGGGGGACGATGGCGAGGGCGAGGTCGGCGGAGCGGAGCTGGCGGTTCGGGGTGTAGAAGGTGAGTCGTCTGTTGAGGTATGCCGGTCCGGTGTTGTGGAGTGCTTTGTGTGCGTGGGTGAGGAGCTTGAAGGTGATCCTCTTGTTGATGGGGAGCCAGTGCAGGTCTCTCAGGTGGGGTGAGATGTGGCTGTGGCGAGGGATGTCGAGGATGAGGCGTGCAGAGGTTCTGTATGCGTTGCAGTCGTTTCAGGAGTTTGGCCGAGGCTCCCGCGTAGAGGGCGTTTCCGTAGTCCAGCCTGCTGCTGACGAGGGCCTGGGTGACCGTTCTTCTTGTTTCGGTGGGGATCCACCTGTAGATCTTGCGGAGCATGAGTAGGGTGTTGAAGCAGGAGGATGAGACGGCGTTGACCTGCTTGGTCATGGAGAGTGTCGAGTCGAGGATGACCCCCAGGTTGCGTGCGTGGTCGGTGGGTGTCGGTGCTGCTCCCAGTGTGGTTGGCAACCAGGAGTCGTCCCAGGCTGACGGGGTGGAGCCGAGGATGAGGACCTCCGTCTTGTCCGAGTTCAGCTTCAGTCGGCTCTTCTTCATCCACTCGGCGACGGCCTTCATTCCTTCGTGGAGGTTGGCTTTGGCGGTGAGGGGGTCCTTGGTGAGGGAGAGAATCACCTGGGTGTCGTCGGCGTAGGAGATGATGTTGAGGTCGTGCAGTCGGGCGACGTGGGCGAGCGGTGCCATGTAGATGTTGAACAGTGTCGGGCTGAGGGATGATCCTTGGGGTACGCCGCAGACGATCTCGGAGGCTTCGGAACGGAATGGGGGGAGGCGGACGCTCTGGGTTCTGCCGGAGAGGAAGGAGGTGGTCCATTCCAGAGCCTTGTCTCGGATCCCTGCGTTGTGGAGGCGTGTGCGTAGGGTGCGGTGGCAGACCGTGTCGAAGGCGGCTGAGAGGTCCAGGAGGATGAGGGCCGCGGTTTCACCGTTGTCCAGCAGGATCCTGATGTCATCGGTGGCGGCGATGAGGGCAGTTTCGGTACTGTGGTTGCTGCGGAACCCGGACTGGGATGGGTCCAGGATGTTGTTCTCCTCGAGGTAGCGGGTCAGTTGTCTGTTGACGATCTTCTCGATGACCTTCGCCGGGAACAGGAGCAGGGAGATGGGCCGGAAGTTCTTGAGGTCTCTCGGATCCGCCTTGGGTTTCTTGAGTAGGGCGTTGATCTGTGCGTGCTTCCAGCTCTCCGGGAAGGTCGCGGTCTCGAAGGAGATGTTGATGACTTTGCGGAGATGGGGTGCGATGGTGGCGCTAGCTTTGTTGAAGATGTGGTGCGGGCACGGGTCAGACGGAGAGCCGGAGTGGATGGTGTTCATGATTTTGATGGTGTCGTCGTCGTTCACGTTGGTCCAGGTGAGCATGGGGTCGATGCGGATGGTGGCCGGGGGGTCCGAGGTGTCGTTGGCTGTCAAGGCGGTCAGGTTGTTGAAGCTGTCGTGGATGTCTGCGATCTTGCGGTGGAAGAAGGTGGCAAGGGAGTCGCACAGGTCTTGCGATGGTGGGATGTCGTTGGCGTTGGAGCTGGGGTTGGAGAGTTCCTTCACGATGTTGAAGAGCTCTTTGCTGTTGTGTGCGTTGTTGTCGAGGCGGTCCTTGAAGGAGGCCCTTTTGGCGGTTCTGATGAGGTGATGGTGTCTGCGGATGGCGTTCTTGTGGGCCTCATGGCTGTCCGGTGTCTGTTCGCGGTGCCATTTCTTCTCTAGTTTCCGGCAGGTTTGCTTGGAGGCCTGGAGGTCCGCGGTGAACCAGCTGGCTTTCTTGTCGGCGTGTCTGTTGGAGGGTTTCTTGATCGGGGCGAGAGTGTTGGTGCAGTCGTCGATCCATCGCCTGAGGTCGCGGGCGGCGGTGTCGTTGTCGGTAGGGTGGGCTCCGGGCGAGGGTGGTGTTAAGCTGGACATCGGTGACTTTGCTCCAGCTGCGGCGGGGGATCTGTTGAGTGCGGTGGTGCGTGGTGGGTTTCCGGAAGGTGAAGTGGATGCAGCGATGGTCGGTCCAGTGGAGTTCGGTGGTGTGACTGAAAGAGACGTGGGAGCTTGCGGAGAAGATGGGGTAGAGCGTGTGGCCGGCGGAGTGGGTGGGCGTTGTGGCGAGCTGTCTGAGTCCGAGGTTGGCGAGGTTGTCGATCAGGGTGGTGGAGTTGGTGTCGTTGGTGTTCTCGAGGTGGAAGTTCAGGTCTCCGAGGAGGATGTAGTCTGTGGAGGCCATGGCGTGCGTGCTGACGAAGTCGGCGATGGAGTCACTGAACTGAGGCCGGGGTCCGGGGGGTCTGTAGACGAGCGTTCCTCTGAGGGTGGTGTTGGGGTCCGTGTGGATCTGGAAGTGCAGGTGTTCGGCGGTGCTGAGGGTGTCGTTGGTGCTGGTCGAGACCCTGAGGGTGTTCTTGTGGACGATGGCGATTCCACCTCCTACTCCGTTGGTACGGTCCCTGCGGGTGATCTTGTAGCCGTCCGGGATGGCTATGGCGATGTCGGGCGCAGAGGAGGCGTTCATCCAGGTCTCCGTCAGGAAGGCGACGTCCGGGGTGGACGTGTCGATCAGGTCCCAGAGTTCAACGGCGTGTTTGCGTGCGGAGCGGGTGTTGAGTCGGATGCATCTGATGTGGTTGCGTCCTTTCTCGGCGGGCGGATTGGCGGCTCGGACGCTGGTGAAGCTGCAGTTCCGGCAGGAGAAGGGTCCTTGGGTGCGCTTCGGGGCGGCCAGGAAGCAGGTGTGTGATCGTCCGGTGTTGAGTGTGTGGAGGGTGCTGGCATCGTAGTGGCGTCGGTCGTTGTGGGGGTCGCGGGGACCAGGGGGTCTGGCGCTGGGCGCGGTCCAGGCGCGGACGGGCGCAGACGGGCTTGCCTTAGGCGCGGCCGCCATAAGAAGGGGAGGTGGGAGGGAGGAGCAGCTGGGAGGGGGAGCGGGACGAATGGGTGTGTTGGGGGCGGGGCCGCAGGGGACGCAGCGGCGGGAAAGAGAGAGCGGAGACGGCCGGAAAAATGCGGGGCACAATACAGGCTAAAAATGGAAAAAGAACAATACAACAAAATCAAGCAGAAGGGGGCACAGGGGGCAAAACGAAATTACACTGGCAACGAAGGTACAGAAGAAAAACAGAAGGCAGACAGTAAAAAGGGGCACAGGGGGCAAAACGAAATTACACTGGCAACGAAGGTACAGAAGAAAAACAGAAGGCAGACAGTAAAAAGGGGCACAGGGGGCAAAACGAAATTACACTGGCAACGAAGGTACAGAAGAAAAAACAGAAGGCAGACAGTAAAAAGGGGCACAGGGGGCAAAACGAAATTACACTGGCAACGAAGGTACAGAAGAAAAAACAGAAGGCAGACAGTCAACCATAAGGGGGCACAGGGGGCACACAGAGACTTACGGTTCCCCACTGGCCACCAGGGATGAGGCGCAGGTGGTAGCCTGCGGGTGGAGGAGGGCCTCGAACTCGCAGCAGCAGCGAGGGTAGGGAGCAAGGTACACGGGCACAACAGGTGGTGCTGTGCGGCGTGGGGAGCGACCTGCCTGAGTCAGGGTCAAGGGTCGCCAAGGTACCAAGGGTTGAGCAAGGATTCATTTATTGAGACTTGACTGGACTTATTAGTGATTGCGGTATTATTATCAGCTGAAGGTGAATACCCACCCCCTACTAGTCATCCACTTTCTTACAATTATCATTTAAAAATGTCAGTACCACTTACAATCCTTACAACCAGGTAGGTTGCCTATTTGCCTTTGGTGCCTCTGTGCACACTTCAATGTGTCGTATCAGATAAAGTCTGAGAGCCAGGCTAGGAGCCAATTTGACTTTTTCAATGATACTAGAGTAGCAGGAGTTTTGTGAACCCCAGCCAGGTCTAATTAGGTGCTTTAGGTGAACGATAGAGTCACCCTTCTCCTGTGGCAGCTGCTAGGGAACGATGGGGGATTGGAGGGCTAGGAAAAAAAACAGAAAAGCAAAGAAGACTTACCCGCCGAACGCCAGCTTCCGCCTCTCCTCCGTCCTCCCTCGGTTCCTGGCTCCCGGAACCGCACAGGCTGAGGCTCACAGACTCCCCTAGCCAATCACAATGCTGCAGTCATCAGCATGACAACAGAGGCGTGATTGGTCTGAGCACCGTGGTTCGGCACTCAGACGGGGACTGGGAGCCTGTGCATGTTCTCCATCCAGGCTGTGCAATACAGCCAGGTGGAGAACATGCTAAATGCGCATGACTGTTTGGCCGACCCAAGACAGCCAGCCAAACCGTCATGCACACTGAAGTGCCCACCATTCCTACCCTTGCTGGCTGTGACGACAGCCCAGCCCCGCCCCATAAAACTGCCTCAGTACGGAAAATTAAAATGATAATAACATTGTGTTGTTATCATCTTATTTTTCCTTTTTGCACAGCTCAAAGAGCAGTCGGGCGGCGCTCCTCTGCCTTAGCAGAGAAGCCGCCGCTGCCCTTCTCCTACACCAAAGAACAAAGAAAAATGCCTAGAAATGGCAACATGTCTGGCACTGGGTAAGCAGTCCTACAGCTCAGAAGATGGTGAATCGACCGTGGCTAGAACCCCATTTGTGGTCCAAAAAAGAGCTGAAGATGTTGGCAAGGCAGCCTTATATATGGCAGTGGAGGAGCTTGCCAACCTGAGTGCAGCACCCAGTGAAGTGTCATGTAAAATCCACAGACTGATCCAGAGATTTGGGAGAATAAAGTCTCCATCAACCTGCAAAACCTAACAAAAAGCACGCAGCCGCAGGCAGGTGATGAAAGTGGGCTGATAAGTTCTTTCAGGATATCAGTATCTGGCATAGGTACCATTTGCTGTGGCCACAATCGTGAAAGCCAGGTGACCCATGGCATGACCTGACTACCCTTACGCAGGAATTTCTAACAAATGATGGGCATTAAGCTGCAGTCGTTTTGGCACTATACCAATTCACATAGATCAATGTGAAGAAATAGAAGCAGGGTGGGGATGTAAGTGGAAGCAGGGTGGGGCTGTAATGGGAAGCAGGGTGGGGATGTAAGGGGAAGCAGGGTGGGGTTGTAAGGGAAAGCGAGAGAATTCAAGGTTCCTAGCCACAGGACTTGTATCTTTGCCAAATTATTTTAGGTGACCAAGTTCCTGCATTGAGCACACAGGGGACACCACAGTACATATTAATATTTAATTATGCATGTACGTACTAAATTTAAATCCTGATTTGCAATCACATGAACCTAGTGTTAAGACACTCGCGTACTCTTTTAGTTGAAAGTACTGATAAGCTGCAGAGTTTAAGAATCTGCATCTCTAATGCATTCCCTGTCTTTTAGACACAGAGTCTCCGTATCCATTTGCTTCAGCTAGGGTAAAAAAGCAAGGAACCAAAAGAGGATTGTTTCAATCCAGAATACATACTGTCACAGACATATGGTTTGTCTCGATCCTCCAGTGACGTTGGATCTTGCCGCTTCTTCATGCCCCCTATCCCGCAGCCCTGCAGTGTGGAGAGAAGAAAAAGACAGTTCAGAAGGGATGAAAAGCCACTGCTGTTGGTAAAATGTGGTTAAAAGACCCCCAAGGGTGTGTCTAACGCTTCAGAAAAAAGGTAATTTTATCCTATCTCATACTCCCACAAAGACTTCTAGCCATCCCACTCTTTCAATCAAACCCTAAAGCTGTGTCACTGTTCCAAATTATGCCCATTTTAATATGTTATAAAATTATGGGCGAAACACCGGAAAATCTCCCTACCAATGCCACAAAACTCTGGAAAAATTACCTCCATGGAGATTTTGGTACATTCAGTCCTTGCTGTTCTGAGATTTGAACTGACTGGGAACTGCCTGAGTGGAAAAGGCTTCTCCAAAAGAATGCTGTCACTTTAAAACTCTTAAGCTGCAGCAGCAATGTCCCCATTTCGAACCACCGCTTCAACCCCAACCCGTTTGTCACAAACTACCACAGCAAATTTACTATTTTTGTCCCAACATGCAGGGATGAAGCACAACGTTTGCTTTGAGAGGATAGCGGACTAGTTGCTAAAAAAGGGAGAAGAAGCTATGAGTAGAGTGTAAGAGAGGTTATGACAAGGCTCAAATCAATTGGGTCTCTGATGGTTAGACATCAATTGAGTACACTCCCTAATTGCCACGTTATGGATCTATTTTAGAGAGAATGTGCCACTGGGCTCACTGGAAAGGCCTCCACGGCTGAGAGTTATTGCTTTAAACAAACAACTATTGATGTGAGGTTGCGGCTGGTTATATTGTTGTGATACAGAATGTTTTCTCAAAAATAGCATGTGGACTTGTGGAAGCTTAAGAACTATAAGGTAACCGATTGTTTTCCAAGTGACACACATCGGTGAAAATGGCCAAGGTAAGTATCAAGATCCTCAGAGTGACATGCAGACACTAGTGAGCCGACTGACTAGTCACTGAGGAGGGGAAGACCCTGCCTTATTTAAAGTTCTCCGAAGTGATGGCATGGATTTCTGTGAGAAAGCTCACCCTAACAAGGGGGAGTGGAAAAATGTAATGGCTACCAGGCCATGTCATGGTGGCCTGATCATAACTTTTTTTTTCTTTTTTCAGAAACAAACTCCTAGAGAAGGGTTTTTGATTCTGTACATAGAACAGTATTAGTACCAAGGAGCTGGGAGTGTTTGTGGCTATTTCTCTTCAATGACAGTAATGCCTTCAATCCTGCGGCGGGCGGGTCACTGGCAAAGGACTTTTTCAAGAGCTGAGCCATCTCTGTTGGAAACTGAGCTCCGTTTCTAAATGATTTAGGGAAAATGAGTGTGGACGACTGACAGGATATCTGCCAATTCTGCCCTATTACCACCTCACTCTAAATGACCCCCTTAGACTTGGTGCCAGTCTGCCATCCGGTTAAACTGAAACATTTTTCTTACAGCCCCCTAGATTTTGTTACCCTGAGTAAGTGTTTCAGTTCATGAGACAGAAGTCATTGTTATGTTATGTAATTTATTCTTATAAGGTGCAACAGCTACCCGAAGGTTTCCCGGCGCCGCCAGACAGGAGCAGAAGGAGGATGGAGGATCTATTGATTAAACAGCCAGGTTTTTAAGCTCTTTAGGAAATTCCCATAAACTGTTTCATTTCGAAGTGGCAGGGGAAGGGAGTTCCACATAGAGGGACCCAGGCAAGAAAAAGACCGACCCCCCCATTCGCGACAATCTGGTCCTAGGGACCGAAATTTTGGCCTGAGTGGCAGAGCGGAGAAGGCGCGGTGGTACGTAAGGATGAGCTAGGACATTCAGGTATTGGGGTGCCTTGCCCGATTTGATCTTAAACATGTAGCTCAGGGCTTTGAATTTAATCTGATTTTCCACCCTGAGCCAATGAAGGTCCCGAAGATAACCTGAAATGGGAGCCATTCTGGGAACATGGCAGAGCAGCCTAGCAGACGGATTCTGAACCACCTGTAATTTGCGTATCACATCCTTATTGGCTCCTAGGTATAGGATGTTACCATAGTCCAATCTAGAAGTGACAAGAGCCTGGACCACAATTCTTTTAGTGGAACCAGGCAATATCCAAAGGATTTTTTTGAGCCATTTAAGGATAGTGAAACAGGTCGAAGCCACCTTCACCGCTTGTTGTTTCATTGATAGTTGGTCATCAATGATAAAGCCTAAGTTGCGGACCTGGTGCTTAGGCTGAGGCAAAGCACCCATTTCAGAAGGCCAGTGTTGAGGACCCCAAAGATCTTTATTTTTCCCCAAAATTAGCACTTCCGTCTTTTCGCCATTAAGTTTGAGCAAGTTGGCTTGCATCCAACTTGCAATATTCCGCAATCCACTCTGAAGAGAAAATGACTTAGACGCCTGTTCAGCAGAGAGGGAGAAAATTATTTGGGTGTCATCAGCGTAGGAGAAAATAGATAACCCAGCATCTTCAGCAATGACAGCCAAAGGCCTGACATAGACATTAAACAGAAGGGGGCTAAGAATGGAGCCCTGCGGTACCCCATAAGGTGATACATGGGTTTTAGAGTTGGCCGTAGAGGAGAATACCTGGAACGTGTGGTCTGTTAGAAAATCAGCAAGCCAATTGAGTGCGGAGCCAATGACACCCATTGATTGTAGAGCTTTCAATAACACGGTATGAGACACCGTGTCGAAAGCGGCACTCAAATCAAGTAATATGAGTGCCACAGTTTCTCCAGCTTCCAAACGGCTTCGCATCAGCTCTGTTACTCAGAGAAGAGTAGCTTCCGTCGAGAAGCCAGCTCTAAAGCCGGACTGTGAAGAGTGTAGAAACTTTTGAGCATCAATGAAGTGAGTCAATTGTAAATTAATGTGTTTTTCCAAGATTTTGGAAAAAATCGGGAGTAATGAAATAGGCCGAAAGTTGGACAGTTGCGTCGGGTCTGCATTAGCTTTTTTCAAAAGTGGAAGGACCATAGCGTGCTTCCATGCAGGTGGAACAATTGTTTCCTGTAAGGAAGCATTAAGTAACTCCATGATTAGCTTCAAAGATGACAACTCCAGCTTCTGCAGCACAGCTACAGGAAGAGAATCTCTAGGAGAGCCAGATTTGAGACTGTCAAGAAGCAGTTTAAAGGATGTTATATCTAGAAGTGACCAATTTTCCAATTTATAAGTGGGCTCGGCAGTCTGACATTACAGCTGTTCAGTACTTCTCAATGTTGCAGGAGAAATCTCAATTTGGTGTGTAATGTTCACTGACTTAGCATTCAATGCTGAATGTATTTTTTCCACTTTGCTAAGGAAGAATTTAGCAAGATCTTCACATTGTAGGTCAGTAAGCTCAGGTCATTCTAAGGAACATAATGACAGAACCTTTCTGGGTGCGACCTTTCTAAAAGACGACGACTTGGTACATGGGGGCACCCTGAAGCAGCACTGTATGCAATATGGGTAAGTGTGTGATGTTTAACTAATTAGATGGACATTGTTATGTCGCTACCCTAATCACATACGACTCGAGACACCAGTGCTGTACTCAGCTACCATGAGGTCGGAGCCTCGGGCCTCTCTATTAACATTTCTGTGCACGTCACGGCCACAATACCTTATGTCCCAAACATGGGGATACCCTGACAAACACCCCTCCTGAAACACCCCTCCCGTATTTTGTTCGTGGGAATAGTCCGTATCCCAACATAACATTCCTCCTTAACCCCAGAAGACAAAACAATACATAAAAAACAAAAACATGACCCTGACAGAACACTGAACACACATATACTTCAAACGGATGAACGCCCCACATAGCACAACAGTGTCCAAAACTGGCTCATCGACATCTCTTTTAGGGAACCCTCCTTTAGTTCTGCACACGATCTTTCAGTTTTGTAAACGCCAACTGGATTGGCCCTGAGATGGTACCTTGCAGTCCCTTTTCGTCGAACCACTGGTCTGCTATCAGGTAGTTCTTCCCGTTGTCCAGAGACATCACCTGAGCTCACTCCACCATCATTTCCACGGAAGGTAGGTGAGTCCGGAGTCTGTTCTGGTACATCTGCCACTGATGGTGGCATCATGGATCAAGAGGGAGAGGTCATTGTGGCCTCTTCCAGGGGGTCGTCATTACATCCTGAGTCTTCCCCATGAGAGGGTCGGAGGTTCTCATCTACACGGGGACATGATGTATTGTAATGCTTGAAAAATACTGTGCTCCTGGTAATGATTTCATCACCCTTTTTGCTGTGACCACTGTTCGCCTCATCTCGCTGACATTCCAGGGGTTGACTTCAAAAGGCACAAAACTTGCTCCTTGGATGCCGATGTCTGATGAGTACTAAATCGCCAACTTGTAGAGGCCTCTGCCGGGCTCTCGTCTTGACTGACGTTTTGTCGTTCTTTGCCTTCCACTGGTTCAATGCATCTGCCACCTCATCTATGACAACTGACGGATTTCTGATATGGGAATGGTGTCACCCACCATCCGGTTCATGCACAGAGCGCTGAGACTGACTTTTGATGTGGCAAGTGGAGTAAGTCTGTATTCTCGCAGGTATACGTACAAAGCATACTCCGTGTTCTGGCCATTGGCTAGAGCGATCCGCAGGACTTTGTTCGGAGTACGCATAAATTGTTCGGCCTCCCCTTTCGCCTATGGCCATCTGGGTGTAATCCTCCCTTGACAAATGCTTCTGGACTTCAGATAGCCAGCAAATTCCTGACTGGAGAACGGAGGTCCATTATCTGTGTGCAGCTCGTTCAGCAGGCCGTGGGTAACCATGATCTTCTCCATGATCGTCTCCAGGCGACGTATGGTCTCACTGGCGGTCATTGACAGCATTTGTCGGCCATCAGGCAGGCTACCAAAGTCAGCATTGGCTTGATGACAGGAAAGTGGAGTAATGGTTACCGTGATTATGGGCACAAGCGGTTCTGCTGGACTGGTGGCCTAGCATAAAGGGCAGTAGCACACTGTTTGTTCTACCCTGTCTTCAAGGCCAGGGAACCTCGCTTTACACCTGAGCCTGGACTTTGACTTGACCACCTCTTGGTGGGAGGTGTGAGCTAGATCCACTCCTTGCTGCTGTAGTGGTACTGGTATCACCAGCCCGTGGCCTCTCAACATACAGTCTTCCGGAGATATGGGTAGTTCATGACGGATGTGGTGTAGGGACAACAGAGTCTGTCTCGCCTCAGCAGTGCAATGGGATACGTTTCGAATCATCGTGTTCCAGTTTCCTGATGCCACTGTGGCTGATGACATCCGGAGGCACTCATCCACTTTCGTAGCCTCCACTATCTCCAGAAATGAAATGGGGAGAGGTCTGGAACTCTAGACCATCAATTTAACATACTCCTCCACTTCCTCAGCATCCTGCTCCTCACCTATCGTAGCAGGTCTTGCATGCCTGGAGAGATAGTCCGCAGGGATCTGAGTACCAGGCCGATAAACTACAGAGAAACTGTATTCCTGCAGTTGGAGTATCCACTTTTCGAATCTTGGAGTGGTTTTGATGAGGACCCAGTAAACAGAGGAATGAGGGGCTTGTGGTCGGTATGACCTTAAAAAGGGTGGCCATAGAAATAGATGTGAAAATTATGACACCTCAATTCACAGATTACAATTGACACTATCCATGGTAGGGAACTAGAGGCTGTGGGGCCTCAAGGGTGAGCTGGCCTCCAATCACAACCGTTAAAGATAACTGAGCCAACTGAGAAACTATTTAAACCAATGCTACACCTTACACCAGCCTATCCCTGGGCATTCACAAAAATGTGACGGGATGTCCTCACACGCCACCAGGTGTCATGCTTCATCATAGGACTCCTGACACTCTTAAAAAAAACACGGTTTGATGATGATGCAGGCCTACACTCTTCAAAAACACAGTTTGATGATGATGCAGGCCTACACCTGGAGATCAGGGAGGCACTTCTAACTAAGAATCGACCAGTGACATAGTATAGTTAAAAAAACAATGTGATATGCCAAACTGACCTGTATATTAAATGAAATACCACTTGGTATTAAAAACCAATGTGGATAAAAGGGGAATTAGTACCCCATCACCACTCAAACTGTCAACATGTTTCTGCCTGTTGGCTCATGCAAGTCCGTAGCATTCTTCAGGCCGGAAACACGGGGTCCCAGCGTAGCACAAACCCCTGTGCATGCCACTATCAGTATAGGGCTGACCTTTGTCAACCCTCTCAAATCGTAGGTCCCCAGGTACCCCAACTTTGGGTCATCTGGGCCCAATGGAGGAAGAGCTCAGGAACGCTTGTAGTCACACATTCGTCAAGGTGTGTTCCTCTCCGTAAACCTATTGGCATTGGCTCCTTCCTCCCGATGAACCACTGAGTTAAGTTGTTCCGTATACTCTCTATA
This sequence comes from Calotriton arnoldi, assembly GCA_963921515.1. Lineage (NCBI taxonomy): Eukaryota > Metazoa > Chordata > Amphibia > Caudata > Salamandridae > Calotriton > Calotriton arnoldi. Next base: position 443,237 of record CAWUFW010007850.1, on the reverse strand, counting down.
CAGAACAACTTAAAGGATAAGAACCGAGTACAGTCGAGTACAATACTCTCTATATGGAACACCTTAAAGGATAAGACAGAGTACAATATTCTCTATATGGAACAATTAAAGGATATGAACCAAGAAGACACAAGTGGAAAAGTTTGAGATATGATGATTTGATATACCAATCTATGCAATGTAAGAGGATACAAGACAACTGAAATACTGAGTAACACTATTCATATTTATAACAACATTTGTGAAAAGTAAGACCCTTAATAAATGATGAAAAGCAAACTTTTAATATAGAAATACAGACTGGTGAGAGATATGCATGTGTAAGAATGAAATTAATTGGTTCCACATGGTTTTCTAAGGTGTTAACATTGTTTACACTATTCTAGATACCTGTTAATTGATGTGACAAATTTGTATGACAAAGAAGGAAGATGTTTCCCTTTACACAAACAATAAGTTATGAGAAATATGAATTGACTAAATAAAACGTTAGATATTTTAAACAAAAACTGTTCTGAGCCTATTGCACATTCATAAGATTTTAGGATGTACGGCAAGTAATGTGGAAGGTTAGACGGGGGTCTTTCTTCTGTATATTAAATTGATTTATTTATAACAGGAGGTCCCTATTTTTGAATTATCGATGAGGCAGGCTCCATGGCCGCAGGCCTGCCGAGCCAAATGCCCTGGTACGTGTATTGAGTCTGTCTTTTTTTGTTTGTGACAACCGTTGGTGGTGCGAGCAGTGTGGCATGAAATACCTTTGCTAGGAAGGCGCGATGTATCTGCTACGAACCGCAGGACAGTCGCGACCTGCAGGTGGCTGTCACAGGGGCGGCCACGGGTACAGGTACTCCCCCTCGTAACCAATTTATGTCACTGCCCCAAGGACATCTGACTAGAGACACCAGTGCAGCACTCAACTATCACGAGGTCCAAGTCCCGGACCTCTTTATTAACATTTCAATGGCACGTCACGGCCACTACCACTTATGTCCCAAACATGGGGCTCCCTTAACAAACACCTCTCCCGCATTCTACGTGTTGGAATAGTCCGTATCGCAACATAACAGACATGTGTAAACTCAATGTTTCAAATATTGAGTATGTAGGACCCAAAATCATGGGTGAGGAGTGAAGTCCAATAAGGAACCAGTTGAGATCATTCTGAGAGACCAGTACCTGACTGGTAAAAAGGGAGTGTCTAGTTGGCAGTGGTTTGCACCTTGCCACCATCTGAGCTGGACTCAGTCCTCCTGGCTTTCAACTCCAGCTCTCCCAAGCTCAGTTCAAGAGCAAAAAGCATTTTGCTTCTCTCTATCTCCAATTTCTTTCTTTCCATCTCCAAAATATTCCCTCTTATCTCCTTCAACCTCAGTTTTACAAGCTCCAACTTGAGCTTCCTGGCTCTCCCCCTAAGCTCCAGCCACTCTGGAGACAGGCCTTGAGAAGGAACACTGCTGCCAGTTCTGGAGGGAGCTCTTCCACCATTCTGGCTGCCCCCCTGCCCCGCAGGGGCACCTCCAGCCATCTCAGTTGCAGACTTTGTCCCTCCTCCTCCACAACATCATTCCTCTGTGTGCCCACCAGCCTCCCTGGCTGCCAACCAGGCCCTCGGCGCCTTCTGCAGCTCCTCCTTTCCAGTGAGGTCTTTAAAAGGACACTTGGTATCCCTGAAGAATTTTTTGAGCTGAGGCACCAACCTCTCCTGCTCAAACACTACCTCTGCACTTACTGCTGATGGCTCACCAGAGTGAGACATGATTCTGGATCAAACTCAAGAGCTGCAAAAACATAAAGAGAAAAACAGTATGTGGTTGCGTAGTGGCCTGAGATCTGGTAGTAGTGTACACCAATCACCTTGTGTAAAGTACAAACACAAGTCCTATCCTCACCGCTGACCACAAATGTTAGAAATGGAAGTCTCTAGTTGGAAGTGGTTTGCATCCTGTCCAAATAGGGACCCTTATTCTAGTCAGGGTAAGTGGATTACACAGCTAAGATAACACCTGCTCACCCCCTTGGTAGCTTGGCATGAGCAGTCTGGCTTATCTCAGAGGCAATATGTAAAGCATTTGTACAAACACACACAGTAACACAGTGAAAACACTACAAAAGGACACCATACCAGTTTACAAAAATAATCAGTATTTATCTGAGTAAAACAAGACCAAAATGACAAAAATCCAACATCACTTTTAAAAGGTTCAAAACAATTCAGTCCAAAGGAAAGTATGGATGTGTCACTTGTATCATATCACAAAGTACCTGGGATGCGTCAAAATCAAGACAAAAACAGGAACTCATTTAAAAAATAATTAAGTGTTATCACGGTTTTATTCTATGTTGAATCAATCAAAATGCAGATGATGGTGGAACAGAAAAAATCTGTCTCAAAATTAATTTAAACACAACTTAAATCAAGTAGCCCAATCCATACCTGACTTTTCAATTCAGCCGAACTGAGTTATTTATTTATTAAGAATAAGGCAAAAAAGAATTTGTTCAGCAAGATATATTAAACATATATTAATTTTGACGCATTAGAGTCTGTGAGTGGTGGTTTTAGACAAATGGTGCTAGAAAGAAGAAAAAGAGCCCCAAGTTAAATGACCATAACCAGCTCTGAAAAATAAGTGACAATTTAGTGACTTAAAACAGGGTTATTGGTATAAGCAAGGATGTCAGAATATTTATTTCTTGATAAGACAGAAACCGCCCGATTGTTCTCTGCCGCTTCTGCTTTTTGACTATCCTTAGGTGTTGTTGACCACATTTCAACCCTACTTGCAGTGTGAGGGTCTCATCAGGACAGAAGTAACCTGGGGATTATGAATGAACAGTGCTCTTCTTAATTGGCACAAAAGGAATTTCTTTATGTCGTGGAAGATTAAGGGTAAGGAATCTTCCTTGGAGGAGGTAGATGGTATTGTGGGGAAAAGTAATTTTGCATATGCTCTCCAGAAGTCTTTGTCCTGAGGCGATTCAAATTGTGACCGCAGAGAAGCCAGTGATAAGGTCTTCCTGCAGTTTGGATTTTTCTGCCGTTGGTATGCGGTTCACGAATGTACCGGGTAGTTGCCCCGGTCTGATGCTGAAGAGAGTGGTCAGCTCAGTGTGTAAGCTCCCGATTGGAGATACACTTGTGTGAGTCGGTTTGAATTCGCGCTAATTACTTTTTCCACGCTACCGTCTACCTCCTCCAAGGAAGATTCCTTACCCTTGATCTTCCACAACATAAAGAAATTTAAACGTCATCAACAAAACCTAAGGATAGTCGAAAAGCAGAAGCGCCAGAGAACAATCGGGCGGTTTCTTTCTTATCAATAAATAAATATTCCGACATCCTTGCTTATACCAATAACCCTGTTTTAAGTCACTAAATTGTCACTTATTTCTCAGACCTGGTTATGGCCATTTTACTTGGGACTCTTTTTCTTCTTTCTATCACTACTTGTCTAAAACCACCACTCACAGACTATAATGCGTCGAAATTAATATATGTTTAATATATACTGCTGAACAAATTCTTCTTTGCCTTATACTTAATAAATAAATAACTCAGTTCGGGTGAATTGAGTTGAAAAGTCAGACTTGGATTGGGCTACTTGATTTAAGTTGTGTTTAAATTAATTTTGAGACAGATTATTTCTGTTCCACCATCATCTGCATTTTGATTGATTCAACATAGAATAAAATCGTGGTAACACGTAATTATTTTTGAAATGAGTTCCATGGGAGCATTTGCTATAAGTTGATACAGGAGGAAGGCAAAAAGTTTAGGGATAACACTGCAAAAAAGGGCCAGGTCCAACACTGACATTAGCGGTCGAACAGTCTCATTTGCATAGATACAGAGAACTACGCTCATTTTGGAACTTTGCAGATAAGAAAGTGAGGATGAGGAAATTAAAAGGTACTGATTTGAACGGACAGAAGATTATCAAAGCATTCAGGGAGGAAAGCCATGAGCTACTACAGCACCATTGTAAAGTTGGTTCATCATAGGTGACTATTAACGCCATGAGCGAAACTCTGACTACAGGTTGCAAATCTAGGGTTCTGGTTTCAGAGGTTTATGGGACTAGAGCAAGGAAGTGTAGAAAGAACAATAGGCTTTGCTTTAGATACATAGGTCAATGACGAGCAAAGAATAATGCTGGGTATAATGTGAAATGGATACAGTGCATGGCAGGAGGGTGGAGTTTGCACTTACTGGGTAGCCCAGAAAAGCTGACGCTGGAGAAAGCACGAACAACCTTTGGTTTTTGTTGTGGAAGGAAAAACTACTCGAACTGACAGGCAGCTCCAACGGAAGGATTATGGACTGACCCAGATGATGTGAGGGAGATTCTGACTCATCTTTCACATGAGGGCATCGAGAGATCACGAGAAACAAGCAGGGGGTGCGAAGTGAGTACAGGTGGCCAGGAATGGACAGTAGAGATGCCACCAGAATACACCAGGGTGTAGAGCTCAACCCAGACCTGTGTTCAAGGACAGTCCGGCCGAGCCTTGGTTTGGGAGGAAGAGAGGCGTTAAGTTACACCACTGAGAGTGCGACAATAGTTGTGGAACCCCTGGAGGTCCCTTGCCATAATGTGACAGCAGGGGATACACCGATGCCCCACAGCCATGACAGGAAAGGGACACAGAATGTGAGAGGAAGGACTTCTTCATGCCTCAATTGAGAAGTATTCAAGAAAAAGGTGAGAAAAAGCAGGATGAGGCCTTAACAGGAGCTGAGGAGGAGGGCCAAAAGAGTGTGATGGCAGCACTAGACAAAACCCCGTCCAAGCTGGATACACTGGAAAACACAACTATGATGTTGTAGCCCAGTGTGAGTCATGTGGAGAACAAGATATGTGGAATGAAGGCATCAATGAAGGAACTGGACTCCAGGTTAACAGAGATGAACAGGTAAGGCACACTGTGAGGAACTGGGAACACAGATGGAAAGAGTGGAGTGACTAGAACAGTTCTGGTGTTTGACAGCAGGGTTAAAACTTTGGGGGTTCTATGGTGCATGGTCCCTATATCGGTATTAGGATTTCCTGCAGTCCATTGGACATACATAGGTGATTAACACATTTTTAGGAGAATGCCTTGTTGCTCCAGTCAGTAAGGTGGCACCGTGGTCAAAAAGACATACAGACTAGCCAACCAGAGTTTCTAACTCCCAGGACACATGTGGCAGGGGTATGAAAATTGTAGTCCTGCAAGACTCGGACCTTCATGATCCGATCCTAAGATAGACGGCACACGAAGGGCGCTAGAGGGCGCACGGCAAGATGGCCGCACTCTAGTGAGGCTCTGCCCGGCTGCGCCACAATCCGTCCAAACTCCGCCCTACAAACTACCTATCCTGAGGCATAGAGGAGTGTGCCTGGCGAGAGACGTGTACCCGACTCAGCTGCTGCGCCCGGGGCTGCCCGAGACAGGGGGAACGGCGGCATCTCAGCGGTGGTGGCTGCGGCTGTGAAATCTCAAGATGGCGGCGCCCGGGGGGCTTTGAGACCCGCTGCCCCGATCGGCGACTTGTGCCCTTGCTGACACGAGAGACAAGCGGTGCTGCGCCCGGCGGGCGGCTGTGCAACATATCGTTGCTGCAGCGGACCCCGGGAGGCCGTGATTGAGAGCACCAGCAGAGGCGGCGATAACAGCGGGCCCCGGTCTCCCCGGCGCCGGAGGTGGTGAGTGGGGCGCGGCCTACTGCAGGCCGGTGGCTGCGGAGGCGGGTGCGGGCCTGCAAGCGGGTCGCGCTCTATGGGCTGCTGTAAGGTGCTGGGGTTGTGCTGGTGGCCCTAGCCTTAAGTGCGGATCTGCTCCCTGTGCACTGTGAGTGGGAGAGCTGCTGGACCCCGGCCCTGCGTTGGGGGGATCCGAGGGGGACGCTCCTGCTGTTACTGCCGGCGGGGGAGCGGTTGGGCCCTCCGGCATTACCACCGAGGGGAACTGGCTGGCATAGCTGTAACTCACCCATTGAGAGACCTGCTGAGGCCGCGTACACTGCCTTAAACGGTGCTGATTACCTCCCTGTTGCCTGCTCCCGGGAAAACACACCAGAATTGGCTGCCGCGGGCGTGCATCTGGCGCTGAATGCACTGCGCCGCGCAGGCTGACACATTGGCTGAGGGGATGAGGAATGATAGGAGCACGGCGGCAGGGTCTATGGTGGTATGATGGTGCTGGACCACCCGGGCTCCCTAAGTCACAGTGCTATTGATCAGTGGGGGGGTGACTGGTGCTGAGGCCTTCGAATCTGCGCAGCGGAGCTGGTGGGAACCCTGCCGGCTGTGGCCCCCCAGGTCTGGCTGCACTTGGACAGTGGTCCAGGTGGCCGTGGGCCGGCTGGCGATTGTGTGCCTGCTGTGTTCCTCCCTCCCCCCCACCCGTTGGTCTTGGTGTGGGCCTCTGCTCCTCGGCCGCGAGGAAGCCTGCGGATTTCTGCCCGGCTCCTGCTGGGGACCTTCTCTGTGCCGGACTCCTCGATCTCCCTTGTGACAAGTCATACCATTGGACGCCATGGGTAAAACGGACAAAACGCAACCCCGTCTCACGTTCGAGGCGCGCAAATCCGCCAAGGTGTCACAGAAGGCCGCCTCGGACTCTGAGGCGGATGTATCAGAGGGGGCTTCCTCGGGCCTTGAAACCACGCTTTTGGCAATGCAGCGAAGCCTCCAATCAATTGAGGGCACAATGGCGGCAGTCAACAATCGGCTGGACCATATGTCATCCCAATTGGAGAAGCAGAGCGCCCGCATGGGGGAGGTGGAGCAGAGGGTCTCCGCAGCGGAGGACGGTTTGAGTGACGTTGCCGGGAAAGCTCTGAATATGGAGAAGGTCCTGTCTGTTATCCAGGCCAAGAACGAGGACTTGGAGGCCCGCTCACGGCGCAATAACATTCGCCTTATTGGCCTGCCGGAGTCCACCAATGTGGGCAGAATGGAGATATTCATGGAGACGCTGATTACTGACCTTTTGGCAGGGAGCAGCTATCCCCCATGTTTATTGTGGAGCGGGCGCATCGTTCGCTGGCCACTCGTCCGGCGCCGGGGGCTCCCCGCGGCCCATCATTGCAAGAGTCTTAAACTACAGGGACCGTGATGTGATATTGCGCCTGGCACGAGAGAAGGGTACTATTGACTATCAGGGGAATCGGCTCTCCTTCTTCCCAGACTTTACGGTGGCAGTTCAGGCGGCGAGACGGGAGTTTGCCGATGTCAAGAAGTTTCTCAGGTCCGAGGAGGTCCCTTACGCTATGCTCTACCCGGCCTGCTTGAAGATTGGCCCCGACGGAGACTCTCATATCTTCAACAACCCTAAGGCAGCTCTTGAACATGCCAAACGTCTCAAGCGACGACGGCGAGATGCTAGTCTGCAGTCGGACACAGAGGAACAATAGGTTCCTGGGGTGCATTCCTGTACACATTTGGTTGCTGGGCTCGCCCATCTGTTGAGTTGGGGAGGTCTGTTGCTCATGTCAAGTTTCTGCTCTACCTTTGCCATGTAGTATTTCCATGCCCATGTAGCCGCTGACTAGGTCTAATGTATTACATATGCCGATTTTGTGGATAGGGCTCTTGTGTACTGTTGTTTGTAGGCACGGCTCCAACTCCCACGCAGCCACCCCCTGCTAGATGGGAGGGTAGTTGCACTCTAGCGCCCTACATGGGTATACCCCAACTGAGGTTTCCACCTTTGTTCGATGGGACGGGGAGGGAGGGGGATGGCTGGGATGGCTTTAGCAAGTTGGGGATGCTGAAGTGGGTGGGGGGTGAGGGGGAATTGAGGGGGGGTACCCTCTGGCACGGTATGCTTTGTGTTTTACTGCATTTCATCTTTCTTATTATTGTACCAGTACTTATATGGCTTTAACATATTCAATTGTTCTGTCGGCTTACCGACCACTGACCGGATAAGTGGAAATCTGCGGCTCTTGACCTGGAATGTCCGGGGCCTGAATTCCCCTAAAAAGATCAGGGCAGTGTTTGCTTACCTAGAGAGAATGACTATCCACATTGCCTTCCTACAAGAGACTCACCTCACGAGCTTATCGGATAAGAATGTGGGGGCACGATGGGCTGGGCACCGGGTGGCCTCTTCCTACTCTAGCTATGCTCGGGGTGTGCTGATTTTGATAAAGAAGGGGATACACTTTCAGGCCCTCCGTTCTGAGACAGACGATCAGGGGCGAGTGGCAATGGTGCACGGTCTGCTAGGCGGGACGAGTGTTCTATTTGTGAATGTGTACGGGCCGAATGTTGACTGCCCGGCATTTTTTGCTGATGTCTGGCGTCGTGTCTCTGGGTTCCCTGATGCGGAAATTATATGGGGGGGGGATTTTAATGTGTGCTTGGACATGGATGCTGACCGTATGGGCAGCGAGGGGGCACGACCTAAACTAGCAGCGGAGACATTGCGTGGCATAATGGAAGCTGGATGCCTGAGGGATGTCTGGCGACTGCAACACCCTGGCAAACGGGAAAGTACGTTTGTGTCGGCGGTGCACGGGACATGGTCCCGTTTGGACCTCTGGCTAGTCACGGAAACTGCATGCCCCTGGGCGACGGGGGTGCGTCACCTAGCCCGGACGTTGTCAGATCACTCTCCGGTGCTGCTGGATTTATGTGTACCGACCTGTGGGAGACCGCCCTTTCAGTGGCGACTGCAGCCATCCTCCCTGACAGACCCGGTATTCAGGGCCACGGTAGGGGAGGCTATACGTAACTTCTTCCGGGAGAATGCTGGCTCTGTGGATAGCGCTGGGACTATGTGGGAGGCATTCAAGGTCACTATCAGAGGGGTCTGCATGGGGGCACAGGCTGGAGTGCTGCGGGATCTGCGGCGCAGGATCCAGAGACTCGCGGGAGATATCTCTGCTTTGGAGAGGGCCTACGTTGCGAACCCGCTGCCCGAAACCCTGTCCAAGATCCGTGCCTTAGTCACGGAACATAACGATACCGCCGATCAGGAGATGAGACACCAATCTAGACGAAGCACGGCTAGATACTACAGTGAGGGGGGTCGGCCCCAACAATACATCACGGAGATGCTTGATGAGGCAGGCGTGGCCCGCTTCGGCACGGCTGCCATCAGTGAGACCATACTTGACTACTACACTACCCTTTATAGCAATAAGGATACAGCTCAGACGGCAGATATTGATTCGTACCTAGAGGATGTAGCATTGGGCTGGCTGGCCCCAGGCCATCGGGATTATCTTACTCAGCCCTTCGATGAGGAGGATGTGCAAACGGCTATTATGTCCCTCCCTACTGGCAAAGCTGCGGGCCTGGACGGTCTCCCGAGCAAATTTTATAAGGCATTTGTCGACGATTTGGCCCCCAGACTTCTAGAAGTCTATGCGGAGGCCTACGACACCGGCCGTCTTCCACCTTCATTGCGGGAAGCTCTCCTAGTCATGCTCTTGAAACCCGACAAGGAGCCCAACCGCTGTGATTCTTACAGGCCCCTCTCAATGCTTAATATTGACACCAAGGTATTAGCTAAAATGATCGCTCTCCGTCTGCAGCCGCTGATCCCCTTACTGGTGCTCCCGGACCAGTCTGGCTTTGTGCCTGCGAGGTCTACTGTGCTTAATCTGCGCACTATCTTCGCTACTTTACACTATTTCGATGCCGACTTCCAGGCCGTGGCGGTGCTGCTCGACGCTGCTAAAGCGTTCAACTCCCTCTCTTGGGAATACATGTTTTCCGTCCTCACCAAGATGGGTGTCCCTCCGTTCTTTTTGCAGTGGATCAGGGTTCTGTACTCCGCCCCGGCGGCTAGGGTTCGCGTGAACGGCTGGGTGTCCTCGGAGTTTCACATAGGTAGGGGCACGAGGCAGGGATGCCCCCTGTCGCCGATGCTTTTCGTCTTGGCATTGGAGCCTCTGGCCTGTAAGTTGCGCCAGCTCCATGCCTCTGCGGCGTTGCGCTTCAGACTGCGACCATTGGTTGTCTCGCTATACGCGGATGATATGTTGCTTTATGTTCGTGAACCTGCGACATATCTCCCGGCCTTGCTGCGAGAATATGTCCGGTTCGAGGGCTTCTCTGGCTTGGGGATAAATTGGGCCAAGTCGACGGTCTTTCCCCTGACGGCAGGAACCTGCGCGTTTGAAATGGACTTCCCTCTGGCCTGGACTCAGGAACCAGTAAAGTATCTCGGGATTTGGCTGCACAGGAATCCGGCGCAGGTGATCTCCATGAATTATGGACGTACAATCTCTCAACTTACTGAGCGAATGGTGCGATGGGCTCGTCTGCCGCTCTCACTGGCAGACCGTATAGCAGTCATCAAAATGGTCATATTGCCTAAACTATTATATTTCTTTGTGAATATCCCTATCCGCCTGAATGTTTCCGTTTTTAAGTCTCTACAGACGGCCCTACTGTCGTTTGTCTGGGGGGGCAAAAAGCCTCGCTGTAGCTGGGACACCCTGGTTCAACCCTTTGACCGCGGCGGTTTTGAGGTTCCTGATATGCGCCTTTACTATTTATGCGCTCAGGCGCAGTTTGCGCATTATTGGTTCTATCCGCAGCGTCTCTTACCTCATACTGCGATTGAGGCGGATGCGATCCTCCCACTCCCATTGGTGGCTGCGGCTCTCTCGGGGGGGGCTGGAGGTCCCCGGACGGAAATTAACCCGGTCCTATGCACGGCCTGGGCCTGGCGGACGCTGGCGTGTCGTGCGACACTATCCTACCTTTATGCCCCCAAGTTGCCGATAGCAGCGCATCCAGGTATATCCGCACTGCAGGAGCGCCTGGCGCGGACCACGTTACAGGCCGTCGGGATCACCCAGATGGGGGACTTCTACAGCCAGGGCCGGTTCCGTTCGCTACAGGACGTGCAGGCGAACCGGCCTCATGACGCTATGCTGGGGTTTACGTACGTGCGGGTTCGTCAGGCCATTCGGGATGTCTACCCTGGCTTCCCCGCGGAGCCTCAGACGCTGCGGGTACTGCAGGCGGTGCTTGCGGGCGAGGCTCGTCGGGGACTGATTACTAAACTCTATAATTCATCTCCTCGTGAGCGGGAGGCGGAGGCGCATCCATCCTATGCTAAATGGAACGCGGCCCTGGGAGGGTTACTGTCGGAGGACCACTGGTATTATTGCTGCAAACTGACTGGGCGACTGACGGCTAACTGCAACTTACGTATTATACATTTAAAATTTTTGCACCAACTTTACTATACCCTGTACAATTGCGTAGATTCGGATTGCGAGATGATGCTTGCTGTGTGCGATGTGGACAGGCAGACGCTGACTTTTTACATCTTTCATGGTTATGTCCAGGGATAGCTGCCTATTGGGCTAAAGTGATGAATGTGCTCACGGATGTCGTATTGGAGAGAGTGCAATGTACGCCCGAGATGTGTCTGTTGGGCGGCGTAGCGTCTTTGAGGCCGTGCAATAGGAGACTGGTTGCAGTGGCCACACTTATGGCTAAGCGAGCCGTGGCGCAATGCTGGGGCGCAAAGGGGTTGCCCACGGTTTGTAAGTGGCTGAGGGATCTATCCTACTGTAGGGAGCAATTAGAAATCTATGCGGAGGAGCTGCCTGAGTCGTCCCGCCCTAAAGATTTTTGGGCCCCGCTTACTCTATATCTCGCGAGTCATCCCGACCTTTAAGCTGATCTGCCCTCCATGTTTAGTGAATGGAGGTACCTGCCTCATTTATCCCCGGACTCCTGTCTTATCCTTGTGGATGTGTTTAGTAAAAGCCAAATTGCTTCTGATTTATTTGTCATACCATTACTGTGCCGGAGGGGAAGGGAGGTGGGGTTTTTTTTTGTTCTGTTCCTATCCTATGATTGGTTGTTATTATCCGTCTTTTATTCATCTGGACGTTGTGGGAGGTAATATAATGCTGATATCTATCCGACTGTTCCTTCCTCCATGACGCGGCCGGCCCTGAGTGGTTGTAGGCGGCTTGCTGTGAATCCTTTCTTTATTCTTCCTGCAGTACACGTTCACGCATTCCACGGCCGGCCCCTCTGGGGATGTAGGCATAGTGCTGTATTCTGCAATGCTTCCCTGTTTTGCCTTCAATAAAGGTTTTCAAAATTAAAAAAAAAAAAAAAAAAGATAGACGGCACACATGAAACAGGATCTGCAAATGGGAAGGAGGCAAATCCTCCATCCCCCGGATCTGAGCTCTGCAACACAGCCTCAGAGAAAAGAAAAGTCAGTTGATGTGCTAGGAAATGGCGGGCAGAGGATCTTGGCATCACTGCGGTTTCCTTTGCATGTCTAAGTAATAAAAGGTGGTAAGTCTTATGTCTTTCTCTAAGTTGAAGCAGGGTAATATTTTCTGGAGGCCTTAAAGAAACACTCTTGAGCAATTATTGTTGAATGAAGGCCCACGACTGAAATGCAGTTGTACATGTATGTCCCTGGCTTGAAAAATCTCTAGACTATTAGGGTAGGGTTAGGATGCTTGGAGTTGTTTCTTGGATAATTTCTTCTTGCTAAGTAGTATTTTACTTTGTGTTGCCTCATGTCTTTCCCCCATTTCAATAAATCCTTTCTCCTCGTCTCACCTACCTTTTCTTCCTGCCTTCCCATTTCCCTATATTTTCCCTTCCTTGTTCGTTTATTGAGAGAAATGTATCTTATATTAAGACACACCACACAGTAAAATTCTGTATGGTGATTTTCGTTGAGGTGGCTCAGTGACAGGATACTGTGATTGTGATTATAATTTTGTGACTTAAGTAGACTGTTTTTTGATACTGACCTGCTTACTGTATGGTTTGATAAAAAACAATTAAAGCCTACAATTTATTTTAAAGCACTATATTGCAATGCACTTGTAATTTATGCCACAATCCTTATTCTCTATATTAAAAAAACACACTATATATACATATACAACATATCCCCCCAAATGTTCACTCTTTCAAGACCTTCTTCAGAATATAGTACAATTTTGTCTCCTGTAAAGGTTATTTCTTGTTACACTTGATAATAAATATGGTCTAAAACCACAAATTGTAATTTTCTTGAGACTTCTGATGTGTCCACTTTTCCTTCTCATTACTGCGCACATTATTTAGAAGCAAAGCACTCCTCAGTAGCATCTTCGTTAATATGTATGAATGACCTAGTTGGTCATCAGTACCTTCTACATTGATCACTTTTTTTGAATCATAACGTCTCATCTATTATCAGAAAAATATATTTTAGAGATCAGTTGATGAAGGAGCCGAATCTGTCAACATAAACTTCAACCACTCGGGAAAAAAATCATATGGCTCAAGACTATTTTTAGACTCGAAAAAGGTTCAGTAGAGAATCAAATTTAAGGAATAAGAACCTTCAGTAATGATGTGAAGCCAAAACATGTATTTGCTTTTTCTTAAGAAAACACTATAGTACAGGAGCACACAGTGAATGAAGATTTTTTGGAGTCACTGAACAACATAGGGCACACACAGACATTCACTGGCATTAGAAAGAAAGAGGATGAGTGACTGTCTTTTTATATTACTTTTTCATGGGAACACTATTAACCATCTGTTACTGGCTGCACTCAGTATGTGCAGCCTTATCGGTGTTTGCAAGTCCAGATTATATGAGATCTCTTAGATGTGTGATATTTGGTTGATACACGTTTTTTTACCTGTAACACTTGGGCTGTGGACAAGAGTTTTCTATATTCATGATTTTTAGGGATTGGAGTAAATGTTAGCGACCAATATTTGGGAAAGGCTGCACTTCAGTTGATCTGATAAGTTGTAATCGACCTTCCACTTAACAATTGTACAAATCCTGGTAATTGGGAGAAAGTGAAACAATTATAAGGGTTCTGTAAGGATCTTCACTCAATAAATTACGCACCCTACTGAGAGTGCACTGCCCTTCTTTTCAATGTTACGCAAACAATAACGATCTGTCAATGCAGTCATTACAACCTGGACCATTTAACTGAAGCTTTCTCTCGTGATTGCCCCAGGTACGACATCTTTGATCTCTAGATGCAATACCTTATTCTCAAAGTCGTTGTTTGATTCAAAGTATGGAGGAAAATTCTCTTGACTGATGTTGTTTAGGCATGGCAGATTAGGGATGTGCTAAATGGCTTTATGTAGGAGCACGTGCAAAAAAAAGATCAACCCATCTAGTCATTCCCAGGTTACACTAATTTTATTTAGGTCTTATGACTCTGCGCTCATGTTGTTTTATTCCTTTCAGCTTTGGCAGAAGAGCGGGGCTGAATTCATTTCAGGGATTGATTGTCAATTGCCTTTTCCCCACCCAATATCACAATTTGACTTCAACACTTTTATGTATTTGATGTAAATTTCTTTGCTTTTCTAACTTAAAATTTGGCAATTTGTCTTTGCTCAGATAATGACTAAAACCAAAGTGGTGCAATTTGCCCCCAAAATAGGCAAATCAAACAACGAAGTCTACAGCTTCACTGTTGGCCCCAGCACAAGAAGAACAGTCGCACCGGAGCAATAATGAAGTTACTGTGATTGTCCTTATGTGAAAGACAACAAATTTAAAGAAGGAAGAGGATTTTCTGAGAAAATATAAGCCCCTGTCCTGAAGTAGACAAGGGGAAGGAAAGAGACTCATGACTGTCTCGAGAGCTGGATGAGGATTTCCTGACAGCTGACAGAACATCTGGATTGCCCGAAGAAAGGCCAGTACACGTGTGTCAGTCCTCGAGAACCATACATCAGTTTGGGGACTGTCCTAAGGGATTGAGGATTTGCCCCTCCCTCCTCTCTTGAGGAGGTCTTGTCTCAAAATAAGCCGTATGGCACACCGACTGTTATGAGTTGGCTGCTCTTTGTAATGCTGATTTTATGTTGTAGGATTGAGCAGGCATGCATTCCCTTTTGAGGTTGGGGCATTTTATAGCTTGTGAGAGTTACAACCCCTTACAGCAAGAGATTGAGTTTCTGTGATTGCTGTAAGTACTTTAGGGATATGTACGGACATCAGCCATTTAACTATTATTGTAGGAGCTAGGCGTGCCTTCCTGCCCTCTATGATGACTTGAAGAACAGCTGAGATCTGAGAAAGAGCTGATTTTTCTCCTAGTTTCCACTTCACTTCGGTTCACTGGTGGTAGATACCTTATTAGCGCAAATGGTGTGCTATAATTGTGCTGTGTGGCAGGAAGAGTATTGGGCGTATTATGCTCATTCGATGTAGAGTCCCTGTGAATGCTGCAGCATATCATTATAGTCTCCCTGCAACCAATGACCAGCCATTTGGCATTACTTTTGGCTCGGAGGAGATATAGTGTGTCAAAAAGCATTGTCTCGTTACCAGATATACTGCCGCTACTGTGTGACGGAGCAGTCGCTGTATCCCATGGAGGATGAGGTTGTGGACTCAAAATGCCAAATATGCTTACTAGAAGGAAATTGGTGATGGCCATTAGGAAATTCTAAGTTGCTTTTGCCAAACACCAGCCAATGCAAAAGCCAGATAGGGTTGGCTCAGCTAGAATAGCTGAGTTTTCACATAGGACACGTACTGAGCCCTTACCTTGCCGTTCCCCTCTGAAGTGGTAACATCCTTCCCTGCACGGGCCGCGGCTGGGTAACATTTAGATAAAGATCTCTCCCACATAGGGCTACAGCCTGGGCATTTCCCTTGCCAATGGGTAGCTCTAATCCCCAGTTCTGACACAGCCCTGCAGCGCCCTATTAAGTACATGAGACAGACACTGCTTAGGATAGAACTTTGGAGCTACAACAGTCTTCATCTACGGATGCTGATGTTGACCCTCTCTGGTACTAAAAAAAAACTTTGATATTCTAGAAATCTGCCCAGTCCTGCAGCTGTGTCTGTGCTTGAAGGTGTACGGGCTTGGTGCATAGGACTTAAAAGTATGTGTCACACAAGTCACCTGATCACAACCAATTGTGTGATGAAATATTACACATACCACTGCCAAAATAGGATTTTGAACTTCTGGAGGAGGAGAAACTGATTCAGATCACATAAATCCATAATGGCACAGTACCAACTGGTTGGTAGTAGAGGAAAGCCATGGCACAGATGGATAATATCACCGTTGAATGCTGAAAGACAATTCTGGACAGATTACACATCACCCTGAATGTTGGTGTCGTTTACATATAATATTACCTCACACTTGGGCCACAAGTCGTTCATAGGATTTTGTAACACAGCAATGATACTTCGGTGTTGCCAAGTCCATATTTAGGACACAGCACAGTCAAGGAACGGGTTGACCAGGTTACTTGACCCCCAGTTTCAAATATTGTAGCTTCTCCGGCAATACAAAGATTTACAACATCCATTTTAAGAGTTAGAAAGCAGATTTTGGCTCTTAGTAAGGAGCAAATAAAATGTTTTGTATTTGCAGAACATGAGGACCATGCTCTGTTCTCTGTATCCCTTTCATACCTACCTTTCCTTTTGCTCTGTTTTTGCGTTTAGGGGTATCGTCTTCCATATCTTCTATTTCTAGGTCATGTGGAAGCTCTCCTATTGGTGGCTTCTGAAAGATAAATACCACAATCCATTAACAATACTTGGCTCAGCAAGCAAATGTAGCATCATTTTATTTGTCATACTCCATTTCTTTCCTTCTTCGATCCAAAAGTCTTATCTTCTGATCTCTTTCATACCCCCGCCCATACCAGACCAAGGTATGAAAGAAACCAGGTTTATTTTCATTCTTTCTAGTTCAGGTTTTCCATGATGGAGTGCACTAACCTGTTTGCCTGAAGCCCTCCCTAATATTTACCATTAAGGATTCAATTTCAGTACAAAGATGAAGTCACTACTTATGGCTACTCTTGTTTTTTTAGCATTGGAGTATATTAGACAATATATGAACTGTTTTTCTATGTATAGTCTTGGGAAGTGAATGTCCACTGCAAAGTGTGTGGATGTGTGTTTCCCTGCCCTGAGTGCCCAACAGCATGCATACTGGTATCCTGACTTTAATTTTGCAGTCTAGGTCAATACCTTACTATGTGAGGTCCTGTACTTGTCCTGTGCACTGGAGGGGTACACCAAGCATGCCCTTGTTATTGGTAGACGACTAGTGTCCCTGTCCTGAGTGTAGAGAATAAAGCAGTAGTGGCAGCATGCTGTGTTTTGGAAGGATCAATCATGCAACCAAGTCTTTTATCTGTCACTGGTAGTGAGGCCTACTGCCACCGCTTGTGTAAAGTTTCACTGTTATGTGTATGCCCAGAACCAGCATCCTGTGTGTACATCGAGTGCATGCCCATGCGTGATGTGTGTAGCACACATGGAGTAGTACACCTAGTGTATGTGAGCGAGTCTGAGTACTGAAATGAATGCGACCCATTTTAATGCTCCCAGAATAGAACAGAATACGATGTAGGGTGAAGAATGTTTTCCCAGAGAGTGGAAGTGTATCGTCTACATTCCTGTGGCTGAAGGAGGGGATCCAGGCACGGAAGTGAAGGGGGTGGTGACACCTTTAGAAACTCCATGAGGACTTTTGTTAGGAAAGGGCAACTGATTAGTCTTTCTAAGAACCACCATTTGGTTGATGCAAGAGGTAGGGGAGGGACTAGTTCTGTTGTGTGAGGTGATGACTTTTATATGTTAGGCCTGCATGTTTTAGTCTCGCCATGATTGCTACCTGGGTAAGATTGATGACAGCCAGGTATAGAATTCTCACAACTCACTGTGCTTGTGCTATGGGGGCCCTAGTTTGAAGACAGCCCCAGTGCTATCTGCTGTGAAAACCGGGCCGCCTGAGGGCATATGAAAAAAGAACCACCCAACCGGTTTCTACAGTTTGAGACAATGGGTCCATACCCCTTGCCTGGAAGAGGTGTATATAAGAGGGAACCAAGCCACCCCATTTTGTTCCAGTTCCAAGTCCTTCATGACCAGGGAAGGGAGTGTTCTGCAGAGTACTCAAAGGACTGCTAAGTTATCAGGGATAAAACCTGCCTGACAGCCAGTCTCCGAGAGTGGAAGGACATCCCCTAAACTCTGTATTTTTTGCTGGGGTAACACAGGATCTGCCTGAAGTCCCTAGAAGCCTGCCTGCCTGCTGAGAGAAGGGAGGAGCCCACATGGCACTGCAAGAGGAGAGACTGCCAAGGAGGAGAGACACCCTATATGTTCCCAGGTTTCCGAGGGACATCAATGAGAGCTGACTACCTGAACATGAGTTTGGAGGGGCATGTGTTACAGCAGATCTTCCTGGTCTCTCAACACAGGTTCCTGGTGGGAACCATTGCAATTTACTGTGCATTTTGCCAAGTCATGGCTACAGGTGCTGTGATAATTGTTTGGCCCAATCAGGGCTGCAACTGCAGTTGGCCTGGTCGGGGCTGCATCTGCAGTGATCACTGTTTGGCCCATCGGTCTGCAACTGACGTTGGCCCAGTCGAGGCTGCATCTGCTTTGATAATCGCCTGGCCCAAACGAAGCTGCAACTGCCATCAGCCTGGGTGGGGTTGCACCTGATGTGATCTTTGCATTGCTGGATAGGGGTTGCATCTACCTACTTCAGTCTATATAGGTCTCATTATCCCATAAATCCAGGCAACGCCACAGCTGGGACCATACCTGTGTTAGAGTTGTTGCAACATAGGACTGAGCCAAGGAGACACGCAGACCAACAAGGCCTTGTGGTCCCCACTCACAGGATCACAGAGGAGCCACCAGAACTGCTCATTAAAAGTGAGGAATAGACAATCAATAACCCGCAGCACAAAATGTGGGTAAGATTTGAGAACAATCATGAACTCTCTGCAGGGAAAACCAGGATTGTACCCGATCCTGATTCATGCTTTTTCCCGATTCCTAAAATGGAGGGGGGTCCAAGGAAAGGTCACCCAGGAAGGACTAGCAAGAGGGATCAGCTGATTCTGCACCACGAGGGACGACTGCACCCAGGGGACACTGCTTTGTATAATGAGTTGGATTGTGCAGTATTTAGTACTGCTGAGTGACTAAAATTACTTTCTATTCCTTAAAAGATAAGCACTGGCTGGACACTGAAGTTATTGTGTCTGTTGACTGACTGTGGACTTTTGAACTGGGGCACCCTATGGTACCTACCTGAGAAGCCCGTGACTGCTCGCTCTCGCAACTCTAGGAGTCAAGTGCTGAAAGCAATGTACTTGGCCCAGCTTGCAGAGCCATAGTAGGATGGGCACCAGGACATCAATGGAAAACAATCTCAACCATCCCCAGTAGACTCTGTCTGTCCTGTGACCCGGCCAAACGGGGTTTCACATACAGCTCTCGTTTTTGGTTCTGTTCACTGATTCTCAAGATATCAGATTAACAAAGTACAAAAAAGGAAACAATTGAGTCTAATTTAAGTTATTTTGTTTCTTAAAGCTCCCACTCATCAACTACCATCCTTTTTGGTTCATAGAGGTTATGTAGGTCAGACTTATAAGTAAATAGGCTCAAATAGGCCGGTTCAAAGGGTATTACACTATTTGAGAGGCAGGTGAACTATGCAATGCGGCTAATTTCCCTGGTGATAAGAGGTCAAGGTGAGCCTGTAAGGTCATATGTAGGTCTTGCAAATACTCAGGCATTTTTTGCAGTGCCCTGGGATTTAGTCAGATTTCTCAGTGAAGGATGCTAGCTTGTCTGGCGAAGAGGTATCTTGCCAAAAGGAACTTTTCTGTTTTTATACAACAATTTGACAGAATGGGGGCACACAGACCTTTCAGACCCACCTGTCACAGCTATAAAGTCCAGCCAACACACGTATCCACTAGCACTCATGGATACCCACTTCTTTTGATTAACTTTTATGTCACATAGCCATCCACGTGGGGACATTTTGCTACCAATCCATTTCAGTAAGACTTTCTAATGCCCTGGTTCCAAGAAAAGGAGAGTGTTATCATCACTGTCAAGTCAGGAGTTCATGCATGGATCAGAATTACAAGTGTTGCAGTAAACAACACTCATCTGCTGTTTTGCCCTGACAGATTTTGTCAGGTAAAGACTGCTGAAAATTAGTGGTGAAAATGTGTGAGAAACATATAATAAATACAGAACTGGAAAACGCTGACTCCGGATGAAATTCACAATTTTCCCTGCAGAAACTTGAAGCAGGAGGTGTTTACTGCGCCTGGGACACCCCCAGTTACCACTGTTTCTCGTGTATGGTAAACAACACCCGTTACTAAAGAAGCCAACGGCTGAGAACAGTGATGCTAGTAACTAACGTCCAATCTCTCAAATCCCCTATCCGGCTAAAATAATCGAGAAGTATATCAGCAAAAAGTTAGCTAATAATCTGGAGGATGAAAATATTTTGGAGAACGAACAGAATGGCTTCAGACCAGCGCACGGAACAGAGTCAGCATTAATCTCGACCATGGACGAATTGAGGATGGTGGTTGACAGTGGTCAGACTGCAGTTTCGATATTATTAGATCTGTCAGCTGTATTTGACATTGTCAACCACCAGATACTGCTACTCAGACCTAAAGTGATAGGAGTACAGGGTGCCTTTTTGGATTGGATCAGACATTCCTGTTGAAAAGATACCGAGCAATCTCTCTCCCCCCTTTCCGCTCAGAGTGTGAAAAAATAGAACATGGGTTTCCCCAGGGATCAGTGCTGAGCCCGATTTTGTTTAATGTTTACTT
Source organism: Calotriton arnoldi (assembly GCA_963921515.1). NCBI lineage: Eukaryota > Metazoa > Chordata > Amphibia > Caudata > Salamandridae > Calotriton > Calotriton arnoldi. The sequence goes on along the minus strand of CAWUFW010007850.1, from coordinate 422,619 downwards.
ACGTCCTCTGCTGACCCTCATTAGGTCCCATGAGATCTCCTTTGTGAATTATGGTGATGATACACAGCTAATTCTGTCCATGGTCAAAATTAGTCATAACCCCGTTGAAAAACTCCATACCTGCCTACATGAAATGGCCAATTGGCTAAAGAAGTACTGTTTCAAGTAACGAAGGAAAGACAGAATTTCTATGCTGCTCGCCCTCTCAAGATCCCTATCTCACCCCTGATAACTTCTAGCCATGGACCAGCTCAGAGAACCTTAAGACCTCTCGGGCAGTGAGAAATTTGGGAGTCTACATAGATGAGAAATTATCTCAGGAGACTCATATCAACAAAACAGCGGCCACATGTTTTAGTCTACTAAGGAACTTCAGAAAAATTGTTCCATTCTGCCTCAGTCAGCAAGAAGACTAGTAGTCCAATGTACAATTTTGAGCAGATTGGACTACTTTAATGCTCTTCTTTTTGGAGCACTGGACTAACTGGTGAAGAGATTGTACAGCGTTCAAACAACAGCAGCTGAACTGACACTGAACAAATCAAGATATGATTCCTCATACCGCCCTGAGAGAGCTGCATTGGCTTCCAGTGAGAGAAAAGATTGCTTTTAAATCAATGTGTGTAGTATTTAAGGCACTGAAGGGAACTGGACTAGTGCTGCTACAAAGGAAATTTAGCTATTACAGGCCACAGAGGATTTTGCGGTCCGCTTATCTGGTCTGTGTACCAAAATTCAGGAAAGTGAAGGCAGGTGGCAGATCCTTCCAGATCAAGGCTTCCCAGCTGTGGAATAAGCTCCCAGCTACCCTCAGAGCCTGTGATAACCTCAACAACTTCAGGAAAAACCTGAAAACATGGCTCTTTTCCAAAATAGAGTAGGCTGAGTTGAACATTTTTTTAGAGGGGGGGGGGGGTAGATTTAGGACTGCATTTGGGTGGGGGGGTCGGGAATAGCTACTTTAGTGCCAAGATACCTGTAAGGTGAACGTTGCGCTTTATAAATGTCTGCATTATTAATATTCTCACAGACTTGTATTTAGGGCCTAGGAAGGCTACTAAGACACACTTAGATGACACCTAGGGCCATTAGGTTCCTCTGTGTTATCGACTTGGCAAGTCAAATAATAAAGAAGGGTTTTATCATCCTTTAATCCACCAGGTGTCACGTGTCCTTATATTAAACTGATAACACTGTGACATGTACGTTCCTTGGATGCATGACTGATCCTCAGTATGCGACCTGGACACAGTTCGTACATGAAAGCTCTTTCGTTGGAGACCTGCTTTGGGTAACATCAGCCAGAGACTGTCAGCTGAGTAGGATTTTTTCCTGTAAACTCCAGTCTTCCTGATTATTTGGTGGGAATCAGAGAACTATCTCATCAATAAGAATACCCCTACACATAGCTGTTATGCCAATAATCATGCCCCAAACAGACCTATTTTGCCAGGTAGCATGTCACATCAGATGGCTGTATGTTCAAATATATAAATATCACATGCAGAATATCGACTAGCACAATATCCTCAAGGTATGGATACTGAAGTATAGATTTACTACTCCCAACTCCTTTAAGATATATATATCTATCAACATTGAAATATGGATCTTTAAGGTACATAAATGGAGAGTAAAATATAGACTTACCTATATACATACCGTCACAGTATTATCATAGTCAATATTCTGGAATGGAATTTTTGTTGGACGAAATTTGAAACTCGATTTTCTGATAGTACACCAATCGGGAATTTACTGTGTAAGTAAAACTGTTATTGTGCAAATAGCCACATCGCACCGACAGCTACTGTGCCAGCCGTGAAGCCCGCTAAGACATTGTGCTAGTAATTATGTTACGAGAAGACATTTACTGTGGGAGTAATCACAGCGCACCGCCACCAAGTGCAGGCAGACTGCTAAGCACTTTGGGGGGTTAATGCTTCAAACCATGTTTTCATTGTGTGGGAGTAACAAGGAAACAGCAAGAGTAGGTAGGCTTGGTGGGCCTTCTCTGTGATCATATTATGCAGCTATAGCAAAACCTGCAAACCACCCACTCACTCCTCCGCAAGCCTTTCCCAGTGTTATGATGTCACCTTTTTACCTGGCAGTCCATGGGGATCTCTTCTTCCTTGAGTTCAAGTTTCTTCTCTCCAGTCTCCGCACATAGAAGGGCTTCGAGAACGGGTCCCTCAGGTAACCCGCTCTCCTTCTTTAGGGGAACCTCATAATCTGGGGAGAAATTGAAAGAGAGACAGAAGTGCCGTCAGTTAAGGGATTGTGGCAAAGAGTCCATGTGGCAGTGATCAATCTGCAGCTGTGGCGGCTGGCTCAAATCTGGGAGGCGAAGAGGAGCAATTAAGGGCATCATCAATAAGGGTTGCTGGGCCGTACGTGGGTATGGCATGCCTTTGCGTTGGTTGAAGAGTCAACCAGCGGCTTGAGGAGATGAACATTTTTCCAGAACATCAATTAAAGCATCTGTTCTGCTGGTCAATAGATGCCTGTCCGGCTCACCTACCTCTCATATTCCATCATTTGGTGATACTTCTAACAACACCTTAACACTGCACAGAACAACCCTGCTACCCCATCACATCACATCACCCATTCACAATATTCCTACCCACAAAGTCACCACAGCACTGCATTCTGTGGTGGTCTGAAAAGCCATCCTTGGGAGCAGAAGTTCAGGACAAATCTATCTTCAGTACTTATGCAAACGTTTTGATGTATTTCCTTAGAAAGTGCTGAGGTATATTTACTGTAAATACTTCTCTGTTTTTGGAGGTGTTCTATAGCACCAGTCATTCCACCTGAAGACAGCTTTACAATACTTTTTCTATGTATAATACCTTTTACATTTAAACATACCTGAGAGACACATGGGATACTGAATTTGCGCAATGAAATCTAAGGATGGCCAATGTTCAGTGAAGGGAAAGAAGGTGGCTAGGGTAAAGGTGGGGCAGCAGAGATTTGTATAATGTAGGGTTAGGTAATTTTTAGGGTTGCTGGAATACTTTACCGAAACAACACATTTCGCTTTTTCAGGAGGATACAACCATATTGACCTCTATAACCTTCTGCAGAAAGGCAAAAACAGGGAAAATTATCGACCGAAGGTGGGGTTGGTTAAAAAAGGCAATGACTTAAGAAGTCCAGCCTATGGTTCTTGTCCATGAGAAAATTCAGATTCCTCACCGTCAAGACAGTATAATGAATGCCCATAAAGCAACACAAGGATTGGTTAAAAAAGGTTGTCGTTCTTGTTAAGGACCAACCGAATGTGAGGGTTTGAGTTTCAGAGGTTTGCACATTTCCAATAATCAATATCCTGCAAATGCCACCGATCGTGAACTAAATTGCAACATGGTAAAAGAGTGCCATCCGCATAAACCTAAATTTCAAGAGCAATACAGACGACTGGCAACCATGCACAGAGCACCTAGTTAAAAAGAATTCTGAAAGAACAGATCCTTGTGAGACACAAAATTATAGGCATTTTGGATACGAAGGGGAAGGGAAGATCCCTATTTGTTGGCCTCAATCTTCTGCAATAAGGTGGTACTTCATAACCCAATATTCAAGACACTGAAGTAGTGCGAATTTTCAAAATAGTGAAAACTGTTAAATGATCTGGGAATGTCAGGACCCTGATATCATCACTGAGAACTCTGCCTAAATTATCCATCAAGGCCCGGAGAATTAAATCCCTGCCTCGCGAAGGGCAAAAGCCTTCTTTGAAAATATGTTATTTTATCTGATTCTCAAAAAATACTGAATTTAATGGAAGAGAGTCTTTTGCAGTAGATGAGTTGGAAACAGCACATTTGACATTTGGTAAAGGTTTGGCAGATCTATGACATCTAGCGTATGCTTTCGGTATGATCTGCATCTCTCAGGTTTATTTTATTGTCCGTATTCTGTAGCAGCCACAGATGCTTTTACAAATACTACCTTGTTTACCAGACACAGCATCCTGAATTAGAGAGACAGTAGCGGCTAGGGCCGTATTTTAATCTATAGATGTAGTATTGTACAGCTTACTGTTTATTGACCGATTTGGGTGTCCCTCAAAAAGGCCATTTCAATGCCCAGACCGACAAGGACTGCTTATTATGGTAAGCATCCTGTGTCTCAATGGGAGATGTGGTAAGAGCTGCTTAAAAGTTTTAGATTAGCCTTGGCAGTGTTTGCTACCTAATGATCTTACTAGTCAGGCAATCCAGAGCCTAGTAAAATGTCTGTCTTTCCTGTTTTGTTTGACTAGTAAGTGGTGTTGGCCTAAGGTATCCGAACAGACACATGCGTAGGGTGGCATAGCTGTGTCAGTCACCAGGATAATTTCCGTCTTCTTGTAATAGCCAATCGCTGCTCATTCTGCTTTCAAATGCTTGGGTCTGTGTGCTACCTTGGCTGTGTTCCCTACCTTTCTTGCTCATTATTAGTTGGGAACTGATTTGAGTGATTTCTGGTATTTGAGGGAGGACATCCCGATTACCTGTGCTGAAACCTGCTGAACACTCTGAACAAAGGGAGATCCTTAGGGACTTATAAGGGGGTTCTGCTCGTCTTTGCTACACATTTTCAAGTGAAATAGAAGGGGCAAGTGTTTGCATCAGCAGTGAGGCAATATGGTCCATTCACTTGGCATGCAGATAGAATTCTAAAATTAGGCCATTTCTGTTTGAAAACTCACTGCAACAACATCTTGTGCAAATATATGCAAACTCAACAAAAGAAGGATAAAATTACATTTACGGTGACTGTGCTACCCCTACTCCATAGGAAATCAGACATTACCTGTGGGTACCTTGCAACTTAGTGGTGGGACCTGAAACTGCTACTCATATGGTTATAATTCAGAGCTTTGCATGACCAGGCAGTACCACATGAGTGAATATGTACACACCGCCACAACAGGTACTTGCATGGGAGCACAGCCTTCACCAGTTTGTTCTTTCAAAAATAAGCTTAATAAGTATGTTCATATTCATTGGTGCTAGAGAGACAGGTGAGAGGGAGTTGGAAATAGGGAAGCTAAAAATAACTTGGTAACTTTATCCTACACCTGTGCCTCGAATCACTCCTATTCTCAAGCCGTACAGATTAAAAGAAGGCGGTGAAAAGCAGAATCGAAAAAACTTTTTCTAAGACAAGTTTCATAAGAACTTTTGGCAAAACTGTGTATTGTGACGTGTGGGCGCACTGTCCATAAATGTAATGATAGTACAACAGATGGACTGACTGGACAGACAGCCTAAGATAGTTCTTGTTGGAAACGGGGTTACCGAGACCGTTATGGTAGCATGGCGCAAAGCGGGGAAAGGCACGCGAAGGCAATGTGTAAGGCAGTTGTGCAGCACACTCTCACATTAACTCAGAAATGCGACGCAATAACCGGACACCACACCAGGCTTGTATAAGTAACAATCAGGTTCCTTTATATTGATCAAGATGGCATTCAATTATTCAAATTATACATTCGGGTAACTAGTGCGCGTTCATTTAAAAAGACCCTTCACAATTCTGGCCACTAAAAGGCCGCATTAAAATCACAGCACCACTGCTCATTCGGGTGCTCTTTACCAACTAGGGCCTAGAACAGGCGCAACACGGTTTATACATCAACATATATACAGTAGGCCTAGGTACTCTATACAGCCTATGATACACTAGGCGGGAGGGAATCCTACAGGGAACCCCTCAACATGTCCAGCAGCTGGGGGCTACCAAAAAGGGGGAACTTCTTTATCTCCCCGGGGAGGCTAGGGTCATAGGATGTGCCTGGCCTGTAATCCCAAAGTCATTAAAGGCCCCCTCCCTCCGTGATCCCTCCTCAAGGGTGGCCCCCGGCCCCCAGGGGCTTAACCTAGAGCCCTAGGGGCCTCCTGGGCTCACCTGCGGTGTTGTGGCTGGCTGCGGGGCCTTACGGCGGACTCCTCTCTGGCCCGGCCCTCTGTGGTGGGGGCGGGGCCCGGCGCGAGTCTTGCGGCCCTCCGGCCGGTGCTGGTTGGCTTTCTCGAGGCTATGGAGCCTCTCGCGTTGTTTCCCCCTTCGTTGGGGGGCCGGTATGCCCCTCCTCCGGCCCCCGTGGAGTCCAGGGAGAGAGTGAGGACTCGGTGCGGGAGCCGGCGGTCCTGCCAGTCGGCTCCGGCGTCCCGAGAGGTGAGGAGGTCCTTCCTTACCTCCCGGCGTGCTGGGCGGAGGCGGGCTCTTCACGGCGCCCAATCCGGGCGCGGCGGCGATTCTTCGCGGGGCTCCCGTTGGCAGTGGAGCCCCGGGGACGTCCTCCCGATTGGCTCCGGCTGAGCCAATCGCGTCGCGACCTTCTCTTCCTCCGGGGGCTCCCGATGACAGTGGAGCCCCTCTGACGTCGATGTTCGGCTCTGCTGGGCCAATCACGTCGCGGCTTCTGGTGGTTGCCAGGCGACGCCCTCTTCTCCGGCGATTGGCTTTGGCGGGCCAATCCCGTCGCGGCCTTTTCGGGGCGCGACCTGTGACGCGGTCAGCGTCCCCGGCCCCTCGGCGACAGCGTCCACGGGCCGGGAGGCCGCAGCAGGCCTCAGTTCACTTCACGCGGCCCACGGGGCTGCGGCGGCGGTATTCTTGGCCGCGCTGGCAGCGGCAGGGGTCTCGGGCCCGGCGGTGACTTGTGGTGATTTCGGTGAGGGCGCGGACGGCGCCCCTCACCACTACTATGAATAGGGGAGAGATCTCCCGGCCTCAGTTCCCTTCTTCAAGCGGCGGCGGCCGCGGCGGTGATCCGGTCACCAGGTCAGTGACCGAGGGGGGGTCAAGTTCTCTCCTCACTTGGGGTTGCAGCGCTGGCGCGCTGACAGCCTTAGGCACAGGCTGTGTAAGAGTGGTTCTTGGAGGACAGTCCAGCTGTCTGTATAGGTAGGTAGGGGGTGAAGGCCTAGCGCTTAGGACGCAGCGCTTCGCCTCCTGATCCCCTCTCAATGGTTTTCACTTTAGGTCCTGCAGGTCATGGATTCAGCAAAGTCTCTTTATGAACAGGGGGGGTTGTGAGTTGGTGATTCTTGGAGGGGTTGATGTGCCTCCTGGCACGCTGGAGATGGTTCCCTGGGTCCCCTCACACTGGGCAAGATCAGTGGGTGGTGGGCGTTCCTCATCTATCTTACGGCAGCAGGGCCTTGACCCTGTCAGCGGCAGTAGTGTAGGTCTCCCCCTAGGCCCTAAAGTCTGTACTCCAGCGCAGGTTCTCCCAGGTTCAGCGGTGCCTCAACCTAACTAACTCCAGGTTTTCCCTCCAAGCCTCTTATACCCCTAGGTCAGGTGACCCTCCCAAAGGCGGCAAAGTGTAACTCCTCCCACAGCCCGGAAGGTTCTGGAACCTTCCACCTACCTAGCTATGGGGCCCAGAGGCGGGGACGGGATGGCTACTGTATCCCTTGTCCCAGCCTGACTCTGGCGACTAGTGTGTATGTGTGGAAGGCCCTCTGCAGTAGCAGGGGCCTGTGGCAGCCATCTTTGGTGAGAGAGCACCTGCACCTCAGCACTGACCAGCAGTGGCAAGGCGCCCGGAGACCTAGGTCCAGTAAAAATATGGTGGCAAAAATGAGGCGCAGAAAGGGAAAAAAACAGGGTAAGACCACCCTAGGGCTGACAGGTCTAACACACGTCCCCCCAGCCGAAAGAGGGGAGAGCTTCCCAACCTCTAGGGAGTTCTCTTCACTAAGGCGGAAAAACCGGGAGAGACCGTCAGCGTTGGCGTGGTCTACACCGGGTCGATGTTCCACCCGAAAGTCCATCCCCTGGAGGGAAATGGACCATCTCAACAATTTGGGATTTTCGCCTCTCATCTGCATGAGCCAGCGAAGGGGTCTGTGGTCGGTCTGGACCAAGAAGTGACAACCAAAAAGGTATGGCCTCAACTTCTTCACCGCCCAAACCACAGCAAAGGCTTCCCGCTCGATGGTACTCCACCGCTGTTCCCGGGGAGTAGTCGTCGGGAGATAAAGGCCACTGGCTGGTCTTGGCCATCGTCATTCAGCTGCGAGAGCACAGCTCCTATGCCATGCTCAGAAGCGTCTGTCTGCACGATAAATTCCCGGCCGAAGTCGGGGGTCCGGAGCACCGGTGCGGTGCACATGGCACGTTTAAGAGTCTCAAAGGCATCTTGGCAGGCAGCCGTCCAGATTACTCTGCGTGGCTGTTTCTTGGAAGTCAATTCCGTCAATGGGCCCACGATGGTTCCATATCCCTTGACGAACCGGCGGTAGTATCCCGTGAGGCCGAGAAAAGCTCGGACCTCTGTTTGGGTCTTGGGGGCTCCCAGGCCATGATGGTCTCAATCTTGGCTTGGAGGGGTTGCACCTTACCTCCGCCCACCAGATGTCCCAGGTACACGACAGATCCCTGTCCAATCTGGCACTTGCTGGCCTTGATGGTTAGACCAGCCCTTTGCAAAGCCTGCAGCACCTCCTGGAGATGCTGCAGATGGTCCTCCCAGCTGCTACTGAAGACAGCTATGTCATCCAGGTAGGCAGCAGAGAAGGCCTCTAGGCCAGACAGCACCTGGTTCACCAACCGCTGGAAAGTGGCGGGAGCATTTTTCAACCCGAAGGGCATCACCTGGAATTGAAAGTGGCCCTCGGGGGTGGAGAACGCAGTCTTCTCCCTTGCTCCTTCCGCCATGGCGATCTGCCAATATCCTGATGTTAAATCAATGGTACTCAAATACCGGGCTGCTCCCAGCCGGTCAATGAGCTCATCCGCCCGAGGGATCGGGTGAGCGTCGGTCTTGGTGACCGAATTGAGTCCACGATAATCCACACAGAACCGAAGTTCTGGTGTGGTGCCCGGGGGGCCGCTTTCGGCACCAACACTACCGGACTAGCCCAAGGGCTACTGGAAGGCTCAATCACCCCCAGTTCTAGCATCTTTACCACCTCACTCTGGATACTAGCCTTGACCTTATCGGACAGCCGGTAAGACTTGTTCTTCACTGGCGGACTGTCCCCTGTGTCCACATCATGGGTACACAGGTGCGTGATTCCAGGCGTGAGGGAAAACAACGAGGCGTACTGCCCCAAAACCTGGCGGCAGTCCCTCTGTTGCTCTGGGGTCAAGGATGGGGCGAGGACTACTCCCTCTACCGAACCATCCTTCTCGTGGACCGCCAGAAGGTCTGGCAGAGGCTCACTCTCTTCCTCCTCACTCCCATCCGTTATCATCAAGAGAGTGAGCTCGGAACGCTCCTGGTGTGGCTTCAGGCGGTTGACGTGGAGCACCCGGTGGGGTTGACGGGGGTCTTCATGTCGACGACATACGTGGTCTGGCCTTTTCGTTCTAAGATCTCAAACGGCCCAGTCCATCGGTCCTGGAGGGCACTAAGCTCTCCTGGCTCCATGACCCACACCTTCTGTCCAGCGTCTAACTCTACCGTCCGCGCGTTCCGGTCATACCATTGCTTCATGACGGCCTGACTTGCCTCTAAGTTGTCCGAGGCCTCCTTCCACAGCTTGGCCACTTGGCTGCGGAACGCCAGCATATAGCTGACCACATCACGGGGAAGCTTCGAGGAAGACTTCTCCCACCCCTCTTTGACAAGACTGAGGGGCCCCCGAACGGGGTGGCCATAGAGCAGCTCAAAGGGGCTGAAACCGACCCCTTCTGCGGCACCTCTCGGTAGGAGAAGAGCAGACAGGGTAAGAGGACGTCCCACTTTCTTCTCAAGTCCTCGGGTAGGCTCCTGATCATCCCCTTCAAGGTTTTGTTGAAGCGCTCCACGAGCCCGTTCGTCTGGGGGTGGTAAGGAGTGGAGAACCGGTAGGTCACTCCACACTCCTTCCACATGGCCTGCATGTAGGCCGACATGAAATTCGTGCCCCTATCTGACACCACGACCTTGGGGAATCCCACTCGGGTAAAAATCCCCATGAGGGCCCGCGCCACCACCGGTGCTGTGATGGTCCTCAGAGGGATTGCCTCTGGGTACCGGGTGGCGTGGTCTACTAGCACCAAAATGAACCTATGCCCAGCTGAAGTCGGCGGATCCAACGGCCCGACAATGTCAATCCCCACTCGCTCAAAAGGGGTATCGACCACTGGGAGAGGTTCTAGAGGGACCTTCACCTTAGTCCCTGTCTTGCCGCTTGCTTGGCAAGTGGTGCAGGTCTTGCAATAAGTGTCAGAAGTGACGCGCATCCTGGGCCAGTAAAAATGTGGGACCAAGCGCGCAAACGTCTTGTCCTGGCCCAGGTGTCCTGCTAGTGGTATCTCATGCGCCAACTCTAGCAGAAAGGCTCGGTGGCATTGGGGGACCACCACGGCCCTTGAGGACCCATGCACCGGAGCCTTAGGCTCACTGTAGAGGAGACCATCCTCCCAGTAGACATGGTAATTACCAGTCTCTGTTCCAGCTGCTTGGGCGTCGGCCTGTTGCCGTATGCCAACAAGCGTAGGGCACTCCCTCTGTGCCCGGCAAAATTCTTCCCGGGTAGGCCCTCCTTCCACCTGCCACTCTGCAGGGGTCGGCAGGTCCCCCACGGGAAAACCAACCACCTCAGCGGACTCCGGGGTCACCTCCGCGGGCTCCCCATCCATCTCACCGGGTGTTTCCTCCCGGACATCTCCTCGTCCAGCAGTGGGCTGGGCCCTTCTTTCAGGCTCCAACCCGGGCTGAGTTCCTGGTCGGGCAGCCATGGACCGCGTGATAACGCAAGTCCATCCTGGTAACCCCAACATCTCAGCATGGGCATTGAACTCTACCTCTCTCCAGGCAGTATGTTCTAAATCGTTGCCCAGCAGACAGTCAACTGGCATGGCAGGGCTCACCGCAACCTTCATCAGACCTGACACTCCTCCCCACTCAAAGGGAACTTGGGCCACGGGGTAATGACCCAGGCTATTATCAGCCATCACAACCGGGTGGAACTCCTCAGGAATCACCTGCTCTGGGGACACCAGCTGACGTTTCACCATTGTCATACTGGCACCTGTGTCCCTCAGAGCCTCCACCTCCTCCCCGTTCACCAGGACCCTCTGCCGATACTTGGCAGTGTTCTCGGGTACCTGCACCCTTGGGATGATCTCCCTATCCCCCAGGGAAACTAAGGTCAAGCCTGTCCACTCACCTCCCCTACCTAGGGACAACTCCTCCCCAAGCGCTACACTGGCCACCCCGGGGGTCTTACCTCCTGTGGGGGCTGGGGCTCTCTTGCGACACTGGGCATCCCCCTTGTAGTGTCCAACCTCCCCGCACTCGTAGCACCGGACAGTTCTGGGCTGCTGACTCCTGTCAGGGTAAGTGGGTTTCTGGTATCCAGATTGGGATGGGAAACCTACCCCTCTCCCAGGCGGTCTATTTTGGGGACCTTTAAAGAACTCCCTCTTTTTATCTCCCCCTCTTTCTTCTGGGGGAACACCTGTCCACCCTTCGGGGATCCGCCCCGGCTCCCTTGTGGGACACCCTAGTGCTGACCCACGTGTCTGCCTCCTCTGCAAGCTCCCTTGGGTTGGTCAGCTTGCGGTCCACCAAGTACTGGCGCAGCTCCGGAAAACATTTCTCGAGGAGGTGCTCTCTCAAAAATAGGTCGTACAGCCCAGTGTAATTGTCAACCTCGCTGCCACGCACCCAACCCTCTAATGCCTTCCGGGCATAATCATAAAAATCTACCCAGTTTTGTGTGGTGAGCTTGTGGCTGTTGCGAAACTTTTGGCGGTACTTCTCAGGGGTGAGGCCAAACTTCCTGAGCAGGGCCTCCCTCATGATAGGGTAGTTGGTTCGATCCCCCTTTTCTAAGGTTAGCAGTGTGTCCCTGACTAGTGGAGGTATGTATCTATAAAGTCCTCCTCCCCAGTAGCTCTCAGGAACTCTATGGGCCACCAAAGCTACCTCGTACGCCGTCAACCACTTGTCTATGTCATCACCCACACTAAAGCTGGCCATCACCTCCCTGGGTAGGTAAAATTTGGGCTCCTGTGGAACCCCAGTAGGTACGCTGCCACCATTTCCTTTGCCTTCCATTTCCATTTGCAAGGCTCGGAGCTCCAGTTCTTTCAGGCTAAGCTCATGTACAAGCCTTCTTTCCTCCATGGCTAGCCTTCCCTGTTCTCGCTCCCTTTCCATCTTAGCCAATTCTAATGTCAATTGCCTTTGCTGCCTTCTGTCCTCGAATTCCTCTGGTGACACACTCCCCCTGACGCACCACTGCCTGCCCTGGAACGTCTTCCTGGCAACACATTCTCGCTGACGTCAATGTTCAGTAGGCTCAGTTCTCCTGGGTCGTCTGTCTCCCTCTGCTCCTCCTCCTCCCCTCTTCCCTCCGGGTGGGCCATGACCCATGCCCTCAAAGCCTTCTGAAGTACCTCCTTCCTGGCACCTCGCTTGACGGCCACCCCCTCTCTAGGCAGAACTCCTTGAGCTGGTTCACCGTGTACCTCTCTAGGTCGGCTAGCTCAAACTCCATCCTCCTAGGTGGGGTCCCAGACAACTTAAGGAAGGGGTCCTAAATGGAAGGCAGCAGGTCTAACACAGGACTAATACAACTGGCAATTTACAATAGAATTCCTCCTACTTATTATTTTCCTAGGTGTCCAATTGCGGCGCACCCTGAGTCACTGTAGGGTGCTGCACAAATACCAGTCCTTATCCCACCGCTGAACACCAATGTTGGAAACGGGGTTACCGAGACCGTTATGGTAGCATGGCGCAAAGCGGGGAAAGGCACGCGAAGGCAATGTGTAAGGCAGTTGTGCAGCACACTCTCACATTAACTCAGAAATGCGACGCAATAACCGGACACCACACCAGGCTTGTATAAGTAACAATCAGGTTCCTTTATATTGATCAAGATGGCATTCAATTATTCAAATTATACATTCGGGTAACTAGTGCGCGTTCATTTAAAAAGACCCTTCACAATTCTGGCCACTAAAAGGCCGCATTAAAATCACAGCACCACTGCTCATTCGGGTGCTCTTTACCAACTAGGGCCTAGAACAGGCGCAACACGGTTTATACATCAACATATATACAGTAGGCCTAGGTACTCTATACAGCCTATGATACACTAGGCGGGAGGGAATCCTACAGGGAACCCCTCAACATGTCCAGCAGCTGGGGGCTACCAAAAAGGGGGAACTTCTTTATCTCCCCGGGGAGGCTAGGGTCATAGGATGTGCCTGGCCTGTAATCCCAAAGTCATTAAAGGCCCCCTCCCTCCGTGATCCCTCCTCAAGGGTGGCCCCCGGCCCCCAGGGGCTTAACCTAGAGCCCTAGGGGCCTCCTGGGCTCACCTGCGGTGTTGTGGCTGGCTGCGGGGCCTTACGGCGGACTCCTCTCTGGCCCGGCCCTCTGTGGTGGGGGCGGGGCCCGGCGCGAGTCTTGCGGCCCTCCGGCCGGTGCTGGTTGGCTTTCTCGAGGCTATGGAGCCTCTCGCGTTGTTTCCCCTTCGTTGGGGGGCCGGTATGCCCCTCCTCCGGCCCCCGTGGAGTCCAGGGAGAGAGTGAGGACTCGGTGCGGGAGCCGGCGGTCCTGCCAGTCGGCTCCGGCGTCCCGAGAGGTGAGGAGGTCCTTCCTTACCTCCCGGCGTGCTGGGCGGAGGCGGGCTCTTCACGGCGCCCAATCCGGGCGCGGCGGCGATTCTTCGCGGGGCTCCCGTTGGCAGTGGAGCCCCGGGGACGTCCTCCCGATTGGCTCCGGCTGAGCCAATCGCGTCGCGACCTTCTCTTCCTCCGGGGGCTCCCGATGACAGTGGAGCCCCTCTGACGTCGATGTTCGGCTCTGCTGGGCCAATCACGTCGCGGCTTCTGGTGGTTGCCAGGCGACGCCCTCTTCTCCGGCGATTGGCTTTGGCGGGCCAATCCCGTCGCGGCCTTTTCGGGGCGCGACCTGTGACGCGGTCAGCGTCCCCGGCCCCTCGGCGACAGCGTCCACGGGCCGGGAGGCCGCAGCAGGCCTCAGTTCACTTCACGCGGCCCACGGGGCTGCGGCGGCGGTATTCTTGGCCGCGCTGGCAGCGGCAGGGGTCTCGGGCCCGGCGGTGACTTGTGGTGATTTCGGTGAGGGCGCGGACGGCGCCCCTCACCACTACTATGAATAGGGGAGAGATCTCCCGGCCTCAGTTCCCTTCTTCAAGCGGCGGCGGCCGCGGCGGTGATCCGGTCACCAGGTCAGTGACCGAGGGGGGTCAAGTTCTCTCCTCACTTGGGGTTGCAGCGCTGGCGCGCTGACAGCCTTAGGCACAGGCTGTGTAAGAGTGGTTCTTGGAGGACAGTCCAGCTGTCTGTATAGGTAGGTAGGGGGTGAAGGCCTAGCGCTTAGGACGCAGCGCTTCGCCTCCTGATCCCCTCTCAATGGTTTTCACTTTAGGTCCTGCAGGTCATGGATTCAGCAAAGTCTCTTTATGAACAGGGGGGGGTTGTGAGTTGGTGATTCTTGGAGGGGTTGATGTGCCTCCTGGCACGCTGGAGATGGTTCCCTGGGTCCCCTCACACTGGGCAAGATCAGTGGGTGGTGGGCGTTCCTCATCTATCTTACGGCAGCAGGGCCTTGACCCTGTCAGCGGCAGTAGTGTAGGTCTCCCCCTAGGCCCTAAAGTCTGTACTCCAGCGCAGGTTCTCCCAGGTTCAGCGGTGCCTCAACCTAACTAACTCCAGGTTTTCCCTCCAAGCCTCTTATACCCCTAGGTCAGGTGACCCTCCCAAAGGCGGCAAAGTGTAACTCCTCCCACAGCCCGGAAGGTTCTGGAACCTTCCACCTACCTAGCTATGGGGCCCAGAGGCGGGGACGGGATGGCTACTGTATCCCTTGTCCCAGCCTGACTCTGGCGACTAGTGTGTATGTGTGGAAGGCCCTCTGCAGTAGCAGGGGCCTGTGGCAGCCATCTTTGGTGAGAGAGCACCTGCACCTCAGCACTGACCAGCAGTGGCAAGGCGCCCGGAGACCTAGGTCCAGTAAAAATATGGTGGCAAAAATGAGGCGCAGAAAGGGAAAAAAACAGGGTAAGACCACCCTAGGGCTGACAGGTCTAACAGTTCTCCAGCAAAGGATCCCAGTGATCTGCCAAATGACGCTGAAGAGATATCACCCACAGCATGACAAGGGGAACCAACATTATGCAGGGAGGTGGTAGAATCTGGAACAAGCAAGATATCTTAAGGCTTAGTTCCAGGAAGTGGTTCACGGTCGCTTTAAAAGATGACATTATTTCTGGTGCACACCAGGCCCACGATAATAATCACCCTTATTACTTGGATTCTTCGTGACAGAATTTCCTAGCACATTGGGACGCTCAATGTAAGCCCAAGATCCAAGATTATCCAAAGAGCAACGGTCAGGCTCAATGCAGCCAGGTCCCTTGAGGCTGCTCGCACCAGGCAGTATTCCTGGTAAGGACAGCAAACAGCCTTTCACTGCAGCAGATCAGCAGCTGCAGCACCCAGTATTCTTGTGAATACTCTTTGGGGCCGACATGAGAAGAAGCAGAACATCCTGAAATGGTAATGATGGTACCCTCCGGGGACATTCAAGTATGTGTCCAGTAGGTCTTAAGAGCATAACCAGTCATTGTTTTTGATCCTAAAACAAGGGGTGATGGTTAAAATCACATAGACACTGAATTAAGCAGAACCAACCTCCCTTCTCTTTTTGTTAATAGCATGTAAGGGGAACAGGAGTCCTGACCTCCATCATGGGAAAGCCCTAGCAGGAGGAGTCTTTCCAAATCCTGAGGCCTTGATGTGACATGCGAAGGAGGTGTAGAGCAAGGCTGACTAATTACAGCACCCAGTATTCACTAGTGATCTGATTCCAGGGATGTTAGTGAAGATAACATCTTCCTAGCACTTTAGTGGTGTGAACTCCCTGCAACTTAGAGACTGGGTAGTCATTGTTTTTTCCTGGCATCTTTAGTGGCAAATGGGATGGCTTGATTTTCTTCCTGGCCTCTCTTCATTTGCACTGTGAGGTTGAGTCAGAGGCAAAGTAGGTGCTACCTAAAGACTTGTGGTGCACTAAAATTTACTTGCTGGCTGGAATGGGCTTAGCGGTCACTTTGGTACTGATTGGATGGAAGTCATTTTTTTGCAAAAGCCATAAGGGGCTTGTGAAGGTGCAGCCCCTCGTCACTTGAGGGTTTAAAGAGGGTCTTCCCATCAAATGGCAAGTCCTTCACCATATTGTGGGCCTTCTGATATTAGTGATAAAATGCAACTAGACTTGCTGCTATAGAAGAGCCCAGTTTCTTTGGTCCTGACACTGGTGTCTACGAGATCACAGGACATTAACAACTTTTGCTCAATACCCATTGTTGCACGACTGAGCATAAACATGGACTCCTCCTAGACTAATTTAACCAGTACAGAGGTGTAGCAATTAGATCAACTCTGGAGGTTAACAAGAGCAGGTTGCTACAATGGCCCTGTCATTGGCCTATCAATGGCACTGTCGTTAACCTTTTGAAGATAGAGACCACCAGGTATTCTTTCCGAGGGCCATCATCACCACCACAGATGGACGCTGGTGGGCATGGATATCTCAGAGAGAAAGGCATTGCCATTTTTGGGTGTACTGTAATTGTAGCCCTTAAACCTTGATATTTCATACTCAGAGAGTGGCTTACTGATAGGTCTCATGCCTGTTTGAAGACCTGGTGGCCCAGAAGGAATAAGGAGTTTATTTCAATCGACAGCACCCCAGGGGCAGGAATCACCTTGTTCTTAGGATATTGCCAGTGTCCTTGTCCATATATGGTTGGGCTACATCTTGTTAGGCTAAAGCTCAACCAGAAGGGCTTTTAGTTTCCGGTGATGAACACCCCCCCCCTTGGGCCGTGAAATTTGCCTTCACCCAGAACAAGTCGTCAGGCACCACTTTAAAGACAATGATACCACTAGGTGCTTTTGCCTTCTTAGGGGTTACCAACAGGGGCTGTGTTTTCAATGATGGGGACACCCACACTGCAGTGAGAAGTCCCTTGGAAAGAGTGTCTTATCGTTTTAACAACTGAAGAGGTATCCCTGATTTCTAAGCTCCCATACATACATTTTGCATCCTGTGGTCAAGAGTCCCCTTTTCTTTGCATGTACAGCAAATGGTTCTTCTAAGACCTTATCCTCTATGGTGCACAGTAAGAGCAGAAATTCACAGCACCATTGTTCTCTAGGCATGACACGCAGAAAGTATGCAGGTCAGCTGTGGCAGACCACCTCTAGAACTTGCGTAAGGCCTTAACACTGTGCTGAACAAGAGACAAACAGGAAAAAACATCAAGAAAGTCAACAATAATATGGGAAATTAAACCTTTTGTATTGCACGACCCTTTTCACCTTGGGCGAGAAGCAGATTCCATTCCAAACTGAGGGGGAAATATAGGAAATTGACTTGGGCTTCACCTATGTAGGGGAAGTAGCATGGCCTGTATATGCCCTCATGCATATTTGGAACTGGATGAGCAAAGCTCAGATTTATCATTCATTTCAAAGACAGGTTTCAGTCCCACCATTAGGTGGCAGGTAACTCAAAAGTTGGGAGGAGGATAGATTCAGGACCTAGGAGTACATTAAGAATACACGGAGTCCTTTGAGATCAGTGCTACGCGGAATGAATGGGATTCAACTGATGCACATGCGGCCAAAACAGCAATGAGTGAGATCCTGTTAAAATAACTGATGCAGGTGATCTGGGAATTAGGGAGACTCAGTTGAATGGCTGACGCCAGTTATGTGGAAACTGGTGAGGATTAATTTAAGCATATACGGTCATTTTGAGAAAACCGAAAAACATGATCAATCCTGAACCTATATTTCTGCTTAGAAGAACCACTTAGACCTATGCAGTGACTGATGGGTTTAAGCATATGTCAGATTTCAGAAAGATTTTGGTTTTATGTGTTTGTTAGTCAATGTTGTTTTTTTGTAGACATAATGGCAAGTTATTAAGTTTGTCTTATTTACAAACCACTCTTTTTCTTACTTTGTTTTTTCTGCTATGCTACAATTTAACCGCCTTATGCTTTCACGTTGTATTTTTTTACTCTTCTAGTGAGCTATAATTTGGATCTTGTACACTAGCTTTTCATTTTTCAGCTTACCTCTTAAATTGCCATATGATGAATTGTAAATAAAATAAACAATTATAGAAAAGTATAGGCGGTCAGTGTTATGAGAATAAGTAAAATTCTACTGTTAAACAGCAAAGGATGTACAGGTCTGTGTTCTCTTGGGGGAGTATAGATGCTTTTTTTATTGATTGGGGCATGGGATTAAGTGTCCATTCAGTCCCTAAAGATTTGAGAGCCTGCTTTTCTGAAGACCTCACTGCCTGTCTTCTCCCAGCACCCAGCAGTAACTTAGGATGCCACAAGCACTAGCTGGTAATGCCCTGAGACAACTCAGCCGTTCCTAGCAGTTCCATCTCACCATGAAGCAGCTGGCTCTGGGAAGGGCACGCCTCCCTGCTCCAGTGCCAGGCACTTTCCCTCTGCTATTTGGAAATGACAGACGTTCTAATTCGAAGGAGGAAGCACTGCCTCCTCCATTATTAGCACCGCCAAGACAATAAAGGGCCGCTTGATGGATGCAATTAACAATAAAAAGCACATTCAAGGCTCAGTGCTGGAGCGGGGCAGCGGTGCCTTCTGGGACTGTGGGGAGGGCTAGAGGGGCAGCGGTGCCTTCTGGGACTGTGGGGAGGGCTAGCCCTCAGTGGGGGGCCAGGAGACCATCCTTTAGGACCCCCAGTTTACAGAGTTGCTTCAGGTCAAGAATGCCCCACCGGCTGCAAATACATGAACACCCAATTAGAGTAATGCAGTGGTGGCGTCACCAACAAAAAACAAATAACTGCTAGACGAGCACATGAAACACAAAAGAGCACAACATTTATATAAATATAAAACTAAAAACCTATGACTGCACCAAAAAAACTGAAATATTAAAACATTAAAGGAGAGTGAGAGAGGTATTGAAAGCATTCAAGAGACAATAAACAGAAATAAAATATAGATACAGAGAGAAACCTAGTCTGAAAACAAAGGCTAAAGAAAGCAACCAGTCAATGGAAAAGATGCAGATGGAGCAGGACGACTAAATAGCAGCGAAGAAGCTGAGATTATAGTAATAATGGCTCTACACCAAGCAAGATGCACCCTACCAATAGTGCGTATCAACAAAGTTTGAATTGTTACCACCATCCGGGGGAAACTCCTAGCAATGAATGAAAGGGAGCCCAGGCTTCACGATTAAAATTGAACAAGGAAAGAACAGTGCTCTTCTGTGGAGTAAAGACAATCCACACCAATCCACACAAGCAAACTAAAGTGGTGGGCCTCCTGACTGACGTATATAGCCAATACTTCTAAAAAACAGTTGTTCCACAAACAAAGGACTATGAATTGTACATACCCATGAATTGAGTCACTTTCCCCTTTCTGCAGTTCCCAATACCTGGAGATCCACATAGGGGCTGAGGACCTCCAAACATCAGAGCAGATTGTGCAAGCAATGAAGAGACCAGCAGATTTGACATCCAACATGTCTACTGCCAAAGATAATCCTCTCCAAACGCTGCCAAAACAGGGCTATAACACAACCCCATCCTACAAATGCAACTTCAGACTAAAGATCGCAAGGATGTGCTCAGGGATCACAAAGGTGTGCTTTGCACACCTTGACTTCCACGGTGCGTAGTATCTGAACGACAAGGAACACCACACCCAACAGGGACTAAGTGGGTAAACTGCTCAAGTGAAAACCCGGTTGTTGGACTTTTTGCAGGGGCATCCCAGAACTTTTAGACTTCCTCCTGTATTTTTTCTGACCTGCTGTTGGTGGTTTTAGGACTCTGGGCACTCTATGGTGCATGTGCTCTCTATGGTAAACTTGGTAAGATTGGTCTACACTTGTTTGGCGTATTTAATTTACCTATCAGTCCCTTGTAAAGCGGTATCTCATATACCCAGGGCCAGTAAATTAAATGCTACTGGTGGGCTTGCTGCGCCGCTTGCGCCAACCACCAAAGTAGCCTTTCAAACCTGTCTCAGGCCTCTGCCATTGCAGGGCCTGCGCGCGCAGTTTACTGCCGCTGGTAGTGACAAACAGCCTATTTGGTTTCTCACTGCTTTGAGGCTGCCCTCTCATAGGAATGCATTGGGGATTTCCTGATATGTGTTTCAGTGGTAATTCCTGACATGAGAGGACTAGCGTGATCAAGTTTGGTATGTTTGGAATAGTGGTGATAAATGCTGCGTATTGGTGTTTGCAGATTTATTATCACTATTTTAGAAATGCCACTTTTAGAAGTAGGCATTTCTGTGTGCTATGT
This sequence comes from Calotriton arnoldi, assembly GCA_963921515.1. Lineage (NCBI taxonomy): Eukaryota > Metazoa > Chordata > Amphibia > Caudata > Salamandridae > Calotriton > Calotriton arnoldi. The sequence goes on along the minus strand of CAWUFW010007850.1, from coordinate 402,320 downwards.
GTCTTTGTGCCTGCCTGTTGTGTATTGACTGTCTGGCCTTGGAGTGACAGGGGCTGGGGAGGAGCAGTGGCTCCAGAGGGTCCGGGTGAGTCAGCGCTAGGCTGAATAGGCCTGGACTGCATTTGGAGTAGTGGGAGGAGTAGCACCTGAACCTGAAGAGGGCTGTGCCTGCCTTCCACAATGTGGGCTCTGCCCCCCTGTGGTGTGTCTGGGGCCAGGGCCTACACTAACAATGGGGAGTGTTGTGCAGTTGACAAGTGCCCCCCAGACCTGGTTTGGATTGGGTCCAGGGCCCTGTACCAGGGCAGAACAAAGACTTTGGGTAATATAAATATTGGGGCTGTGACCCCATGTGAGGTGTGCTTACTTGGAACTTGAGGCCGGCAGGCTGCTGGACTGCCAGGAGGAACCGCAGCTGAGAACTACCTGCTGCCTGCTAGGTAGCTGAAGGAAAGTGCCCCCTTCAAAGGGGCCCTGCGTGCTGGCCTGCCTGTGCCGATAGTACAGCTCCTGGGGACCGCTCTGTGCTCAGCAGCACTCCACGTCCCCTCTTTGGGCCTCCCTGCTGGAGACAGGCGGAGCGCGCTGTTCTTGGCCTGGACCGCATGAGGAGTGCCGAGGTTCTCTAAGGAGAGGGAGCGGCCGGTGTGCGTGTCGGCGCCCCTCCTGACAAGCATGGTGTGGCACTCTCCACTTTGTGCTGCTGAACGTGGGGGCAGCGCGGAGCCGAAATCGATGGAGATTTCGCTCCGTAGTCACAGGAAGCCAGGCAGAGGAAGCCTGGTTGTAGGCGGGGCTCCCGTGATGACAAGGAGAGCCCCGCGTGCTGCCTGAGCCTGGTTCTGGGCGGGGCCGTGCTCAAGGAGGAAGCTGACGGGTGCTCGACAAGAGGAAGCAGCGTCTCCCGGCCCCCGAAACGGCAAGGAGAGCCGCAGGTCCCCGGCCGTCCAAGGCCGCCAAACCTGGTTGTGGGCGAGGCCACCGGAGGCTCCGCTTCGGGCCCTGGGGTCCGTTTTCCTCATTTTCGCAGCTGAGTGGCTGCACCGCGTGGTTGCGGGCAGCCGCGGGTCACGGAGCCAGGGTGGGAGGCCCCGGTCACCCTTGTTGCGCAGTGGCCTTGGGCAATCGGGTTTTCCTGCAGATGGGGGACCGAGGTAGTTCCTCCCCTCCCCTACCTTAAGGGAGCATTTCCGACTTTGCGGACCGGGCGGGAAGGAAACCTCCATGGAGGTCATGGTCCGGCGGAGCCGGTCGGAGCACCAAACCGATCGTTGGGCATTTCTTGGCTGACAAAGCGGGGTGGAACCTTGACGGAGGGCCCCAGTTCACAGGCCGCCTAAAGTCATATGGGCACTCAGTATTAGACGCACGGAAGCGCTGTGCTCTACGCATTATAATGACTGATAGTCCCCTTGTAAAGTGTGTTGGTGACTATTGTCAAGGGGCCAAGTGAGTTATGTGCTTTCCCTCCTCAAATGTTTCAGGTGTTTATGGCCATACAAGTTGTTTTCACATGTGCAATCCCCCCAGTAGTTACTGGTTACACCAAGTGTGAGGGTGATTTGCTAGAGTGTGCACGTTACTAGTATTTACTGGGTGCACTGTTGCTGATGGTTGATGCCTAATGTGTTTGTGCTAAGTGCACTCCTACCAGTAGTTACTGGTTGTCCTAACTTACTGTAATGGTCAATACAAGGGCCGGATTGGCCTGGTGATTTATGTCATAATAATGTGCTAAGTGCAATGTTACCAGTAGTTACTGGTTGTCTTCACTAACTGTGAGTTGTGATGCTGTGACAGTGGCCCGATTGTCCCTGTGGTGTATATAATCCCTGAAAAGTCATGCCAAGTGCCAGGTGGCACATTGTATATATGTGATTATGTTCTAATGTGTTTTATGGATAATACAAAGGCTATTTTTACATAACCTTGTGTGGAGTTTCTTTAGTGGTGTGTCTAGTGTGTCGCTGCGGTGTGTGTTGCGCAAACGCTTTACAAATTGCCTCTGGGATAAGCCTGACTGCTCTGCCAAGCTACCAAGGGGGTGAGCAGGGGTTATGTTCAGTGTGTAACTCCCTTGCCCTGACTAGAGTGGTGGTTTCTGCCTGGCTTAGGCGCATGTCCTAGCCAACCAGAAATCCCATTTCTAACACCGGTGCTTCATGGTAATATCAGATTTAAAACTCACCAACAGATCTGGTGATCCTCCTCACTTTCTCTTTATAATTCTTAAATTGTAAATATGTATACTGTAATATAAATATATGTACCATACTGTGTGAGAATTGCGTCTAGGATTGCCCCTATTATAGAAAGCCCTAACCAACAAATTCTGGTTTCTGGGATATGTTCTCAAACGGGCCCTAAAACACAATGCTGATCTATGTGATGTACATCATGTTTTTGATATATCTGCCTCAATAAAAGTGGCATTGCAAAGCGCTTTGCTAGTCTTGGAGCTAAGTACGCATATAAGAAATACCTGAAAAACAAAGGAAATTAATAACCATGGGTGTTTGACAAAGAACACAGAGACTATAGAGAGTCTCTTATTAAGACATCACAAACTCGCCAACATCAGTTCAACAGCGCATACTGGAACACAGCAGCATAAAAGGGAGAAGACAGGGTGTGCTACACCAGTCACTACCAGACGAACGTTCAGAACTGAGTCAAAAAGATCAGTCACCCATCAATGAGGAGCCAAAGAACACTGAACAATGCTGTAAGGAAGGAAATCATTCCTGCAGAGCTAGCACAAAGAGACCAGGATATAGGGAAATGAATGAATCACTACCTTTCGAAACAGGCAACCTCAGTAATTAAACCTAGAGTAAGAGGGGCATGTATTATTTTTTTTACCAGCAATATGGACTGCAGAAAACCTAGAACAGCAATTGTAGCGTGTTAATCGGTAGTACGTAATGATTAAATTTCACAGTTCTGACCAGGAATAACCTGCCTTCTACCCTTATCTGGGAAGAGATATGGGCTACTGGATAAGTTTCTGACTGGTAATCCAGCGCTGGGCCAACCCTCTTACCACTGATTATCCAATGGGTCTTTCTCGTCAACTGAGAGGTGGAGGGAGTTAGCATTAATCAAACAATCTATAACAGTGAAGCCCATTTGGCTACACAATAAGGGCCAGGAATCAGTGAATACAGTTGAAAGGTTTATTACAAATTAATAGTCCGGTTAAGGTATATAAATCTCAATGCAAACAGAAGGAGATGATGGACAGAGCGCTGAAACTTTTCAGACACTCGCTCCCAGTCACAGATCTGGGTTGAATCCATCATCGTTCTTTAGCTCACTACCAACTGGGGTGGCGAAGTGAGCTAAAGAACGGTGATGGATTTAACCCAGATCTGTGACTGGGGGTGAGTGTCTGAAAAGTTTCAGCGCTCCGTCCATCATCTCCTTGTGTTTGCTTTGTTCACCCTAAGTTGGCAGGGTATGCCCAGACGTGGGTCCCTTGCTCACTTTGCCACTGGATTCAAGCTAGCCTGGCTGATGAGGGGTGTTACCCCGAAACCGGTCCCAGGATGCTTGTTTCCGGTCCAGGGAAGACCTGGCTTGGCAGTTCGGGCTGGACTGTTCCCATGAGGAACAGGGTCAAGACTGATTTGCATATGGCTGGATCTGAACTGGGGTGGCGAAGTGAGCTAAAGAACGGTGATGGATTTAACCCAGATCTGTGACTGGGGGTGAGTGTCTGAAAAGTTTCAGCGCTCCGTCCATCATCTCCTTGTGTTTGCTTTGTTCACCCTAAATTGACAGGGTATGCCCAGATGTGGGTCCCTTGCTCACTTTGCCACTGGATTCAAGCTAGCCTGGCTGATGAGGGATGTTACCCCGAAACCAGTCCCAGGATGCTTGTTTCCGGTCCAGGGAAGACCTGGCTTGGCAGTTCGGGCTGGACTGTTCCCATGAGGCACAAGGTCAAGACTGATTTGCATATGGCTGGATCTGAACTGGGGTGACGAAGTGAGCTAAAGAACGATGATGGATTTAACCCAGATCTGTGACTGAGGGGTGAGTGTCTGAAAAGTTTCAGCACTCCGTCCATCATCTCCTTGTGTTTGCTTTGTTCGCCCTAAATTGGCAGGGAATGCCCAGACGAGGGTCCCTTGCTCACTTTGCCACTGGATTCAAGCGAGCCTGGCTGATGAGGAGTGTTACCCCGAAACCGGTCCCAGGATGCTTGTTTCTGGTCCAGGGAAGACCTGGCTTTGCAGTTCAGGCTGGACTGTTCCCAAGGGCACAGGGTCAAGACTGATTTGCATATTGCTGGGTCTGAACTGGGATGGCGAAGTGAGCTAAAGAACGATGATGGATTTAACCCAGATCTGAGTGGGGGGGAGTGTCTGAAAAGTGTCAGCGCTCCGTTCATCATCTCCTTGTGTTTGCTATATAAATCTCAATACCGTGCTGTAAAGATACAGAATAATAACAGGATAGCCTAACCTCCTAAAGAAGTTCAGGCGCATAAAGCAAACAAGAAGTTCAGTTACAGCAATACAGAAAATTAATAGTAAAATTTGATTCTCCGAGAAGAGTCTCGGGTCCTCTCTCCACAACATGAGTAAAGTTTAAAATCATCTAATTTAAAGTCCAAACTAAGAAGGATGGTTAAGTTTAAAGGGATCGCCAAAGGTCGGTAAAATGCGGAAACATGAAAATATGGGAAGTTGTCATCATTTCAGAGGCTCGGTCAAGAGTCTACTAGGGACAGGGAATAAATGTTAGCCTAATCCACACTCAGAAAAAGTCAAAGCGAAAAGCATAGAGGTCTGTACCTCTCAAAGTCCAAAGGAATAGTGGCTAACATCAGCCTGTGAGAACACCACTTATCACCACACAAATCCTCTTGGGTAACACCCCTTCCCGCACACCATCAGGGGCTCCTTTGTCCTTTTCCATTCTCACGTTGTGAGCCGCAACATTAACAGAGTCTCCTAGACCAACCTGCCAACAATATCGACCTTGGTCACCTGCAACTCCTCGCAACATTACTGAATAGAAAATGTCAGTTAACGCTCTGGCTCTCCATGCTCTTTGTCAAGGTCTTCTACTCAAGCTCTCTATCGCTAATACAGTGTTATATCTATTCTCATACTAACAAACCATGTGAATGCACCTGCAAGGAAAAGGCACGCAAGCAGAAATGGAAAAGCAGTATTTTAAGAAAAATAAATACAGGCCTACTCGAGTCAACTTAAACGTGTTAACTCAATTGTGCACATTTAACATGCGTGTGCACATACAACTGCAAACAAAATAGGAATGTCAGAACATTAGATTCAAAACTAGATTCATGTTACAGTCTAAATAATTGTACTGTAACCTAAAATTCATAAACATAAATGTGAATATGAACTACATTCTAAATTCAAATGTGAAAACATTAAAGCACACATTTACATAAATTATTCTCGTTTCAGAAGCAAATACATTTTAACGGTGTGAGGATGGGTTATCAAATCTCTAAGGAGTATATATAATTTTAATAAACTTAAGGCACACAGTATATATGAATTCCTAATTCTACAGTGAATGCACTTCATTAATGAGTTCAAGTGCAATACTTTACATTAATAACTTTAGGACACTGAATATGTAGTGCTAAGCGCACATGTATATTGCATATTTTTGATGTGTAAGGGTGGAGCCAAAATTACGCTGCTCTACTTGGAACCTGTGGACTTGGGCCATAATCACAGGTTTTGTACTTGACTCGAAATTGTTAGATTTTGGGCAAATCACTTAGGGCCCAATTTAGAGTTTGGCAGACTAGTACTCCGATACAAATGTGACGGATAGCCAGTCCACCTTCTTGTGACAAGGCGGACAGAATTAACCCATCCGCCAAAATCTCAGTCAGGCCCTTAATCTTCAAGCGCATAAAATGTATGAATATTTGGAATGTAATGCCACTGTAATAGGCGTTGCCAAAGCCAGGAGGTATCGCCTTGGTAAGTAGGGTAATGGTTATTTTTTATTGTAAGCAAATACTACAAAAAGAAAAAGGAAAAAAACATGCTGCTTCCTAAATGTGGTAGAAATAGGCTTGAAATAACAATTTTAAATTAAAAAGAAAAATGACCATTGCCTACAATTTTAATAGAACAGCACAATTGCTTACTAGCAAGTACAAGTACTTAACAAGGTATAGAATCCTTTAGTTTAATGCATGCAATGGGAAAACATGATTCTTTTCAGGCCAAAGAAAAGATACTAGTGGTTTTGGATTACTGCAACCCGAAGCACCAGTTTAAACACACAAGGACGACTAAAAACAATTTTTAAAAAATGAATGGAAAGAAAATGAATTGGTAAAGTATTGGCCCACCAGATCTGGCACTGAAGTGCACTTTTTATGTGGATATGCACATAGGACCAGGAAAAATGCTGTCACCCAAAGTGTAAAGAGGAAATGGCTAAAGTGCTTGCTCTGACCTTTGCGCTATGCTATAGCGGGCGGAAGTAAAAAGTCAGTCATAGCTGGATAGACGAATGGGTGAAGAAGGTTGACCCAAAGCTGCTCTATGTATGTGGTTTTTTTTATTAAGAATATTTTTATTACATGAGTCTAGTGAGATAGCTATAGCTGGCTTTAGGTCAGACCTACATTTGTTCAAAATGCCTAAATACTCACTGGAGGTATCAAGAATAGTATCATCGCCCCATCCCTATTACTGGAACTGATAACCGCAATCAGTATTTTATTGCATAGCACTGCCTAGTCTTAGAACTACTAATATGGAGTAGTTTAACATCCAACGCTGGAATAGCCAAGTTATGGCCTCATCCCTATAAGGCCACAAGCACAAACATTCGCGCTTCCTGTTAAGCCTGAGGGGCTATTATGATATACATTTTTTGTAAGACCCCTCTTTTGCCAAAGGCACTGCTCTGTATTTGCCTGCAGGGAGACAAAGAGTTTTAAGTCCAGCTAGAAAAAACTTCAAACGAGGCAGGCAACCTGGAGGTGTTCCCGTGCAGTTCATAAGAGAACACACAATCCTTGGCCGCTTAGGAAAGATATTCCATAATCCTGGGTCAAAATAACCACCCAGAGTTTTGAAAACAGAGATATCTACCTCTGTACAATGTACAAGAGGGATGCATGTGATTTCACAGGGAAAGGGAATTTATACAGTACCAGTTCTGAAAAACATTTCACCTACACCACTTAATCGAAATTTTCAAGATGAGTGACATTTACAATTTGACAGAATGCAATTCACTCAACGTCTTTCTTTCGAAAATGCTTTTTAAATGCTGTTAAGGTGTAAACATCATTAATCATAAATATGGGTTTGCTCTCTCTATGTTCTCACTCGTTTATCCCCTTCCCACATCCTGTTACTGGGTGACATTTCTCTTTTTATATATTGCTGTCCTCGATGGGGTTTACACCCCAAATTCTACTTTGTTCTTTCCACTTCCTTTTTCCCAATTCACTTCTTTCCCTCCTTATTTTTTCAGGTGACACCACCACATTCACTCATTTCAAAATTAGTTTATTATCCACTCTGCCATGCTCCTCTTTTTTGCTACTTTTTGAAGATATCCTCATTTTTTCCTTGAACCTCTCCATACCCTGCCTCTCTCTACATTTGTCTCCTTGCCTCTTTCTTCTGCTTTAAAATCAAAATTATGTTACCTAATCAGGATTGGCTATGGAGTCCACAATTGTCTTCAATAATTATTTTAACTAAATATTATGTTTTTAACTGTTTTTGTGTTTTTCCCATCATTTTGTCCAAACTTAGGGGCTCATTACGATACCCGGCGTAAAAAAATCCGCCAGGCATGGAAGCGGCAAAAATCCGCCCGCACACACCGCCTGAACACCGACCACGCCATTATGAGTACACAAACCGAAAACCGCCATCGGCGGAAAAATCACACAAAATACCGCCCGCCATCGTCCGAGTCGGAGTCAAACCGCCCGCCACGGACGGAAACACGCACGACAACACAAAACCGCCCGCCCACACGGCCGACACACCGCACGTGAAATTACGATCGCACCGCCATGAGCGCGGAAAAACAACAAATATACCGCCCGCCAGCGCAAACAACGCCAATGAGAATCGACACGGCAGAAGCCATGGCGCCCACGTACCTGCACAGAAACCATCCGCACACAAAACCAATAGCACACAACATGGCCAACAAGTCCACACAGCAAGGCACACACAAATACACAAGCACAGTACACATCCCGAAAACACCCCCCGGACAAACAAAAAATACAAAGGCCAGAACCCCAGACACAACACACCTGAAAACAACAGACCATGAGGACACACCCACATAGGTGAGTACAAAAGCAGCACTCCCACAGACCACAACCCCTTGCTACATTGCAAACCAGAGAGGAGAGGAGAGGACACAGTGACACAGCAAGGACAGCAGCACACCACAGAAACGCACACATCACAACCACCACCACCACCACCAAACACCGGCACCACAAACCCCCTGCACATTACACAACACACACCGCACCAGCACCACAAACACCATGGCACCACAAAGGATGCCCAAGTTCACGCCCATGGAGCTGACGGTCATGGTCGACGAGATCATCAAGGTGTACCCACAAATCTATGGGAACATGGTCCAGCACACACCACTAGCCACCAGAAACAGAATGTGGACCCGGATCGTAGACCAGGTCAATGCAGTCGGGACCCTGCCCAGGAACAGAGTCGAGATAAACAAACGTTGGAATGACGTAAAGAGCCTGGTCAAGAAGAAGGAGGGCAAAAACAGAGAGCTGGCTGCCGTCACTGGCGGAGGGAATCCCGCGCTCTTTAAGACCTTCAAAGCGTGGGAGGAGAAGGTGCGAGTCGTAATCCATCCGGAGATCCTCGCCGGATTAGCAGGGGGAGTGGAGGCTGGTAAGTACAAACTAATGTATACCAGCACACCGCTATGTACTCACATGCGCAACTACCATGCCACAGCTCCCAGGGACAAACACCCCCATGTCCAGCACACAATACACAACACATCACACACACATGCAACAGACACTACCACACACAGCCCAAACCGAACAACTGTAAGATGCGTGGGGACATGTGTACACTAAGCCAGCCACGTAACCACCAACAGGTCCCCAAATATGCCAGAAGCGCCACAACGAGCACCCACCACACCCATGTGTCCGCCACAGCTGCACTAACCGACAAGTAACAGGTAAGTGGCAGGAACACAAAGTGCAGTGGGTGGGACGGTGGACAGCCCAAGTACAACACACACCAGGCCCCAGTCCCACAGCACAGCAAGGAGGAGCATCCCCCACACCCCACAGCCACGTGTCAGCCACCGCAGTGCACAACGACAGCCGAAAGGCAGACATCACGGTCCACAGCAATCGGTGTCAGTGGGTGTACAGCCACCCCCACGACCCACTACACCCCCCACCCCCACAGACCTGCAACATGGAGCACCCCCCGCTTAGAGCCATGTGGCATCCAGTACAGTGCACGCACGAACAACTTGCAGGTGGGAAACTGGACAGGGCTGGATTACTGGAGGCATGAGGACCATAACACCACCAACACATGGGACATGTCACGTAGCACACGGACACGCAGCACCGCCCACCGTCACGAACAAGTGAACAATGTGCACACGGACATGAACAGCAGACTCACACCCCACATGACCCATCACAGACATAGCAACACCCAAGGAGCCACGTCTGCATGCACAAGCCACACTGAATATAGTCCCACACGGCAGCCACTGTGCAACTCATCACACACAACCGAAACACCATTGAAGTCCTGTCCATGTAGCCCCCACTGCCTGTCAACCCCACACCCCACAACTACGCCTATGTAAGACAAACAACACTAGACGCAACAGAGCGGAACAACAGAAATGCACACGAACACCACTGAACCCATCAAACTCACAGACACACCATGCACATACAACATACCATCCATCCCATCCGTCAGCCCCAGTCACATGAAAGGCATGTCATCCGCACAGCTGCCACACATACAGCAGTCACGCTAAGACACATGCCCATGACCAACCATGTGCCAGAAGTCAATTAAGCGCACGACACACTGTGAGCAACAACACACAACATGGGCCACCCCCCGAGCACTGCAGTGATGCACATGGCACAGGGCAGCACGCACACCAAGGAGATGGGACAACTGCAATACGTTGGCTGGCACACAACTATCACTCACTCATAACGATGCGTCCAATGCCATGTCCAGTAACCACAACAGACAGCAAATATGCAGGGCATGTCAGGCATGCACACACCTCAGACCATGCACTGTCATGCTGCCACAACACATGTCACGTTCGGCACCCATGGCTCACAGCATGTACCCCAAAAGCATATCCCCTCCCAAATGCGAATCTGGGGCATGGCCCCATGTTGCCATATGCGTTCCTAAGCGTTCCATTTGAACCCCAAAAGCATATCCCCTCCCAAATGCGAATCTGGGGCATGGCCCCCATGTTGCCATATGCGTTCCTAAGCGTTCCATTTGAACTCCAAAAGCAAAGTACAAACCAGACCCAGGATGGGCCAGGAGCCCGCATACACCAGAGTCACAATGAGTAGGGGCAAAGCAACACACCCATCGGCATGGCCAATCCGTCCCATGCCACATGTGCACAGCACACAGTCCCATTGCCTAGCACACACAACTACAGATGCCACAGCCACACACTCGCCTCCGGGAAACCCATGTACGAGATTGCACGAACTGCCAATGTCAGACGACTAATACATACTTCGCCAGGTGCAACACAATAACAAATCTCATTCTCTCCACAGGTGACGAACTGCTGGACGCTGGGGATGGAGACAGCAGCCAGCACAGCCAGCCTACAAGCCCCCAACGAGGACACACGGATCTGGAGGATCTGTCCACCTCTTCGGACACGGACCACCAAGCTGGCCCATCTGGCGTGGCAGGGCCCAGCCGCTCCCCAGGACCCCTCCTACCCACCAACCCATCATCCAGGGATGCTGAACAGTCCCAGTCCCCTGCTGCCACTGTCGTTGCGGCCACACCCACGGTCATTGCGGCCACTACCACTGCCGCAACCGCCACCATTGCCGCACCGACCACCACCGCCTCCACCACCACCACGTCTTCGCTGGCACCAGCCCCAGCGCAGGTGGTGGCCCGGCCGACTGGATCCACCCTGGGAGCCACAGCGAGGACCGTGGTGAGCAATGTGGCTAGTGGGCAGGCCGGTGGCAGCAGGACTGGTAGGAGGAGCAGGGTCAGGGAAACGCCAGCCTCCCCTGGGAGCCATGCCCTGCCTCAAATGGCCAGAGTCCTTGGGGCCTATGAAGAGGCCCAAGGACAATGGGCCAGGTCTGCTACTGACACGCGGGAGGTGCTGGGGGTGCTGAGGTCCATGGACGCCCATATGGGCCAATTCGTGTCCCGTATGGACCAACTCGTGGACCTCATGGGCCAGCTGGTGGTGGCGGTGGGGTCACAGGCAAGGCCAGCAACACCACCTCCGCCACCACCTGCTAGGGCGCAGGGTCGGCCAGCAGTGTCCACTTCCCTGAGTCCACAGCCAGTGAGCACACCTCACCCACCACCAGCAGGTCGCCACCACACACCCCCTCCCAAACGTGGAAGGGGCCGTCCGAAGAGGAAACAGATCTCCCGGGAGGACTTCGCACGCTCCAGTCGCAAGTGAGGCAGCCAGCCAGCCTTCCGCCAGCCTTCCTTGACCAGCCACTGCATTGACTTGCTCTACGATCCCACTCCACACAGCCATCTGGATGGCATGTGTGTGTTGGACTATGGACATAGAACCAGTGGGTACACCCTGATCATCACGCAGCCATGACCGACAGCTCATTGTCACTGCACGCACCACTTTTGTCATCACCTTACACACAATCACATGTCACAGTTTGTAATAAATGCACCTTTTTCACTAACTGCTGTTTGTGCCCTGTGTTTTATTTGTACGGAATACAACGGCCACCTTGGGCGGAAGGGCACCTGATGCGTGGCATGGCAATGGAATCCGGAGGGCCTGTAGGGACCTAGGGGTGGGAGACAGAACAGGAGCACATTCAATGAGTGTGTCACACACCCATCACACAGTACATGTCAACAACTACAAGCAATGTACACACATCGCACAGAGCAATAGGGCACAATGCCACAGTCACCAACAGTGGCATACTACCCTGGCCATGGAGCGTTGACACACTGCACGCAGTGAACATACGGCCACCCTGACACAGCACACACACACCTGCATAGATACAGACACATCATCCGTCGTACATGGACACTCACCGTCAAGTGAAGTAGCGGGCGATGAGCTGCTGGCGCACATTCCCAGCTTCCTCCTCTCCGCTGTCCACCTCACTCGAGCTGTCCTGGTCTGCGGGCTGGGGCCCTGGTTGATCTCCGTCATCCACAATGAGGGGGATCTGCTTCTGAATGGCCAGATTGTGCAGCATGCAGCACGCCACCACTATCTGGCACACCTTCTGTGGGGAGTACGCCAGTGCACCCTCGGTGCGGTCCAGGCACCTGAACCTGGACTTGAGGAGGCCAAAGGTACGCTCGACCACACGTCTGGTCCTCCCATGTGCCTCATTGTATCGATCGTCTGCTGGGGTGCGAGGATTCCTCAATGGACTGAGCAGCCATGCCCCATTCGGGTACGCAGAGTCACCTGGGTGTGAGGGACACAGAGAACCGTAGCTATTCCAACTGGACAGGGGACAGCATCGCACAACCAGCACGCTACACCACTCCACATACTCACCGACAATACAGGCACGATCCTGTTGCAGATTGGCCATCAGTCGTGGCAAGATGCTGTTGCGCATTATGTGTGCGTCATGGGCCGAGCCTGGAAACTTGGCACACACGTGGGTGATCACCATGTCCGCAAGGCACACCACTTGCACATTCAGGGAGTGCGTGTGCTTCCTGTTGCGGTACAGGTGCTCAGTGGCCTGTGGTGGAACAAGGCCAACATGAGTGCAGTCAATGGCTCCCACGACGTGTGGGATTCTGCCAAGGGCATAGAATGCACCCTTCACTGCCGCCAATTCACGAGCCCTGGGGAAGCGGATGTACCTGTTCCGGTACAGCATCATGGCTGCCAGTACATCCCTCAGCACCTTGCTGAACATGGGCTGGGACATCCCTCCTCCACTGCCCACTGTGTGCTGGAATGACCCAGTGGCGAAGAAATGCATGGCGGCCATCACCTTAGCCGTGGGGGTGACAGCAGTCGGATACACCCTGCGGGGACGGAGATGGGGTTCCAACATGGCACACAGTCGATGCAGAGTTGGCCTGTCCAGCCGAAACTTCCTGATTACCTCTGTATCGTCCATGTCCGCCAGCAATTGGTATGGGCGGTCAATGTTCGGTCTCCGCCTGGGTTAAATGGCAGAGGACACATGTCAAAGCAACACGGCACATAGCAATTTCGCATACACATCACTGACATGACTGAGCAAGCACATGAGCCACAGCCCAGCTGTCAAGCTGGGACGGCACGGCCACAATACACTTACACAGGTCTCCCAACAATGGCAATGGCAAGTGAGACATACCACTGCCATGTGCATGCACATGGTGATCTAGGCCCCAATGACTTGCGGGGCGTGCTGATGGGGACTGACTGCATATTCGTCAAGCGGCAACGCCACGGCAACATGAGTGTCTGCTGAGCATGGAACTGCTTCCGAGGCTGGATGAGTATGGCACACGACGACGACGATGTGGGCACGGGCTGAGCGGCCAATACAAGTGGGACCTGTGGCACGAGGGGATATGAGACAGTAGTAGGTGTCAGCACTGCACCCTATGTACAGCACTGTACGGATCACAGCTCCCGAAACATTGACTGGTGTCCACATTGACAGCCCCATGCCAAGACGGCTGTGTGCTTGCAGTCACAGGTGAGAGGTTACATTGCACGTGCCAGGTGGCAGACGTACATAGTGGGAGCTGGCATGTGTGTGCATGTGTCTCCTGTTCAGGATCCACCAGATGGGCGCTGACTCTGTACTGACCATTGGACACAGCATGTTCCGTGGAAGGCTTGTGTGTGTGGGATGGTGGCACTGGATGTGCCGCCGTTGGGTGGGGGGCCATGCACAGGGCGGGTACGTCGATGATTGCGCATTGTTGGTCACGGTGGGTGCACCAACTAAGATGTGTTGCCCTGTGTTCAATTCCTATGTCCGCATGATGATGGACTGTGGATGTGGGCAGACTACACATTGGTCGATGTGCTGTCTATATGCATGTGCCTTCACACCAGGCACAGCTGCCCCTGCACATGTGACCCCTGCTGGACTCGCTGCTGGGTCTGTGGAGCTGATGCACCTTCTGCGCGTGGGGCGGACAGCTCTCCTCACTTCCCTCATTGCGCATGTCATGTCTTTGCCGCAGGTGACATGGATCATGGAGGGCCCACATGTACGCGTGGGTAGGCTACACATGATTGTTCACTGGTCGCCACCCCCAGTCAGTGTTTCGAATGGGAAGGTTGTCGTGCTGGTGGTATGTTCGATGTGGCGGATGGGCGGGCCTAGGTGCGGGCTTACATTCCGGACATGGGGGGTAGTTGGATTGGCGACTAGTTGCAGTACACACGGGACACGTCTCTTCCTTTCCACATCTGGGTCATCCCTTGTACTAACTGACAGTGATACAGTCATCTTCGCCCCAGCCCTCATGTCCTCCCCTCGCCCCCCAATATGCATGCTCACCTGCGAGGCTAGCGCTTGCACAGGCAGCCCCAAGCTCGCACCAGAGAGGGCAAGGAGTGTATGTGTGGGTCCAGTTGCACGAGTGGGCTGTCTCAGGGTATGATGTGTGGCGGGACGCCGTCCACCTGCGTGGTGCCCCAAATGGAGACCCGGCCTGCATGGACTATGCATCACAGTCTTCGCCTTCCGGATCCGCCACCTGCGACACCCAGTGGCTGTGGCTGCCCTTGCGGCCATGCCGCGTCCGTCTGTGGCTGATGGCCCACACATTCACTCTTTGGCCTCTCTGGGGAGGGCTCGGGGTGGTGGCGCACGCGCTTGCACTTAGTCGCAATGGCATGTGGCGTGGTTGGTATAATGGGCAATGGATGGGATGGTGCGAGCCACCTCCCGTGACGTCAGTGCTGCTCGTGCTGTGGTGCGTCCCCCTACACTTCCATTTGACTTGTGCCATGCTAGACGTTGAGGTTCTATTGCCTGCGTGATATGACCAGGAGGAGCGCGAGGAGACCTCTCACACACCACGCTCCACTGCCATCCCGTGCCCTGTATCGCCTGTGCGGATTGACTATGTTGGGGTTACACCTGGTCGACTGGGGCTGTGTGTGCCTTGTCAAGGGGCATGGCGGGCGCACAACAGGATCCAGCTTGTCCACAGAGGGTGGGCTGAGGTGCGCCTGGTACCGCCTTGTACGTGTGCCCGGCTGCTGTGCACACACGTGTTCACTCCCCCCGACAGGTGTCCTCTCACAATGCCCAGGGAAGCGGTGGTGTACTGTTCATGAGCCCTCCCAACATGGCGTGCTCCAACTTGGCATGTGCGCATCTACCCGTCGCACCCACCCACCTGAGCACTGCGTCCATACGACTTCACACGACACATGTGTGTCTTCCACAGTAGTGCTACTCATTTGCGTTGACATCCAATACCAGTGGACTACATGGTCATGTCACGACTGCCGTGTACTTCACATACTCTCATCCTCTCTCATTCGTACTTGTGAAATGAGTCAGCGGAGACAGTTTTGGTTTCAAACATTATATTGAGTCTTCTGTCCTCTGTGATGCAGTATAGTGGACACTACTGGCAGCGGAATACATGTTGAGGATATACTGAGCATGATTACAAATGGGATAGGGTGTGGGGTTACATCTGCTTGGCCAAGGCTGTGCTAATGTACATTTACGTATAGCTGCGGAGCTGCGGACTTTGACACAGACGGTATACATGTAGCCTACCAGACCGCTCGGCATCATGGGCACAGTCCATCTCAGTTCCATGTGACAGGTTTGCTGCGGTTGTTCCTCATGCACCCGTGCATGTGAGATGACATCAGGGCATGTGCTTGCGTGCATGCAGCGGCGTGCCACTTGTTGTTGCACTGTGGTGGTTACTGGACATGTCACAGTCACTGGGGTCGTGTTGTTGTTGTATGCACTTGTCGTCCATGCAAAGGTCCTGGTATGGGATTCCCGGGCGGGGGTGGGAGGGGTGCAGCACCCACAGACTCCAGGCGACCTATTCATGTCCACTGAGCGGTGTGTGTGTCCATGTGCGCTGGATCCATGTCGTGTCCTGGTTGTTCGTGCAGTTCCGTCCATGTGGGTGCGATGCACAGAGCCCATGCCACTGCCTCCCACGATGCATGCGGTGTTCCTGGATGTGATGGGGAACAGTGTGCATGTCCCGGTCATATCCGATGTCATGGCGATGTCGTTGATGGTGTGGTTACAGTTGCCGGTCGTTTGGTATGGCTGTTGTGGTGGTGACTGGCCAGTCCGTGCGGAAGCTGAGCATGGGTGCGGGGTTGGACTTCATAGGTCACTCGGGGAACCTGCGTTGTGGTCCGACGTATTTACAGGTTGTCAGGTATGCGATGCCGTCCAGCAGGGCTTCCATGTCATTGGTGGTGTACATGTTTGCCAGCCAATGAAGCGGATGGTGGCTGTCAAGGTGTTGTTCGTAGGTTGTCCCTTGGAGGACCATGATGGGGCATGCTGGGTGACATTCGATGTAGCTGTTCTCGATGATCCGTCGTGTGGAGGCACAGTGGTTCCATTTCAGTGCGCGTGCGATGTTGGCCACATACGCCATGCCCCCATAGGCAGAGCAGGCCCTGTCGTGTGCGTCCAGAGGGAGGAGTAGTGGTAGCAGGTCCGCCTTCAGACATGCCGGGTTGGAGAGGCATATCTCGACGGGATGCTGGTAGGGACACCTCCGACAGTAGAAGACGGGCATGACGCAGCTGAACAATGTGATGCGGTAAGTCAGTCGGTAACTTACGTTCAGCAGGGACAGGAGATCGCATCCCAATGTATGTATCGTGTTGGTTTAGTACAGCTTGAGCTGTTCGGCGTAGTTGGGTAGGTGTGTTGCGGTTGCCATTTCGCAGCGGTTCGTAGAGGTGGCGTGCTCCGGCTGTGTGTGCAGTCTGCAATGTGCACGCTCCGGGGTTGCTGTGAGCTCTGTGTAGTCGTGGGGAGACAGGACTTGTGTTCTGTTGGCTTGTTTGGAGGACACGGGCCCTCTTCCCACATGCTTCTCAGACAGTTCAAGGTCAGTGCTGTGTGACTCCTTCCAATTAACTTGCATGTGGCCGACATGGGGGAGTGTTTTCTTCTTTCTTCCCCGTCCGTTGTGTGCTTCTGTGATATGCGCTATCTGCCCTGTGGTCGGTCTCCTCGGCATGCCTGTGTTGGTCTATTCTTGGACAATGGCTGTATTCACCGGCTTCTGTCGTAGGGCTGTGGTTTCGGTGTTGGAATGGAAGGTCATTCAGTGCTGTCTGCTCTCCCTTGTGTGGGCGGCAGGCTGCCTTTCCGCTCTGCGTTGGGCCTTGTGTGTGGATGTAATTCTTGGGCCACCTGTTGTCGGTCACCGGGCTCTT
This sequence comes from Calotriton arnoldi, assembly GCA_963921515.1. Taxonomy (NCBI): domain Eukaryota; kingdom Metazoa; phylum Chordata; class Amphibia; order Caudata; family Salamandridae; genus Calotriton; species Calotriton arnoldi. Next base: position 384,653 of record CAWUFW010007850.1, on the reverse strand, counting down.
TGGTGTTCCGTTTCATGTGTCTTGTTCATATGTGCAGGGTGGTATGGGTTTTTCAGTGTGGTACTGGCGTTCCTCTTCCCGAAGGGGCCCTGCTTCTCCTAGTTGGTGTTGCCGCCGCTGTGTGCTTCGCCATGTTTGTTACACTGGGGTGTGTCCTGCTGTTGCGTGACTTCACTGACATGTGTGCGTCGGTTGTGTGGCGTTGGGTGTTGTCCGTGAATTGGGCGTTGGGGACATGTCTGTGGCCGGCCTGTCACGTGTCATGTGCGTTCGGGGTGGGGCTGGTGTGTGTGCTGCTTGGTTGTGTCCCTGTGTCTGTGTGCGACGCATGCATGGCGCTGCGGTTGGCCTCTGCGTTGTGCGCATGTGTGGCGGCGTCATCGGCGCTTTGGGGCCGTGACGGGGTGGTTGGTTCCTAGTCCCAGGTGGTGTGTACACATGTGTTCTGCGATGTTAGGATTTGGCCTGTGTGTCATATGTGGATGCAATGGTGGATGTGTAGTGTGCACGCGCTGGTGGGGGTTGTCCGCTTTTTCCGCCCTTGCACTGTGTGCGCTGTTTGCGTGCACTTGTTGTGTGTGTGCCTACCTGCGTCTCCGCGGTACGTTGCGTCCTTGGTGGTGCATCAGCAGAAGCATGGGAAGGGCCTGCAGTGCTGGATTCATGCCCGGGGTGCCGCTTCTTCGTTGTCCGTGCTCGGCGTCCGTGTTTCCGCCTCTCTTTCACGTGCGGTGTCTCTTTGCCGTGGGAGCCGTTTGTTTGCGGCATCGTAATTTATGCGCCGGGCGGGACGTGTTTCGTCGGACGGTGTGTGTCAGTTGGGCTGCGCCGCTACGTGTGCGGGCGCACTTTGATGGCGGACGGTGTTGCTGGCTTGCCGGCGGTGTTTGGCCTGCTTTTCGCATCGTAATTGGGCGGGCGTGTGGACTGCTGCGTGCCGGCGGTAACTGGTGGTTTTTGCATCCGCCAGCACGGCGGTTGTGCTTCCGCCCGCCATCGTAATGGGCCCCTTAATTTCTAAAAAAATATTTTTCTTCTGTATGGGCTTTTTTGATGATAGTAAAATTGGTCTTTAATGCTCCGTTTTTAAAAAATTTATTTAGGTATTACTTTTAAGAGCAACTGTAAAATTTCTTCTGCGATTCAGGCGGTATTACAACAGAACGCCTCTGTTATAGTTCTGTTGTTTAAAAGTCCTATTGTGTACAATACAGATGTATGACGTTACAATGCAAACTATTACAGCGCATACTTTTACAATGCAGTTTTTACAATGCAACTTCCATTACAACACATGCTATTACAACCCAAGCCATCACAACGCATGCACCATTACAACGTAATTTACTATTCTAACACCGCCGGGTGCTTAACTCAGGGAAGGTGCTGGTCAGCGTTGTAATGGCATACTTTGTAATAGCATGCGTTGTAATTGAACTTGCATTGTATTGGCTGCGTTGTAAAGGCATAGCGTTGTAATGGATGTTTCCCATACAATACTGGTACTTACAGCGAGATTTGGGTCAGCCCAGTACTTATTATTGATTGGATTTCTTGTTAATCTCATTTGCTTGCCTCTTATTCACTGACTTTCCTTACACTTCTTGTATTTGTTCCTAACCTGGAGCATAATATTTTTTAATCATCCTTTTTATTGAATGACTTGTATCCTTCCAAGGATGACTTCAGGAAACAACCTTTTTTCTTTTATTCCAGCACTCCATGGGGGTCCATATGTTTTCTTGCTCTCTGCTCTGTGTGCTATTTTCCTCTCACGCGTCCCCACTTTCCGCTCTTCACGTGACTTCACCCCCAGCTCTATTGTCTCGCCTACGCCATCTAGCTCACCTTTCTCCCCATACTCCCACCTGCTCAGTGTCTTCCCAAAGATTAGCAGTGCTGACCCTTTATCTTCCCAAGCACCCCTCTGTTCCCCCATACCTCTCTGTGTCAATTTTATTCTATACGTTTCCATTTCGGTCCGCCCAGTTGTAACAGTTTGCTATTGGGCCCCTCCTTTCTCGATTACGCGCTTTTGCACACTTTTTTTCAAATTTACTGCTCAAGATAGAAGTCTGCCATCCAGTAAATATACAGTAAATTAAAAGTAAACAAAATGGCTGCTGAAGCATCATGATGCACACATGCGCGGTGATGCCTGTACGTCATAACACTAAGGCTGGCAATTTTGACTTTTTTTCATGTTGCCAATGCTATTCAGCACGATCAACATCAAGCATTTGTTTTCTTGTTGCCAATGCTGATCAACGTAAGCAATAAGCACTGGCAACAATGAAAAGTGGGGTGACGCTTTTTTGGAGATGAGGCCTGTTTGCTTTGCCAGTGTTTTTCAAATCTGGAGTCTGAGACATCTGTTACCTGAGGCATGTCTCTCTCTGAGGCCAGGACCATGGGAAACAGGTAAAACTGTGCTGTTTTAAAATCGATATTGGGGTCTATGTTACCTGAGGAACAGGTCTTCTGTCCAAAGCAATATAATTAAGGCACCAGTGTAACCTGGAAGATGACTATGTCACTTAAAGTCAGAGTCTGTGTCATATGTCTTACCTGGTTCTGCCACCTTACGCAGAGATTATGGCATTTTTGACACCTGAACTACTGTCTATAGCAAGAACTTGAGGGGCTTTGCTTTCTGAGCCACAGTTCTGCTGTCTGAAGAAAGACCTCGTGACACCTGTGACATGGGCTAGATGGGATTTTTTAAAGCATGGACCTGTGACATCTTTCTAACTTGAAGGATCGTGCTACTTTTCAAGCATGACCAAAACACATGCAAACTGACTGACAGCTTTGCTGCGAAATCTAAAACAAATCTGTGCTGCCTAAAGCTTGTCCTTGAGTGTACACATTGACAAAAGACCCCCTCTATCCTGAGGGCAGACTCATTTTACACTGACACCGCCATCTTGACACCTTAGATCCACCAGCCGCGGCCCGTGCAGGTAAGATCGGTGGGGCCGGGTAGGGGGATTTTGACGGACGATGAGCGAAAATTAAATAAATAATCAATTTTCCCTTGTCATTGTCTGTATAAATCCCCCCCCCCCCGGCCCACCGCCCTTACCTGCATGGGCCACGGCTGACATCCACCCTCAGGTCCTGGCCTTGGCGAATATGCATGGGCTTAGCACTGTAACCCTGAAAGTCATACCTACAGGCGGTCAGTGTTACAGCTTTGTTGGCTGAGTTATGCTTGTAACATAACAGAGAGAGTGTACGGAAACGGCTAATGAATAATGGTCCTTTAATCAAAGTTTGAGAGAAGAGAGATCGTCCATCAGAAGGGGGGATGATCTCAGATGCTGCACTGAAATCTAAAGGAACCACGTTTGTCAGCATCAGCGCACAAGAGGTGAAGCATTCACCAATCCAATTTCTGGATGAAAAGTGAGGATTGCTCCCTCTATTTAAGATTATCCATGTACAATATTTGTTTTATCCTTTTATAGTACATATACAAATATCAAAGTTTACCAAAGCAACATAAATCCTGGCCACCTTTACTTCTTCTTTTATACCCATATAACATGTTTATATTTTTAAACAATTATTTTTACTTTACTGAAATGTTCGCGTCTGGGTAAGAAGTAACATAATAGTGTTTTGTATACCACTGGAATGGGAATGCTCTTCTAAAACTCGAGTAGGTATTTGCAATACAGTCCAACGTGTTCCTTTGTTCCCTGTAAAAACAGATTTTTTTAAAGGGATATGTAAAATTGGCCATCACTGCTCTTCGATAAGCTGTTTTTCGTACACATCTATGACACCACAGTATGAGCACCACAGTCTTTTACATATGAAGAACAACACTACATTAGACGATGGTACATCACAAAAATAGGATGTTATCTAAAATGTCTTCAAATGTCTCCTTTTTGTCGTGTTGACATAAGGCTGCCACACCAATCGCAGTGATGGCAGCGTTTTCCAAGCGAGCGCTGGCTCCCCAGGAAGTGGGAGGAGCCACGAAGTGGGAGGAGCGAAGGATAGGGTAGAAAGGGAGGGCAGGGCCGGCTTTAGGGCAGTGCGACTGGTGCGGCCGCACTGGGCGCTGACCTGTGGAGGGGGCGCTGACCTCGGGGGGTGGAGGGGTGCTGTGTTTAGCAATAACTTATGATTGGAGAGATGAGGGGCTCTTTTGATGGGTGGTAGTGAGAGAATCCGAGGAGGCGGTCATTGGTGTGGGGGCGCCAAAAATAATTGTCGCACCGGGCGCCACCAGCGCAAAAGCCAGCCCTGAGGGAGGGGCAAGCACCTGGGCGAAGTCGCGCTGCTGCATCGGTAGGCCAAATTCATGCAGCGTAGGAACTAAGAATCAAACTTCCTTTAAAGCACCGAAGTGTCTGTTCGACCCTGAAAACCTCACACTTTACACCCATCCAGAGATAGCAGTTAACTTATTATCCTTTCCAAAGTTACATGTTTAGAAACTGTGCTGTTCAATGCCAATAATTTTTTTTTTGCAGATTTATATAGCGCGAACTCGACCCGAAGGTATTGGAGCGCTTTACACGAGCACCGGTTACATTACACAAGGACACATTCATTTTTTTTCTTTTTGGTAGGCACGGAAAGATTAAGTGATTTGCCCAGAATCACAGGATGTGGACGCGAACCCGAGGCTCGAACCTTGGTTTCCCGCACCAAAGTCGGCAGCTCTAGCCGTCAGACCACATCCTCTCCTCTACATCCCTGGACTGAAACATGCCTCACGAATAACTTTCTTTGCATTCTTAAGTAGTCAACTGGTCAGCTAAAACCAACCTTACCTAAATAAATCAAAATCCGGTATTTGAAAGCGCAAACTACTCACCCCTAAGGGTCTCAAGGCGCTGGGGGCCGCTGAGAAGATTAAGTGAGCTGTTGCCCAGAGTCACATGGTGCTGAGCCGAGCTGCCACCGGTGCAAGGGATCGAACCGCGAGCTCTGTGCTCCAGAGTCAGCCGCCCTGGCCGCTGCGCCACACTGCTCCCTTAACAAGCAAGCATTGGCAAATGCAATAGGTTTTTCCTATGTGATTAATAAGTTTTTTGTGTATAAATTTTAGCTTTGTGAGCAGTTGTGCAATATAAGTTAAAGATACTCCGTAAAAGTAATACACTTATAAATATATATATACATACACATAGGACGACAAAACTTAAGACATTACACACTATTTACAAATGTTCTTAATATAAAATACCAATTGGTAACTATCATTTCATCTCATTAGAAATTATTCTTAACTAATAATTTTAGCCTCTTTATATTCAAGTATTGATACCTAACAGATGCGTACAAAAAGAAAATGATACTAAAGAGATCAAGGGATGAGAGTTAATGATCAAAAAATAGAGTGAAACGACAACAGAAAAGAAGTAAAAATCACGTGACTCCAATTATTGAGGACACCCAGGGTTGTGAACTATCAACGGAAACCGAAACAGTTATTTTAAAGGAACCATAAGAGGGAACCATATTCCCATTCATATAGTCAAACCATGCATATAATACCTACCAAGTTAATGTATGATAACGATATTAATCGAAGGATTTCAGTCACCCAGAAGGCAAAATTATGGCGCACAAATAGACATCCGTCATTCAATATATCTATGTTAAAGAAAATGGATGGGTTAAAATTCCCCAAGATTGAGCAGACCACTAAAAATGTAGAAGTTAGTATAATGTCCAATACTCACTATGTATCAAAGCGATTATTAATGCCTTGATCCAAATAAAAAAGGAAAGTAGGTATATGATGACTCCCAGTTATTAATTCTCTATCCCTATTCAGGGTTTCAGGAAATATACAACAGTTTTAACATCATTTAAGATGACCGACCTGTATTTGCAAAAAAAAAAAAATGTTAATGTGCACTTGAAAGAGAGCACTACTTTAGCGTATACGTAATCTTATGAGGTAAGAAAAAATATAAACAAAACAAAACATAGAAATGCCCTACAGCTACGTAACAGCATCAATAACCATTGCAAGTGAGAAGTCAATATTGATAAAAAGAAATAAAAAACACAATAATGGGGCGGTCTACTTAGTCAAAACCGACAACCACTAAAACCAAAGAACTCACAAACCCTATAAGTGACCTACACCGGGATGAAGGGGGGAGTACCCGAGTAGTCATGAAATCAACAATAACTAAATTCAACACTTGGTAAGATATAATGGCTAATCCAAGTATTAAATCCCCCCTAGTTAGGAAGCGACATCAAACATGACAAAATACAAAACGGGGACACGCTATATACCACATACTCATCTGCAGTAATAAGTCATACTCCAGGCGAGCAACGCTACTTGCACAAACAACCCCCATTCTAGTGTGTATCCCTCAGAGCCGAGCATCGACAAAGCCACAACAAAACAAATCGGCATTACATGGCTTACCGGGATCAGTCGGGGCAGTCCTCCCAATAGGGGAATCGAAGCATATGTGGCGTTGTTTTGAAATGTCTTAATATACCCGCGCTCATTTACATTCATCAGAAACAGCTGTGAGTACTATAAGGCTGACAGCGTTCCGTGATCCATAGCGGCCGCCATCTTGTAACGGTATATCCCATGTGTAAGTCTACACTGGTATTTGGCAAGTTAGTAATTTAAACATAACAAAAAGGAAACCCAGCACAACGCATTGTATAAATTGAGAGTAATTTGATATCAAAACGCCGATGAAAATAGCAAAGGTGCTAAAAAAATATTTTTGATTCACCGTTACATTTTGCTACTTATAAATCGAAAACAACATATAAATCGAAAACAACATATAAACGACACCTTAAAAATGCTATATTTGTTACTCAAATCTTAGTCAATAAACGATAAGAGCCATAACGAGGTGTCATATAAAAAGAAAAAGAAAAGAAGACCCGGTTTCGTTCGAATTATCGGATCTAATACGGCCGCCATTTTGTACTGATATATCTAAAGGAGACGGACTAATCATGCAAAGTTCTAACCAAAGTTCCAAAACTTTGACGTCCCTTATATTGTATAAGTATGTATTAACTAACGATCTAGACGTCAAAAGCAATTCTTTATCCTGCAGGGGAGGAGAATATTAGACAGGATGAAGATCCTTATAGGCGAGCGATATGCCAACAAGGAAAATACATTTCCAATTCAAATAATGAGGGAAAGAATATAAGCATAGATTCCCAGAATACATAGCACAAGTGCTGGATTTCGCCATGATCGATGCAACATAAACAAAGACAAAGTCAAAAACAGAGTGCAAAAGTAAAGAAAATAAAATAAAAATAAAAATAAGAAGAGATAGTAAGGAGAGACAATAACAAATGATTAGAGAAGAAAGTACATCCAACATCTAGAAGTGGTATTCCGTCTAGATGGAACTAAAGAAAATACATGATATTATTCATATGAAGGACAGTCTGATATTTAAAATACCATATCTTTTTGTTAAAATCCCACATAGGTCAATTTCCCAGTTCTTTAATCATGACCAATAACCAAAAGAAACAGGACATATGAAATTACAGTAGAAGTGGTTCAATACATCATAATTACAGGGCCTTATCTGGGGCATTTGGATAATTATAACCCTCTAAAGAAAATAGTGCATTTCATCATCGTTGTTATGTCCCATTTCAATACATCGAAGTTTACATATCCAACCTGCCTCGTTTTTTCTCAGCATTAATTCCCTATTTCCTCCTCTCGGATGGGGTGGGACATGATCAATGCCTATGAACCAACATTCTTCATCAGTTCCATGATTTTCCTGCATGTGATATGTTAGTGGATACCTGTGGTCACCGTTACGTATGGCCCTCACATGCTCTTGGATCCGCATTTTAAGTGGTCTTATGGTGCTGCCCACATAGATTTTATTGCACGGACAGCCCAGAATATATGTAACGTACTGAGTCTTACAATTGATCATATGGTTGATACTATATGTACGATTGGTATTAAAACAAAAAGTTTTTGTTTTATTTTTCCCAAGTTTACACACATTGCAATCACCACACGTGAAGAAACCTTCAATTTTGTGGGGCAGCCAAGAAACTGTCTTTGGCGTGGTTATATAACTTGGGCATAAAATATTCCTCAGGTTCTGTCCTCTTCTGTATGTGACCTTGGGTTTAGAGGTCACAAATTCTTTGAGAGTGGGAATTTCCCGTAATAAGTGCCAATGTTTGCATAGCACATTATATACTTTACTGCTGCGATCATTATACTGTGTATTGAAGGCCACATACGATGTTTTATTCCTTTTTTGGTAATTAGGCTTAAGGGTATGTTGCCTAGAGGTTCTATTTATCCTTTTGTGTGCCCTCTCCACAATGTTTTTATTGTAACCCCTGGCAAGAAAGCGGTGTTTAGTCTCCTCGATATACTTATTACAAGTAACATCAGTGCTACAATTTCTCCGCATGCGAACCATTTCGCCATACGGGATATTATTGATCACATGGTGGGGGTGGGCGCTATCAAAATGTAGGGTACTATTGAAAGAAGTGCTTTTGCGATGGGTCATACTCTGGACACAATTGTTTTCCACATATAAATTTATTTCCAGGAATTTAATTCGTTCCTTACTGTATTCGATGGTAAGCTTTACATTATACGGGTTCTCATTTAAGTAAGCAATGGTACTCCAAAAGATCTGGGGCAGGTCCATCCCATAGCATAATGACATCATCGATGTACCTGCCCCAGAAAATGATGTGTTCCATCCAACGGGCCGCGCGCCGGCCCCAGGCATGCTCCCGCTCATACCAGCCCATAAAGAGCCCGGCATAAGCGGGAGCAAACCTAGAACCCATCGCGGCGCCCTGTATTTGATGGTACCACTTTGAGTCATGTAAAAAGAAGTTTTTTTACAGAATAATATCGGTCATGTCCATCAATACTTGATTATGCATATAGTGATCCGCTGATCTCTGACCCAAAAAGCACTCCAAAGCTTTAGCTCCAAATTCCTTTTTTATACAAGTATAAAGGCTAGTAACATCCATGGTTACAAAATAAAGGTTCTCAGACCAAGGTAGCCCATCAAATTTAACAAGGATGTCCTTACTATCCTTGATGTGGGCTGGTAAGTTTTGTACCAGAGGTTGTAAAAATTGATCCACATATTCAGAGAGCCTTTCTGTTGGAGAATTAACCCCTGAGATAATGGGACGTCCGGGGGGGAAAGGTCCCTCTTTGTGGATTTTTGGAAGTACATATATACAAGGTGATGTTGGTTCCTTAACCAATAGGTAATTGTATTCAGCCTCACTTAGAAGCCCACTCTCCCGCCATTCCACCAACCTCATATTAATGTAATTGCTAAGTGCTTTGATAGGATTGTCAGACAGTCTAGTATAACATGTTGTGTCTGCTAGTTGACGGTTGATCTCCTGAATGTAGTTTGTCCTATCCATAATCACCACATTTCCCCCCTTATCCGCCTCCCGTATGACAATGGAGGTGTCAGATTTTAATTCCTTTAAAGCCTTATTCTCTACTATGGTAAGGTTCTTAGTGATTTTATTTCGAGATGCGGATCTGTCTAAAAATTTGTGGAAGTCCTGTGTGACTTTCTCCCTAAATTGATCGATGTTTGAGTGTGTTCCTACCGGGATATATTTGGATCGGGTTTTTAGACCACTATCCATTTCAACATCTTCTATGATATTAAGTTCTGCTCTGATAACCTCAATATCAACCGGCATTTCATATTGTAACGACATCATCATCTGTAACATATTCACATCAGATACAGTATGCGAAGGTACTGTACATTCATCCATATTTCTAGTACATAATGATGGATTACGGGAAAAATGATCTTTAAGCTTTAATAGTCTAACAAATTTGAACAAGTCCACAAAGATATCAACATCATTACCCAACTGGTTTGGGCAAAAACCCAAACCCTTACTCAATACAGACAACTCATTTTCTGATAAATTTTTACTAGCCAGGTTGACAATCATCAATTCTTGTGAGGAACTCACTACAACATTATCTATTCCTTCTTGTCCTCCCACTTCTTGGATCTGGTAGCCCTTGTGAAATTCTCGTTCCTTGCTTTTTTGTTTTTGTTTATATTCCTGCCATCTCCTGCCCCCCCTTCTTGTTTTTGAACTTTTGCTGTTGTTTTTGCTCCTATTTTGAATCTCTCCATTTCTAATAAAAAAGTAGAGCGCCCTTCCACCTCCACCACACCTGTAGCCTCTTCTATTTGAACCGAGCTTGCTACTGAGGATAAAGAGGTGACGCTGCTGGTAGAGGTAAGTTCTAGGGTATCTTCACGCTGTCTCTTGCCCTCTCCAGAGACTTTGATGTTATCATATTTATGAGCAAATGTGTAAACTCTTCCTTCCCTGTAATCCTTATCATCACGTTTAATTTTTTTAACCTTTTTATCACGTAAGTAAATCTGATAATCATCTAAGATTTTGTCTAAGATCTCATAATTCTTTTTCACTATTTCTCTTAGGTCTGATGTCGCAATTTCTTTCTCTAATTCTTCTATTTCCTGTTGTAAGTTGAGGCATTTCTTTTCTGCATTTTTAATTAGGATACGCATCATGTTAAGTGAGGCATTGCGAAGATTTCCCTCCCAGTCCTTGAGAGATTCCTGGTCAAGGTCCTCAAACGTGGGGAATATTAAAATTCTAAGCCCTCTTGGGATTTTCTCATTCTCCATGTATTTTTCCAAGGTGGTGCCGTCCCACCACCTGGACATTTCTTGTTTTTTTAATTTCTCAAATTTTTTAAATTTTGTTTTTAGGCCCTCCGACTTAGGAGCATTTGTTGACAGGCCTCCTGTTTTGATACTATTGGAGAATAAGTCCTGGGCTAATTCTTGTCGTCTATCCTTAAAATTTGGCATTCTCAAATTTTATGACAAAAATATATATAATCTAGATCTCAAGGGCAGGTCAGTGCTTGTTGGGAAGTTAATTTTGAAGAAAAGGAAATGGACAGAGGAACCCCACAGACTTCAGCACCTAACCCACTGTCACTGTGTGATTCCCATACAGGAATATAACAAGTTTTCTTCCAAGTTTCTTCTTTTATTTTCAATGAAATCTTTAAAACATAGTCCAGGTGATTTGAGTCCTATGTGTATGTATATATATATTTATAAGTGTATTGTGTTTGTTGAATTGACAGCCCTGAGGAAGTCCTTTTGATAAGGACGAAACGCGTCGGCTGTGTCTCAAATCACCTGGACTATGTTTTAAAGATTTCAATGAAAATAAAAGAAGAAACTTGGAAGAAAACTTGTGGACATGAATTTTATAAAATTCTTTGTCTAAATTGTTATGTGGTGCACCTGTGCTATTTTGTTGAAATTGTTATATTCCTGTATGGGAATCACACAGTGACAGTGGGTGTTTTGTTAGTGTGCACCCACCTTTCTGGGTAGTTCCAGATTATTTACATATATATTAGGGATAGTGGGTTAGGTGCTGAAGTCTGTGGGGTTCCTCTGTCCATTTCCTATACTCCGTAAAAGTGTTATGACTTGCTTATTGAGAAAGGCAATATATTGTCAGTAACTGATGATAATATAAAGCGCTCCTCTACCTTCGGGTGATGTTGGTGCTTTATAAAACTGACCCTAAAATAAAATTGTGAAAAGCAGGTTTAATTGCGGAGGCGATTAGTTACCTGTGTGCTTGTATGAAGTAACTGGTGGTAATATAAAATGCTCCTGGCCCTTGGGGTGAAGATGGCACTAAATAAAAGCGCACCAAAAATTAATTTAAAAAAAACATGTTACATAGCAGCGCTGTAACATGTTTTTTATTTGATTAATTAGATTTTTTAATTAATGTTTTCTCACTGACTAAGGAATCGCGAAGGGTTCTGGTTTTGTTGTAGGTTGCGCTACAGTTTGATACTTAATAGGCATAGTACTGACTGCTTTTCCTATTGTTTGTACTATTAATATCTTTTTTGCCAGGAATGGTGGATGTTCTGCTCGATTCAGAATACTGAATGTGATCTAGTGTATGTGAAGGATAAATGCAATTAATGTACTGGTTAATGCTTTATTGACCTAAAAGAAAATATGACAAAAAGATTTAAACAAAAAAAATAACGGTCCGTCTCGTATGTAGCTGTTTCTCTATGTATGAAGTAGTATGTCTCTCTTTGTGTGCATGCACATCTGTCTACACGTATCAGTATGTCTATGTATGCATGTATGCCCATCTGCGAGTAAATGGCTGTGTTAATCTGTGTGTGTATGTATGAGATGTTATACAGATTTGTATAGCGCAGTATCACCCGGGAGGGTATCCTGGCGCTGTTCGTACTGTTCGGTGTGCCTCTGTCAACGTATATACATGGCTATAAAATAAAAAAAATTAAAAATAATCTGCCTCTGCTTTACTCTCTGTGCAATGCACTTGTTTATTTAGCTCTATGTATTTATTTTTGTGTGGGGCCATCTTTGTTTTCTTAACCTGAAATGGAAGCTCTTTGTTCACCGTCAGAGTCCTGTTCATAGGCACGTTTTTAAACTCATTGTCACACCCAGTTCACCCCACCCAGAGAGGATTAACAAATTCTTCACAGTGCCTTTTATGCGTGCATGTCCATCAAGCTCCTGTTGTGTTGTGTGTAAAAAAGCATGTTACAGAGCAGCACTGTAAAATGTTTTGTATTCAATTAATTTTTGGGGCGCTTTTATTTAGCACAACTCAGAACCCGAAGGTATTGGAGTGCTTTACATGAGCCCCACTTACATTACACAGGAACACTTTAATTTTTAAAAACATGTTGCACAGCAGTATCAGCTGCTGTGACTTGCACTTAAAAATAAAAAAGCCCTATGATGTGCTCAACGCTGGCCGCATCATAGCTCTTTTTAAAAAAAAACTTTAAACCATGTTGTACAGCAGCTAGCGCCACTTTGCAACATGTTTTAACAAGCACATGAAAAAAGGAGCTGTGTGGCAAGTGTTGATATATTACCATATGGCCCGGGCAGTATTTACAGACTGCATTTGTTCAGAGCAATATTTTACAGCTCAAATATAAATCAGTAGAGATCTGTCGGACGCGCTGATTGCAAACTCAATGCCCTGCAGGTGCGAACCACGGTGAGAGCTTTCAGCCATTCATCCTTCTAAGGTCAATCAAATAAATATGCAGTGCACTATTTCAGATTTACTTTAACAGTATTTTATTTAGCAGTTTAGATTTTTTTGGGTGGGCAGGGAAGAAAGAGGCGCAGGCTAACATTGGTTTAACAAATGCTACTGCAGGATGAGGGTGAGCTTCCCTCCTAGCCCTCGGTGCCTCCGCTCACCGAGCCAATTGCCTTTAGAGGACATCATTAGAGGGGTCGGTGTGACGAGCTTCGGGTCGACTTCGCGCTTTATAAAACAGCAAACAAAAGAAAGCCTCTCCCCGCTGACTCTAGGGCGCCCTGTCCATGAGTAATGCAACTGGTGCATATGCAAAGCGCGCCGATACCTTCAGGTCGAGTTCGCGCAGTATAAAAATGCAAACAAAACAAGCACTGCTTTAGGAATAATTTAACAACAGCACTGCAGGAAGCAGTGCAGCAATAAAGCACATTTTGGTATTCTCTTCAGTGCTCCAAACTTATATCAGTTTTGTTCAATGTCCAGATGACGCTCAGGTTTACAGACAGGAAGTGCATGCCAGGGAGAAAATGAAACCACTGCCTGTCTGACCAAAACAACCGTATCCATCAGTGACAAAAAAACAAATTAAGAAATCTTTAAAATAGTGTTATTGAAGAGTATATTACGGATCTAAACAGGAATCCTACTGTATAAGCCCCTGAACTCTGGTGCCAACTGAAGCACTTCTGCTGGAGGTTTGGTGAAACATAGCAACCAGCAGGGCTGCCTACCTATTAAAAGCACCCGGGTTAATAATAATGAGACGTAGAAAAAGGGCACATTTTTGTCATGGGCAAAAAGTTAAGGAACACAAAAATGAACAGATATAACATACAGGGCGGGGATGCAGTCGTCAGCTCTGTTGGCAGTCTGCATTTATTGGCGATGTAGCAATGGAGCGCAAGGTTAAAAGGGCCCTATATGGCATAAAATAGAAATTAAAAAAATATTTTAAAAGAAATAAGATTTTGCTCAGCAGTTGTTTGGTGTACCTTTATGCATACTACAAGATAAACTTTTTGTCATGCTTTTCAAAATGTACTCAGGAACCGGGCAGATGTGCTGTGGCGCAAAGTGGGATCAGGTGCATTTCTGATTAATAGGATGCTCTCCCTCCAGACATGGGCCGATCAAATTGAGCGCTAGTATTGTCCTAGAGGGTTGGAGTGCGCGGCATCGCCACATGTCCCTGAAGATGTATTGCTGAATGAGCATCAGGGAGCAGTGGAGGGAGAAAGCAAAAGAGAGAGCGTCGAGGAGAGGAAAAATGGGACAAGACACAAAACACATGCACTCAAATAGAAAACGGAAAAATTATAATAAAAGCCCCAGGATGGAGAGTAAGAACATTTCAAGTCAATGCGGTGCAAACACATGCATCCATATGGAGTGTGTGGAAGCAAGTAAAATAAACAAAACAAGCAGGATGCAAAAAAAAAGATGGCCGGCTTTTGAATGCATCATGGAATGCATTTTGATTGTGCGTTCAAAAGGAGTGTCATCCATCTTGTATGCTGATCTTCTCGATTTGAGCAGAGAATGTAGCATAGGGGCTAGAGCGGCGCCGACCTTGAAGCTGAGGAACAGGGTTCGAGTCTAGGCGGGAGGGTCAACATCCTGTAATTCTGGGCAAATCACTTAATTCAACTGGTGCTCATGTGAAGCGTTCCGATACCTTCACTTGCTGTCTAAAATTGATCAAATAGAAGAATGAACAGTGGGTGGGGAAACACGCGTGCTTATGAAATGCGTGCAGCCATGGGGAGATTAGCTAAAGGGCAGAGGACAAACAAAACAAGCACAGGGCGCTGTGCAGGCAAACGCTAAAAATAAAAAAGTTTGATAGAGCAGATGAAAAGGAGTACTTAGGCCATGGGTACACTGACAAGAAAAACACGCTAAGACAGCAGGGAATGGTATGCTACAACCAATAGAAATGGAGGAAAAGTAAGTGGCAAGCACACAAATGAATGAAAAGTAAGGGTGGGATGTAAGCCCCTTTTAAGATTTATATTAAATACAATAGATTTCACAAGCATAGTGCAAGCGCTGTGCAGACGAAACCTAAAAAGACAGGAAGCAGAAAAGAGACCTACAGTCAGCATGCGGAAGGACAAGTTACCATTCAATTCTGAAAGGTGTTGATTCTTAATGAGTCATTTTTTGTTCAACTTGTGAAAAACAAGAAACTCCTTTTTTTATTTTATTTTTTATTTACAAACTGAGCGAAGATGTGTTGGGAAATTGGGAAAGCTGGAGATTGCTGGGTGAAGCGAGAGTGGGCGCACTGTGAGAGCACATGGAGTGTGATAGTGGACAGGAGTGAGAGAATATGAGAAGGTGAGAGAGGGCACATTGGCCAAATGCATGGGTAGGGTGAGAGAGTGCATGGAACCAAAGAATGAATAGGATGGTAGTTGTTTGAGGGGGTGACAGAGTGAAGTACTGGGATGCGCAGAAATAGGACGAAGGAATGAGAGGTGAGGAGAGCAAGGTGGTCAGGTGATATCTGAAATTCAGCAAAGCAGTCTGCATATAAAAGCAACAGAAGTGACCGCATATCTATTTTGTTGTTTTGTGCAGCACACAAATATTTCACTTTTATTTATGCAGTTTTTTTTTTATTTCGCCTCATCTGAAAAATGGGGCTTCTAAAAATAAGGATTGGCACCTACAATATTCTACTGTGAGGCCACTGGCTCCGTGGCAAAAAGTTTGGATAAATGCACGTGAGCCAGCATTTTATAACTCCGACCCTGGGTGAGACTCATGTATTAATTAGAAGCCAGAAAATAACACAGCATATTATGACGGTGACCCGAGGTGAAATCCAATGTATGTCCATTGCAAAGTCAAAATAATACTGTAACTGTATCATTGGGGGAGCTCATCATGCTATGACCAGGGTGTGTGAAAATTTGATTTTCCAACAAGAAATTGAGAAAATCACATGAAATTACAAGAATGGTGCAAATGTGATTGCTAGAATCTGGCATGAAATTTTCAGCAAGAGTATATTTTGCGCAAAAAAAGTTACATAAGCTGCCTGTAGAATATGGTTTGAGCAGAAAACGTACCTTGAGAAGAAACTTCTCAAACCAGTATCTCCCGCAAGCAAAAGATGATGTAAAATTGCAGAATGCAAAATTTCATGAATTCGGCATATTTTTGCATAAAGGCACAAATTCTGTAAATGTTGCAAGAGTAATTAACATTTCACAGAGGTCTAGATACGATCCAAACAGACTATTAAATGCATAAAACATTTATGTAACACAAGGGGAGAGTAGCATGCTATAACCCCTATAATAGGTTAAAGTAGCCCAACTGCCATAAAGGGGTTAAAAAGGCACGAGGGACTAGCTGAAAATAAAATGCAAGCTAATAAAGCAAAAATAAATAAAGAGAAGACAAAAACATAATAGAATTCCTCGAGTGTTCATTCATTAGGATGAGTGTGTGCACTTCAGTCTGAAAATCCAGGGCGCAGCGACTACAATCGCTCATTTCGAGGCCCAAGTGCTTCCAATTGCACTCAATCTGCATATTTTGAAGCAGCAATGCATCCGCTACTGCCAAGTGAAGATGTTTTCATAAATCAGGATTCACCACACGTCTCTGTTTCCTGTGCTTATTTTAATCTATTAGATCTTTTTCACCCAATCAGTGCCCCCCTTTTAAAAATGACACATACACATTTCAAGTACAGGTGAGAAGGCATTATAGCTATAATTCAAAAACTAAAGACACTAAAATTACTCAGTCATGTTTAGCTATACTACACCTCCTAACAGCACTTAAAAGCACTACAATGGTTGCCGATTGAGGCAAGAGTCAAATTCAAGACACTCTGCCTAAGCCACAAGGCCATACACGGCAAGGGCCCCGGCAAAATCAGAGATCTGGTATGTCTATATGCCCCGAATAGAAGCCTTTGTTCTGGCACTGAACGGTTATTTAAAACAGCCAGAATCAAAAGAGCCAGATGGGGTGGCAGATCCTTTACACACCTGGCACCCAAGCTATGGAATGCTATGCCAAGGGAGTGTAGATTTGTGGAAGCTGAACCTATTTTCCGAACAAAGGTTAAGTAAGACCTGGCTCTTTACTCAATATCATTAACCTCCCATGGCTTTAGGATTGGTTTGCTCCGCTAGTGCTGGGAAGCCCTTGCCAGCCATGCGCTCTATAAATACCCTAAACATAAACACTTGACATTGCAGATGACATCACAAATAATGTAGGGCCCTATTACAAGTTTGGCAGAGTGGGAGTGGGCTGCCACACGACCGCCCCGCTCCCATATGCCAAAAAGGGCTCCCGACAGCCCTCCAGATTACGAGTTTCGGTCCTTTGGCATTCCCACGGCGGTGCCTTTCAAAAAGGGGGACTTCAAAGCCCGTTCCTGCACGGCATGGATTGTGAAGTCCATGCAGACAGGGAGGCACACCATGTGCACCCCCTGCATGCATCCCATGGGCCTAAAGGAAAGAGAGGGCCCTGAAGGGCCCCCTTTTTTCCCCACTGCCACCCTTTGCAATGTGGGCTCACAGCCGTGGTTAGGGTCGCACTGAGGAAACTCGTAATATGCTTGGAGGTGCTGCAGAAGCACCCTCAAGAATATTGCTGTCTCAAGACTGCCGCACCAGCGCCAGGGATTGATGATCCCTGGCGGCTGCGACGGTCCAACCGCCAAAGTTGTAACACGGCGGTCGGACCAACGGTGCGCACTGCCACCACTGCGCCACCCCGGGTTTGGCGGTCATCAGACCGCCAAACTCGGAATCAGGCCCACAATCAATTACATTACTTGTGGTATCACATCGGATAACAAACAGTCATCACGCAGCTTCCGCACAGACACTATCGGAAAAACATATGTAAATCCACTGACAACATGTCCTGAAACATTACATAGAGACTAAAGCCTGTAGTACCATCGTCAGCAGCCAGGTGCCCTCACTGCATTTATATAAACAAGAAAAGCAGCTACAGCCCCACTCACAAGTGGAAAATATCCCAATCGACATTAAATGCAGATGTAGGGCTACAGGTAATGTCTAGCAACAGGATGTCAGTTACATACAAATGAAGGACTCCTGCAGAAACACTCTGACTGTACAAACACCCTTACAAACTTAAATGCAAATGTAAGACTGTTGTATCAATGTCAGTAACGAGATGTCCTTTCTGAGAATTTAAGAAGAAGAAATGCTGCTGCAGCTGCACTCTGAAGCTCATTCTGCTGTGCTTCCAATCACTAGTAACAGATATGCCCACAGACATTAAATGCAGATGTAAGTCCACTGTCAGCAACTCTGAATGATCGATTGGTGCAGTTTTACTCTGATGTGACAAATATCATCATAGACTTAAATACAAATGTAAGGTATGAGTGCCATTAACTAAACACATTTGCTGCAATTATATACAGAAGAAAGGCTGCTGCAGGTGCACTCTGAATGTAGAGACAACCTCACAAATGTAAATTCAAATGTAAGACTGCATTATCAATGTCCGTAACTAGATGTCCTTCCTGAGATGGCATAGAGAAGAAAGGCTACAGCTGTTGCAGTCTGAAGTAATACATACCCTTACAGACAATGTAAGGAGAAATAAACCTGAGGTCACTAACAGCAATTAGTTGTTCTCCTTGAGATGATCTAAAGGAAAAAAGTTTCTGCCCGCAGACAATGACAGCAAATGAAAGGCAGCAGTCGGATGTATGTGATTTATTAGAAAAACAATTTCATTGAATACCATTACTGAGAAATCATTTCACCTAAACTGTTTAACGGAATTGTAAAGACTCTGCAGAATAAGTTCGCCTCTGCCAGGTGATGCCCTGAAAGGCTGGGGCCATTGGCCACAGTCCACTCTGCACATGCCTCCAAACCTCTATGTGCACAGGACCTGTGGCTTGAAGTATATCAGGGACAACCAATAGTATAACCAAGTGCCATGCTTATGTGGGAAATGTGTAAGTGCAAGTCATGAAAGCAAACACAGCAGTAACAACATTTGTCTCACATTTAGATAAAGTAGGTGTAAGGTACACACACAAAAATGGACACATGTCCATAAAACTTTCTACAAAGGTAAGACAATTTAACACCCTCCATGTGTGGATAAACAAATAACTAACTTGCGCACATCAAACACATATCCAACCTACATCATGGGGAGAAGTGCAAGCTAAATGATGTTGATATTGGCCAAGCCAAGCTGAAATACCATATAAAATACCACCCAAAGCAATGTCAGCCCCAACTGGAATTCATCCCACATATCCATCCATTAAACATTTCCCCTTGACTTGTGTGACTCCAGCACTGGTTCTAAGGTCAGATCATACTAAACACTTCAAATGGATCATCAATCAGGGTGACACAAACACAACTGTAGTCACACAAGTATCCAATAACATCAAATACTTTGAACAGTAATGGCAGGACTAATGTGTTCTAAGCCAAGCAAAGTGTTTTATTTCTCCAAAATAAACACATGGAGTAAACCAAAGGCCAATGGCCAGTCCATGGACATATTGTGTGGTCCAGCACACTGCTGTGCAACTAAACTTGCCAATCATGACACCACCAGAAAAACCTCCCTAGGAAGGGGCCTCTAGTGGGCAGTCCAGGCACCTCAATGATCTTATTTGGGAGGGATGGGGTTGGTATTGGGAGGGGTGGGTTTGGTTTTGTGAGGGGTGGTCCTGACTTTGTGAGGGGGTGTCTTTGCTTTTGGGAGGGGTTTTGGTCTTCTTCTCAGGGGTCGTCTGAGTTTAGAGGTGGCGGGATCAGTTTTCTCAGTGGTGGGTTGGGATGTGGAAGGGGTTATTTTGGCTTTGGGAGGGGGGCTGGGGTTTGACAGGGGTATATGCAAGGCCAAATAACATTCTTTCACAGGGAAAATGGGCATGATGTTCGAGAGGGAGTAGGGGTTGGGAGGTAGAGGGAGTGGAAGTGTCAGGTGTGGGTGTGTTTTGTTGGTGCAGGGGCCTGATGTATCTTGTCTGTGTTTGGTAGGTGTCTGTTGTGTGGGTGAGTGCGGGCGTTTGCGTGTTTTGGCGGTGTGTGATGTGGACGTGCTGGGTATGCTCGGTTTTGTTGATGGGTCTGATGGTGCGGGTGTGGTGTCTGGGGGAATGCTGACGTGGTGGATGGGGGAATGCTGGAGTGCTGGATGGGTCTGTGGGTGCGGTTGTGGTGTCTGGGGGAATGCTGGGGTGGTAGATGTGTCTGTGGGTGCGGGTGTTATGTCTGGGGGTGTGTTGGGGTGGTGGTGAGGGGGTAAATGTCAGGTGCATGCTTCTGTGGTATGTGGTGTTTCTGTTGACTTGTGCTGCTTGGTGGTGTTGAAGTGTGTGCGTGCGTATGTGTGAGTGTGCTTGGGCCAGGCATTGGAATAGGGTATTTGGATTGGGAAGAGGCAGGAGATGAGGTGGAAGTTTGGGATGGGTGGAAGGCTGCCATGAGGGAGGAGGCTGGAGCCTGAAAAGATCTCTGTAGGCCAGACATAGCACTGTGGATGCCTACCAGGTAGGCCATCATCTGCTGAAGATGGCTGCCTTGCCCCTGGATGGCATTCAGTAGTGCCATCTGTCCTACAGAGATGTGCCTCAGGAGGTCAATAGCCTCCTCACTCAGGGCAGCGGGGTTACAGGGGCAGGGGCAGAGGTGCCTGGAGCGAAGGAGATGGCTCCGCTCTTAGGGCAGTGGGCCCAGCCAACTGGGTGGGGAGCAACAGGGAGGGTGGAGATGGAAGGGGGGGGGGGTGGCAGACAAGGACGGTGTGGGTACTGTTCCTGCGTGTTCTGCCACCAGTAGGGAGTGTCCACTGGAGGTTGACTTTGAAGATGATGACGTTGAGACTGCGTCCTCCGTGGCAAACCCCTCACCCTCTGGGCCACTGGCTCCCTTGGTGTCTGTAGGGTCACGACCGGAGTCACTGTGGCCAGCTGCTTCCCCAACAATGTTGGCCCTGTCTGCTCCACTTGCTTGGGATGATGCTGAAATGACATTTAAAATAGGTTTATTGCATATGCCAGAACACATTGGACTAAGAGCTTTGACCACAGAACATTACTAAAAAGCACAGAAGACTCCAGCTACAAGGTCCACTATAGTGGCTTCAACATTAGCATGAGCACATGTATGCATGCTACATGACCTGTAAAAAGTTGCCCACAGTGAAGTTGTCTCAACTCCATCCTCATGTATCTAGTAGGATACTTGATCACCTTTTATAGTTTGTCCCTTCTAGTATACCATAGTGACCTGATGTCATCAAATAGGATGGCACTTACAAATGCAACACAGGGCACTGCAATCAGCAAATGGTCAGATACCTATTACCACACCATGATGAAATGATGTGTCAAGTAATACAGCTATGTAGCAGAAATATGTGCAGTAAGTCTACCTGTCATGTCCTTCATTTGATCCTGACCAATGACACTGAGTAATGGCTTTGGGTATGTGTCACCCATCCACCCATGTGTACAGAGTCCTGTCTGTGGTAACACATGAACTGTATACCTATCACACATGAATATTTCCAAATACAGATTGGCCTGCACACACATTTGTGATGGAATCAGACCTCAACCTATGAAGAGACTTAGATCAGGAATGAAACAGTAGTGCAGATTATACCACAACAGGGAAAGGTACACATGCAAACATGTAGCCTCTTATGCTGATGGCACCAGTGACGTGTGCACACTCATGTTACTGTTGTATCACAGCGTACCAAAGGGAAGTGTTGTCCAGTCACTGCATATAAAGTGCACTATTTGCCATGTCACATGTAATAAGGCTACCATCACATGAGACACAGCAGTGAGGGAGCGTCATTACTGACACAATGAAGACAAGTGGCCTGTTTGGTACAGCTGTCACCCAGAACATCCAAGAACATGAGGTAATTAATGACTTTACTCAGCCACATGTCTGCTCAAGACAGTAAATTGGCAGTGGACTGAACTCTGCTGTGTTACTGGTCATAAGGACAATAGGCAAAGCACATAATCAAGCACCTACTACCAGACCTACACATTCAACAACTCTTCTAGTGTATTGGACATGAGTCACCCTCAATGTTGATGGGGAAATGGCTGCCTGTTACCAAAAAAGATGACAATGTAACATGTACATTTCTAGTCAGGACTTACCCCCTTGTAGCTGCTGTTGGGCCCTCAACTGCCCATCAAGCTCTGGGTAACCATCCGTAAGTGGGCCATTAGGGGGTTATGGGTGCCCTGTCCACGTTGGGAGGACTTCCCCAGCTGGACGACCGTGATCTTCCGGGATCAGCGCCTCAGGTCCTTCCACCTTTTCCTGAAATGGGCGGTACGCCGGCCATAGACCCCCAGGGTCCGCACCTTCCGGGCGATGGCTTTCCAAATGGCCCATTTCTGATGGGCATTGACCTGTATGGATCAAGAGATGAATAAACAGATTATCACTGCAGGTTTTTGGATATCTCTTTTGTTGAGACACAAGTTGTATACATCTAGCACAAGCATTAATCAATAGTTAACACACAACATGTGTAGTTCTCACATGCTGAGCACTACAAAGACATGAATACACACTTTTGTACTCCTATTTATAGAGCGGGGGGGGGACGGTAGGAGCTGATTGTTAGGTCCAGTGACCCTTGCTCCCGATTGATAACTAGTACAATAAAGGGAGTCACTGTTCCTTGTAAAGAGAAGTCAAAGAATGAAGTTTTGTCCTGTGCTACTCTATGTGTGGGGATAGTGTGTCCTCATCATGATGCCCTCACACACCCCGAAGGATGTCATGCTTCATCATAGGGCTTGTTGCTCCTCGTCGGGCCGGCGCTGCAATGCCCTACGGGTCCCCCGAAGGGTCTCTTTATCGGAGATCTTTTGATGAAGAAGCAGTATGGGTGCGTGCGTGTGAGTGGTAGTGAGGTCTCAAGTAGTGTTTATCTAAAAAATGACTGGAGGGGGAGTGAATACTATTTATTAAGGTGATCCCTCTGTCATTGTTAAAAGGTGTGTGGTGCTGCTCTGCGGATATTATGTCCCTCTGTAGCTAGATATACGTCTATAATAGGCGTATAAGGTGGTCGACATGTTTCACGCTCTTTGTGGCCTCAGGAGGAGATCCAAAGCGTTTCTTCAGGACCAAGGTAAGTTTAAGTCTCGCTAGCGGCCTGGATTTGACCTGTGCTGCTAGGTTAATGAGAGGGAGTATGGAGAGAGGCAGGCAGGTGTACCGGCACAGCTAAATGGGAGAACCCTCCCGACTGCCCTCACCAATCTCATGAGGTGATAATTGTATAAATAAGGGAGACGCTACTCTGGGGACATAATATCCCCAGAGCAGCACCACACACCTTTTAACAATGACAGAGGGGATCACCTTAATAAATAGTATTCACTCCCCCCCTCCAGTCATTTTTTAGATAAACACTACTTGAGACCTCACTACCGCTCACACGCACGCACCCATACGGCTTCTTCATCAAAAGATCTCCGATAAAGAGACCCTTCGGGGGACCAGTAGGGCATTGCAGCGCCGGCCCGACGAGGAGCAACAAGCCCTATGATGAAGCATGACATCCTTCGAGGTGTGTGAGGGCATCATGATGAGGACACACTATCCCCACACATAGAGTAGCACAGGACAAAACTTCATTCTTTGACTTCTCTTTACAAGGAACAGTGACTCCCTTTATTGTACTACACACTTTTGTAGTCATCTGCTGACTATCCTCAACCCTGGTCATGACCTACACTGACTAAGCCAGCCCACTAACATCATGTAGCCCAGGTCCATCCTACATTTACTGTGATGTGATGCGGCCTACTTAATGGGATATCATACTACATCTGATTGAGTTTGTGTGGTATGTATTACAGGACACACCTTTTGCCATATGTGGCACTGTTACAGGGATGACATCCACATACCATTGTATTTCTTGTTTGATTGGTTGAATGTAACAAAGCTGGTGATTCACATATCAAAATTTCTTCTGAAGTAACCAACTATATGCACTGTTAATGTGTCACACCTGCAACAAGCCTGTACAGTGCAAGCATGACTTATGGAAATGTGACAACAGACCTGTGGGAGTAAGGGGCCTGTCATAAGTAAATGACACACATTGACAATGTGGGTTATTGGAAAGAAGTATCAGGTCAGGGGGTTACCTCAGTCACCATTCCAAATGTAGTCCATGTAAAAGCAATCACAGCTACTATTGGTTCTGAAAACTCATTTTAGGAACATCCAAGGATCTGCAGGACTACCGGGAGATTGCTCTGTGCATCAGCAGTATTGTCACAGTAACTCTGCCCCAGTCTGAGCCATGGCCCAGACTGGGCACAACTCATTGTCAGGCCTTGCTATCTGTAGGCTGAGCATACTGATCCCACATGAACATCACATTTCCACCACTTCAATACATAAAAGTACATCTTAGGGCCATCCAATACGTGACCTCAAGGTTGTGCGGCACTCTGAAGGGGTCTGTGAGGTATAGCTAGCTTCCAGACAGCAGTTTAGCGAGCCCTGATCTGGGCTGAGTGATATGTGGGATTGTACACATAGCTAACATCATCCTCAACTGTTCATGCTGTAAAGGCTATACATTTGTTTGCACATTTACCATGATCTGATTAGTAAATATATCAAAGGTATCATTAAATGTATACATACATAGATACGTGCATGCACCACAAGTAGAAACTAGGGCTTATCACGAATCACAATGGTGATGTTAAGTACACAAAGTACAGTGCTCGACAATCCATTACACGATTGTCCTATGTAGGGACCACAAAATGTTACAACATTAATCTGAATTAACTCTGGGACTCAGAGGCACATTGTAGCCTGTGGGAATGGAAAGGATGGAGTTAAACAGAGTAAAATATGTATGTGAGATAGTTACCTGTTCCTCTGGTGAGCCATAGAGCTGGCCATGCAGGGGAAGGACCTCTTCAACTAGTTGCTCCAGCTCCTCTGGAGAGAAGGCAAGGGCCCTCTCACCTGCTTGGCCTGGCATGATTGCTCCCAGAGAGCTCCAGATGTTGATAGCAGCAGTGTCAGGAGGCAAGTGAGTTATTTTTCAAACCACAGCGTACATGCACGCCACATAAGCGGTCATCAGAGAAGACTGACACAGCCATTGGGCAGCTACCGTCACAATCACCGTTAGCCTATGGCTGTGTCCACTGTGGATGAAACCGCCAACCAAGCCATTGACGTTTGCTGGCGGCGGCAGGTTCTGAATGTCCAACATGCAAGGTCAGGCATCCGCCATTTTAGCGGCTGGAAGTATTGGTGACTGTGAAGTGCATCACCACCACTACAAACGAGTTGTAACATGTTTACAAATGTACTACTCCATTGTTCTGTCATTTCCTTTACACAAACATCTGTGTAGTCCGTTACTCTGCATAAACGCTGTGTTACCGCGGCGCACTGTACACCGCCGGTGAAGGTATTTTGATAAATATTTATAATATTAAGGTGCTCATGATATACATTTGTGGATGTATAATGTGCACATTTATGTTACTAACACTTGTGAAGACCACAATGGAGATTATAGGTGGATGTTGGACAGTAGACAATTATTATGTGAATAATGTTTAATGCTTTCTGAACCAGTTATGTTTTGTCACATGACTTTTGGCTTACTCTTCATATATGTTACTCTGGACGCTGTGACCGATGTTCAAAATTGTTTTCATTCTACACAAGGGTACCCTGGAAGAGGGAGGAGACGACAGCCTCCAGTGTATCGCCCATTTCCAGACCTTCAGACCATGGAAGAAAGGGATGTCATCAAGAAGTTTCGTTTGAATAGGCAAACAATACAGGATTTATGTCATTAGTTAGAGCCTGATCTTCTCCCTCAAAACACTAATCCCACATGTATCCCACCAACTGTGAAATTTATGTCAGTATTGCTTTTTCTGGCCACAAGTTCCTTTCAATACGCTGTGGCTATATCTGGTGGTATGTCACAACCAATGTTCAGTGGTGTACTACAAGACGTGCTTTCAGCAATGATGAGACACATTAACAGCTACATCCAGTTCCTCAGATGTGAGAATTTAGCCAATGTGAAGGTTGACTTCTATGGATTTGCTTGCCACCCACATGTGGTTGGAGCCATTGATGGCATCCATATTGCTTTAGTACCACCGCAAGTTTACAATAACAGCAAGCACTTCCATTCTATCAACGTGCAAGTTGTCTGCTTAGCGGATTTGTATATCTCAAACGTCTGTGCCTGGTTCCCAGGATCAGCCCATGATTCCTTCATACTGCAGAACAGCACCATACCCCAGCGGATCTCACAACTACTACAGGAGAGAGTCTGGCTTGTTGTCAAATATGATCTGTTATAACTTTGTGTGGGTAATGTCAGGTAGTAGAATCAGAAAGTGTGTAACTTATTGTTGCACTTATGTCTGTCTTCCATCTACGAGATTCAGCGTATCCCAACTGCCATGGTTGTTGGCACTACTGAGAAATCCAACTACACCAGGGGAAGTCCGCTTCAATAAGGCTCATGGAAGAACACTGCGGCCAGTGGCACAGGCTTTTGGGCTCCTGAAGGCCAGATTCAGATGTCTGGACAAGATTGGAGGAGCCCTCCTCTACTCACCCGTGAAGGTGTGTCAAATCACTGTGGCCTGCTGCATGCTCCACAACATCGCCCTGCGATGGAACATCTCTTATATTGCAGAGGATGGAGACCATGAAGTGCCAGCGGGTGAGGATCCTGAAATGACAAATGATGATTATAGTGGTGAAGAGGTAGGAGAAGGCGCGTCAAGATCTCATAGACAACTTCTTCTCATGAGTGTAAGTATGTTGTGACATGTCATGACTTTGACTGTTACAGCAACTCTTGTAGTGATGATGAGAGGAGCATGTTAAGGGAAAATACTAGGAAGGTAAAGCTCTGGAAAAGCCTTGTGAAAGGTGTTTGTGGAGAAAGGTTTTGGCACATGGTCATTTTGGAAGTCTTGGTTTGTTTGGCTTTGATTTTTGTCATGGACTGTGTTCTCCAGATGTTGACTATGTGAATTGTGTTATATGTATTGTTTAATAGCTAATCTCTTTGTTTTTGGTCTGTTTTAGGTACCTTCACCATGACATCTTCATTTGGACATTTCAGAGTTGTGATATTAGCAGGTAAATTATGTCGTTTGGAAGTACCAAGGGACGTGGGTTGTTCCTGGGAATGTCTGTCATAGACTTTGGGTGTACAAAACCAGTATCAAGACAGCTTGCACAGCAAGTGGATGAAAGTAATGAGTAATCCATTGGACTTGTTCCTTGTCATGCTCCTTGTTGTGTGGTGGTCCTAATGCAATATGTGTGCCATCATATGCTCCAACAAAATGTTGTTGTGGGGCCACATTCGCTAAATCCTCATTGTGTTTAAACTGTATGTAGCTTTTAATGTGTCTCCTTCTCATTGTAGGCCAAAGTGCTTGTGGCACACCACTGACATTTGTTTGTGACATTCCACCAGATGCAGCAACACTGGATTGGAATGATCCTGTGATCAGAATATGTTGTACTGCCATGTGTCTTTATATTGGTGTTAGTGATGTCGGATTCCATTTGTGAGCTAGGCGATATGGCTCCAGCTGATGACATAGACCAATTTTATTTTAACTATTCTATAGGAAATTGTCTTATTTATCCCCTCCTTCCATGGTGTTAAGGTCTTCACCTGAAAATGTGATCACTGACACAGAATATCTGCGTCATGTATGATTAGCTAAGTTTCTGACATAATGCCAGCCTTTGGTTAAAATAATGGAATAAAGATGTTATAAGACAAGCCACTTGTATGTATGTGTTGGTGTGACATGGTTGAGATCCTGACTTAAACACTGTGTACATGCAATTTATCCATGCTTACACAAGTTGATTCTTCTCCCATTGTAATGTTTAGACAGAAGTCATATATACATTGCTAGATGTGAGATATACTACAGCAGACAATGAGTTTCTGATTTGTTTATTTATTGGAGTGGTAAAGGTGAAGTGATACATTGTGCAAAACAGAAAAAAAAGTGAAGTAGTCAGTCATGGTGAATGAAACCACAGTTGTAGTTGCCAAATTGTCTGAAGTTTAAGTCCAAAATACTCCTCCCATCAGAAAGGTAAATATGTCCAGAAATAGTCCATAGAGTGAATGTGTTACACACACTGGAGGAAGGTAGGGTTGAGGTTTCTTGCTGGCACTGGTGGGTGTCTTGCCATCCGCTCCTCCAGGTTGTTCGCATTGATGTCGCCACTTGCGAACAGGGGGAGTGGTGGGGGGGGATCCACTGCTGCAGGGACAGGAGTGTCTGCAGGCGTGTCTTCCTCTGGCAGGGCCTTCCTTCCTGTGGCTGCTGCAGATTGAAGTCTAAGAGTATTAAATATACTATTGCTACTCTAGTTTATTCAACTATAGGGAAAACATTGGATTTTGGAGGGGTAAAATGTACTGGTTGCACTCCAGTCAGTGAAACAGTAGGTAAAGTGTTGGACTTTGGAGGGATAAAATTTACTATTCCCACTCCAGTCTGTGCTACAGTACGGAAAACGTTAGATTTCGGAGGGGTGAAATTTACTATTCCCACGCCAGTCAGAGCATCGGTAGGGAAAGTATTGGACTTGGACTTTGTAGGGGTAAAATTTACTATTCCCACTTCAGTCTCTGCAACAGTAGGAAAAGTGTTGGCCTTTGGAGGGGTTACATTTACTATTCCCACTCCAGTCAGAGTAAGGACTTTGCAGGGGTTAAATTTACTACTACCACTGCAAACAGCGCAAATAGTAGGGAAAGTGTTGAACTTCGGAAGGGTAAAATGTAGTATTTCCATTTCAGTCTGTGCAACAGTAGAGAAAGTGTTGAACTTTGGAGGGGAAAGATTTATTATTCCCACTGCAGTTTAAGCAACAGTAGGGAAAGTACTTCACTTCAAACACATTACATATTTGAATAACCCTGTTAACTTAGAAAAAATATATTAAACTCTCAATATATACATTATTAATTAACATTAAATATATATACTAATAAAAAACCAATTAAACTATTCACATAAAGAATTGATTATCTATTAATAAAATCATTATTTACTATTTTAATAATTATTATTACCTATTTAAAATAATTTAAATAATGTATTATTATTTTTAGAAAAATTATTTAAACAATTATTTAACTGTTATTTAATTAAAGTCCTGCCCTATAACCCTACACACCTAGAAGCCCACACCCAAAATAAAACTGAACTAAATAAGTATAGCACAATTTATATAATTAATAATCAATTAAATAATTAATTAACAATTAATAATTCATTGTTTATTATTTATTACTTAATTAGCTTCCCATCCTATACCCCTACAAACCCAGCAGCCCACACCCAAAATGTAACTGAAATATATGTGTTACACAATTTACATAATAAAAAATTCATTAACTAATTAACAATTTATAAGTAATTGTTAATTATTACTTAACTCCCCACCCTAAGCCCCTACAAATAGTTACCCGCACCTAAAATATATAAGTATTACACAATTCACATAATTAATAATCATATAAATAATTAATTCCAAATGAATCATTAATTGCTAATTAATTATTGCTTAAGTTCCCACTTCATACCCCTACAAACCTAGCAACCCGCACTTAACTTATGACTAAAATAAATCAGTATTACATAATTTACATAATTGATATATACCATGTAACAAATTAAACATTAATTAATAATTATTACTTAATTAACTTCCCACAATATCCCCTACACACCTAACAACCCGCTACACCATTAATTACTTTTAACAATTAGATAAAAAATTCTAAACCACTTAAAATTACAAACCATATTTAAAAAAGTAATAACAATTATACAAACAATAGTAACAGAAAATTAATATATGAACTAAAAACACATTAAAATTGTGTAAAAATGATATTTTTTACAACTATATTACTGAAAACTATATTGAAAACAACAATATTCTTAAAAATATTACTTACCTAAAACGATATTCTTAACAACAATATTTTTGCATCACAATATTTTTGTATCACAATACTTTGTTTCCGACATTTTTGTCTCTGATATTTACAACTCAATATTTTGTCCAAACTGCGTGGCATGGTGTGTAAAATTATGATGGACTGGGATGCGGCCCAGAGTAATTAATAGTGATTCCAATTAATTCAAGCATTCCATTCATCACTTTTTTATGCTTCAGTGTGACACCCTAAGTGGGATGGGTATGCCCAAACCTGGGTCTCGTGCATACTATGACACTGAAACCAAGCTATACCGGACTGATGAGAGTAATAAGAGTGAACCTGGTCTTGGGTTGCTTGTGTTCCGGTTCTTGGAGGTCCTGACCTGGCAGTTCAGGCTCGACTGTTCCTGTTGGAGAAGGGTCAAGACTGATTTGCAAATGGCTGGGACCAATCTGAGGTGGTGTAGTGTGCAAAATAAGAATAAACTACTTAATAGCAGTTAATAGCTATATTTTAATTGATTTGGTTCGGTGACTTGCAACAGGCTGGAGTGTGATCAGTGTGTTGATGTTGTTATGTGTACCACCATATTTCAGTTACATTTTGGGTGTGGGCTGCTGGGTTTGTAGGGGTATAGGATGGGAAAGTTAATTATGTAATAAATAATAATCAATTAAAGTGGGTAAGAAATGTTGGGTCACATTGGGAATTTTTACTACTCTCTTCTGGTGTAAATTTACAGGGCTCCACTGTTAGTGTGGATAGGTTTAGCTGCATAAATGACTGTAAACAAATAAGGATCCAAGCACCAGTTACCCAACAAAATGGAATGCTCCAGACAGATGAGAAAGAACCAGTCTACAAGGAGAAAAAAAACAACAGCACATCATAGGTATTCCAGCACTGCAACTTCTCCAGCACTAAATGCTGCACAGATTATCACGTCATTCTACCACACTAAATAAGGGAGTGCAATGGACAACGCTATTAGCTGTACTCTGAAATCCAATAGACATGCCAACTGGTGGTACACATAACAACATCAACACACTGATCACGCTCCAGCCTGTTGCAAGTCACCGAACCAAATCAATTAAAATACAGCTATTAACTGCTATTAAGTAGCAACCGTGGGTAAGAACATTTCTTACCCACTGTTGCTGTTCCATAAAGGAATTCCAGGCTGCCCTGACAGGCCTCTCTGTGAGTTTGTCAGCGCAGCGCCGGCTCTCTGCTCTGATAGAGGGCAGAAGGTACAGCTTCGGAAAGGGAGGTGGCAGGATGACACAGAGGGTGGTGAGCTGGGCGACTAGAGGTCAGTTATTACTTTTATGTCTCTCCTACCAGGAAGGTTGGGAAATACCATGTGAACTTACAGTGGGCTTACAACTGGTACATTGCTTACCACTGGCTAGCTTTACTGAAACTCTCATTTGCATATTCTTTATTCAATGGCTTTTGTTGTCCCATCTTGCGTTTATCCCTTCCCTGGAGCATAGAGTCTTTACCAACTTTTTGCTTGGATGACTTGTATCTTTCCACTGCTCAATCTTAGGTTAGTCCTTTTTTGTTGGTTTGGGCACGTGTTTTCCAGCTCTCCCCAGTGTGATTTTCCCCCGCCATTCACCCTGACCCATGTTCTGTGTTGCTCTCTCTCTCTCATGTGCTTCTCTATCTCGGATAGACACCCGCTGCCCACGTGCTCTGTGCTACTCTCTACCTTGCGTGCTTTCTCCACCTGCAAACTCCATTTGTGCTTCTTTATGCTCTCTCCCTCCGATGCTTCTTCCCCTGGAAACCCACACCCTGCACGCTGTCTTCTGTGTGCTTTGCCCCCAGAAGACTATTCGCATTCATGCTCTGTATTGCTTTTCCTCATGTACATTAATGCCCCTTGCTGCTTTCTCCCTCTTGTGCTTCTCCCACCCCAAAATATCTGCACTTAGTTTAGCACTCTTTCTCATGTGCTTCCTCCTGCTCCGACCCACCTTGTACTCCATGTTGCTGTCTCCCTCATATGCTTCTTTCCCTAGCAATCCTCCTCCATCCCCACACTCTGTGTCGCTCTCTCCCTCGTGTGCTTTTCTCATCCTGGTAAACACCATCGGCCTCTGTGCTCCATGTTGCTCGCTCCCTCATGTGCTTTCCCCGCCTGCAACTTACCCAACCCCTGTGCTTTGTGTTGGCTCTTGCTCTGGTGCTTCCCCCTCTGAAAACAACCCACCCGTGTTCTCCATTTTGTTCTCTCCCTTGTGTTCTTCTCCCCACTACCCTGTGTTGCTATCTCCTTTTGGGCCACCTTTTTCCGTCTGCCATTCATTTTGCTCTCTCTATCATGTGTTCCCCCAATGCAACTCCAGAGCTCCACCCTCCAAACAGAATAGGCAAATCCAACAGGCCAATGGCGCAATCTATTGGCTTTGCCAATGCATATTTTTGTAACATTGGGGACAGGGAGGAGAAGCCATGTTTTATATGCCTCCCCATGTCTCCTCTGGCCCTGCATAGTGACTGAAAGCACAGACAGATGATTTTGGGGCCATGCATAACATCTTATGTTATGCATGGCCCCAAAATCATCTGTCTGTGTTTTCAGTCACTATGCAGGGCCAGAGGAGACATGGGGAGGCATGGGTAGCAGGGACGTTTTTGACCTTGGAGTGACATCATAGATAACTCGAGCTTTGTTTTTGTTGATTATTTGATGTCACTCAGAACTCCTCGGTGACTTGACATCCAGTTAATCACTGCTACTACGTCACTACTTTGGGAAACAAAAGCTGCTTCCCATTGTTGTGACATGACAAACAATTTCTGGCTGCTCTGATCAGGCTCAATGACAACCTGTCACAAGGTGCGGGTTCTATGTTCCGATGGAGAGCAGAGAGCACCTCTTTGCTTGTAAGGTGAGAGGAAGGCACAAAGAGTGGTGGGACTGGATGTAGAAGATCAGATATTATTTTTATATATTTGGGCAGGGAAGGGGCTGGATTGAAGAGTAGTTGGTGTGTGTGTGGTAGGATACCAGTTTTTTTAAGATAAGGTGGAGGGTGGTGGGTAAATGCTGAGGGAGGTCAGGGTGGGTAGCAGGACATCATGTGTGTGTTTATTTTTTTTAATATCAGTAATAGGATGTAGGAGTAATGCTCAGAGAGGTGTGGGAGGGGTAGCAAGAAGCCAGTTATGTCATGAAAATTTGGGTGGTGGAGGCGAGGAATGGGGTGGTGGGGATCGGTGGCAGGACACTAGGTTTAGTGTGCGGCAGGTACGGCCATATTATGCATGGCTCCCCCACTGATTACTCTGCTCCTGCACAGCTAATAACAGCAGGCTGAAATGTAATGGAGAAGGACATTCATAGCCTAAATTTAAACATGGGTAACTGTGAGTGAGGGGGATGTTTTTTCACCTCGGCCTTCTGAATGACATCATAGCCAGCTCGAACTTCGCTCTTGTTGTCTGTTTGATGTCGCTCGAAATCCCTTGGAGGGGTACGTCTGTCATTCACAGACACTTATCTATAATTCTGTATGTGATTTAGTGTTGGAGCTGAGAAGTACATGCATGTGAACTTGGAGGATAGTTTCTGCTGCGGCACAGTGACTGCTCAAGAACGAATATTCCTAAAACGAGAACAACCAACTGAGCAGAACCCGGACACAGGACAGCAGCTGTAACAGCTCATCCAGAGATTACGAATCGATAGGCAAGGAAAATACAAGCAGATTTAACATAGAGCTCAGCACTCTAGTAGAAGACGCAGATCTTAATAAGTGCTTTTTTAAAGCCACAGTAGACACATCGGGGACAGCTATGCATAATGCTACCTCAGAAAGCCTTCTCCCTCTATACCCTTAAAACCCTGTTTGAAAATTTGATCTTGAATTACTTCTGCTAGATTCTTCTCCTTTCTTTCTTCAGTGACCCTCTTCTTACTTTCCATCCTTTGCATACCTTCTATTTCTGAGTATAGCCTCCTCTCAGTCTCGTGCCTTTCTGTCTTAATCTCTCTTACTGTAATTCTGCAATTGGCTGACACCTCATTTCAGAGACCACAACTGCTCCTCTTTAAAACCCTATTCCTGTACCCTAACATTACCTAATCTCTGCCAGCCTATCTATCTCATTAATCATTCCCTGAAACAATACGCCTAACTGGTATTATAATAAACTATCACAAAGTAACTGGAGTATATGCATGCAACCACAGGACTAATCACAGTAACCACTAGATTAACCACTAACCTTGGGTTCCAGAGTAGTGTGCTACTTGCCATAAAGCGCTTCAACGCCTCGTCAAGGGTAGTAAGCGCTATATAAATACAATTACAAATGCAAATATTACAAATTAAATGCAGCATAACTTTTGAGCCATGTTAAGGAGTAAAATGAGACACAGCGGGCAATGCCACAGGGGTATCAATCAAAACTACCCAAGCAACACACCAACAAGAGAAAACAGTGCAACATACGAAAAAATGTCATGACTAACATTTCATTTCTACACCAAGCACCATTTGGGAAGCCTACAACGATCCCTCTCCATGCTCCAGTAAACAAAGTCAATGTACTGCTATTGGAAATGAGGCCTATCTCTGGTAGATATTCCTGCCAGCTAAAGCTCTCGTCCGCCAGGTTCAGAAACGCCTTTAGGAGCTATGTTACTGATTAAACTGCTGTCTGTTTTAGTTTCCGGCCGGTGCTAATGTTTTTATTTCCGCTCTGATCTTATTTTCGATTTTAAAAGCACTGTGCTTCTCTGAAATATAAGGACGGGCAAGCTCATCTAATACACACTAGGGGCCTGATTAGGATCTTGGCAGACAGGGTTACTCTGTCAGAAATGTGACGGATATCCCGTCCGCCAAATTACAATTCCATTATATCCTATGGAACTTGTAATTTGGCGGACGGGATATCCGTCACGTTTGTGGCGGAGTATTCCCTCCGCCAAGAGCGTAATCAGGCCCTTAGTCGTAATATGTCTGGTAGGTTAATGCAAGGGGCTGCATGGTGAACACTGACAAAAGCAGAGGCCTAAAGGTCATGAGTCTGAATACGAGTGAGGCACATTTGGCTTTCCGTCCTTCTGAAATCAGTAAATTGCGCACCCTCAAATTGGTAATAGTACCATCAATTAGTACTTTGCTAATAAACAGCAAAAGCATGATACAAAATGCTATATGAGCTGCAATAATTAGAAATAGAGTATTTTTGAAACCGAAGCACGTGTTGGCAAGGGCAGGGGTGCAACTAGACCCGAATTTCATGGGGGTGGGTGGGTGGCCGGAATATTGGTAGAGGGGCAGGGAGAGCTACCAGGTCAGCTAATGGAAGCGGGGCTATCACTTCAAGAAGTTGGGAGGAGCTATCCTTAGAGCCAGTACAAGAAAATAGAGTGATAAATTGTGCATTTTAAACATTGGTCAAACCCTATACGATTACAACAAACATGTTTAAGTGGATTTGACAATGTGTGGCGGCTATTGACAGAGCTTGCCAATTCTCAAAAAATTGCTTCTGGGAAATAATAATGAGTTCATAATATATTTTTTATTTATTCTTCTGAAAGACGCTACAGTCGAGATGTTTTCAATCTGCTCATCGGAACATTGCAACACATGCTTGTTTGAGGCCACTCACATGTGCAGGTCTCAGACTCATGATCCTGGTGGGTTAACGCACCTGATTTCCAGATGTGTGATTGGCAAGTCTCAGGCTTGATTTCTAATGCATCTTCATTCCTCCTGAGATTGAACGGGTTGGTGCAATTCAGCTGGCAATATTATCGCCTGTTAAGTACTCTTCCAGGAATCTGCACTATCCTAAATCAAAATAAAATCTTTCTTTTTTAGCACCCCGCATTGAGCAGTTCTCTCATGAGATGACAGA
The DNA here is from genome assembly GCA_963921515.1 of Calotriton arnoldi. NCBI lineage: Eukaryota > Metazoa > Chordata > Amphibia > Caudata > Salamandridae > Calotriton > Calotriton arnoldi. The sequence continues at coordinate 348,563 of CAWUFW010007850.1, read as the reverse complement.
GCTACATCCATGCAGGAAGCCACCAGGCCTAAAGAATTGGCAAAAGGTTGTTGCCTTGAAATAACTTTGCAACAAATAGTGTTCTAGAATACCAAAGATATATCTATTCCTTAAAGACAAATGTGTGGCTGATAGGCAATATCCTACAAAGAAAGAGTTGCTGTAAATAGCACATGTTATAATAACCATGTTTTCAATTCTGTCCGAAGCCCCAGCACAAAGTGTGAAATCCACTAAAACATAAATGTTGTGATTTTTACACCCTGCAGGGACAATGTGTGTTATAAAATGCAGCATTTGTTACAAATTTATCCGAACCTCCTTTGAGAAGAATGACCATAGACTCTATAATGGTTGTAACAAACGGTCTATACTTATTATAGCAATCAGCCTGGCCTGAGCAGAGAAAGGGACAACCATGAAAGGTGCCACAAGAGACAACATCAGGCAGACAACATGGCTACCAGTTTGTCAATGGAACAAGTAGCGAACAAAATAGTGTTCTCATTGTGCAGTGCTTTTACAATGAACCTCTTATACCCCATACTGCTGCTTGTGACAGACCCATACTGAGTTTGACATCAGAATAAGGGTTTATAAGCATGTTCTTATCAAACATCACTAGTTTGACGAGGCAGGACAGGTGATGCACTGCCAACACAAGGGGAGAATAGGTGTGCTGTGTCTGCATAGACACTATTTTGGCGAAAAACCACACAAGCTGACACATTAAAGCAATTTCTACATTTATCTTACAGTTCACTCTGAGAACCTGATCATAAAAGCATTTGCTTTCGGAGAAATGCCTGTGATAGACATAAATTATATGTTCCGGTTTCACATAGTTGAGCTATCTCTCATTGTACGCATAGATCAGGCAGTGGGCCCCTTTGCTATGCCTCATGTTCCATCATCAAAGGTGTTCCATTGCCAAAAGACGAGAGAACAACCTTTCATTTCTGCACAATTTCTACTAAAGTTGGCACCTGCCTTGCGCAAGGGCCCAAGGGCACCTGGTAAATATATTGAAAACCTATACATGTAAGCTATGAGTTGAGCTGTTAAAATGCAGCAAACACCCTACGACATTTTGGCACTGAACTGACTAACATCAGAATAGATATGACATCTTCCTCTTCTTTTAAAAAAAGAAGTGAAAACAATACTGATGAACAAGTTTCTGCCCTAAGTGACTTTTAGGTCCTGTTGTTTACTCACCTGCCCGCTATCCCAATTCCCTGACCACTACATTGTTGTGTAACCTTTAACTCCAGCGTTACCTTGCCACTCACATTTATGTAACAAATGTCTTTTTTTTACAAATGTATCCTACTCACCCTATAATGTGAAGCGCTCCGATACCCTTTAGGGTCTTGTCCGCGCCATACAAAACTTTATAAATAAATAAATAAATAAATAAATATGAAGATAGTCAATGAAACAGATTAATTTTAAGAGCTTTCTTAAACATAGAAGGGTCCTCTACTTTCTAAGAGCCAAGACAGAGTACATTACAAACTCAGGAAGAACAAAAGAGAAGGAACATTCCCCTCTACCCCCCACCTAGCTTTCTAAAAGGGGCACTGATAGCAGGAGGGAAGAGCCACAATGAAGAGATTGTTTGGACTTGGAAGCAAACACATACGCGGCCTTGGGATTGTTTCATGATAGCCTCTCTGGGCAAAGCAGAGTGCCTTACAATGGATCCTAGGTACCTGTATGGATATCATAATGATAGAAGCAGAGAGTCAGATTCGGAGACTAAGGTCATGATTTCAAATTATGTAGTATTTGGGCTATTATTAGTGCTCATAGTAATTACAGCTAACCTAATGTGGGATATAAAGGGCCTTATTACGAGTACGGTGGTCCATAGGGCTGCCTTACTAGCGCTGGTGGTCCTACCACCTCCACACTGCGGCACCGTGCGCCACATTAGGAGTGTGGCTGTCATACCGCCACAGGAACGCCGCCTCCGGGGGATCCAGGATCCTGCGACGTGGCAGTCAGGCATAGTAATATGTTGGTGGTGCTGCTGCGGCACAGACGAGCATATTATGAGTTGCCAAACCACCACCCTTTTCATGGCGGTGAGCCCACCATGAAAAGGGTGGCGGTGAGGTAACTAAGGGGGCCCTAATAGGGCAACTTCCGCCTCTGGGGTGCATGCAGGGGGGCACATGTAGTGCTCCTCCAGAATGGCATCCCGATTCCTGCGCGGTGTGGCATATGCCACACCATGCAGGAAGGTGCAGTCGGGGCTCTGACAGAGGCGGTCTGCATGTTACGCTCTTCTATGAGCCTAACAGATAGCTGCTGTTGACCACCGCAGGACCGCACGCCAAACTAGGATTGAAGTCCTAATATGGCAGGTGGCAGCACCATGGCTTTGGTGGTCCTACAGCGGACGGTGCAGTGCACCGTCCGCTGCAGGACCAGCAAAGTCGTAAAAAGCCCCATAATGCGTAACATACTTAACTTCTCCTGAGTTCCTCACTTTAGAATGAAACCTAACACAGCAGGCATCTTCCTACCAGTGGCTGGTAGACACAGTGCCATATTTATAACTAAAAAATACAGCCATTATTTTAAGTGGGAGAAATTTAAAGTGCAGAAAAATGTCCCATATTATGAACATTTTTGCAGAACATTTTTCTGCACTTTAAATTTCTCTCATTTAAAAAAATGGTTGTATGTTTGTATTATACATGTCACAGTGCCACTATATGGCGAAAGGTATGCCTGTGCCACAAGTACATAGGACACAGGCTCTTTGTCACCCATACACATATATCCCATTCATGCACACACATGTTCATACATCCCCAAGGACCATGCTGTCAATGACACACATGGTAGCCCTTCCATAGTGCCCCTATTGAAAGTATTTTGTTCAAACCATAGTATCTGTCTTTATGGACATTAGGCTTAAAGCCAGCGAAGCTGGGCGTGGGGGTGTCTTGTAACAATGAGCGAGTTGCTTGGCCTTCAGTAGCTCACAATGATTATCAGAAGTAGCTGTCACTACAGGAAAGGCTGGAGATTCCTTTAGCGGATGCTAACGTTTTCCTTAGCCCTCTTCTCACACTGGAGACAGAAGTTGAATTATTTAAAGATTCACCTGCTGCCTCATTCACGTAGAACAGCAGGTATTAAGGAGGGGTGAATTCGTGTCACAGGAACCCATCAGCCAAGGTCAAGCTTCCCCCAGGGTCTCATCACAGCATGGGGGAGGGAATGTTTTCACCTGAGGGATTCAGAGGTCTGCACAATTCCAAATATCAACTTAGAAAACAGACCCTCAATGTTTTCTTTCTTATTCCAAGTAGCAAATCCTAATATTATCATTCACGGCTCAACCGCCTACAGCTCCGTCTTGTAGAAAAACACATTTAAGCATATTCATATTTCCATTCCTTTTTTCACTTTTTGCCCTCTGGTACTTCTTGTCTTGTTTATCATTATATATATACACACAGAACTACAAGTCCAACAATGCAAAGAAAGGTGGACTATGCTTTTCACTTGTGATGTTAGACAATTTGAAATCTTCACTCTCTATCCTGCCCTAGTCTAAACCTTTTGCAATGCAAAGAAGACCACAGCACCTGAAAAGGAGGTCTTTTGCATCTGCAGTTTTTTTTTATAGGTTTGTTGGATGTGGCAGTGTGGTCCTTCTTCTGTGTTGGTGGGTACTATTTTGAAGGCCATCAGTGTCCAAGGTAGGTGCCAACAATTAGTCCTACTTCAGTGCCTGTGGCCCTCTCGGTTTTTGGTCCTGAAAATATGCTCACCCTTTCTGATGGCTTTTTTGTCAATCTTAGTTGCCATCGTATTGGTAGCTTTCCTCCGTATGTTTGTCCCTCCCCTGGAGCACATGTGTTTAACCGTTGATTTTTGATTGGTTGGTCGAGTGTAGTCTTCCACTTTTGATGGCAAGGAACTATTTTTGTGTGTTTTTTTTACTTGCTTAGCGCCCCATAGGAGTGCATGTCTTTGTTTTCAGAGTGGGCTCACACTCTACACTTTAATCTACCAGACTCCCCTGGTCCTTCCTTACCATCCTCCATCCTCCATCCCAATATCCCTCAGAGGCGTGGCGTGTCAGAGAATGTATGACGATACAACGCGATCATTTAGATCGCGGTACATTACATCGCAGTTTTTATAACGCAAGTCGTTACAACGACTTGCGCTGGAGGGCGCTGGATTTAGGAATAGTATGATTTACTATTCCAACTCCAGCCTGCGTAACAGTAGGGAAGGTGTTGGAATAGTAAATCTCACTATTCCTTAGTCTAGAGCGCCATCTAGTGCAAGTCGTTGTAACGACTTGCGTTGTAATGACAGCGAAGTAAATGTATTGCGGTGTTTTGACCGCGTTGTAAAGGTCGTTTTCCGTGTCAGATGGTAGCCTGGCAGTTCGGACTGGACTATTCCAACTGGAGTAGGGTCAAGACTAATTTGCATATAGTTGGATCCAAACTGAGGTGACATGGTGTGAAAAATAACAATTGGGATGCGGCCCAGAGTAATTACCAGTGGCTGAGATTAATTCAAGCATTCCATCACTTTTTTGTAGACTCAATTCTAAGGAGGCAGGTTCGTTGGTGGATGCAACTTTAGATCTTAGTCTTCATCAAAAAGTTGGGAGCCCCGACTCACAAGCTAGGGCACACACTCAACCTTAACTTTACTGATATATCCTCTGTTTCATCTGACAATCCCTATCCATGAATTGGTTGGATAATTGTTGTTCCCTTTCTTGCTGTCTAAACCCTTCGTCCAGGAAATAGTCACAAGACCGGTAATAACTACTCGACCGTGGCACCTAATCAGAGATTCTAATGGAAACGATTGAGCAAATTAAGATTGGCTGTCAGACTATGTGGACGAGGCAGTCTGTTCTTTCAACTCTGCCCATGTCCAAACTTTGTACACATTAGCCCCCTTAAAATGAGATTGTGTGAAAAGAAACTCTCTCTCTGCTGCTTGGTTCTCCCCTTCATTACAAGCAGAGAAACATACATTTAAACGGCTGAAAAGGAAATGAAGGCAGAGCTATTTACAGGCGGGCAGGATGATTTATAAATTAGCACTTAAAAATCTTTCGTAACAATATTAAGAAAACAAAACCTGATGCCTTCTCTAAGCAAAACTGAAAAACTCTTTGAAAGCAATTTTCCAAATAGTTATATATTTTCGAAATCCAGAAACAGGAAAACAGACTTTTTTGCTACCCAATCATTATGTGGCAATCTCTATACATTCTTTCAAGAAAAAGTGGAAAATATTTACACCACCTTTCTACATGGTAATGGAGGGAATTTCTCGAGGTTGGTCCCTGGTGATCAGACTTTGAGTGCTGGTACTAAACATGAAGCTTTTGATAAAATCTCTCTAGCGGATTCGGAATTCACCATTCCTAAGGCCAGGCCAGGATCTCATATGAGCCAATGTCCCCCTAGTATTTTAAAACAGGCAGCAGCATCTGTTAATGTACATATTACTGGATTATTTAATCTATTGCTGGATCAGGGAGTGGTACCCCAATCATGGAAAAGGTCTTGTGCTTCCACTTATAAAAAAGTCAAATGCTAATATACTCTTTCTGAGCAATTACAGACCTATTTCCCTGCTTCCTGCAGGTTGGAAAATGCTGAAAAAATTGGTTAGCATTTAGCTTATCCACTTTATTGAAAGCTAGGGAATCCTGTACCCCACTTACTCGAGTTTTCTGGTTTCAGCACAGAAGTTGTTCTTCTGGAGGTTACTGAATTTGTCATGTTTAATCTCGATGTTGGGAAAAAAGCAGTGGTCATCCCCCTAGATCTTTCAGCAAGAGATCCTCCTTGAGAGAATGGAAATAGCTGGAATAGTGGGCAAAACAAGATGTGGCTAAAAACAATTTTATCTGCAGGAGAACAGACTTTCATCCACCCGTCATTTCGAGTTACAATGAGTAGAGATATGGAGCACAGCAGAGATCAGCTCTTAACCTTACGCTGTTTAAGTGTGTCCAATGCCAATGGTACACAATTATTTTAGCTTTCCAAGAAGTTGATGACATGGTTGTGGAAAACGTCCAGGGTTGTCTCACTGCTGTAGCAAGCTGGATGCACTATAATTATCTCAAACTAAATACTGACAAGTCGGAGATTCTGATCCTTGGAAACTCATCACCTCTGTATTTTATGACACTCTGGCCCAGTGGGCTTGGGACTTCCACATCTATATCCAAAGACATAGGGATAACATTTGACAAAGACCTATCATTTAAGCCATTTAAGTGCCATTTTGGCTACTTGTTTCTCTGTGCTTAAGTCCCTAAAAAAGACCATCAAATGTCGTCCTGTTGATATGCAGAAAGACATTCTACAAGCCCTAATAATGGGTAGATTAGGGGACGCGAGAGGATTGCTGCCATAACCCGAGGAGCCTGAGGAGGGGACTCTAACCCCCAGAGACACCTGCACCAGGAGGCGCTCGTCACCCGCGTCACTCCCGCTGCGCCGGAGGCCCTTTAAAAACCATCACAGGGCCCCCGCAGCGCGGGACGCGCGCGTGCCACGGCAGGCCCGTCAAAGCCCGTCAAAGCCCGGAGGAGGCCGGGCTGGGCTTCCCCTCTGAGACCAGCGTCAGCAGAAGGTAAAGTGGATCGTCTTCTTATCATATTATAAGCTACAAGGTTACCAGGACACAGGGTTTATCCTTTACCTCAGTACTCCTGCATGATTGAGCCTGCCCACAGCAACCCAGTGAAAGATGAGTAAACGGGAGGGAAAGGGGAAGGGTGCGCAAGCAGGTGGAAGTATTGCGGGGACAATTGGACCAATTTCTAATAAGGGCTACCTCAGTACTTGAACATGAGATAGGAATTACAGAGCGGCGCCTATCTCTGGAGCCCTTCGCCCATAAGAGATCTTCTTTAGGGGGCCTGGCACCGCAAATTATCACCGACTGTCTACCGAGCGCAGAAAAAACAAGTGTTGAAGTGATTAAAAATGTGTCTGACACAGTTCCCGACCAACTAACAAGTCTAATATCAGGTGACCCTGAGCCTGAGTCTACTAGCAGGTCACTAAGAGCATCTACCAGGGTAACAGGATTGGCAAAACCCTCGGGACCGGGTATGACCCCTGACCTCTCTGCGAAAAGAAAGAGGGGGGGGGGTCCCCAGAGACCAAAACCAGTAAAATTAGCAATGCCGCACAAAAAAGGGGGAGAGGACTTGACAGATATAGCCTCTAGAACTCCGAACTGTTTTGAAACGATTATTCCTGACTCCACACATGTCCCCTGTCCGGTAATCAATGAGGCATCATGGCAGAGACTGGAAATCCTGATCTCCACTATGTTAAATCCCATTACTCTGAGGTTGAGCCGGATCGAAGACAAGATTAATGGCCTTGAATCCCTAAATAAGTCTAACTTCCGTGCGACAGAGGCGCTATTAGTTAAAACAAGGCCAGTGTCAACATCAAATGGGCAATCCCGGACTAATTATGAGACAGGCAAAGCAGTCCCAATGGCAAAAATAACTAGACCAACAAGGCTGAAGTCTACACCCCCTAGACAGGCACCTCATATAGTCAATAATCCGGGCTCTAGTAAGGATGAGGACAACATCATAATATCCGACTTATCAACTGAATTCGCCCAAACATATACGAGCCCAGTCCGTGCTGAAGGTCGGTATAAAGTGGTGGCTGATACAATTCCTGCAATGAATAACCTAAAATTTGCAGTCACTGGGCAGAGTAGATTACCACCAGAGAAAAGCGATCTCGATGCCAATATAAAGAACACGTGAACGGACCGTGGTTTATTCAAGGCTGGATTACAAGCCCTCCACCTGCCTCCTGCGGCCGCACCCCTGGTGGTGGTACTGGGGAACGTGCCTCCATTACGAGAAGGACTGGCAGAGTCCACTACTCAACTAATGATTAAAGCTACGAACTGGGTGGTCCAAAAATTGAAGGGGCTGTGGGTCCCAAATGGGGATATACAAAGTCAACTGATCATGGCAAGAAGAGTCACATGGATAGGGCCCACAAGGAAAGAAACGGGGGAGATTGTGATTGTGATTGTGTGGTTCTAAATTTTAATAATGTTTCTATTGTAAATTTCCTCTTGAACAAACTTGGAAGGTCCATAGACAGGAACCCCAGAAACATCATTGTCTTACCGCTTGGTTTCTTTTACAGTTTACCCTACCAAACCAACTCTAGGGAGTTACTCCCATTACATGAAGAGTCAGCCATGGGTGGCCCAAAGTGGATCAAATAGGCTACCCGACCTAAGATTGGAAAATAGATTTGCTCCCCTCTCTGACTTAGATGCCTGCGATTGACTATGGCCGGTACACATAAAACACGCAGCATGTAGTATACCCCAGTCCACACCGGCCCCTGTTACTGGCGACGGACAACAGATAGTGCCACTACTCCAAATGGTGAGTAGTGTGAGTAAGCACGACCAAGTTGCTGCCATTGGTGACAGCCCAAGTCCGATAATAAGTAAATTGAAGACAGTGGGGAATGTAAGCAACTATTGTTACAATAAATGGCTAAACTCTCGGCAAGAACAGGGACACTTAGTCTTAGACTCCCCCTGGATGTCACCCAGGGAGGTTGAATCACTGGGGTTGGAACCAAATTACACGGCTATAAAGCAGGGAATTAGCCAACAGACGGGCACTGATACCCCTAGCAATGCGCCAGTAATTTCATCATTAGCCATTGTATCTTGGAATATTGCTGGCCTTCAATCCAAGACAGTGTCTGAGGAATGGTCATTATTTATAGAGGAGCATGATATTCTGGCTTTTCAGGAAACATGGTCTTTGACTCCTATTTTCCGCCCTGGTTATCTGAATTTTGTAAAATATGCCATCACCGGACAAAAAGGGAGACCCTCTGGGGGGCTTACCACTTGGATAAGGCAAAAACCAGGATTACAGGCAGAGGAAATACAAACTGATAGCCCTGATATACTGGCTATAAGGCTATGTTCTAAACATGATTTAGACATAGTAGTAATTAATGTCTATGCAAGAGGCATGGTGGGCGGGAAACTTTCAAATACAGTCTCCACGCTAGATACCCTCATTGAGAACCATAGAGGGAAAAACCATATGGTAATAGCGGGTGATTTTAACTGTTCTTTCGAGCCCCTTGGCTATGAAGATAGTGCCCTCACTAGCGATGAGGATTCTCTTTGGGGCATCCCATTGCTAACACTAAAACCTATAAAAAAATGGACCGAGGCTGCACTTCAGTTAAAATCTTTGTCTGGAGCGGGGCATCAGGGCTGTAAATGGGAGGACACCATCGGACAGTGGGGGCCAGCATACGTACAATAATGGGGTAAGAAGTAGTCGTATTGACTATCTTCTTATAAACCTGGAGCTGTGGCCCCGTCTAATTGATATGAAGATCCATCAGAGGATTAAGAGTGATCATAACCCCTTACTATTAACTGTACAGATTAAGGGGTTAGATACACAGTCGGCGATCACTGAGATAGTAACTGCTGATGTAATTATGACTAATGACATGAGAAGGGTAAAATGGGTAACATTAATGGAAAATGCTAGTTCAGTAGAGCAGATGAAGGTGGCTGTGGAAACCACTCTAACAGCCATTTCTAATCTAGACACCCATGCCGACCTTGATACCGAGATATCGAAGGCTCATGAAGAACTGTTTACAAAGCTTAAATGTTTCTTTGTTAAAGGAAAAAAACCTGCAATCGAGAAGTCCAAAAACCTGCCAAGTGGTATAATAAAGCTTGTAGAACTGCGTATAAGCACCTATCACAAGCCATTAGGAAAAAAACCTTAGAGGAGGTCAAAACCGCACGGATTGCATATAAAAAAGCCCAATATATAGCGAAAAAGGAGTTCGATGAGCAAAGATGGAATGCGCTCCTGCAAGCCAGTAACGGGAATAATATGCAGGATTTCTGGCAGACAGTAAAGTGGGGTAGTGGAGAAGCTAGGTTAGCCCCGGTTAACAATGTTGCACCTGAACAATGGGTTTCTTATTTCCAGACACAATTTGCTGCCTTGCCAAATAGTCCTATGAATCATCTTGATATAGTTCCTGATATACCTTTGACCTTTGGGATTAGGGAGGTAGAAATTGCCTTGGATGCGATCCCAAAGGGAAGGGCCCCCGGTCCGGATTGCATTCCGGCTGATCTTTTCAGACATGACAGGGCCAATTGGGTAAAATATATACATATTTTGGCTAATGCTATAGCTAGAGGGGCTCCCATCCCTGAATCCTGGCGCGGGGCTGAAATTATACCCATATTCAAAAAAGGGGACCGTACCCTCCCTAGTAATTACAGGCCTATAAGCCTGATCGATACAATGCAAAAGATTTTGGCCAGGCTTGTGTTGAGCAGAATTAATATGTGGATAGGCGATCATGATATTTTATCTACATTGCAAGCAGGTTTTTGCCCCCATGTTAGTACCATTGACCAAGTGTTTAGGTTTATGATGATTTATTGGAGTACGGTAATCATAGCTGAGGGAACTCTATACGCAGCTTTTATAGATTTAAAGTCTGCGTTTGATTTAGTTCCCCGTTCTAAAATTATGGGAAATACTAAAGGAACTAGGGATGCCCTCAGAACTCCTGTTTTTAATTGTCAAAATGCATGAGTCAAATTATGCCCAAGTCCGTTGGGGATCACAAGGGAGGGTAACGGATCGGTTCCCAGTAAGAAAAGGGGTTCGACAGGGATGCGTCATGGCTCCTACTCTCTTCTCATTGTTCATTAATAGGGTTGTCACTTATTTTTCAACATATCCAACAGATGCACCTATACTTGCTGGCACGAAGGTACCTCTATTAATGTTCGCAGATGATACCCTAATTCTGTCTAAGACACAAATAGGTCTCCAACGTGCCTTGGATAGATTTACGGCATTCTGCAAGGACCATGAGGTAGTTGTTAATGTAGACAAAACGAAATTCATGGTCTTACATAGACATAAAATAGTGAAGGGGAGAGTAGTCATGGACAACACTCTGTTGGAACAAACTGACACTTTTACATATTTGGGGGTTACCCTAGGAAGGAGGCTAAATTGGAAGCCACAGATTGACATATTGACCCTTAGGCATGCCCATTTAGCGGGTGTCTTATTAAAAGAGCACCGACTCTCAAAATCCAAGCCGGTTGGGCCTGCAATAACGATCTACAACGCTAAGATTAGGGCTTCAATATTATATGGAGCAGAGCTTTGGGGCTTTGAAAATGTAACACCTCTAGTTATAGCCCAGAATAAGTTCATGAGATCGCTAACTGGCCTCCCTCAATCTACCCCTCTCAAACCCCTTTTCTTAGATCTGGGCTGCACTGCATTTGAGGAGATGGCACGCTTTAGGCCTATAGCCTACTGGAGAAGGCTCTGGACTACGCCGGAGTTGATAACCTATGCCAATGCATTAAAATATGTTAAAGAATACGATCAAACAAATAAAATTAAATGGTTGCAAAAGATTAGGGGTACGCTGGTTGACATGGGGTTAAGACATCTGTGGGAGGATCCAGCAGGTAGCTCATTTCCTTCAAAGAATGACTACAAGGAAGCATATTGGAATATGGTTTTTATTAAGTCCATCTCACTTACCCCAAATGCTTCTCTTACTGGTATCTTTTTGGAGCATAAGCTTGAAACGAGGTTTGAAGCTTATTGGGATTTTATTCCTAAACCAAGTGACAGGAAACTGTATCACCAGTTTAGAGTTGGCTCACTTCCCATAAAAAGTTCACGTCAACATGGCAAAACCTAAATGACATTAAATGTTCCGTTTGTCCATCGATAGACGAGTCTATAATGCATATTTTATTTGTTTGTCCAGCTTATAAGTGCCCCAGAGTTAAATGGTTAAAACCGATTTGTGCTCAATTTGGCACAAGATCGAGCAATACTGCACTTCGTATTCTGAAAACAAATCTACAGGAATACATTGTAATAGCACTCGCAAAATTTTTAAGTAGGATGTGGGACATTCGTAGGAATAACATGACCAAATTAAGCACCTTGAATGTCAACCCGGTTGTGTAATAATTAGTATGTGTCTATACACATTTTAACTGTGGAAGTCTTGGATCCTACCAAATCTCCCTCTTACACGTATATCACGTGGTGCTTATTAGTTATTAGTAACTATGATCATGAAAATTGTATATTTAATGACGTAAAATCTGTTTTAGACACAACACGTGCTATATTAACATTTTGCAATTAATTTAATTTAAAAGAAATTTAAATCCAGTTTTTATAATTGTAATATATTATGTTTTAACGGATGTTAAGGTTTAATGTGTATATTGCTGTATGTGTCTTTAATGATTGAGAAAAATCGAAATAAAGACTGAATAAACGAAACGTAAACGGGTAGATTAGACTATGCTAATGTCCTATGTTGGGGGCTACTGTAGGACTGTTAAATAGGCTACAGTTAGTGCAGAACGCGGCAGGTCGCCTAATCCTGAATTCACCTAAAAGTCAGTCCATTTGCTGGGGCATGAAGAAACTGCATTAGCTGCTAATCAACCGAAGACTTACACTTAAGGCTGTGACCATCACTTTTAGCGCAGTGCACTAAAAACTCCTTTTTTACCGGAAAGATTAAGAGAATATGCCCAATGTAGGGTACTCCGTTCATTTTATCAGGGCCTTTTATGTAGCCCTAGGGCCCGCAAAGCCAGATTAGGTGCGAGATCTTTCTCCCTCTGAGCAGACAGACTGTGGAACTCGCTTCCGAGACAGTTGTGCGACACGGACTTGGAATCTGTATTTAAATCTGGCCAGAAGACATTGCTCTTTAGAAAGGTGTAGCCATGATCGATTACACGGGTAACTTAGCGCCGGGATGCTTCCTTTGGATACAGTGTGTTTTAAAAAAAAAAAAACCTTATCTATCAACTCCTTGACATTGTCTTGCATTTTCTCCCACTGATGTTAATTCTCTCATATGATGTCATTTCAATCTGACATGACGCCGATGTGACTTCACATAATGAAATAGAAAATATCATTGACAGGGCAAGAGCTTAGTCAAGGAAAGCCCATGAAGAAATATAATATTTATTTTGTAAAATGTTAACGGCTATTATTAGTATATTTACTACTACTGTTATTATTATTTATATTATTATTATTATGGTTTACACTTAGTTTAACATAAACCATGTTGACTTTACTCCCATTGTAAATTAGTAAATTAATGTAACGCCTATTTTTGGTAAGTAATCATTGCTTAGTTACTCTTATACTGTTAAAATCCTTCAATGTACTTATTCTCACCTTGCCATGCTGATACTGACACTGAACACTCATGTTGATGAAACAGAACCATTTGTAAAAAATAAATAAGCAATTAAGGGCATCAAAACATCACCTGTACAGTTGACTCAATGATGATATAACATCAATCTTGTCTGAGGAGGACAAATAAAAACAGACATACCAAAACTATGTACGACTCATGATAAACAAACCCAGTACAATAAAAAACGACTTGCATTAATCTACCATTTTATTGATTCCCCTAAAACTGTACTCTAATGTCAAGGTACTGTATTTACCTTTCATACCCCACCTAGACACTCTGTAGACTGTTTTGATCAACTTACAGTCGCTCAATCTATCCACACTCCTCAAAATGTCATTATATCTTTAAGTTGATAAATATAGAGTGTGTATCGTACATAGTTTGGGTAGCTGCAGAAAGGTCAATAGTTTCCGTAACTGCAGAAACGTCTATAGCGTCACCTTTAGTCGCACACTGTTGCCAGGATCCAATTATATCTGGCAAGTTCAAAATACCAGTCTGAGCAGCATTGTTAGTGAAATAGAGATAGGCAAGTTTGACTTGATAAGTGTCATTATATATTATACACCTTTCGTGCTTAGTGATTGAACGTTCACAACACCACATTATCTTTCAGGACTCTAGAGAGACCTTGTGAAGCAATCTGACTTCTCTGTGACCAAACTTGTCAATTAATGTAGAATGTATCTGCTCATACCAGTTCATGCACTGCAGCTACACCAACTGCCTTACCTAGTATGTTTAAAGTACAAATGCATCACTCCATAAATGGCACATCTTTCAAAAACAGACCTAATTTACCATCCTCCTTTAAAGTAAATAAACTTTGGCTAAGGCGGAAACTATCCGGGCTGGGTCTTCTTTTCCAAAATGGACACTTCTATAATAAAAAGTGGAAATAAATTAACTCTATTTCCATAAATACTAAAGTTGCAAAAGAAGTATTAGAAAGCAACTATTTCTCGTGGACATGCCTACAGTCAGTCAGAGTAACAATCGTAATGATAATAATGCAATGGTTAATTTCCAAAGCGAACACTCCAGCTGATCTATCTCCTAGCACATAAATTAGAGTTGTTTTCATTACTTTCCTAACAATACTCATTTTATAAAAAGAAAAAATCCTAAAGTTGCCCTGCTGGCATTTAAACCTAGTGTTTAGGTATAGCAAAACTTGTTGTTGTATGTGGTTAAACCCAGGAAAGTAGCTTAGAGAGTGATTCAGACTACGCAAACCTAATTTGGCATCTGTAGTTTTGGAAGGCCTAAACCCTCCATCAAGATGGTGGTTCAAAATCTGCCATATTTATGATTAGCTGCCAGAGTGGCATAGGTTTAGCCACCATTGTGGGTGTGTCCACCGGAGGCAGAGTTAATTGACGGTGAAACATTTCAGTGCAAAATCAATGCCCATCAATGTTGGTGGAAATTCTGATGTCATATGGTCAGTGGAATGTTCCACAAAGTGGGGGTACACTGTTAGTGTCCATATCATACTCTCCCTAACTTGCTGAAAGCAACATTACAGCATGTTAGTTACAAAGCACTAACCTTTTCCTGAAAGAATGCCAACTTTCCACGCTGGTCTTTAGCGGATTTAACTCAACCAAGACAGGGAAGAGGAGCAGTCATCCCCCACTGGGCACATGTTTTGCCTCATATCTGGTACAGTCAACTCTGTACTTTGTAGCAGCTGATTGCTCTTCTGGCAGCATTCCACCACCTAATATAAACTACAGGTCGCATATACAAACAGTAGAGCCGACGGAAAATCCGCCATTTTGATTTTGCAAGAGAGTCTTGTAGCAGTGATGCACCAAGAAGCAACTGTCTGCGTCGAAGTGTTCCCTTACAAATATTAGTGGCTCATTCCTCTCAGAAAGAGAGAAAGCAGAGAAATTATGAATAAACCAATAAACATAATAGGAGGTATTCATAGGAATTTAAATTTTATGATTTTTCACTTGCAAACATCAGCCATAATTTCTAGGCAGATAATGTGTTAAAGGAGTTGTCTTTGGGCATTCACATAATAAAAAAACATTCTTTTGTCAGCAGACTTTTTGGAGATAGTCTGCGACTGCAGACATTTCCATATACATTATCCCCCGTGTGCCAGACAGAGGCCCAGACCGTGCAGGGGGGGAGGGGACGGCAAGCTGGAAGGAGCTGCAATTCATTGTTACACTGAGAAAATACATTTCCACTTCAGACATTTCCAAATGTACAAAAGGCGCAGGGTATTAATCAGACTTGCCATGTGGTTTGATAGTTGTCATGGTTACCGGCATTTTTTTTATTGAAGGGAGAATAATAATAATAGGGGAAAAAAATAAGAGCAAAAACAAGAAAAAAAGCTGCATAGGAATCCTAAGCAGACAGGCGGTGTGGGATGCAGAAAGAGATGGGAGCTAGAATTTATTTACTGCCTTTTTATAAAAGGAGCGTTCAGGATGGAGTTTAAAATTTCTAGTTCTGTTTATGTGAATTTAGCACTGGTTTGTGGAAGCCCTGGCTGTTCTGTCTATAGGTTTCATAATGACAAACGTCCCAGGACTTGACTCCTTTTATTGGCTCAACCATAAAAAATTATAAGTGGTATAATCCATTCGGTTTTGAAGTAACATATTCGCCTTCACGTTTTACATGTGTTTTCTCGCTCTGCACATCTCCTTTTAATGTCGCCTGGCTGCACCGTAGATACAAAAGCAACTACAAACTGCTAGCCCCACCCCTTGCAATCCCCTCCCCACCACCCACCAGCAGTGAACAGGTCATAGCAGGAGTTCCGTCTACCATATAGTTCATCTTTACAGGATGGAGATGTGTTCCATCGTGGTCTTTTATATGGGATGCTGAGCGTGTGTTGCAGGACGCCCTTACTATTTTATGTGAAATTCACCCTAACAGATTGGGTTGAGTTCGGGTTGAAAGACACTGTTGAGAATGGGTTGAGTATGCATCGAAAAACACTGTATAGATTTATATGAGTGTGGATTGAAAGGCAGGCTTAAAAGACAGTTTAGATAGAGAGTAAATAAACTGTTAAGACTTTGTTGAGCTGGGCAGCTGTGCAGATTGGGTTGACTTTGTGTTGAGAGTGCGATGAGAGACGCTGTACAGATTGGGTTGACTTTGTGATGACAGCGGGCTGAGAGACACTGTGTAGATTGGGTTGACTTTGTGTTGAGAGTGCAATGAGAGACGCTGTGTAGATTGGGTTGACTTTGTGAGGAGAGTGGGCTGAGAGACGCTGTGTGGATTGGGTTGACTTTGTGTTGAGAGCGGGCTGAAAGACGCTGTGTAGATTGGGTTGACTTTGTGCTGAGAGTGGTCTGAGAGACGCTGTGTAGATTAGGTTGACTTTGTGATGACAGCGGGCTGAGAGACACTGTGTAGATTGGGTTGACTTTGTGTTGAGAGTGCAATGAGAGACGCTGTGTAGATTGGGTTGACTTTGTGAGGAGAGGGGGCTGAGAGACGCTGTGTGGATTGGGTTGACTTTGTGTTGAGAGCGGGCTGAAAGACACTGTGAAGATTGGGTTGACTTTGTGTTGAGAGTGGGCTGAGAGACACTGTGTAGATTGGGTTGACTTTGTGAGGAGAGCAGGCTGAGAGACGCTGTATAGATTGGGTTGACTTTGTGTTGAGAGTGGGCTGAGAGACGCTGTATAGATTGGGTTGACTGTGTTGAGAGTGGGCTGAGAGACGCTGTGTAGATTGGGTTGACTTTGTGATGAGAGTGCGCTGAGAGACACTGTGTAGATTGGGTTGACTTTGTGTTGAGAGTACGCTGAGAGACACTGTGTAGGTTGGGTTGACTTTATGTTGAGAGTGGGCTGAGAGACACTGTGTAGGTTGGGTTGACTTTGTGTTGAGAGCGATCTGAAAGACACTGTGTAGGTTGGGTTGACTTTATGTTGAGAGTGGGCTGAGAGACACTGTGTAGGTTGGGTTGACTGTGTGTTGAGAGCAGGCTGAAAGACGCTGTGTAGATTGGGTTGACTGTGTGTTGAGAGTGGGCCGAAAGACAATGTGTAGATTGGGTTGACTCTGTGTTGAGAGTGGGCTGAGAGACACTGTGTAGATTGGGTTGACTGTGTGTTGAGAGTGGGCTGAAAGACACTGTGTAGGTTGGGTTGACTTTGTCATGAGAGTGGGCTGAGAGACGCTGTGTAGATTGGGTTGACTTTGTGTTGAGAGTTGGCAGAAAGACGCTGTGTAGATTGGGTTGAGAATGGGTTGAAAGAAACTTTTTAGATTGGGTTAAGTGTAGGTTGAAAGGCACAAGTTTGAAGCAGGGTCGGACTCCGGCAGAAAATAGGACCATGCACCAAAATAAAAGTGGCCCCATTAGTGAATAAGACAGCTAAAAAAATAGTGACATATGTATGCAAAATGGGTTAGTTTTGAACTTGTAAAGACGCAGTCTGCAGGTGTTTCACAAATTATAGAATTTGCATGGATTTGAACTTGCTGTTGGCAATGTTTATTAGTTTGAAATCAACAGTAAAATTTGCCCAGCAGACCATAAAACAGGCAAACAGCCCAAAAAAACGGCCCACACATTGACCTGCCAGACCAGCCTTTCTGGCACTGCCTGATTGCCCTATAGGCCAGCCCAACGTGGTTTGAAGGACACTGTTTAGATTTTTTTTGCGCATAGGTGGAAAGACACGGTTTTGAATGGACTGAGCATGGGCTGAAAGACACGGTTTAGATTGGGTTGAGCTCGGATTGAAGACAGCGTTTAGACATGGTTGAACGTTAGTCTATAAGGTGAGAATAGCCTGAAAGTTGTAGGGTTGAAATACACTGTTTAGATTGCTTTGAACGTGGGATGAAAGACACAGTTTTGATTAGGCTGAGTCTGGGTTGAAAGATACTGCTTGGATTCAGTTAAGCATGGGTTGAAAGAAATTTTTTAGGTTGCGTGAGCATGGGCTGAAAGATATGGTTTAGAATGGGTTGAGCATGAATGGAAACACTATTTAGAATAGATTGAGAGTGGCTGAGATGACAGATGCTCACAGGATGAAAAAAACTATTTGACTGGAACTTTGTAATCCTTGGCAAACCCACAATTCCTCCAAGGAAAAATAAATTAAAAGGAAACATAAAAGGTATTTTTACTGCAATCTCTACCTCGGCACAAAATCATCCCGAAGATGCAGGGATTGTGGAAGGCCCACTATTTGCTATACTTGCTCAGTGAGGATCTCTGCTTTATGCCTTCCTGCAAAGATTGAGGTCCACAAGGAATGCCAGTGACCAGAAGAAGGTTATATTGACGGAGGATTCACTAGAGGTGATGAAGCAGATTCTAGGGGCAAAGCTATGGGTACCAGGGTGGAATCGCATAGTGGTGCTATTCGTTCCTTTCAAGACTTGAGGAACCGTTCCATTACATCAGTGTTACAAAACATTTTAACAGGAAGCAGAGCAACAGGAAAAGTCTGTGCAAATTGGTAGGATTAGAGTGCTGGGGATATCACCCCTCAAAGAAGATGATGTTTTGAGGCACTCGTCCTTTAGTTTTTGAGAACACTAGACCTATGATGAGCAACGGTGACTCCTTTGGAGGTCTGTAGAAGTAGTGACATCGTCACTGCCAGGAAGAGGACCCTATCAATTAAGAGACAGTAAAAATCATTTTATTCCAACTCTGAAGAAGGTAATCCTAGGAAGGGAAGGAGACAGCAACTGCTAGGTATTAAGAGACATATGCTACCTCGAAATCTTGAAGCTTCACTTAGGTTTCTAGTGAAAGCTCAAACTAGTCCTGGAGCCCTTCTTGTTTCACAAGCCCCAATCGTCTCGAGAATTCCTGGAGTTTGCTGATCTTAGTTCATTGTACTCGTTACAGTGCCTCCCACCAGGCCACAAAGTAACCCATATTTTGCTGGGATTTATAGGGAAATATATGTGGTCCTGTTATCACCACGATTTCTTATCTATTCTTGTGCTCTACCCCTCTCTCCTTTCCCTTTCTCTATGATATCTTACTTTATGTTTTGTTCACTATTAGATGGTTTATTGTTTATACGGAGCAAATGTAGATGGTGGGTTGCTGCATTGCATTTTTCCTTTGTATATTGTTAAAAAAAAATTTAAGTAATGGGTGTGGTGAAAAGGCTTTGTTCACATTTAAACCTATGATAGAAATCTCTACAGCGGGCACTCAACCCAATGAACTATCTTACTAACTTTATATTGTTTCTTTCAGACAATAAGCCCGGCTCTACAGGTTACCATGCCAATTACTTGTTTCACAGGTACCACGCTGGATCATGGCAGGACGCAAGAAAAGTTAATAAGAAACAAAAATGTTACCTTGATCCGAGCACAGCATTGAGCGATTATTTAAAAAAACATACGGGAAAAAATAGGTTAGCAGAAGATTAGAGAGCCAAAGAAAGAATATTATTGAGGACGTCACCAAGATTGATGTTTTCACTTTTAATCTATAAACTGCAAGTATGCGGCTGGACTGCGAGTGCAGATGTCCTTGGGGATGAGATAACTGTGTGTTGCTTCTACACAGTTTGAGGATGTCCACTGGTCATTGATGGAGGATGGATGATGACAAGTGTAGGAGAAAGGTGCCTTGGAGTGAGAGTTTGTATGGCCTTCATCTGAGATGCTGCAGAATGGTGAATGTGGCTAAGAGAATGTGGTAATGCATGAGATGGGGCAAGCAGGCAGCTAGTTACACTTAGTTAAAGACAAAGCCTTGACTAGAGATGTGGAGATGGTGGCGGTCTAAAAGTCTGATCTGTAATAAGGGTATGTCCTTCACATGCACATCTTGTGAATCAGCTGGCCTGACAAGCAAGACTTGCCCCCTTCTCTTTGTTGACAAGTAAATTGCCAACATTGTGCAACCAGAATAGCACTGGCTGTGTGTGAGTCTGTGTAAATCCAGTTATATGGGCTATGCTGATACAGACCTGTGAGATGGGGGAACGGTGTATCAGACAAGTCAATATGGGCAGACCCAATTTATGGGACACACTTGGTTACATCTACTGGAGAGAGATGGCCATTTAAGATCAGTTAGAGAAAGAAGCTATTTAAGACCAGTTAAGTGGGAATGCTTTTTCGTACACTAGCAGAATGGAACAACCTCTTTTACAATTCAAGTGAGGGGTCTCCTCCAGGAAGTGCAACCCCAGTATATCGTCTCCCATAACTTTGATTACCACTACTTCGACTTGACCACTATCTCAACATAGCGATTCCTTCAAACCGACCATTTCTTATTCATGGTTCCCGCGCCTGACTTACCAAGACTGAAACTGAAATAGTAAAGCCATTGAGTCAAAGTGATGGTCAGCATGAAATAACTGTCAAAGTGACAGGGTCGAAGTATTAGCATATATAGGTTTCCGATCAGTTCAATGTGGCAGGTGTTTTACATGAGTTAAGTAGGATTTTGTGGTTCACAATGTGTCAACTGGTTAGGCTGATTCTACAAAGTTAGATGGAGCACGTGGTTTCCCACAAGTTATGTGTGGCAGAATATTTTATGATACAGTGTGGTGCTTTTTGTCTGATATAATGTCTTTTATGGCCTCGTATAGTGTGATGCTGTGTGGTATGTTTCGATGCAATGTGATGCTGGATGGTGTGCTTTAGTATTGTGTGGTATAATGGGGAGTTGATCAGTGTGGAAAGATCTGATTATATTTTGTGATGTATTGTGTGAAGTAGTGTTAAACTACATTGTGTGGCAACATTAGGTGTGTTATTTTTCTGTGTGAATAGCGTAATGTGGTGTTATCTTGTGTTAGACAGTTTAATGTGGCATTATAGGGCCTGGTGTGATGTCATATTTTGGTCTTAGATCTTGTGATGGGGTGCCCGATGGCGTGAATTTGTCAAGCGTGGTATGTTGATGTTGCTATGTGATGTTTGGAGTTGTATGTTATCGTCTTGTGTGGTGCATCAGTGCCAGTTTGTGTCATTTTATTCACAAATCTAGGACATGTACATTCATATACTACCTCTCTGTTCTGCTATCATCTCTGCTCTCCTGTCTGATTCCAGCCATCTGCAACTTTTAGAGTCTCCTACAGCTGCATGTTTATACAACTAGTGTCTTTGTTTTCTGATCGAAGCACCCCTTCCCCTGTGTGTGGCACCCCTCTGTCCTGAGTCTACTACTTACATTTCACGTCTGTGATCTACTGTTAATGTGTCTGTGGCTCCCATCTCATTGATTGCATCTCCCTGACCAGGTGTCTGATACCCTAGACTGCTTGGGTGGAGTTAGCAGTCATCCACCAACAAACAGGAAAGCTAACGTGCAGCCTGTACCATAGAGGGTATGGTTAGACGCCAAGCAATACGTTCCACTTCTATAGTTGACTCAGGTGACGCAGAGGGCCAGAAAACCAGTACCCCTGCAGCAAATAGCTTCCAAAGAGAGAATCCAAGCATACACACGTCACCTGGGTTTGGTCTGCAAGATTCGAGAGCCACCATCTCTGTGGACATACTTGATCGGCAGGAAAAAACCTATACTCATTTCACACCACTTTTACTCACCCTGCCAGGGCATGTCCCTGGTAAACCCACAACCGCAGATAAGCTCTGAACCAAGAAACTGGAGCGCATGCGCTATGCAAAACGTGCTTCACATTACATGACACTATCAGGAAAGTAAGAGGGAGCAATTTAGGTGAGACTTGCGCATGGAGCCAGAAGATGAGATGCTATATGCAGGTGGCCATAAGCTTTTCTGCGTGGACGTATTTTGCTTCCAGCAGACGGCAAACAACAACGGACTAACTTTACTGAAGTTGGCTGCCAGTTTAATAATTAAGTAAGAATATCAGTGAAACTCCTCTTCACTGTCCCTGGCTAGCCATGATGTAGGGCCGCAGTCCGCAGGAAGTCCGGGGGCTGTCAATTATTCATGCGCCTCATGCCAATCACCAGAGCAAAGTGATTAGTGCCTGCCATTCGAGATGAGTGACTGCTCGCCGGCAAGCCAACAGCAGAGCCACAGTGTGGGTAAGCAAGGTATCAATAAATAATAAGGGCTGCCAGGCACACCTCCTGATGAGGAATGGCAAGCGGCCGCTTTCTGCTTCCTCTCCACACCCCCTCGAATCTCCTCTTCCTGTACCACTTCCTTTTGGTTTCTTCTTTCGTTTTCTTTCTACTTCCCATTCACACGCTTAGTTGTCTTTTTTTTTTTATCTCACCATTTCCATATTTTTTGTCTTAACTCTCTCTTTGACTCTGAGAGATAAAATTGTTCATGGGGTTGAGCAGCCTGTGGAGAGATCTTTGTGTAACCTTCAGGACACTAGGTCAAGCCCTAAACTGAGAGTTACACCCCATCGAGTTGACAAAAATATACTAGGACATCTTCTATTACGAGACAATTTAGCATGTAGTGTGCATTATATAAGAGGTCAATATTAACATTTTCCATGTCAGTTCCATTGTACATGGCTATGTGTAAAGCGCATCAAAGACCCTAACTAGAATATCTCTTGGTGCTAACGAAAACCTCAGACAGTAATTACAGCCCTGGGACAACAGCATATATCGAAAACAAATAAGATTTAAGGTGTTTTTAAGGTTTAGGAGGAAACCACACACAAAAGACATGATGCAGAACGAAGCTGTAGCAGGGAAGTACATTTATAAATGAATTAGCCAAAAAAAGATGGGAGTCCAAGCTAGAATAGCCAAGTGGACTTGGAGTTGGGCGCTGTTAGGATTTTTGCCAGAAAGTCTCTTCTGACTAAAACGTATCAGAAAGTGGTGTGGCGCGAGAAACTGGAGACGCGCTTTTGTGAATTTTGCAAGGAATGGAAGCCGAGTGATCATAAGTTATTACGCAAGGTGTTAAAACAGCTGACTGTCCAGCGTCAAGAGAAGGCTGATGTAGTACTGCTCAACTGTGATCATGTAAAATGACTTCTACTGGAGTTAATGCTGGTGCTGCATAGTTTGCTGCATGCTCGGGTGAGGAGTCGCTCACCGGGGGGAAGGACGAGTTACCTGCCAGTGGGAGACTGGGAGAGATACTGTTCTACATATGCTATGCTTAAGTCCTGTGGTTTTAAATGCCATACTGAATTTTTGGGATTTTTTTGGGGAGGTTGTATGCTGGAGTGGTATGTGCAATTGTGACACGTTGGTGTCATGTTGAGTATTTTCCCCGATTCTGTAGTGTATGCAGAAGGGGGTGTGTGTGTTGAAGTTTTGTGTTCCTGGTCTGCCATGCGTGTTTATGTGTGATGCAGTAGAGGGTAGGAGAAGCCCTGGTACTGTGTGAATGCACTCGAGGGTAGAGGAAGCCCTGGTGTTGTGTGAATGCAGTAGGAGGTGTAGTGTGTCTGTGAGTTTCT
Source organism: Calotriton arnoldi (assembly GCA_963921515.1). NCBI lineage: Eukaryota > Metazoa > Chordata > Amphibia > Caudata > Salamandridae > Calotriton > Calotriton arnoldi. Next base: position 324,832 of record CAWUFW010007850.1, on the reverse strand, counting down.
GCCCCTGGTACAGTGTGGATATGGTAAAGGGGTGAGGTGAAGCCATGTGGCCGCATTTCGAGTTTACTCCTGATCCTGTCCGGAGGCAGTAGCGGGGTGAAGTGAGTGATTCTGATCTTGAAATTATGCTGTAGAGGGAGAGCGTCAGTTCCCTGGTCCTGCTTAAGTGAATTTGTGTTGTTGAGGGGAACGGGGGGTTAGCTTTCCCCGAAGTATGAGCAGTAGAGGGCGTTTGTGTTCCTGGTCCTGCCTGGAGATTTAGTGTGTTGTGGAGGGGAATGTGTGGTTAGTTTTCCCTGAAGTATGAGCAGTATAGGGCATTTTGTGTTCTTGGTCCTGCCAAAAGATCTAAAGTGTTGTGGAGGGGAACATGTAGTTAGTTTTCCCTGATGGATGAGCAGAGAAGTTTTGGGTTGTCTGATTAACCTTTTCTGTTTATTTCTTTGGAGTGGGATTTATAAATGTGTAGGACGTATTGCTTGGGTATCTTAAGTCCCATTGTATTTGTAAATTTGTAGGATGTATTGCTTGTGGATTTTACCATTTTACGTCCCACTGTATTTTCTATTGTCTGTAGAAGGGAGGGGTTTGCGTTGTATCCTACTATTTGGTATAATGCATCCTCCCCATTGATGTTCTCTTCCCTGCTGCTCAGCCAGCGTGTGAGGTCATTGGAATGTTGAGAGCAGTGCTTAATTTGTGCCGGTGGTTTCCGGTGCTCAGCACCGGCATTTAATTGTCAACACCGGCACTTGTGGCTGTCTGCCACATGGTGGCGCCGTGTGCCCGATTTAGAGATGAGAACAACAACAGTTGTTTATTAATTCAAAACACATTACAAGTGACTAATACCTGCCGTCCAAGCTGTTCTTATAGCTTTGGGGCCTGAAAGAGTCTGAATTGTCACACTTGTAGGAGTGTGATTGTTAGAAGTTGTGTTGGTACTGTCGGCGGCACTGACAGGGGCAAGGGGTATTGCAACCTGCAGTAGCCTCCTGATGAGGTCCCTGGCACTTATTGTTTTACAAATTAAGCACTGGTTGAGAGTGTCAGTGCTTGGATGAGTGTCAGTTGGAGTGAGTGGCGTGATTAGCAAGGATGCTGCTCCTGGTTGGGCCTTACATAGGAATATACCATCTTTCTGATAACCTTTAACTGAAGACATAACTTAAAGAATAAACCTACAACCGTAATCTACATGACCTGGCTATGTGGCTTCCTTTGTTACAACATATACGTTGTGCAAAAAGAATAGTGTTGTAGTTTGTGTGACATGATTGTGTAAAGTTATTTGCAAGGAACTGTATTCTTATAGTTCGCTTCACAATGGCAGAAGGGATGTGAGCAAGTACCTTGATAGTACTTGTGCTAATACTGTAAGATCTATACAAACACTAACGTCTCTGTACGCGCCAGTTGTAGTTTAATTCGAGCAGTCAAGTTCTGTTTTGTTCACTGAAAGTAAAAATAAAAAAAATATATGACATTGTTTCCAAGAAGAATAAAATAATGTATGGTGTAATTACAAAGAACAAGTTGGGGACGGTGTTGAAGCAGTCAGGAAAATAGGCAGGTATATGAGCGTGGTGGCCCTTGACTGCTGTGCGTTTCTACTGACCCCAATGCCTTGGTGATCGCAAAAACAGCTCTTCACCACCAAAAGAATCCAAGTGGAAAACTCAAGGCCAGAAACTCCTCTCCTCCCCATGCAATGTCTCAATACTACCTTGTCCCAGATACAATGCCCGGATCACAAGGGTAATTCATCAACGTGGTCCACGCAATCCAGGCGAATTTTTTTTTTTTTTTAAATGAAAGTTCTATTGGGATGTAAGAATCTCATGGACTTTTACTGTGCAGGGCTTAATTTGTATAAAAATAAGTGCCAGGGCTCTCGTCAGGACACCACTGCAGCTTGCACCACACATCACCCCTACCATGATAGTAACAACACAACTACTAACCATCACACTGCTACTGTGACAATTCAGACTATTCCAGGCCCCCAAAGCTGTGAGAATGGCTTGGGCGGCAGGAAATAGTCATTTTTAATGTATATTAAATTAATGATTGACAGTTGTTGTTGTCATCTCAAGACAGTGCCACCTTGTGCAGTGCAGACTGTCCCAAGCGCCGGTGTTGACAATTAAGTGCCGAGCACCGGATACCACCGGCTCAAATTAAGCACTGGTGTTGTGTCACATTCTACACATTTTGCTCGCTTAAGAGGCTTGTCCGTTATGGCACTGGTTGCAGACAATTAGTGCGATTCTCGGGTCACCAGCTGGAGTCCCGACAGGGCCCAATCAAAGTCTTCTTCAAGGTCAATACATTCAGTGCCTTCAATACATTCAGTTCCTTTAAGTCGAGCAACAGTAACAGCTGTTATTTGCAGAGCTTCATAAGAACAAAACGAGCTATTATGAAAACAGACAAAAAGAACCTGCTTTGGCAGTGTTAGGATCCCATCCCCAGCACAATAAAATGAAGAAGCCACAACCTCCTAGTTTACAAACTGACATCCGCATAAATACTGTCAAAGCCCGCATACCATGGCATTTTGGAAGCACGTCATTGCACAATGGAAGCATACTTCAGATTGCAGTATCAGCAATACAAGAGGTACCGAAACAATGAGCACTCTGCACACAAAAGATAACCAATTTAGCATTCAAATCTGTTAAAAAAAAAGAAACATTCTGATCGTTTCATGTTGAAATGCAAATACAGATTGTTTCACAGCCTATCTTGCTTTGTTCCAGACAGTGCATGTCGGCAAAAGCGAGGAGAAACTGGGTTTCCTACATGGTAGACAGGGGGGGGGGGGGGCAAATGCTGTTTTCCCAGATCTGGTCACTCAAGAGAAGCGGGCCTCTATGAAGGTAGCAGACCAACCTGAATTCCAGAATAACCACTGACTATATAAATGATCCCGATATTGGCCAGGCATGAGTGGTACATGACAAATACATGAATGGCGTGATTCGAGGCACGGGAACCTTTTGTGGTTGTGATGCTATATTACTTGGGGTTAAGTGGTCAGAGGTCATTAGTGACTTCCAAGGGGTCACATGAGCCAAGATTCCTTCTCACAATTTCCATAAAAGTCACAGGTGTCAATCCCCTAGCCCACTCCACCCTTCCCTGGGGTCACACATGTCACGCTGCTGTCCTCTCCTCACTGGGCCCATAGGTGTCACTCCCTTGCCCTCTCTACACTTCCTCCTCAGATCATAGAGATCATGCCCTTGTCCTCGCTACACTTTCTTGGGGCTCAGCTGGGACACAAGTCTGTCTTCTCTACATTTTCACCTGGGATCCCTTGTGGCACGCCCTTATCTGATGTTTGTCATGACCCTTTTATTCATAGATTTCCACAGTGATCAGGAGAGTGTCCCCCATGTCATCCATATCCTTCAAAGGTCAGATGTGCTGTGTTTGTGATCTCACTGGGCTTCCACAGGGATCAGGTGTGTTAATCCGCTACCCACAGAGGTCAGATGTGTCCTTATTGTAGATGTGTCATACCCCCAGATCACTAGCCGTCACCAAAGGTGAGATAGGTGTCAATCCTGTCTCCTCTGGGCTTCCACCATTGACTGATGTGCCATGCCTCTGTCTTGGATTTTCAAGAAGGTCAGACAGGGCCGCAATACATTAAGGCCATTATAATTACTCTCCTTATTGCGACACCAAAAATGGCCACAAAAAGAGAACAGATTGCAACAAATATCGCAAAAGGCCTTGTTGGACTGTAAAAGGAAGCACCCAAACTGCAAACATCAATTTTTCGTGGGGCGCCAAACATTCTTAGACTTGAACTGAGGTCAGATGTCTGCCACTCTTGTCCTCTTGAAACAACCAAAAGGGTCATATGCATCAACAATTCTGCACTCTAGACTTCCACAAGAGTCCAACATGTCGGGTCACTATTCTCTCTGCATGTCAACTAGAGCTCTTGTGTATCATATCTGTCTCTACAGGTTTTTACAATGTCAGATGAGCCATGCCCTTCTGGATGGGCATCAGATGTGTCACACGTGTCTTTTCTAGACTTCCAAAGAAGTTTAGATGCTTCCTACCACTGTCCTAACTAATCTTCCTTTGATGACAGAGGTGTTGCAAACTTTATACACCCCTTTACTTCCATGAGGCATGATGCTTGGACACTCTCAACATATTTAGAGTGGTCAGATATATCAGGCCCGACCTTATCTAAACATCTGTAGACATTTTGGTGTTTTTATCAGTCTCCCTCGTTCTCTAGACATCCACATGCATATCTGCTGTCACCCGTCCTATCTAGACTTCCACAGAGTTCATATCTATCCCATCCTCAATGAACTTCCACAGCACCTTAGATATATCATCCTCCTGTCCATCTCTTGAACTCTGCGGTTGTCATATATGTCTCATCTTTAGAAATTCTAAGCTTCATTGTGGACCGTGGTTATCACAAATATGGTATCTCTAGATGTGTACAAAGGTCACATGTGTGCCATGTCTGTCCTCTCTGGACTCCCACTGGAGTCAGATGCGCCAGGAACCATGGGCTCTCTGGACTTCCACAAGGATCAGATCTGCCAAGGCCCGGTACTCTTCGGACTCACAAGGGAGTCCGAGTACCATGGCTCTGAGCGGTCTCTACAGCTCACTAGAGCTGCCCTGAGCCAGCTGACACACACCATCTTCTTACCGATCTTGAACTCACAGGGCCTCAGACGAGGGTCCTCCAAGATGTTGAGCCGCCTCTTCTTCCTCCAGCACCGAGCGGGGTATGTGTAGATTTGTCCTGGAGAGGAACCTGTGGTACAATGGGGAGCAAGCAAGAGGAAGACATCGTGACTCTGAAGCACCAAACGAGAGGGCGACTGAGGTTATGAAGGAGATTTTTAGAAGGTAGGCAATGAATCAGCCTTGAAAATGGGTCACAGTAACACGTTTAGCAGCCAATGGAAACATACAGGGAGGTTCACACGAAACTCATGGTTGAGAGGGAGCATATGCGTAAGTGAACGTCCCATACAGCTGCAGTCCTTCAGTAATGTCTCCATTTGAAAATGCCCTTAATATGTGGTTTGCTACGCAAAGGAGTAAAAACAGAAAGTTACAATGGTTTGACCCAATTACTGTGCATCCTTTATTCACTAAGGTAAGCAGAGAAATTGCATCCATTCATCCATATCACTTGACCAAATCAAATGGTTTTTAATTCAGATGAAACAGACAAGGCTTCTCTTTAAAATCTGTTATATGGGATGCATGACTGAATGCCGCTCTCTACCAGGCCCCCACTTCTTCCACAAAGGCAAAGAATGTGCAGGAGCAAGGTGTGTACCTAGTTGTTGCATATTCATTACAAAGCTACACAGTACAGAGTCAAAAAAAATGTTTTATATCCCTCTGTCAATCTGGAAACTGGGTAAATTTGGTAGATTTCTTCAAAATACGCTTTAGCGTTTTGCACTCCTGAGTAAATTTATGCAAGATGGTCCCACAAAGGTCAATCATAGCACAACAGTATAGTGACGTGATAAAACTCACATATACTACATATTAAAAGCTGTACAGTCTACATTCAAAGTATTACCGCCATTATTGGTGGGGTAGCTTGTGGTTCACAAAAAAACCTTGGAGTTGGTCACGCTGCATGGATGGATGCCTGGAAAGAATCAACTTCAAATCAGAAGGAGGGGAGCTACTCTCCACCTAAATATTGGTAACCACTCAGAGTTCCCTGTTTCTCTTTTGTATAATGTATGCAGCACTCTAAACCTGCAAGGGCATGTTGTGGACTTACAGTGGGTGCTCCTTCATGTCTGGACAAAGATGTGCTTCTCTGATGAGCTCAAGACTAAAACATGTGTGCCAGGAGCTGCTTTACTTATTGTGGGATGGTTTGGATGGTATTTTTATGAATCCAAAGCAATAATACTGTGCCCACAATGATGCAATTCTTTTGTCGAGTTTAGCCTTGGCATGAATAGCGCTTGCTAGTCCTATGCTAAAGACATAGATAAAAAATGGTAAAAGCCTTTGGCACTTTTCTAGCTTGGCATGGATGGTACTGGGCTTATCCTATGCGTAAATAGTCTGCTAAAAGAAAAGGCATATCTGGGAGTTACAGCTCGCTCCTCATTAATTCCCCTGACCTGTTTTTGAGCCTCAGGGAAATGTGGGTGGGTGATCTTGGAGTCCTGGGTGATGAGGAGTGGACTGAAGCAAAAGTGGCCCCTAGACTGTTTGCCATTTCTGCCTGCCACAAACTCATGCAGTTCAAGTACCTACATCATGTGTACTTTCATCCCGCCAGGCTGTGGACGATGGGCAGATGCCCCTCAGTCACATGCTAGCAGTGCAACAACACAGAGGGTTCCTTCCAGCATATCATCTGCGGTTGCTCAATCATTGCTAAATATTGGTCAAGAGTGCACACATACACACAGGTTAAGGGAAGATAATAGTGCAATGGGAGGGGGGTTTTCTTGTTGTTGTTTTTTTTTTTTTTTTTCCTTTTGTATTTCCTTTCTTTTCTCCTTTAACTTATAAACTAAATGTCAAAGTCATGACCCTGTAAGTTTATTGTGGCAGAAGTCTTCTGGGGTACAGAGCTCTGCATTATATTTGATATTTGACAAATAAAATATGTTTACAAAAAAAAACTGTGCACACATACTTGGAGGGTTTTGTAGGTCACACCTTTTCCAGCAGCGGCAGGTAAGAGCGGTGGAGTCGGCTGGGGGGGATTTCTAGAGATGACCACGAGGGAAAATTAATTATTTATTTAATTTTCCCTTATGGACATCTCTCGATTCGGGATGCAGCAGTAGATACTGTCACATGTACCACAGACAAGGGGAACGCAACATGCATGATCATTATCTTTCTTATTTGATTGGGGGATGTGTAAGTTAGATACGTGTTTATAACATTATACACCATTGCTGGTAGTCGATGACCTGCTTATGATGTGAAAAAATACAAATAAAAAGTTCTATCCAAAAAACATGTGCTTTAAAAACAGACACTTGGAATGAGCAGGTTGAGGGTGTTGGTGGTGTTGTAGATGTGCCCCCTGTAATGAGCAGCTCTTCATCTAAATATTGAGAACTACCCAGAGTTCAGGATTTCTCTTTTGCGTATTATATATGTATAAATTCACAGTCCCGCAAGTTTTTGTCTAAAGAGTTTGAATTTTGCTTTGGTAGGTTTTTTTCAAGTCATCATATTAGCATCCTGATTGGCTGCACTCACTCAAAATGCACATTTCACCATTGAGTACCAGCATCTGAAACCCCTAGTAACATTTTCTACAGGCATATCACTCTCCCAGCTCTGGGGCCACAACAATGCCTCAGATCTTCATCTCACTACCATCAGATTAGCCGCGAGACAACCGTCAACACAGACTTATACAGTGCTTAACTAGTGCCAGTGGGTGCAGGTGGTGGGCACCAGCACTTACTTCTGTGGACTGGGACTTGTTTTTCATTCTTTTACTTTGACCCAGTGCAAGAGAGAGAAAGTCAGAAAATCCAGAAATAGGGAGGAAGAGAAAGATAGGAAAACAGTGATAAATGGAGAAACCAGGACTAAAAACACACAAGAGTCAGATAAAGAGACAGGGTGTGAAGAAGAGAGGAAGAAAGAGGCGGGAGGTGGAATCAAAACTAGGCAGCCTTGGTGTTTGGAAAACCCAGCAGTCAGCAGGGCTTACAGCATGCTAAAAGATAACATTTGGGCTTCTGCGCCTATTTCTTCAAACCGTAAGCTTGGCTTTACCTCTTTTCAGCTGAATGGGATTGCTCACCACAATCTGAGGAGGTAGACAGAGGGACAGTCACTCCTCGGGGTCTACACAAGTCACTTGCAATTTGAGCTAAGAGAATATATACTGTTGCATGGAACTTGGTTGTGATTTCTGTTTGCTATCACATGCATATTTTTTTCAACGACCTTTTCCTCTTCATGAGGGTACAATAAAGCATCACATATTGTTGGACACCAGGTTTTTCAATGGGAGAGATGAGTCAAAACTTCAGAAGACGCTGTTACTGGGCTGATGTCATGTTCTCTTCTGCCAACTCTTTTGGGGCAAGACACTAGGATTACGGCCGCTCCGTGCTGGCAGCCTCAATTCACTTAGATTTAAAAGGAAAGGTATTAATTTGCAAAAAATGGGACCAGCACTTTACCCTACTTCTCTGTGTCTCAAGAAAGATGACCAATTGTCTATTCCATTAAACACTTACACGCACCAGCTCCAGATTTTAGGATTGCACAAAGCACATGCACTTTATCAGAGAGAAAGGACTGTGGGCAAATCACTCGCTGCTAAAGGGACAGGGATAGGTAATGGAGAATGACGGGACACCAACTGGTGATATGCCCACTGGTGATGAATCTGCCAACAATGTGCATCCCTCCACATTTAACCCATGTTGCACCCCTACTTATAAACGGACTTTAATGTTAGGACAAATTGCACTGCTTTAAACAAAAGCTTTGAATGGATGCCAGAGAAACTGGCATTTAGATGTATTTGTGGATTTAAATAACTGTCTCTGTTCGGTTTTATGGTTTTATTGGTATGCAATGGTTTTATTTAACTTATGCAAATAAACTTGATTGATTGATTAAAAAACAAATTAGTACTGTTTGCGAACCCTGAATTCAATTTACAGACTCTTATTACGCCAAGCATATTGCTTGCACCTCACTTTTTGTGTAGGCCTGTGCTCAGAGTTTCTGCTCCAGAGAAGCAGAGGCGGTGGTCTGACCTTCCTATCATGTTCCTTTGTTACTCACAGTGTGGAGACTCTGCATCATTATTCTCTTGAAGGCACTGATGGCCAAGACAATAAGCCCCTCATTATCTCATCTTCTTCCATCTGTGTCCCATTACTTACTATTTGAGTGAAACTCCCAATTCTCTCCATTGAGGCCACCACTGTCAAGCTGTTTTCTCTTTCTATTAGAGGTCAAAGGCCCTGCCATAAATCCCTCTCTCACCCCAAACCCTTCCTGTTTTTTGTTTGTGCCCTTCTACAAAGTTAGGGCTGTTGATGGGTTGCAATGGCACCTCTCTGCAAGAGTATGCTGTCTCAGGTAGGCATTAATTGATTGAACCACCCTTTTGAGTCTTTAGAGGAGGTATCTGAAAATTCCTTACCATAAAAGTATTGTACTTAGTTGTGATTACTACTGCGAGGAGATTAGGGGAACTAAATAATTTAGTCCGTTGTCATCCATATCTAAGGCTTTTCAACTCCAGGATAGTGCTTTCCTTGGATCCAAGGTTTTTCCTTAAAGTCAATTCCACCTTCCATATAGACCAGGAAATAATACTCCATGCATTACAACAGGAAGGGGATATCACAGATCCTTTGTTACACTTCTTAGATGTGGTAAGAGGGCTTAAGATCTATCTCGCAAGATCAGCAGAGTTCAGAAACTCTGATAGTCTATTTGTTATTTTGGCCTTGTGAAAAGAGGGGGAAAACCATCCTCTTCCACCTTAGCTAAATTGGTAAATATGGATATTTTCTCAAGCTTTCAGGTAGAAGGTAAAGATATACCGGGTGGAGTAAAGGCCCTTTCTACTAGGAGTATGGCGGCCTCATTGGCCGAGTGGGCAGGTGTTTCCATCTGTGACATATGCAGAGCTGCAACTTGGGCCGCATCTTTAACCTTTGCGTCACACTACAGACTTAATGTCACACAGGGTTCTGAGTTATCCCTTGGTTTTCTGTTGATTGTAGGATAAATGTGCACTTAGATATCCTATATTTCTTTTGATTTCTGCTGACATATAACTGTATGTTTTCTTTCTGTTTGTGTTACAATAAGTGAGTATTGTGCAGAAAAGTGATTAGAGCACACTCTGGATGAGATGGGTACAGGGGGTGAATGACAATAAAATTCTTCCCTAAAAATGTACAGTTTAAAGTGTTCTTTTTGGTGCTGATGACGAGGTTGTTGCTTTGGTATACCTCAAATAGTAAGGAATGGGGCGAGGATGGAAGAAGTGTAGGTAATGCCCGGATTACTTACTGGTAATCTTCTTTACTCCAATTATTCCTGACTCGTCTCATTACTTATGACACCCCATCCCACTCTGTTCCCTCATTTAGGGCTTGACAAAAACATGAAGGGGTTGAGGTGAGAGAGAGATTAATGGAACGGCCTTTGACGTCTAAAAGAAATAGAAAAAAGCTTGACAGTGGTGGCCTCTATGTAGTGAACAGGCACCTTCACTCAAAAAGTAAGTAATGGGACAAGTCAGGAAGAATCGGAGTAATGAAGAACACCGGTAAATAATCCGGGCATTATGTGTCAGACGGAGCAGTATCCCTGTTGTTGTACCACCCCATCTGATTGCACGTTTTACCAGAAGCAGGAATGCACCTGGTTAAACTAAACACTCTTCCAATAATATTTTCCCACTTGCAGCAAGCAGATGGGAAATGTCTTCAGAAAAGGCCTCAGTATAGGATCTGCATGAGAAAACAGACCCTGTTTTTGTGGAATTTTATCCTCCAATTTCGGGGCCGAAAACGCGTGCTGCCCAGTAACTAGAAGCAGATATTGGTTACGGGATAGAATCATAAACTTCGGCCATGGAATCACCCCCTCTAACTATGTGGCATTTTGTAATGAGGGCCTAAGTACACAGAACTCATGACACTGCTATCTTCAGTGAAACTCGCACGTCCCTGTGGGTGTGGTTTGGAAGTGTTGTGCTTGAGCCAAGTCACCAAAGTACTTGACTGCAAGACAGTAAAAAACAAAAGCAGCAGAGCAGGCAAGAAGAATAAATGATATTGCAATTGCATTTATATAGCGCTTACAACCCTTGACGAGGTGTTAAAGTGCTTTTCGGTGAGCAGCACGCTACTCCAGAAACCAAAGTGGATAAGTGATGGATTAGTAAAGGGCAATCAAAGCTGTTAATGCGAGCAGTGGACGTGTGAGTCTGTTAGTTGGACTGAATAGGATAAAGAAAAGATAGATGAAGAAAGAGTCTAGAAATTGTTACTTAGGATATCATAGTAGTAAAAAAGGTTTGGGGTGATTCAAAGGAGAGATAGAGGAGGGAAGAGTTTAGAAATAGTTATTATGGAGATCATAGTACTAAAATAAGGTTTGGAATGAGTTAAATGAAAGATAGAGGAGGGAAGAGTCTAGAAAGTGTTTATAGGGAGTTCATAGCGGTACAATGATGTTTTGAATGAGTCAAAGGAGGGAAGAGTCTAGAAGGGTTATTTGGGAGATCATAGTGGTACAATGAGGCCAGGGATATGTCAGAGAGTGGAGGTAGAGGATATATTGAAAGAGGTATAGGATGAGACATAGAAAAGTGAATTGAAGAGAGATGAAGGGTTTTTTTGCTGATTTTTTCCCATTCATTTATTTATTTTTAGGAGTAGAGTAACAAATATATAGATGCATGACTACACAGAAAGGTATACATGTGTATGGAAAATAATATAGAGGTATAAAGTTATATTATATAAAGCCCTATAAGTACATGTATGGATACATAGTTAGGAAAACCAACATTCAAGTGTTGCTGTACATAAAGCACATTTTTATGGGGTTTTTTGGGAAATGTTATGTTTTTTTCTTTCTTTATATTTATTTTATTTTTTCTATATTTTCTCAATATTTCAATTGTGAAGCACTTATAGATAGAATTGTTATGATCATATTTGCACATTGTGATAGATAAAATAAAACAAAACAGAGACCCATAAGCATATAATCAAATAACATATAACTTATCACATATTGTACTAGATAAAATAAAATAGACTCATAAGCATATAATCAAATAACGTATATGTAAACTATTCAGTGACCTAAATACATGTTAAGCATAAAATAATATATATATATTTCAACCATAGGTAATATATACATTTTTTAAGCAGACCTATAAGAATATCTATAAAGCTTTAAACTATTAGTAGTATATATATTTGTACAAAGAAATGCGCATATCTAACTGCACACATATAATCAAATTATAAATGTTTACTTACACAGGCATATACTGTAAATTTGTGTTTCGAGTATGGTGGTCATGCAGGAAAGAGCCAACTCTTGAGAAGCCTTCTGTAGATAAGATAGCTACCGTGGATCTTATGTTTGGGGTAGTGAATTCCATAGTTTGGCTACTTGAACAGAGAAAGATGTGCCATCCATGTTTTTTTCTTGCATGCTGGGATTATAAAGCGAGGTGTCAATCTGGAGAGGAGGTTCCTTTGTTGTATGTATTTGGTGATTTTATTCCTGATGAAAAGTGATCCTGTTCCCTGTATTGCTTCGTAGGTGATACAAAGCAGCGTTAAAGTAGATCTTCTGGCAACTGGTAACCAATGTAGGGCCCTCAAGGCAGGGAAGATGTGGGCTTGTGGCTTTACATAAAGGAGTAGCCTGGCTGAAGAGTTCTGAATCTGCTGTAGTCTTTTCATAGTTGATATGGATAATCCGTGGTGGAGACCATTGGCATAATCAAGTTTAGACAGTAAAAGAGAGATAGTAGCTTGGACCTAGTGTGGAAATCCTAGGAGGGGGAAGATGAGTCACAGAGTTTTCATAGTAATGATGCTTGATCTTGCTAACTTATCCCCTTGGACATTCACTGATAGCTTGGACATCATGGTAATTCCAAGGTTTCTTACTTCCTTGGACACTTAGCAGGTGGTCCCAGGTCGTCAGGCCAGGTGCAGAGTGGTCAGAATTTTTCCAGTCGCCACATGTGAGTATTTCAGTTTTGGATGCATGCAACTTGTGATTTCTCCTTGTCGTCCACTGATCAGTGGCTTTGAAACAGCTGAAGATTTCTGAGTTTTCAATGTCTTTGGGGCTTTCCAGTTTAAAAAGTATTTGTGTGTCATCTGCATAGTTATAGCATGTGAGCTGAAATTAATTGATCATTGCCAGTAATTACTTCAAGTAGATGGTGAAAAACATGAGTGAGATGATACATGAGCATGTCATGATCAACTGTGTCGAAAGCAGTTGAAATGTCCAAGAGAAGCAGTGCAGCCATTCTGTTCCAGTCTACTGTGTTTTTAAGGTCATCCCAGATGGCGATGAGGGCAGACTCTGTGCCACTTCCTGGCCGGAATCCTCTATAAAAGTTGGAAAGTATGAAGTTGTCTTCAATGAATTGGGACATCTGGGTGAATGCTGCTCTTTCTATCAGTTTGCCCAGGAAAGGTCCATTTGTAATCGGTCTGTAGTAGTTGGGGTCATGTGGGTCCAGGTTTGTTTTCTTTCATAATAGGCATATGCATGCCTTTTTAAAATGTTCTGGAAAGACTCCTGTAGTTAAAGAATTATTGATGATTGTTCTGACTGGTGTGGCAGCAGAGGTGGTTAAAAGAATGTTCTTGAAGATTTGTGGTGGACAAGTGTCACAAGGGCAAACGACCGGTCTACTTGCTTCGACCAGATCCCTAAATTCAGTTTCTGATATTTGTTTGAAGGAATTTAGAGGCTGGGTTAAGCTTCTTTTGGAGGGGATTGTTGGAAATGGGTTGGTGCTGGTGGTTTTCCTTTGTTTGAAATAGGAGTCCAACATGTCTGCTTTGGTTGTGTAATGATTAGCCAGTTCATCAGTAATTTTTTGAGAAATGGGATGAATTCCATTTGTGCATTTAGGTTTATGAAATTCAGTGAGACTTTTATAAAAATTCTTTATTTGTAAATTTAGCATTTAGCGCTAGAACACATTTGGGGATGTCTGAATTATCTTTGGGTTGGTTGTGGCACTAGACATTACACTAATCTATTCAAAGCTAGATATAGAGAAAACGACATATGAACCTAGTGTTACAGAAAGCACAGGAAAAATGTAAAATGCACTAGCTGGTGTATATCGCCTTGATTACTTACTGGAAGCTTCATTACACTGATTCCTATCAGTCCTCATCACTCTCCTTCTCTATGAGGTTGGCAGTCCTCCAGAAACGGGCACCCTGTAGCACTTTCCCTATCTATGAGGGTGACCCACTTCCAGAAACGGGCACCCTGTACCACTAAACCTTTTTTAACTTAGGTCCTCCGCAGTGAGAAATACCAGAGGGTCAGTCTTCAGGAAGAAGTCTTATTTTTTCCTTTCTCCCTGCTGAAGAAGACGCCTTGTTAGAAGATCCTTTTTCGCAGAGTGGTTTTAAGTACAATCTAATGTTTTTTTGGTACTGAGCCCTTTCTTAGGGGAACCTGCTGTTTATGGTCTGTTTTGTCTGGCCTTCACTGGACATAGGAATGCTTCTTTGCAGCCGCTTTCCTTGGAATATGCCTTCAGTCACCCCCTTCTATGGCACTCAGAAACCGCTCACCCTGCACATACACCCACCATTTACTCTGCACAGTCATCCTGATATTGCGCCGGCAGTCAGATACTGATGACCCACCACTCACACAGTGCTGCCTCTATACTCACACACCATTGACATACCTCTCATCCAGCACTCACATTCCTCTCACCCTCCACCCACACATCACACCCTGAACTCAAACCGCTCATCCTGCACTTATACTACTGACATACCGCTGCCCCTATATTCGCGCACCTCTTACCTTGTACAGGGTAACATATTTCACCCTGTACACTCACAAAATTCTCATTCTGCACTGAACACACCTCAATCACCATGCATTGAGGCACTTTCACCCTGCACTCAGACACTTATCAACCTTCATTCATGCACCACTCACCCTGCGCAGAGAGCATTCACAACATTCTCCCTGCACTCATACACTGCTCCCAGCCCTCTTAACTTATTATTAATCCCAAATACAAAACCTAATGCATTCACCAATGCTTGTTCTTTCTTACCTTCCTGTCTTTCTTTTGTTTTTTTCTTCTTCCTTTCTTTCCACTTTCTTACTTTTTGTCGTGTCTTTTTTCCTTCATTCTTCATTTTGTTCATTCCTTCTTTGCTTCTTTCCTTCTTTTGTTCCTTTTTTCTTTCTCTTTTCCTGTTTTCTTTCTCTTTCTTGACTTCCTCTCACTTTCTTGCCTTTTTCCTTCTTGTCTTTCTCTTTCTTTGCTTCTTTTTCTCCTTTCTTTCCTCTTTCTTTCTTGCCTTCCTCTTTCTTCCTTCCTCCTTTCGTCCAGTTTTTTCTTTCTTTTTTTCCTTTCTTGCCTTCCCCTTTCTTTCTTTCATTCTAATTTCTGTCCTCTTTCTTTCTAATCTTTTTCTTACTTTTTTATTTTCTTCATTCTTCTTTCTTTCACTCATTAATTTTTGTCTTTGCTTCTTTCTTTCCGTGTCTCCTCACTCTTTCCTTCCTTCTTTCTTCCCCTTCCTTTACTTCTTTCTTTCTTCCCTTTTCTCTTTGTCTTCTTTCTTTCTTGCCTTTCTCGTTCTTTCCTTCCTTTTTCTTTCTTTCTTGCCTTCTTTCTTTCCTTTTCCTTCTTGACTTCATTCTTTCCTCTTTCTTTCCTTCTTCCTTCCCTTTTTGTTTCTTTCTTGCCTTCCTCTTTCTTTGTTTTCTTTCCTTTTTTTCTTTTTCTTTCTTGTGTTCCCCTTTTGGTCTTATTTCTTTCCTTCTTTGCTTCTTTCTTTCGTCTTTTTCCTTCTTTCTTGCTTCCCATTTTCTTTCTTTCTTGCCTTCCTCTTTCTTTCATTTTCCTTCTTGCCTCCTCTCTTTCCTTATTCTTTCTTGTGTTCCACTTTCCTTTGTTCTTATTTCTTTCCCTTTCTTTCCTTTTTTTCCTTTTTTTCTTTCCTTCTTTCTTTCTTATCTTTTTCTTTGTTTCTTGCCTTCCTTTCTTCCCTTCCTCTTTCTTTCTTTCTTGTCTTCCTCTTTCTATCCGTTTTTCTTTCTTTCCTCTTTAGGTCTCGCGCCTAGCGTTGCACTGCGCAGCAGTGCTCGCGCAGCGCGAGACATTTAGTAGGTGAAAAACGGGGATTCAGCACTGACCTAGGAATCGCACACGCTCGTGCGTGTGCGATTCCTTTTGTACTACCCCATTGGCCTTTTCGTGCGTCTTTTTATAAAAGACTGCACGCAATTGGCCAAAGGCCTATTGGTGTCTATTACGCGCTTGGTGCGCGTAATAGACACCAATAGGCCATGGGAGGAGCAATGCTCCTCCCATGGCCTCTTGGTGTCTATTACTCACTTGTTTTGATTGCTTCTCCCTTCCGCTTCATGTTATAAGCCCTCCCCCCACCATCCTAACGCAAGCGTTTTCCTCCATCAAACCTGGATACTTGTTTTTTGAGTGACGTAATTAGAAATAAATCCGATCCGAGGAGGCCCGAGCCATGTTTGAAATCCCTGCAGCCTGTGTGTGCTGCTGGGTTCCTAACACTGTGGTGATAACGGCAGGGCCGCGAGGACACGGTTGGGGTCGCGCGAGCGGACTGTAGCTGAGACCCGTGGCATGCCCGAGCGCTGAGGACGTGATGCCCGCCTGGCGCTGGCCCCGGCTCTTCGGGCCGCCGCTTGCCCTGTGCCTGGTCTGCGCGTTGTGCTACCGACAGGCGCTGCACGGGGAATTCCTGCACAATGATGTCTGGGCCATCCTCAACAACCCCGATGTCCGGCCCGGGGCCCCGCTCCGGAACATCTTTAGCAACGACTTCTGGGGCAAAGGCATAGGGGAGAACAGCAGCCACAAGTCCTACCGGCCGCTCTGCACCCTCAGCTTCAGGTACGACTGACAGCTTTCAAAGACCCTAACACTGTGAAGGATGCTCTAGCAGCGCGCCTCAGTGCCACAGCAGCACGCCTCACTAACGCACTCATCACCTACTAGGATGAGTGCACACTCAGCTTCAGATAGCAGTGATAGCGCCTTAAAGCCATCTCTTTACCAGCGGTAATATCACCCTCATGCCTCATCAAAGCACTCACCCTCCAATGAGAGCACCCGGGCTACAGGTACTACTGAGAGCATTTAAAAGCAGTAGCACTACCAGCTTCATAACACAACAATGAACTCGCAGTATCATTAATTCAGCATAATGCTATATTAATGCACACGCATCATGCCATAATGCACCTACAGCTTCGATGCGAGCACGCCGTGCTTCAGATGCTACTGACAGCCTCTTAAAGACACATCTCCACCAGACACCAGAAGAAGCACAGCACTGTCCCTCATTAATACACTCACCCCCTCCAGTGACAGAATCCTGAGCTTCAGGTGCTACTTGCAGTATCTTAACGCCATAGCTCTTTCAGCAGCACCTCAGCACCATGCTACTTGATTGCATTCTTCTACGCCCCCCGCTTCCACCCCCAAGATTGCCCCTGAGCTTCAGTTATGACTTGCGGTACCTCACAGTCGCAGCACCATAGTGCAATGGCACTTTAATTCACTACCACCCTCTAATGACAGCAGTCTTCGCTTCAAGTACCGGAGGCACCATACACCACTGCCCATCAGTACACCCCAGTACTAAACCTACTACTACCCCTTTACCTGCATCATTGCATCCATGTCACTTCAAACTGCCAGCACCGACTACTGCACTTCCTTCCAGTGACAGCAGCCTCAGCTCCCTGTAGCGGGAGCATCTTAGGACAGGCACACTCCTGCCGTCACGCATGAGGCGTGACCTCGCTCCGGGGCTAAGTCATCACTGCACTCATAGCATCGAGAACTGACAGCATCCCAACGAGCGTCCTGGACCACAGTACTTCCCTCCCGTGCCAACCACCAAAGTTTCATGTACTGGGAGCACCTCAGCACGGGGACACTCTTCAGACATGACGCTTCCCTGTGCTCCGGGGCCCAGCCATCACTGCACCCTTAGCGCCCACAACTGACCATCCCAACGAGCGTCCTGGACCACAGCACTTCCCTTCAGTGCCAACCACCTAAGCTTCATGTACTGGGAGCACCTCAGCACGGGGACTCACCTGCCGTCACGCATGAGGCGTGGGGGTGCTCCGGGGCTAAGTCATCACTGCACCCTCCCACCAATTAGAGCATGCTCAGGTGAAGTCACGTTCTAATGGGGAGTCTGAAATCGGTTGCAACCATCTCACAGTGCACCTCCACCCCCAAACCTTAAGTCTGTTCAATATCTTGAGGCATCTGTACACTACCTATCCTGTACTCTTTCATTACAAGCTCGAACGCATCGCTGCACCCTTGCCAACACGAACTGACAGCACCACCGTCCCATTGCACTAACCTCCATCGACGGCACCCTCCTTCCAATGCACGCACAGCACCTGATGCAGCACCCCACACTAAGCCAGGCTCACCCCCTCTAGGGACAGCACCCAAGCCTTTGTGTACTGCTGAGAGCATCTGCAAACCAAAGTGTGTACAACAACTCCCACTGCCACCAGCCACCAGTGGACTCCTTATGCAGTGACAGCAATCTAAGCACCAGGTACTGCGGGCACCACATAACTGCCCATTCTCCTCCACCGTTTACCCTAGTGTTGCCACCAGGCCGATATTTTATCTTCCAGACCTGTATTGTTATGTCCATGCCACTAAAAATGTGGGAAAGCAGTGACATGCACTATTTTTGTAGTAATCAGGACAACGCTGGTGTGATGAAGTCAAGATAGGTTTATTCCAGTAGTAAATAAACAAGTATAAATCTTCATCAACAGGTATATAACAGCAGTCCTAGATATCCATCAACAGTCCCATCGGGAGACACTCACACAGGCTGAGCAGCTAGGAACAAGTTGTCATAAGAGATAGATAGTAATAGGAGAATACTACATATCCCTTTCCTTATAAACGAAAGACGAAACTTAACATGTTGAAACTATAAACATAAAAGTAGAAGATAAGATAAATAATCAAAACGTCTCAAAACTACAAGCATAAATGTATAAGACAAATACATGTACCAAACATCTTAAGGCTGTAATCTAAACAGCAAAAGATAAGTAAAACAGTCAGTAACCCAGGGATGACAGAAACGACATCACGAGAGGGGTAGAGACTAAGCAAGATCAAAGGAGAAGAGAAAAAGGTACATTACATATGAAATACGAAATACCCATCTCCCCCTCTTAATAAAGGCAATAAATTGATAACAAAAACGTGTACAATCCCATGTAGGGAACACTACATGTAAAGGTGTGGAAAGAGGGACTGGGCCCCAAATTCCTGCCCCCACCCTAAACAAGGGACAACGTGTATGTAAATGTGGACAGAAGGGATGTGACCCAACATCCTGCCCCCACCCTGAACAGGGGACAACATGAATGTGACTGTGGACAAGAGGGACTAATACCCAATGTCCTGCCACCACCAACCAAAAAGGGACAACCTGTGATTTGTAAAAATCACACTATGTAAAGAATATAATGTCATGAGAACAAAGGGACTTGCACCCAATGTCCTGTCCCCACAAACTACAAGGGACAACCTGTGAAATAAAATGTGAAAGCTCTCCAATGTGAGGAGGCAAGCAATGTGAAGAGACAGCAACAAAACTCGTGCGGCGCAAGGCGTCTTAAGCACGCAGGGACCCACCCCTGCAACAACAACTCGTGCGGCGCAATGCGTCTTAAGCACGCAGGGACTAACCCCTGCAACAAATCATGTATCCAAAAAGCACACAGGGAAGCAAACCCTGCGACAATTTCATGTACTAAAGGAAAACCCCAAAACTCATGTCAACCCTCATGTAAGGGTGCAGTGTCAAAAAAAAAATGACTACAGTGAAGACATTGGACTACAAACCCATTCCTGCATGAAAGGGAAACGAAACCCTTACCTCAACCCTCATGTATGGGTAATGTGTCTGTGTCAAACAAAGAGGATAGTGTGACAACCACCCAAAGAGACTAGTACCTCCCTTACGTAAGAGAACTTAAAAGGTGGTGCCACAAAAACAATACGCAGAATATGAAAATTACTAAAGTAAGCACTTAAAGACATGCAGGTCATGCAATCACTTTTTCTTTAACTCTCAAATGTTTTTTTTTTTTTTTAAACAATAGCCTAATATTGGTGAGCAACCTCTCACCCGAGTTACACAACCATAGTAGCATTCTAGTTCTGTAACTATAATGTAGTATTCTAAAAGGTCTGACACCTGCGTGGAGCATCTCCGAAGATATGGAAAACAGGACCAGTCTCACTAAGCAATAGAATATGACGAGGAGACACCGTGAACAATGCTAACACAGCACCCTGGCAGCAGGTACTTTGATCCGATTCCACGTCACACGGCAGAGCGTGTCAGCGGTGTCTCAAAGAGCAATCTGTAACTGCCCCTTGACTGTGCACATGGATTGCGTCGAAGCCTTGCCCAAAGAAAGAAGTACCTGCAAAGTTCCGGTGAAAATCCGCAGAATTTGTTTTTGAAATGAAGTGCAGCCAATCTGCACACTGCGACATTCTTTGAGAAATACAACCATCAATTAACTCTATTGTCCAGACAACGTGGTTGGAAAAGCGTTATCAGCAGAAGCTGGAACCAGAGGTAACCATGTAAATCACTCCAAAGGCAAAATGGCGGCACGCACAGTAACGCACGCCGAGTGGCTCACGGCACGCTTGAGCAGCAAAGCGTCCATCAACAGCAGACAAAAATAGCGAAGATACCGCGTCGTCAAAGAAGATTCCACGAAATCATGACGCAGGTAATTCTCCTCGCGCTCTCTGTGAGTGCGCACTGTCTGTGTCTCGCGCCTCCGTTTAAACTGTAATAGTGGCGGTTTACAAACGCCAACGTCGTGAAGACCCAACAGAGACCAAGTATAATAGACAAAAATTGTCTTACCCATATTGGCTCCATTCGCTGCTAAAATAAAACTGGACCGCAGCGAAGAGGTACAGTGACAAACACTGCTGCTCAGAAGTAGCGCTTGGATTCACAATAGGTACAGACCAACCAAACCTGTTTGAGCGCTTTCATCAGGTCTCAGTAAAGTCCAAAAATGAAGGACAGATCATATCTCACCTCTCTTTGTCCCCAAGAACACGAAAAACACTGCTGGTGTGTGGCCTCCAACACATCCTCTCACCAGTTACCATCCTGCCAGCCACAGTACTGCAGCTCGTAATTTCAATGTAAGGTCCATGCACATCTGTTTGCGCTCCCTCATGCGTGACTTTGTGCAAGTCCCAATGTGCAGACAACTCCACTCCGACGCAGGCAGCAGTCAGGCACATACATGAAAAGTTAGTGAGACATGTAAGAAATGAAATGTCTATGTGAGTCACACTCTGCGCAGCGTCCATTCTGTGACTTGTAGTAGTAGCTTGTTTAGACGGTGAACAGCACGCTTGTCTGGGGGCTGTCCGATGTGATGGACACCGGTGGAACTGCACAGCGCGCTGGCTTTGTGCTTGTTTCCTTTGTTTCATTTGAAGCTGAATGTCTTTAAAGAGAGATACCTGTGAGGCCACTTGAGAGTCTTTTCTGTAGCATATTGTTCCTGTTGCTTTAACTAGTCGTCCGTTACTTGTAGTATCTTTTCTCCAGCATAATGTAGAAAGCATGATGAGGTTTCTCAGGCCACTTGTACCCACTGTTGAGCGTGGGGGCGTCTCCAACTCGTCGCCAAAAATAATGTAGTAATCAGGACAACGCTGGTGTGATGAAGTCAAGATAGGTTTATTCCAGTAGTAAATAAACAAGTATAAATCTTCATCAACAGGTATATAACAGCAGTCCTAGATATCCATCAACAGTCCCACCGGGAGACACTCACACAGGCTGAGCAGCTAGGAACAAGTTGTCATAAGAGATAGATAGTAATAGGAGAATACTACAATTTTCCTCTTTTTAATAATAATCTAAAGCAGCAAACGCATGAAAAAAATATCATACTTTAAAAGTATTTGAGGGCAGTCTAAATTAATTCTAAATTACTATTAAAGCAAAAAGAGGGATAATTGTCATTTCTTACAAAAAACTACAGAAATTTGAATTTAAAGCATAAGAGCAATGCACACAGCAAGCAGAGAATGAATAGAACAAGCAGTAGAAATGTATACATTTTTTTAATTTGATTATCGGAATTAGGAAATGATTGTTCTAACTTTAGGGCTTTCTTCACAAAGATTTAGGCGTGAGTTGATGTGACTCCTGGCTTACCGTTGAATTTCTGGAGCAAGACAGAAGTACTCCTACCTTACTCCTGGAATTATGTGGTACTTCAAGAGTAAGTCACAAAAAAATATTTGTAAATTTGGCTTTTAGACTTACGAGTTAGTTAGTAATATTTATTGGCCCGCCAGGAAAACAAGAGGTGCAACACGGCAGCTTTTATTGTGGGTCTGCAATACTAAACCCCAGTGAGTCTATTCGCTATAAAAGAAATTTGCAGTGTTACAAAATATGCATGTGTTACAATGTATGTGCACAGTGATGCTTTGACGACTTATTGTTAAAGGATGATAGAGCGGCAGATGAAAAGTTTTCATGCAGAAGTTCAACTTTAGTACTTTAACATTTTTCATGTACATATGTTTAAATGACCTATTTTAAGTATTTAAAGTGTGATGAAATGTATATACTGTTATAAAGTTGTAACCAGTGCTTAATTTGTGCCGGTGTTTGCTGATGCTTGGCACCAGCACTTAATTAATTTCACTAGCACATATTTATGGCAGTTCATCACATGGTGGCGCTCTCAGTCTATTTTGTTTAATAAAAAAAAAGCATGTGAGCAAATTGTTTAATAATTCAGTACACACATAAAAATAATACCAGGGTGCTCTGCCCATTCTTCCAGCTCTGGATCACCTAGTAGAGTGTAACTTGTAACAGTTGTAGTAATGGTAAGTAGGTGTTGTTGGTACTGGTATTTGGCAGCGCTGGGAGGGACCTGAGGTGGCACAAGCAGCAGTGGCCTTTTGAGAAATATCTTTGGCCCTGGCACTTATTATTTTACAAATTAAGCACTGGTTGTAACTAGTCGAAAACATGACTTTTAAAGTAAAGCAACAGGCATTTGTATTACAACATAACGTTCTCTGAATTGCCTTATGTAGTATGTTTGTCTAATAAGCAAACAAATTGAGTTCCGAGAGCGTACATAACATAATAAACAAGTGTGCATTATCCCAGGTGTCGGCACAAATCAAGCTAGTTTATGAAATTGTGATAAAGCATCCTCTTCACCATGCCTTGGTTGGGTTGTTCGCTTTAGATCATCTTGATCAGTGTTAGATACCTTTGCTAACGTGGTTGACTGTCTGCTGGTTTCACTAAAGAAAAATTCAATTCTCACAAATAATCAAATATAGATCTTCGCACACTGGTTTCTAAAAAGGAAGTTGAGGAAACTTATGAAATATGAAGGTGTAGAATCAAGTGACGATAGGGAAGGGCTTATTCGAAACACTAAACTTTGGTATGCCAAAATAATTAGAGAGAGGAAGACGGAAAACTACAAAGTAAATTGGGATAGGACATTAGCAATGTTGGCTTCAAAGGACAGGAAGAAAGTTTAGGAACTGGTAAAGGAAGGTACTAATAAGAACAGGGAGGCATTGAGTTTTAAGATTTCAGAAGAAGCCTGGGTTGACTTTTTATCAGAATTGTATATGGCAAAAAAAGAGTTAGGAAAGGAGGACTGGATGGGCCCAGATGAAGATCTTGTATACTGTACCACTACAACAGCAATAAACAAGCATTGGCATAGCCAATAGGTCTCGGCTTTGGGACCTTATAAGTGTTTAGCCATGCAACAGTTGATGTTGTTGCACCAAGGATATTGTGCTGCATAACTAAATACTTATAAGGTCCCAAAAGCGAGACCTATTGGCTATGCCAATGCTTTTTTGTCATTTGTTATTGCAGCAAGTATATATGCTGCAATAAAAACAAAAAGTATATTTTCACCCAAAAATAGATTTGTCACTATGACTACGAAGAGCAGCGTTTGGGCCTTACAATTGTATACAAAATTGGTTCATTTGCCAGTGGAAATTGTTGGAAGGACCCTTATCCACAGGCTACACGATCTCCTCAAAGTTTGCATTGGTCAGTGATCACATACTATTTCCAGTTCTTTTTCTCTTCGGGTACCACGACCAACTTCATACAGTATTTTACGAATGGCTGTCAAAAAATATGATAGAAACAACACGGTGTGTACATCATTTTTTAGGACTCGCCTTGGCAGCGCATGCGCTGTCTCAGCGAGACATAAAGTAATCTGTATGTTGGCTTAAACTTAATGTAATCTGTGTTTCCGCTTGCTATTGGCTTACTTGTGGTAGTGTTGTTGTTATCTCCCTTTCTGTTGGCTGTTGGTCATTAGCTAACTTCCGTGTAGTCCCGATACAGCGGCGCCTAACTACAGTGTTAGTTCGCTCTGGTTGCACTTCTTTTAATTGAAGTGTAGTGTGCCATCTGTTTTTGCACGCTGTAGCCTGCCTTTGTAATTGGAGACTTTTGAGCACGCTGGCTACTTATTTTTGCTTCAGTAACAAGCGAGGTTGTAGCCTGCGTTTGTAATTGCTGACTTTTGAGCACGCTGGCTAGTTAGTTTCGCTTCAGTAACGAGCGAGGCAGTATTGTATTACCGAGTTTTGATTTTGTGCGTGTTATTTTTCGTCCACACCAGCCTTCTTTAGCTATATTTTAGTAATGAGCGAGGCAGTATTGAATTACAGCGTTTTTAATTTGTGCGTGTTATTTTTAGTCCACATGAGCCTTTTTTAGCTATATTTCAGTAATCAGCGAGGCAGTATTGAATTACAGCGTTTTTAATTTGTGCGTGTTATTTTTAGTCCACACCAGCCTTGTTTATATTTTTCGCCAAGGCGCCCGCTATACGGGCCGCCATGCTGCTAACGTGTATGTAAGTGCACGGGCGCTGCGCTTTGTTAAAGCACGGCGCCCGCTTTCATAGTTTTCATGCATTTTTTGTAATAGGGCACAGTATTCTGTAACCTCAATTCATATGTATGCCTTTAACTTGTTTGATTCACGGCCAGAGGGGGAGCGTATTAGCCCTCAGCTGTCACAAGACAAGCCATTTATTAACGCTGCCTAAATATAACTGCGAGCCAGTGGCAGCCGGCAGCGCACCCTGGCCTGCCAGCGCTGCTCCCGCAGGCTTGGGGCTCGCATCAGTACATTACAAAAGGACAGTTAGTTTACCACCAGAGCAGCACTGCTAAATGGATTTGTACAGGATGTGGCATTTAGTTGGAGCGTCGGCAGAGAGCATGCGAAGGGTGTTGCTCTCAGAGGTTCACCGCCTCCTCCTCGTCCTGTATCCAAAAGGCGCTCTCCTCCCCAGGAGCAACTGGGCCTTTGTGCCGATGCTTATCCTGCCGCTCTTCCTACAGCTTCCCCGGAGTCGTGTGGCCTGAAGAAACGGGGCCCCACCGTCATTAACAAGGTGACTACTATGAGTTAGGGAGCCACTTAAGGGG
Organism: Calotriton arnoldi; assembly: GCA_963921515.1. Classification (NCBI taxonomy): domain Eukaryota; kingdom Metazoa; phylum Chordata; class Amphibia; order Caudata; family Salamandridae; genus Calotriton; species Calotriton arnoldi. The sequence continues at coordinate 299,481 of CAWUFW010007850.1, read as the reverse complement.
TCAGAGTTGCATACCTCCGCCTTGTTCATTGGACTGAACTTTCGGATTTCTAATTTGTAAAGTTGTACTTTCATTGTGGTATTGTTGTAGCGTTTCTAATTAGTATTAATTAGGAAAGCTACTTTACGGCAACTTTTCAGGGGCTCTTATGCACAGTTTTCTACTGTTTTCTTTGTATTTATATAATTGATTCCGCCAGTGCATGTGTGGTAGTGGGAGCCTGGCCCACTATATTTAAATTAGAATTATGTGATTGACTGTATGCTCTGCTGGCAAAAAAATCCCCGGGCCACATGTTTTTAGGTTGTTCGCAAACCGACGACACAGCCTCACTTTTTAAAAATAAATACATTTTCATTGAAGCAATACACATTGTTTTTAGATCTTTTTGATAAGGCACTGGCATTCTGCGTGCAAACGTGTATGATAATGCCCTTAGCAGAACGCTCGAGTCAAGCTGCATGCGTGTTCTGAGGGCGGTCTCAAATAGAAATATCTGCTTCCAAAGTGCCTCGCTCGCTACTGACAACTGCTGATGTGGACTAACAGTTTGCTTTGTCAGTGCATATAAGCACTCGCATGTGAAAGTTCTGGAAATGGGGTGCTTCGTCCTGCAGTTTGTTGTATTTACTACTGACTGTACCTCAAAACGTCCCCAATCGGCCAGAAGGGTATTCTGGCATTAGCTACTTGGCATGCTATTACTAAGTGTGGGTGCAAGCATTTGAAATGCAATAGATCTCGCATTACTGAAAGTTTGAGCTATTACCGTTGCATTATTATTAGCAAGACCAATACCTCAAACTTTCAGTAATGCGAGACCTATTGCATTGCAAATGCTTGTTCCTTCTTGCCTTCCTCTTTCTTTTTCTTGCATTCCGCTTTTTTGTCTTCCTCTTTCTTTCTTTTATTCTTTCACTCTTCTTTTCATTCTTTCTTTCACGCCTTTTTTCCCAAAGGCAAGAGGCTGGCATCTCATGCCAGACCGATTGGCTTTTTAAAAACCGTATCAGTCCAGAACTTTTGATTTTACTACACTTTTGTGAATAACATAGTTACGTGTGGGGTTTTCTGCCAGACTTCGTCCATTGATCTGTGGTTCTGTCATGCACATTTTTCCTCCACCCACTCCAGCATGCATCAAGGAGCAATGTTTTAGCCCACTTCAGCCATTGTGTGACTTCATAATGAGTTATGGCTTGGACTGTCCTTTTACAAGGAGCACATCAACACACAAAGTAGTTTCCTTCAAAGCTAGGGAGTATTATGGCAATATGTGTTTTTGGGGACCAAAATAACAATTTTGCCTTGAGGCAATTTTTTTTTATAGATTGATGACCTCCAAGTAGCAAACAAGAATTTCCAAAAGGCTGGTGGCCAAGGCCAGACCTACTGGCTTTGCCAATGCTTGTTCATGTGTGTTACCAGGAATTTGAAACTTTTTATATGAATTCTGTGAACTACAATAGACCAAAACGTCATTAAAAAATACAGGGAAAAGAATAAGATGTAGAAATAAAATAATTAATGGGAACGGTCCTTAAATGTCTAAGTACTTCAAAGGTCAGAGGTTGATTAAAAACAGCTCAGAAATGTTTGAAGCTTGTGGAATGGCACATTAATCCTGCCAACTATGTTGAAACCTTTGTAATTATTTATCTGACTTGTTTGGCTGTGGCACCGGAAGGAGAGGCTTGGTGGGACTAGTGAGAAGAGATCTAACTGGGGAAGGGAGGTAGAAGCAGCATGGTGAGGCCTGAGCGGGCACGAGGGAGGTGAGGCCTGATGGAAGAAGGAGCGGTGAGGGCTGATGGAAGAGTATGAGTGAGGTCTGAAGGGGAGAGAGGTGAGAGCTGGAGCGAGGAGAGACCCGATAAGGACACTAGAGCAAGGGCTGATGGGAGAGCTGGATGGGAGTTCTAATGGAAAGGTAAGGATGTGATCGTTATGGGCTGCAGGGAGGTGACACCCTGCACCCCCAACAGGCCTCAGCTCACAACCTGAGTGAAAGGCGATGGGACAAGAGGGATGTGAGGCTTGATGAGGTAGCAGTGCTTGGAGGCCTGATGAGGGGTGCAGGGAGGCAAACCCTTACCAGAGAGCAGGGCAGCTGAGATCTGATGAGGCAGCAAAGAGTTGAGGTCTGATATGGGAACATGGGGCGGGACCTAATACGGGCCTATGCAAGTGATGAAAGCAGAGAGAATGATGCCTGGTGAGGGAATGTAATGGTCGACCCGAAAGTATGGACATGGGTGAAGTCTGATGGGGGCTGGAGGTGAGAGCTGGTTGTGCAGCGGAGAGCATCTCACGAGGGGGCCTCCCTTTGGCTCAAGGTGTGAGATAAGACACCACACCTTGCACTGAACATACGCGGTCTCTAATGAAGGGCAGCATCGTCCAGGACCAATCAATCAATCAATCACAGAATTTGTAAAGCGCACTACTTACCCGCGAGGGTCTCAAGGCGCTGGGGGAGAAAAAAAGGGGGGGGGGGTGCTGCTACTGGTCGAACAACCAGGTCTTGAGTAGCCTCCTGAAGGTCAGCAGGTCTTGGGTCTGTCGTAGGCTTAGTGGAAGGGTGTTCCAGGTCTTGGCGGCGAGGTGGGAGAAGGATCTGCCGCCGGTGGTGGTTCTTCGAATGCGAGGGACGGTGGCGAGGGAGAGGTCGGCGGAGCGGAGTTGGCGGTTGGGGACGTAGAAGAGGAGTCGTCTGTTGAGGTAGGCTGGGCCAGTCTTGTGGAGTGCCTTGTGTGCGTGGATGAGGAGTTTGAAGGAGATTCTCCTGTCGACGGGGAGCCAGTGCAGGTTCCTCAGGTGGGGGGTGATGTGGCTGTGGCGTGGTACATCGAGGATCAGGCGTGCGGAGGCGTTTTGTATGCGTTGCACACAAAAGGTGTGTGGAGTTCATGCATGACCTCCCTTTGCATTCTAGTATTTGGTGTTTTGTTTTTTCTGTCTTAAATTCAAGGCTACAAGCTCTAAAATGTAAAAAAAAAAAAAAGTGACGTAGGCAAATTGTTCATAGTAAGGCTGGACAGAAGCCTACTCCGTACTTATGCTTAAAAGGCGGGTGCTCTGCTGCTTCTGGTTGCAGCTTGGGTCCCGTACTTTCTTCCCTGCCACGCGGCGTGATTTAGTTTGTAAACCAGGAGCACGTGGGTTTCCCGCTCTTTGTAAATATTTTCATTCAGTGGGTAGACATGAACCGGCGTCAGCACAGAACACGCTGCAGCAGGCCGCACACCTCGCGAGTCCGATGTCGCGTGAGGTATCCTGCATGACACCGGCGACAACAGACGGGAAGCCCCTATCTCCTCCGTCACGAAGCCCCGGAGCCGGCAACAGCTGCCCGCCTGCCACCTCAAACGAGGAGGAAGAGCTAATTGACAGACACCGGCAGGCCACGCAGCCGCTGCCGGGGCGCAGAGGACAGCGCTCTGCTGGAACATCTGGAAGGGCAATGTGTTCCGCGCGCCGGGTACTGGCGTGGAGCACGTGACACTGTCTGGATTGGCTTTCAGTGGGTTTGGTTGCTCGACGATATTTTATCTCGTTCGCGGCAAGAGGTATATATTTTGCCCCACCGACTTCTGGAACCCTTGCTTCACCGCGGTGCCCTATACGCAGGGTCGCTTGAATTTTGCAGCACCAGAAGGAACAAATTACGCAGCAGTATTGATAAATTACGTCACAAGGAAAAATCAGCACATTGTGTGGCCGTTTCAATTCGTTTTTTTCATAATTTTAACACACATTGATACTGTGTGGGGAAAAGTATTATATCAGTACCCGTTTAACATCGAAATACAGGTAATCAGCAAAGGCCAAAGGGACTGTTACTGTGCTGTACCACTTCATTTCAGAACGTTTGAACCATTTGATGTAGAAAGACATTTTTTTGGTTGAACTCCGAAAATCACGAAGCAGAAGGTAGATTATGTGGCAAGAGTGGTAATCCATTCCGTGGTCAATGAACCTCATAATTACAGCTGTCCTGCCTGTAGTCAGGGACACTGGAATTATGAGGTAGGGAAGGTCAGATTATGCGGCAGGGTGATCTAAATTCTGTGGCATGAAAAGGCAAATTATGAAGCATTATGCGGTACATTTCCTGACAGTATTACTTCTTTATTTTATCACGTTACTAAGGCTTCATTTCAGTTATCTGTTTAATACCGAAATAAAGAAATAAGCCACTGAAAAGTGTTCAGTTAACCTTTGTAAAGGGCTGGCCATTGCATGGCAACGTGTTGCAGTGGTTTTAGTAACTTGATCCATTTGAGTTAAAACAATTTTGATTCAAATCTGCAAATTCTGCAGAAGGTGATGAAATTTGTGGAAAAGGCAGCAAATCTGTAATTATGTGTTAAACGCCATAGCCACAGAATCGTGGGCCTGCCTATAGGTGAGATGTGTACTCCTTACGCACTGACGAAATACAATGATACAATGGTCTCTTAAGAAAGGTCACTTAAACAATGCAACAACTTAACCGCTTCGCCGCGATCGGAATTCCTCCCAGGTGCTGGACATTCCGATCGCAGGTGTGGTCGTGACGAGCTCAGCTCGTCATGCGCATAGCGCGACCGCGCAGCATGACGAGCTGAGCTTGTCATGAGCATCGAAGGGGTTAATTTGAATATTATATGGACGTGGTAGCCTAGCACCTATATTTTTGTTTACTGAACCAAGGAGGCCCATTTGGGTTCATACTTTTCTAGAGAAATGGTCAAAACCCTCTGTGTACAAGGGCATATGGCCAACCATATCTAAGTCTTTTTTTTACTTGACTAGTCTATTTTTATGTTTGGTGTTTTGGTAGGAACATGGTGGGCAAACCCAAAATACACCTATGTCAGTCCTGCAAAAAGACTACAATCTTGGCCCCTTATATGCTCTGTCATGCACTTATTGGCGGCAGAAACCAAACTGATGGGTAAGCAATAAGTATTTTGGTGGTAGTGATAGGAATCAGGGGCTAGTGTACTTACCAATTTTATCTGAGAGAGCTTGATGTGCTGGTGACTAGAAATATAATCTTTGAGTGGAATGTATGAAAGAAGTGTTACCGGATATTACTACAGCTGCCCTACTTGTCGATCAAAACACACACTGCCTCATTACAAATCGTACAGAATAATCCTTGTTATTCCCTCCACACACCTCCTCAGAATAACTGTTACCAGAGTTCTGGTAATTCCGGCTGCAGGGAAATAACAGGAATTGCAAGTTTTTTCCAGAAATAACATGCAGGAATTGGTGCTTTTGCACCAATTTCCACATGCTTTTCTTCAGTGTTTCACTGGGAGATTTCGCCCAAGATCTTCAGGTGAAACACCACAGTTTGGAGTCCTGATGGTGTCGGTCCTGTCAACAACCCCATTGGTATTAGAAGGATCACATTTAATCAAGCCCATGGGATCCTACCAGGCTCCTAGTCTGGCAGAGGATCAGCTGAATGTCGTCAGATGCCCGAGAGTCTGAGGGCTGATTAATGCTAGTGCAGAGTCCAGTATATGCAGCAGAAATTCTGAGGGGAATGGGTTCCCTCCAGCCACCGAGAGGATCTGACAGTGATTGGCTGTGTTGTGAGGTGTTGCCTTCAATCAATAGGTTTGTTCTTGTCAACAGTTTGATTCGATTTGAATGTGAGTAAAGCTCTGTGAGTTGACAGCTCAACGACCGAGGAGCAAGAGAGATCCTCAGGAGGAGCTTTGGTACAAATCAAACGATGACGCTGCATGGGATAACAAGTGACAAAGATGGCTGTTGCTAGGCAAACTTGGAGAGCCTGTGAATTCTGCAAACCTATTAAAGGTTACAATACCATCAAGATACAAACAACACAGTAAGTGGAAATTTAACTATGGTAATGGAACGTCTAGCTGCATGTGGTGGCACGTAGAAGGTACCCTGGTCAACTTCCATACCCGTGCAGTAACAGCCCCTGGGGTCCCTAGCAGGTTTGCTGTTTTATGCTCTATGGTTTTCCTCGTGGTTCTCTTCAGGGATTCACAGTTTAGCTCTCTGCCACACCTGTTTACTCCTCAGACGCATGTAATGGCACACATAGACATGCAAACCAAATGTAGTTTAGGCATCTGTCCATCTGTTTGATGTTGCAGATACTGTGACCCAGGCTGAAAGTTACCTCACTCTCGTAGTTGACTTAGATCCAAGGTAAAAAAGGATACATCATTCATTGCAATATTTGTCCTTGTCGCTGCTCTTCTGGGCAGCAGGGTTATTCACCACCACATTGCTCTGTAAAATATCACCTTAAGTTGGTAATTTTGCCCATTCCACAAGGTCTACCTAGATTTGTTTTGCCTTTTGCTGAACCCTATCTTTGCTGGCTATAGAACTCTGTTCACTTTACCCCTTCTAACCAGTGGTAAAGAACCTGTGCTCCTCCTTTCAACATGATGAAACTAGTATACACATGATTGGTGTATTTAACTTACCTATAAGTCCATAGTATATGGTACCAAGGTGTACCAAGGGCATGTAAGTTAAACATCACAAATGGTCTGCAGCACCCATTGTGCGATCAACTACAGTGACAATTTAAACATGACTGCAGGCCTGCTACCAGTAGCCAGGTTGTCATTGGAAATAACCCCTTTTGACAGGCCTAACCCTTCCTTTTAAATATTTATATGGCAACCCTAGTTAGGATTTATTGCTCATTAGGCACAGTGCATGGCATTTAAAAGTAGAACATGTAAAAGTTTAATATTAAATATGTCTTTACAGTGACTAGCCCTTCAAACCTATTTTCACTGTAGCAGGGTTGGCCGTTCCACAGGAAAGCACACAAACCAATATGTCCTATTTTAACTGTAGCAGGGTTGGCTGTTCCATAGGAAAGCACTTGGATGCAAAATCAAATACTAATACTGTATCTCAAGAATGGGACTAGTTAGAAAAAATAAATAATCAACTATTTTTAATAGTTAATCAATTCAATGGTGAAGTCGGATATTTTCTAAAAATTACGGAAAAGTAACTTTTAGAAAGTTACCTTTGCCCTGCCTGAAGTCCCTACAAGGTAAATCTGCATTTTACTCTCCCATTTCTGACAGCCAGTAATTAGCATTTAAATAGTTGTGAATGAGGTGTGAACTTGCTCCCAGGAGCAAAGAATAGGCTGATGTAACGGCCAGAGATGACCAATCTGAACTTGACAGGATATGCAGGGGAGGCTGGGAGAATCCTTTTAGACAATAAATTGTCATTTCCTCCTTGAATGTTACATCCTGCTGGACAGGTCTTCTGAGGTTTTTCATATGACACTTGGGGCTCACTTAAAAGAGGCCTCCCCGTCACAGGCAAATGTTAGCTGATACTTGGGCAGTGTTCTTCTTTTGTCCTGTCCGCAAGTCAGACCCCAATCACAATGGACCTCTTTTTGACATTACAGTGTTACACCCTGTTTGGCAGGTCTGCTGGGTTTACATATAACATACAGGGAACACTTCAAAGGAGGGAAGCAGAATGACAAACAATTTGTGTATATCTACTGCCTAGTTGCTGAAAACTCAACTTTGTTCTACCTGAATTCTGTCTCTGAATTTGTAGGGGGTACAGGGACTGCTTAAAACTGGATTTTACACACACACATACACACACACACCCCTGGCCTTCAAAGCCCAAGTTTAATGAGATCAAAGGATTCACCCGCCTTGAAAATGCACAAAATGGGTAAGATCAGACCGGGAACCTTAACCACATTGGTTAGGATGTCATTCTCACTCAAAGGTTTGTGGCAAGCATCAATGTGGGATCTCCAGGCACCCACTACAGAACGCTCTTGGACCTTCTGTAGATCAGAAGAGTGAACCAGCTGTCCAAGACTTGAGGAGAGCCTAGAAGACTGGATCTGCTCTCCTTCTTGTAACCGGGACAGAGAAGTGGACTCCAAGGGTCATAAGGCTGACCTACTGTAAAAGCTACAGGGGCACAACAAGCTACAAGAGGCCTTTTTCTGCAACTGCTGACCAGTAGCAACTGGACCTGGACTGGACTGGAATCTCCTGTTGGCTTCAGCCTGCCACCCTGTGAGTCTCTAAGTGCCTTCCCGAGGTCCTAGGGGGCTTTAGAAGTGTACTCCGCTGGTGGACTGGGACTTAATGAACTAAAGTCAGAAGGTGAAATCTTTGACCAGTACGAACCTAGTTAGTGTATCCGACCTGCCCTCCATCACGGTCAGCATCAAATTGGTCCTTAAGTATCATTGGCACTTTGTGCTTCTTGGTGGCGCCATTTCTACTCTACACTCATTCATATCTTTGTTTCCACTTATTGGCTTTTTGTCATTTTGTTTATTAAACTTCAATCAATTCATGTTGGAATTTTTATTGTTTTACATTTTGGCTTTGAGCTCAGGTTTATTTATTGACTTTAGTGATTCACCCTGACAATGATTGTGATTATAACTTGAGGTGGGTGCTTACATCCCTCAACTAATAACCCAATTTCTAACACCCTGCAACAATATTGAGTGCAGAATATCGCTCTACAACCATATTGGATGCAGGATAAAGAGCAACACTATATTGTGAAGGCAAGGACATGCCTTACTATCCCTAACCTCAAATCTATGGGCATTGACCACCTTCAAGGTGTATAAATGTGGAGTTATAATAGTACATGTATAATAACTTATATGTACTTATCTTCATGATATAGACTTAGTCGATATCCTACACTCGATACTGTTGCTGGTCAATATTATAGTAGTAGGTTGATATTTTCTTGATCGATATTGTTACATATTACCATGTTCTCTTTTTAGGGCAGACTACAACTTTTCTGTTAACTCCTAGTGATCGTTGTGCAATCTCATGTTGTTGTTATCTGTCTGGCACATACAATGCCCCGTGGAGCTCCTTTTGCTCATCTACCTATTGCAAGTTAGGGCTTGCATATCTGGTTTGTATAATGCATGTGTGGGTTATGTCATACATGGTATGAGTTGCTTGGTGGATGAAGTTTTTATAGATGCTCCAAACTTGATGCTTATGGTCAAGAGAGCTATGGTGTCACATTAACATGGACAGCTGTGGTTATTGGTTTCTGTCATTGATGTTACACATGGCCAGTGTGCTGCTTAATAGCAGAAATCCCCCCAAAAACTGGCTGCACAATGGAGGTAGTACTTAGATTAGCAACTGTCAGTCAAGGGAATCCCTGTAACATGGAAATATGATTTTTAGATCTTCTTCTTTAGAAAAAATTGCAATTTTTTATAAGATTTTGTGACTCATAGGTTAATAGGTCATAGGATGGCATCCAAGTTTATGTCAATTGGTTGCCAAAGCTGTCTGTGGTGCCACGTGGGTGTGTGCACAGTACACCAGTGTCAAGAGCGTAGAGCAGAAGGAGCACAACTGAATCTACGGCCCTGCTCTTGTTGTAAGCCTCATCTCTGAGAAATTACCAGCTGCTCTTCTGGCAGAAGGAAAATTGTTTGTTGCAGAGAGAGGCCGTCTGCAGATCCAAGCTTCTTCTAGATGGAAAGTATCACCATTCCCCAGACTGAGACTGGAAGCTGCTTCAGATATCTTCTTTTCTAGGGGGCACTGCTTGACTCACCATGTTTTAAGTACTTACGTCTGGAAATGGACCTAGTGTATTAACGGTTTCATCTGTCTTACACAATGGATACTGTTACAAGTTGCAGTGCTATTCTGGCATGTGTTTGACCAGCTTTATTGAGGGAATGGCATTTGTACAGCGTTGTCCACTTGTGACAGGAGGGCACATAAACATGCATTAGAAACGATGCACTGCAAACTTTGCTGCATGCATTATCTGGCCACGTCCCAGGAAACGCACATACTTCACACAATAGGCACTACCTACCCCGTGGGTTCTCCACTGACCCATGTATCGTCCTAGATAGAAGCCATCTTTAATTGCCTCTATTCTCTCATCACCAGAAGGAAGCAATCTTCACCATGGACCCAACTCCTGGATAATCTCTTCTATCCTATTTTGGATATCTATTTTGTTTTTGTTTTTATTGGTTTACCTCCTCTGCTCTCTGAACATTGTAAATCGTACCCTCCGTTTTCTGGGTGGGTACTACCTTATCCTGTATTTTTGTTATCATTGCTTTTTTGTCTCTGCTGTCTGTACATTTGTAAAGCGCTCTGATACCCACAAGGGACAAGTTCGGGCTACAAAAAAACAATCAAAATAAAAAAAATACATACATCCTTACAGAAAGGATCTCCATATTCTCTTGCCAGATTTCCACTCCCCTCCAAACATCTCCCTATATGTCAAACAAAGGCTGTGTTTTACCTAGCTCCAAATTCTTCCCATCTCCTAGATTGATGCCAGCTTTTACCTGGCTGTCTTTCTCATCCTTCAAAACAAGAACCATCCACGTCCACTCTCTATCTGCCAGCACAGAACTTTTGCATCACCTGTTGTTCTATAACTCCACTGAAACAGAAACAACATTTCACCTAAGCCAACTGTGCTTTATCCCTATGTAGGAGCCACTTTCCATTTATCCTCTCTGCCCCCTCACCTGTTTTGCCAGAAAGAACCATCCATCCATGACACTGACTTCACTTTGTCCTACCAGACAGCAAACAAATATAACCAGATACACTTGTACCCCTGCCACAAGTAATTAACCACTTTTCACCTAGCCCCACCACCCTCGTCCATAGAGCCACTCATCACTTGGCTCCGTCTCTCCTACTTTCCTTCAGTAATCACTCCTCACTTGACTGCCATCTCATTTTCTTCTATTTCCCAAGCGATATCTCCTTTCCACTCTCCTGTACCTGGCCGCAAGCTGTCTCTGCCATCCAATGTAAAGCTACCTCTCACTACCGCACAGCCACCTCGCCAGAGCTGCTTCTTACCTGGTCCTCGATGTGTCTTCTCCATCCATATATAGCAGTTGTTTTGGGCCACGCCTGTCTGCGAGTCGAGAAAGGGGAGGCGCATGCTTCGCTCAGCGCATAGGCGTGCATTGTAACTCCGACAGTGCTCGATGGCTTCACGGTAGAAATCCTCTCCTAGCCTGTGAGGGGACAAGGAAAAAGAGAAGGCTTGAGTTGCTACTAGCGATGAAAATTCTAGGTATAATTTGCGAAATTCTTCAATGCCTGTATGTAAAAAAAACAGTCTTACAACTTAGCCACAAGAGAAAAATATACAGACTGATATCCCAGCAACTCTGTCCACTGTTTAGCGTTGTTAGTATACTACACAGTACTAAAACCCTCAAAGGGTAGCAACCACCAGATAGGTCTTCTGTGATCAGCAGGGAGGAAACATAAAGAGCAACAAAAAAAATTGTCTTTAGGTCAGAAAGAGATTCGTTTTAAACCAATTTGTTAAAAATCACAAAACCCAGGGCCATAGAGACAGGATTACTGTGTTTTTATTGTACCAAATAAGACTAGAAAATGTTGTGGTGCCAAAATACAGAGGCTTAACTATCAAGCATCAAAATAGTGTGAAGATAAATATATATAAATATCTTTAAGCATTGTATTTGGTGTGCAACTTATGGCTTGCATGTCTGTCGTGTGAGTTATGGATTTCAGTTGTAACCATAATTTGTGAATTTCAGTGGTTTTCAATTTAAAATTTGCAATTATTAATCCACTTTAACTGTGCTTTTTTTTCTACATACATACAATAAGGTGTAATAACAATACCTAACCATAACTCCCCTTTAACTTATTTTTCCAATGATTTTGTTTTTAAAAAAAATCAAAATATAACATGCAACAGTTTCCTGCACCCAACTCCCCATGGGCTGTCCACAACAGAGATTGACTGCGTAATCTGGCATGTGGCCAGGTCCTGCACGCAATCTGCCATGTGCAGCTAACCCACCATGGGTGGCCAACCTTCTCAGTGCACTGCTGCAAGGCCCGGCATAAGGCCCCACCCGTTGCAGGTGGCCAACCCCCACTACAGACAGCCATGCATATGGTCCGCGTCACCTTGACTACTGCCAGGCCCTGCACCAAACCTACTGCTAGAAGACAACCGCTGTGCGTGGCTGTTGGCCATGTGCATTTTTAGTAAAACAAATTCTTTATTTTAAACATTTTTTAGGGTTAATGAATCCACTGTTAGATTCATGGAACCAGAGACCCACACAAGAGTCTGAGAGATGCAGGGAGGTTTCAGAAACTTGTGATTCTCTTTTTACTCCATGTAGGCTGTCCTGATATGGGCATCAGCATCAAGTTTTGCGCACCCTGCCTCTTATGCCCAACCTGTCACAAAGTAATGCCTGTCATAATCCATATGAGTACCCCCTGCGCTGTGTTTATCCTTTCAGTGTATCCTGAAACCCACCCAGTATTCCTGGTAAACTTGAAGTGCTTTGCTTTGAACATCTCCCGCATAAAAAGACTGTTCAACCAGATGACATGTAAAAGACGGAAATTAAAGGAATGTATTTATGTGAAAATCTGTAACAATTTTGGACTGAAGTGGTCTCCCAATTTTGACTCCTAATGAATTTCACTGATCCCCTTACAGAAGTCAAACCAAATTTCCACCATTTTCTATTCAATCAAAGGGAAGGCCAGTAAGCTTTGCTGATGCTAGATAACATTCTTAAAGGAAGGCTGCCATTTCCTTGGAGGATTCTCCTTTTGCAGAGATTCTGGGAAATGACGAATTAAAAGGAAATTTATAAGAAAGAAGTGCTTATTCGGTGTGCAGTAATCTCCTTCAAGAGATTGCTAATGGAAAGGTATGAGTGGTAAGTGGTTTCCTCTCTTTTCTACAAGAATATTTGTGTCAAAATGCAAAAGATGTGGATGGCCAGCTTCCACATCACAGAAAGGGGGTCGAATCAAGATACCGAATCTACTCCACTTGAAAGCGTTAACATCTTTGGCCCTCATCAACAGCGGCCCTGAATTTGGAGGACAACATTAATGCTGATTCCTGCCTGTTTTTCCTCTATAATTTGCCTATAGATTTTACCTGCTTCACGCAGGCATAGTCTTCTGGTGAAATACCCCAGACATCCATTATTCCCCAAAACGTGGAATTCTGATGAGGCTGGTAACTTCTGTTTACTGACCCCAACAGAATTCTTGGGCCAGTCACAATAAGGGCCTTAGTAGCCAGCTTAATTGCTTCCCTCATTAATTTCCCTTCACAGGTCTAGGTGGTTAAAGTGGCCATAATATTAAACAGACCTTTCCCCTCCATGCCCCAAGTTCCCTGGGCTAGAGAAGTGAGGCAAGATAGACAAGTTAATATTTGATATTTCAGAACATTGCCAGAGCCCATCAACTCCTCTAAAGCGACCTAATACAGATATTGACTTAGATTTTATTACAGCGGTAGTTCTATGATTTCTATATGCTGATAATAAATGTTTCATCAACACATGTAAAGGCACAAAAGACACTGAATCAAAGTCGGGATAATGATTCGCTGCGTTACGCATGTGACTTGCATGGTCTATGCAGCGAGCGCATCCCCGGTCTTGGCAATATTGCCAATTGTAATGAGCTTGGAACTGAGCGTGTAACAGCGCTGGTGAGACTCCACACCCATCAATGTTGCACTATCAACTGCTGTGCCTGTTTTCTCGTTAATAGTACTCTACGTTGGAGAGCTAACAGGCCTTTTATGAGATAAACCTTTGCTATTATTTGCTAGTTTACTACTCCTCTATCCCAAACAGTCAGAGAGAGAGAGACAAAGAAAGAGAGACATAGAAAGAGACAGAAAGATGTGCTTCTGTGTATAATGCTGAGCTGGTTAGAGAAATTTCAGTTCAATATTGCCAGTGAGAGAAATATTGTCTTTTCGTTCATGAAAACTGATGAATATTATTGTGAGGTTGCATAGGTGCAATATATGGCTTTTGTGTAATATGGATCTATATTGCAACCAAGGGGTTCTGGGGATATCATAAACCAGTAGCCCGAAGACTGTGTAGTCTGTCAATGTTATGTTATGTCATGTAACGTCACATCACACCTCGTTATGTGGCCTTTTATAGAGCTCAGCAACCTAAAAGTTATCTGGCGCTAGATTAAGCGATAGAGGGGTTGCAATATTACTCAAGCTACCCGTTATTTATTTTTGTACTAGATGTTTATTTAGGTGCTATTAGCTCAAAAACAATGTTTTTTTAATCAGGAAAAGGTTGCATAAAACAGAAAGCAAACTTTACGGTTACACTGTATAAACAGAACAGAAAATATATTTTATTAAGTAGATAAGAATTCAGCTACATAAACTTTCCCTTATTCAAAAACACAGTATAGCAACAGAAATCAGAACTCTGTTAGCAAGACAGGGCAAACAATGGCACAGAATGCAATTAGAATGTTCAGATTTCATGAACAGACTTCTGATTAAATAAGAAGCAGTGATTATGCTGAGAGATCTTGAAGCCAGTGAGGCAGAGCATATAGTGGACCCTAATTGCAATTGGAATGTTCAGGTTTCGTTATTAGACATTTGATTAGACGATAGGCACAGGCTGTGGTCAGGGACAGTAGAAGCTACTTCCAGCACTGGCAAAGCTAGCAATGTGTCTTGACTGCATTTAGAATGTTATATACATATACAGAGAGATAATACATGTAGTATAGCTCTATATTACCACCAAGTGTTTCTAATGATATTGTTAGGTATAGCTCTGGTACAGAGGCCCTATCATTCATTTCAGTTTCTTGAATCTCATAATCCACTGCTATGACATAGCAACAGTTGATAACTTAACTAGTTGCCCCCTGTTGTGTTGTCCTAAAGGCCTTCCAGGCCAGGGTGACAGGCCTCCCTGACAGCCTGTCAGCGCAGCACTGCTCGTCTGCTTTGAAAGCAGAAAGCACAGCTGAAGAAGGGAGAAGGAAAGCAGGGAAGATGGTGGGAGTTGGTCAAGAATGGCAGGAAAGTAATTTTTTTATTTCACAAAAAGGCCACTTGAGTCAACTGTGAAAGCCTCCCTGGAACACTCAACCTGAGTTGTTTCACAGTCTCTATACTTTTTCCTGTCTGTCTAATCACTCTTTGACACGCAAAAGATGTTGACGGGATGTCCTCACACACCTACCTACCAGGTGTCATTGTTCATCATTGGACACCCCCAGGCTATCCAAAACCTGTTTTGATGGAGAGCGGGCCCACACCCTGAGATCAGGGAGGCACTTTTTAAGCTAAAAATCAATAAAACAGGTTAAAAAACAATGTGGTAACCCAGTGTGAATTTTGCTTAGTGGAGTACCACTCGTTATTAAAACTGGGTGTGGAGTATAGGGGAACTAGTACCGCAACCCAACTAAAGTGTTGACATGTTTCTACCAAGGCGACTCCAAAGAGTCCACGGCATTCATCAGGACATGCACAGGATCCTATTAAAGTATACACCATTTGCATAGGCTGTTAGAGCTAGAAGAAAATACTTGCAACTGCCGCTGTTTTCAGGTCCTCTCGTCACTCAAGCAAAGGGTAAACCGAACCCCATGAACAAAAGCCCCAGGAAAACCTGTAGTCACACTTACACCAAGGAGCATCCCTCTCCGTTAGCACAATGTTCACAGCTCTTCCTCCCTTTGGGACACAGATACTGAACAGAGGCCATGTTATGTATGGCTCCCCCATGACTCCTCTGTCACTGCGTAGCAGCTGAAAGCAGGGGCAGAGGATTTTGGGGGCCATACATAACATAAAATTATAGATGGGTAAAAAGTGAATTACAGGGATATTTTTCACCTTGGGGTTCTGAGTGACATCATAGACAACTCGAGCTTTGCTCAAAACCCATCGGTGAAAAACATCCTGGATTACACTGTTACACATCTATGATTCTAAATCTACAGCACGAGGCAGGTGGTTAGTAAATGTCACCTGAACCCAAAGATGGCAATATATGAACATGCTGTATTTTGCCCTTTATGGGTTTTTTTAATTGCATGTTTTTTTTGACCGACGTTAGCTAGCAAAAGGTGTAGGGAATGGTTCATTGAACATAACTGAATTAGTCTGTTTTGGTTTCTCAAGTAAAAACTGAAAAAAAAGTTTTTTTGCTTAGTACAGAATCTGTCTACAGAAGGAAGGTAGAGGTAAAGCAGTTCTCTGCAAGGTGCTGCTGACAATAGTCAAAAATGCGAATAGAATGCTCATGACTTATTCACATATGAATAGAATATAGCCTTTTAGCCCGCCGTAGCGGGCTATACCAGCCATTTAAGGCCCGCTCCAGCGCTAAAGGCCCGACATGAAGGCGAGGTCTTTCTAACAGGGGAGCGGGACTTTAATGCTGGTATAGCCCAGCCACGGAGGCCTATAAGGCTATTAGAACATTCCGTCACTAAAGGGCAGAATGTTCTAACAAATAAAACAAAGGCCTCACGGAGCCCGAGGGGATTGAAATCCCCAGAGGCTCTGTGAGGCCTGTGTTCACAGCAACAGCTGTGAAGGACAACATTGGAATGTTGGCGCTCCGGGCTTCTACCGGCCATTAGGAGCCCAGAGCACTCAATTGTTTTCAATGACGCTCCCAACATTCCAATGTTCTAATTTTGATTAAACTATTAGCAATGGCAAAGTTCTGCATAGTGGTCTGGGGCTGTTGTTGTGATGTCATCAAGAACGTAGAGTTTTAGAAAACATGCTTTGCTTTGTTAATAACACATTCTGTCCATAGAAAGGCTTGGACCATTGAAACTGTTCTCTGCATGAGTCAGCAAAAAGGGGCACTTCTTGGAATTGCAATCTTCAAGTTTTGCTTACATTTCATAAATAGAATTTTGATAAAACTACGGGCAACTGTAAAGCTCTGCAGCCGCGGCCTGTGCAGGTAAGAGCGGTGGGGCCCGGTGGTGATGGTGGTGGGGGGGGGGGGGGGGGCTTCGACGGACGATCAAATCCCCCCAACCACCACTGGGCCCCACCACTCTTACGTGCAAGGGCCGCGGCTGCAGCTCTGCTCAGTGGTTTGGGGGCTGTCACTGTGATGGAATTTCCACAAAATATGAAAACAATTTCACAGGTCCCTTTGAAATAGGGATTTTTATTAGAGATTGGCAAGCCACAGAATGCTGGAGGCAGGCTGGAGCATGAAACCTGGCTCTGGCTCAGCTCGAGGTTCTGTTGGAACCTCGAGCCCATAACAAGCCGGGCTTTCACATGGTTTCTGCCTGCCATCCTCCCTCTACCCAGGATGAGGTGTTACGAGCAGAGCTGCCCTGGGGAACTGGGTTCGAGTCTTGGCGTCAGCTCAACATCCTGTGATTCTGGGCAAATCACTTAATCTTCCCATGCCTATAAACAATGCATGTGACCTTGCATAATGTAACTGGTGTTCATGTAAAGCGCTCCAATAACCCTCGGGTCGACTTTGCGATACATTTTGAACAACTGCAGAAAAATGCACTGAGAAGTAAAAACAGAGCTTTAGCAGAAGCAAAGACAAATAGATACCCATTTATTGGCTGATATGTACAAAGTGAAATAAGAAAACCTGGACAAATCGTGGCTTCTCCGCTTAAATTGTGTTATCTTAGGCAAATGTTTTATTTCTCCAAAACTCTTTTTTCTACATTATCGCGTGTATGAAAGCACTTTCAAATGTGAGTGGAGACTTCCAGTTGCCCAAAACTATCACTTTTAATAAATGCTGCTCAGTGCAGTGCTTTAATGTTCCCTAGTTGACTCAAAGCTACAGCATGTTAAAGAAATACACGTTTTTTAATTTTGAAGAGTTTTTACATATTTTTATATCATGTTTGTTGTATGATTTACATGGCAAATACGTTCAAGGCTCGGCTCATGCACAGGCTCTAAAATCCGAGCCAGACCCTTGGCTCGGCTCTCCCTGTTAATCTGTTGGCTCGTCCACCTCTAATTTTTATCCCTCACCATTTTATGCAATAAAAGCAGCCAAACATGCAAGGGGCCAAGGCAGTAGGAGAGGAACGGGGTAGTCGCTGGAAACATCTGTTTCTCGTTCACCCACCTTATCGATTACTTCTGGAGCGCAGCATTCATTCTAAAGCTGTGCTCTGGGAGCAGGAACTGCAGAGAAATTTAATTGGATGGTTGAAAGTCACATACGATGAGCGGGGAGAGAGGGCTGGTGAACAGATCAACCCACGTTTAGCCCAATTAGTGGGTGTTTCTTTCCAGCAACACCTTTCACGTGGTGAGATTCTGAGATGAGGAGGCTGGGAAGAGAGGGCAGGAGACGAAAGAAAGAGGACAGAGACAGAAGAGACAGTGTCACAGAAGGAGGGCATGTGGAAGCGGGGGAGGGGCAGAGAAATGGGTGGAAAGAAGGAATGGCGGCAAGAGACTAAAAAACAAGGGGATGCGGAGTGAGTTGGAGGGGGTGGCTTGAGGAAGCGAAGAGAAAGAAGGGGCTCGAAGGAGACAAAGAGCGGAGAATGAAGCCTGGAAGGAAAAGGGGAGCAACAGAGGAGGTGAGGGCACTGGAAGGAGAACTGTGGATTGAGATAGAGGAAAGAGTGAGGGCGGGGAAGAAGTGGGTAGAAGGGAAGATGGGTAGCAAGAGTAGAAAGGGGTCGGACTACATTAAATATGAGTAGAGCGAATAAGAGGTGAAAGAGACTGAAGAAAAGAAAAAGACTTAAACATCACGTGGGAACCGAGAGGAGTCGAAGTGGGGTGGACTACAACAGAGATGGGCGCAAGAGGTCAAGGCAATGGAAGACAATGAGATGAAAACAGCAGCGGAGGAAAGGAGGGGGAAGAAAGTGTGAAGGGGCAGAGACGATAGACACAGGCCGCATTGGGGATGGATGTGGGGCAGGGTTATTGTGGTAGGAAGTAATGAGAAGAGTGAAGGGAAGGAGCCGCTGACATAACACTGAAGATGGATGAGAGAGTAACCATAGGGTGAAAAAAGTTCTGGATGAAAAGGCAAATGGAAATAAATGGAAAAAACAAGCAGATATTCTCAAGATTGGTATGGTCACAAGAAGTGCAAGATCCGCTTAGACCGCTTGGTCTTTCATAGCAGCATGGAGAACCAGAGCCAATCTTCATACTCCTTGGGCCTGATTATATAACAGGAAGTGACATGGCATGACTTTTAATCTTGCTAACATCACAGGAAGTGATACGCATTTGAAGCAGTAACATCACAGGATGTTGTGACATCCCTTGCTAATGTAACACAAATATAAAACAATACAAAGCGTCATGCTACTTATTTATCAACAAAAGAAAAGTACAAATCTTAAACCCCATAGATCATAAACTTCTTCCAAACTCCGAAGGCGTTCAAAAAGTCTTCAGTGCATAGGTCCACAAATGTTATGTCCAAATTAGGGCTCTTCCTGCTGCCCCAACAATTAATCTCCTCCCTGTGAACCAAACCATGAGCAGAAGAGTCTGAGTTCTCCTACTTGAGAAGCCCCTTGTATGTCTGTGTCTTCGTGCTTGGTGTATGCTAGTCCTAGGTGTTCTCTTGCAGGTCTGTGCAATTGTGTGTGTTGTATATTAGACACAGGAGTGATGCTGAATGTATGTGGCTGCTTACATGGTGTGTAGCATTCCCAGAGGTTGCATTGTGAGGTTATGCCTTCTTGTTTAGTGTCTGTTCTTCAAAGAGGATTCTTGCATATCAGTTACTCCATATCTGATGTGTAGGTTTCCTACAATTTGCATTTTAACTCTGCTTTTGTGTTTGGTATATTCTATTATGAGTACTTAATTTGCCATAATAATAATAATTATAATAAATTGGTGCAGGGGCCAAAAGTTTTTTATTAGGACCACATCGCCAATGCTGCCGCATAGTACGGCTTCCGGAACTTCATTGCATCTCATGCCTCTTTCAAACTCCACCTCACACTTCCTGCCTCTATCTCACTTCTGCAGGGTTTTTGTTCCCATATTTCTCTTTGTTGTGTTCCTATCATAGTCTTCCCGCTTTTTATCTCTTTCTGCCTTTCTCATACTTGCATTGGGTCAAAGTCAGATGAGGAAAAAGTCCTGAAACCTTCAGCGCACAAGAAGCACTATATACCAGTATACACACTGGTGGGCTCAAATCTGCAACCTCTGGCCTACTTTGGTAGGAGAGTAGTTCTGTAATCTAAAAAATGCAGAGAAAATCTCAGAATTTGGTTTTGTTCCAGAAATATATTCATACTCAGGAAACCGCTGCGCACAGTCATTTAACTAAAACAACGCGTGGCCCATGGATATTGCAGAGAACATAGCCAGTGCATCTGTAGAATTGTTAACCCAAAAATGCAGATTTAGATTCAAATCGTGTGCAGGAGCCATCAACACCCATGATTTCAGTATAAGAAAATAACTTGTGAAAGCTCTACTACTTCAGTTACATGCAGGGAGCAAGAAATTAAACTGCATTACATTTACTCTAAGATGTTTGCAGGTTTGCCCCTAAGGCTTCTGTTTGAGAAGAGTGCTCATCAAAGAGAGGTACAGTAGTGATATGTTTACTTCTCAACATAAAGGTAGCCATGAGAAGAACTACAGAGAAGTTGTAAGGCATTGGAAAGTGGACAACTGCCTATGGCCCTGCTCACCATGTCTTGCTGCAAAGCCTTCCAGAAAACCTCAAACGCTAAGTAAACTCTGAAGTTAAATAAACTAAGCAACTGGAATACTGGAAAACTGAAATACACTAAGCTACTGAGCAAAGTGGGCTAGCCTTGGACTCCCCGATAAGGTTTGCGGGTTCTTTTTCCCTTGAGGCCAAATAGCGCATTTCACAGCTCCGTTTGCAAACAATATGGCCATTATACTGGAGGTTATTTTTATGACTTTTTGAGTAGACACTCATAACACAATCAAGGGCTGCCTCTGGAAGCTGACCTTCCACAGAAAGGTTGGAGTAGTCGTTCATTCCATAGAAACGTTTCAAAAATTGGGTCACATTTTCATTTTGGAGCATATTTTTTTTTTAATTAACAAAGAGCTTCAGAAGGTGTACTCATAAAGGGATCTTTACCTGGCGTGGGAGTCCCATAAGCAAACAGGAAAATGTATGGAATACCTGATTGCTTTAGATGCCCAAATGGCCAGAGCAGCACGGAAAATAAAAGTAAAGGCTGCCCATTCAGGATATACGCTGCATTCCCGGATCATGCCTGGGGATCTGCAATGAGATGCCCTCCTGGAATGCCTAGGACAATCAAAAGAAAGGCTGAACATGGGTCAGTGGCTGATCATCACCTCGTTCAGGTGAATGACTGCCATAAAAACATCTGATCCCGCCTTCCTGTGCTGGTGTTAATAATTATTAGTTCATCTGCAGCCTGTTTTATTCCACTAAATACAAGTGTTGACTCAATTTGCTGTTAAGTGGGTATCGGAAAATTTCCATTAAGTATTCGGTGTTAAGTAGGTTGGAAGGTTTTCACAGAAGAGCAGGGTCTTGACTTCTTTACTGACGGGCAGGAGGGATGGTGTACTTCTAGCGGGTTGTTCCGGAGACTGCGGTGAAAGACGAGAATTTTTGTTTTTCAAATTTTGGGGTATTTCCAGGATTATCTGGGTGGTGCTTCTGATGATGCAAACATGGCCTGTTAACTTCGGCTTTTCGGTGGTCAGGCCTGTGGTTGTGTGTAGGCACTTGTTGATAATACACAAGGAATTACATGGCATGAAAGCGCAGAGGTGGAGCCAATGAAACCAGGTGGAGACAATGATGTGCATGCAGAGTTATGTGAGGATAATGATATTTATTGCAGCACCTGAGGCTTCTGGTGTGTGGGACAGGGTGATGATGTGAACAGAGGACAGTGATGAGCTAGTGGAGTAAAGTGTGATCAAAGCATGGTTGTCGTTGGTTTCTTCGGGCTGGACCAAATTAGTATGATGGGGCTCCCTTTAGCTCCCACCTCTGCAACCTGTCGCACCACTCTGTCCTCCCAGGTCCACCTCTAAATACACCTAAAATATATGCTTTCTGTTTTGGGCAGAGTGCAACAATTGGAGTGAATGGCACAATTTCCACTGAACCATCCATGGCAAGCTGGACAGAAGATAAAGTAACACATAAAAGCCCATACGATGTAACAACATTAATCTTACGTGCATGCTCCATTCTACCAGGTTAAAGAGCCATGCTTCCGTGTCCTCTCACCACTCAATTGAGATTTACCACACATATGCAGCCCATGTGGGGAGGGGGGGCGGGTAGAGGAGAGCACTTGGAAGCAGCCGGGAACTCTGCTACCATTCCACTTAGCATCGAAAGATGGGCAGAACCTATAGGTCAATTAAAATAATACCATATACAATAGAAACAGACCAGAATCTCACTATTATAACACACACTCGCAGAGACAATAAGTCTCGGCTTTTTTTTTTTTTATACTTCTTTTTATTGGCATTTCTTATATCACATTTCAACACATAGACAGTACATAAATCTGCATGCAGAGCCCTCCCCATGGTCAACACGGTTTTACATGATATATCCCCTCATGAGGACTCTTCTCAGTGGCTCGCATATTTATTCACCGTACTGCAATCTAATAATCAAATAGGTAATATCTGCAGGATCTGAGTGTACAGTGGTATCTTCAATTTCTAAATATGCATTTCGTTCGAGTCTTTCACATTAGCGGTCATTAGTTTCACATTAGGGTATAACAGATTAGCACAATATAACGAATTTACATTTTTTAGAGAAGAAAAATAAAAAGGAAAGCCAAAGAAAATTTATAACAAACTGAAGTCTGTGCAGTGGAGTGGTCAAGATTAAAAGATCAACTATTCTTATCTGGGATATCAGAGCGTAGGGGGGAGTTAACCCACCGGCGCATAACAAGCGTAAGGGAAACAACTTCCCCCTCCAGCATGGCCCGATATGGGCCTAATCGCTTGGCACTGCAATAAATAGTTCGAGGGAAGCAACATGTACACCCCACTCCAAGCAGGGATAGTGACAGACCATCACGGCTCAACGTCCTCATTCGGGGTATCCCGCTCCTCCTCCTCTTTCCCTTCACTAGTGTGTACCGGTTGTTCCCAGGACACCATCATTTCTTTCCACAGATCCGCTATGGGGCGTTGTCGTACTGCTTTAGCCTCTTCCCAACTCAGTGCCCTACGCTCAGCACTAGCCCAATTTATTACATCCCGATTCCAATGCTCAACCTTAGGTCCCTGTGCAGATTTCCAAACTAATGCTATTCTACGCTTAGCAAGACCCAGGGCTAAGTCGATTAATCTATTCCCAACTTTGCATTTCAGTGGACGAGGAAAGAGTCCCAGCAAACATTCCCGACCCGTAGATGGCAACTCCCTCTCCAAAACATCCTTGAGTTTGAGAAGAATGGTATCCCAAAAAGGGCGTAGCGTTCGGCAGTCCCAAAGCATATGTATGAAATCGACATCAGGGTGGGCACATCTCGGGCAGTTGCGTGTCTCCCCCCCATAAGTGATGTTAAGTCGGTGAGGGGTCATATAGGTCATTTGGACAACATTAAATTGTATGTATTTAAGGCGCGTGTAGCAGGAAATCTTCTTCGGGGACTGCAGGATTTTACTCCATTCCGCATCAGTGAGTACGCCCCCTAGTATCTTTTCCCATCTCCCTCGCAAGTCACCCAGAGGGTTTAAGGACGCAGTGAGCAAGGTGGCATAAAACCACTTCACCTGATACCCAGCCGTACCCAGGGTCACCAGCGCATGCAAGATTGGGTGTGTCTCAGGTTCTTCCCGTCCCTCTACCCACAATTGCCCAAAAGTGCGTACTAAGGCTTCATAACATAAGAACTGCCCCGGAGGAAGGTCATTACCCTCCACCAGTTCCTCAAAGGGCAGAAGGTTTTTCTCCAAATAACAGTCTCCTACATTTTCCACCCCACCT
Source organism: Calotriton arnoldi (assembly GCA_963921515.1). Taxonomy (NCBI): domain Eukaryota; kingdom Metazoa; phylum Chordata; class Amphibia; order Caudata; family Salamandridae; genus Calotriton; species Calotriton arnoldi. Next base: position 275,642 of record CAWUFW010007850.1, on the reverse strand, counting down.
GCGTCCACGTCGCCAGTTGATCTTCAGTGAATAAGGACATGGGAGTACCATGTGGTAAACCCACAAGGGGAAGTATAGGAGTGTATCTCAGAGCTTTTTTAGTTCTATCCTGGGATCACTTCCAGGCCTGTAGTGCGGTGCGCTGTAACACTGAGCGGTATGTGGTGTGTGTAGACGGAACCAACAATTTAGCCAGCAGCAGGCGGGGATGACCATCCGGCTCTAACAAACAAATGCTCTCCTCATTTACCTCTCCCATCCACTGCGCCAGCCACTGCAATTGGGCAGCCAGCATATAGAACTCAAAGTTCAGCACTCCTAGTCCACCTTCTGTCATGGGACGTTGCAGTGTCTTCAAGGAGACTCTCGGGCGCCCACCGTTCCACACTAATTCTCTCAAAAGCGTATTTAACGGGCGAAACCATCCCTGTGACATCAAGACTGGGAGGTTGACAAAATAATATAACAGCCGAGGCAACATGACCATTTTAGATAGAGATATCCTAGCCATAATGGGGAGTTGCAATGTACGCCAGAACTGAACACAGGATTTAAGTGATCTCACTGCTCTGCCCAAGTTTCCCTCCCTCAGATCTTCCAGGAAATGGAACACCTGGATACCCAGGTACTTAAAAGAGTGGGATTGCCCACTGTATTTCCAGCTGCAAGGTCTCCGGTCGGGGCAGCGGTCCCGCAATAGGAAACAAATATGTCTTGGCCTTATTAACCCGAATGCCTGATATACGGCCAAAGCCCTCTAAAATCTGCATCGCTGATGTGGTACCAGTTACTGCGTCCTCAAGATAAATCAACAAGTCATCCGCGTAAAGTGAAATAATGTTTATCCGGGTGCCTACTCCAAGACCCGGTCCAGCTCCCCCCAGTCGTGCTTTTACCGTGAGTGGCTCTATTGCTAAAGCGAACAGGAGGGGAGAAAGAGGGCACCCCTGTCGTGTGCCTCAGAAGATCGTGTATTGAGTATAGATCGTCTTGCCCGTTTTAACTCTTGCAGTTGGGGACGCATAAAGGAGCACCCATTTAACCCAGTTACTCCCAAGGCCCATACGCAACATGACTTCGAAAAGGTATTCCCAACTAATCGTGTCAAATGAGTTTTCCAGGTCTACTGACAGTACTGCTGCTGGCTGGTCCCAAGAAGGTTCCTCCTGATACAGCACGGAGTAGAGTCTCCGGAGATTGTAGGAGGTGCAGCGGGAGGGAATAAATCTATTCTGGTCCGGGTGAACCAGAGTGTTCATATGGGGGAGCAGCCTATTTGCCAAGACTTTGCTAAGGGTTTTGAAGTCCAGGTTTAACATTGAAAGGGGCCTAAAATCTGTCACTTTGGCAGCCGCCTCCTTAGTTTTAGGGAGTGGGATCACAAGTGCATCCCGTGTTGTACCGGGTAATTCACCCCTATCAAGCGAATCAGCATAGAGAACCTCTAGCCGGGGCGCTAGACTAGTGGCGAACCGTTTATAAGACTCCGCCGGGAGACCATCCGGGCCCGGAGTCTTACCCGTTGCCATGTCTCCAAAGGCCACCCGGATTTCGTGCACCGTTACCGGGCCTCCCAACTCCTCCTGCGTCTGACGATCTAGAGCATGGAATGGCAGGGGGTTCCAAAAAGTCCGTAGTGAGGGATTAGTCAACCATTGCCTCGGCACCGTACAACCTCTCATAATAGCTATGGAAGGCACTATTGATATCATCTGGGCTATAAAGGAGATCGCCCGTGGCCTGCCGCAGTTGGGTGACAGGCGATCCGCGGGTCGCCGGCTGAATCAACCATGCCAGGAGCCTTCCGGCCCTCCCCTCTTCCCTCTGCATCCTATCGAGGTAGTCCCTAAAACTGTGACATTGAAGTCGATTTAGTACCTCCTGATAGGTCTCCCTCGTCTCCTGCAACTCAAGCAGAGAGGCAGGATCAGTGCCTTGAGCATTATCTAAATGGCGTAATTTCTCTTCTAAGTTTAGGATTTCATCGCATATTTCTCGTTGTGCTCCGATCGACTGTCCCATACAATGTCCCCTCACCACCACCTTTAAGGCCTCCCACTCTACCAGGGTCGAAGAAGCCGTATGCGCATTCATGAGGAAGAAGGATTCAACAAGTGTATTCAAGGAGGTCCTGTATGGGACATTGTGAGAAGTTGGCCTGGCATATGCTGTCCACTAATTATAGTGGGCACCTTGCACCAGTCCAAACAACCCCTTATTGGAGATAGGTTAAAGACAACCTTTATTGAAAGCTATCCTAGTGGTAGCTATGGAGAGCAGCCTTCAGGCTAAGTCTTGAAGGAATGTAAAGCAGCTTGTTTTACCAGTCTATAATCTCTTGAGTGACCAAATGAAAGAGCACCACACCAGGTATATATTCAAAATATATGTATTTATTGCTAAACACACCCCTCTAGTCTCTTTATGAGGCTAGAGTTCGAAATACATAAGTTATAAGTTATTAATTCACAGTAATAGCACAAATACACGTTTGGGCCCTAGGGGCGTACCAAACCATATACCAATAAAGTGGTATGCGAACCACGACTGAACTAGACACTAGGCCTAGAGCCTCTAGAAGTGCTTGGACCACAAGGAACCACCCAAGGTAGTGACACAGGGGACCCACGGGAGACGCGTGCAGTGTAAATACACAACCGCGATACGCCGTTAACTTCTATGGAGAAAGTCGGGATCGGGAAAATAGAGAAAAGGGACACTTAGAAGAGGACTAGGACAAAACCCTTTGAGATCTAGGACTTTGAAGAGTCTCTACCCACGGGAGCACCGGAGTACTCGTGTTACCTCACCCAGGAAGCCGGGTGCATAGGTGCCTTTCGGGGTCGGGTTTCGTCGTCGATTCGAATGGCGATCTGCTGCAAAGTGCTGCTGGCGGCCAAGAGAAAAGTGTCCGGGTGGATCCAAGAGTGGATCGGAGTTCTGAAGAACCTGAAAGCAGAGGGGACAGAGTCTGGGTCACTAGCCAGTGACCAGGAAGGCGATGGACAGATGCCCACCGATGTCGAGTGCTTCAGGTGCGTTGACGGTCGTCTTGACTCTTCAGCCACGAGGTCCAGGAGGCGTTGTCGGCGACCAGGAGCAGGATTCGGGCTGGTACACGATGTCTGTCGAGTGCTGAGGCGTCGGCGACCGGATTGGACCCAACAAGCCTTGGCAACGGCAAGTCTCGTTGAAGATGTAGATCGTCGATGGTGCAGACCAGCAAGGTCTGTGGAACTCACCCAGCGAGGGTAAGTGAGGGCAGGCCTGGAGCAACCAGGATGCCAAGTAAGAAAAGGATTGGCCTTCGTTAAGGGCTACTAGCCAACGGGCTAGCGACCGCGAAGGAGCCTCGTGACGCCGCACGTGGATCTGGCTTACAGGACACTCGTGGAGTGGGGGCCAGTGATCTTCGGTGCAGGTGGTGCTGGAGGCTAGGGCTACTCGGAGCCCAAAGCACGACTTCTTGGGAGACCCAGAAGATGATGCACTTGCAAATGTGCTCGGTGTCCAGGGGTCACGGTCTCAAGTCACCCACGATAGCCACGGGTCTCAGCTTTGCTGGGGACTCAGGGTAGCCTCGGGGAAGTCTGAGAATCCACCTCTGGTGATGCGATGACTTCGGCGTCCGACGGGAGCTTCAGAAATGCGGAACCGGACAGATGCTTCTTTGGTGCCTGCCAAGCAGGGAGTCACTCCTTGACCCCAAGGGAGATTCTTCAGTCCTCTAATCTTGTCGTAGAGCGTCGAAGGTCCAGGATTCCGTTTCAGAGTTTCGTCCAGGTATAATCTAAAGTCCTAAGGACTGGGTTCCTACCTTTATTCTAAAAATAGGGGTTGGACTACTCTGTGGCCCCAATTATGGGTGGGTCAGGGCGGAGGGGTGGCTACACCCCTTTCCCTTTGTCCAGTTCGCGCCAAAGCAGGGGCTGCAAGCCCCTGATCCGGTTTGAACTGGGGTATGCACAGGGACACCAAATGTGCCCCCAGTGCAGGACTTCAAAGCACCCGAAAGTGCTCCCGCCCAGCCCCAATACACATTATCCTGTCTGGGGAGGTGGTCACACCTCCCTGGGACAGAAACCTATTGTCCAGGCCTCCCCTGCCGGAGTTTCGTCCAGCAGCAGGAGGCCAGACTCGTGTCTGTGGCAGCAGCATCCATTTTGTGATGCCAGGGCTCTGGAAAGAAGTTACCGGACTCGTCAGAGTTAACATGTCTTTCCCTCTAGAAGGGTGGAATGCTACCCCCGCCGCCAGGATTGGCGGGGGGGTAGTATTCAAGATGTTTGACACCAAACACGACATGTTTAGGTGCAGCCATTCCAAAGTTAGCATTTTACCGCGAGGATATAATGCGCTTAAGAGTATATGGTCAGGCTGCACTACAAACAGCATCAGAGATGGTCTCCGAACGCTGTAGAGGGGCCCTGCTCATGCAGGGGCACCCTCTCACATAGGAACCATGCACTCTGCCTTTAGGATTGATAAGGCCTGCCTTAGGAGTGACTTATAGGTTTATATGTGTGTATGTATTTAGTGATATAGGTAACCTATATCACAGTAAGGAGTGCATGCACCACCTTACCCAGGCTGCAGTAACAGACCTGTGGTGTCAGTTTGGATGGCCTTCCAGGGGTGGCATAATACATGCTGCAGCCCCTGGCAGGCCTCTGAGGTACCTATGCCCTTGGTACATAGTATACCATATACTAGGGACTTATAAGGGCACTCCAGATCCCAATCAGAGATGTGCCTAAGGCACATGGAAACCATTTTAGAGAGGAAGCAGCTAGGCTGGGGTTCTGATTAGCAGGGCCCCAGCCAGACTAATGTCGAAAAACAGTGAAGCATCAGCAAAAAGTGGGGGTACCCATGTGAAGCAGATCCTACTCTCCTACAGACATCCTCCAATGCTAATGGATTAAGTCTCCAGGAAGGGATCGGAGGTCTTCTCTCTATAGGTTGATAAAACAACAATAGGGGACTGTGGTCAGATAGGGTGCGTCCCAAATATTCCGTATGAGTGACAAGAGCCTGTGAGCGTCGGTGCGCAGAAAAATGTATCTAGCCTGGTATGAACCTGGTGAATCGATGAGAAGAAAGAATATTCCCTTTCTATCTCGTGCTGCCGGCTCCAGACATCAACTAATCCCCAGCGTTGGATCCAGTCTCGAAACCCCACAGCTGTGCGGTGAGACTGCGCCCCCAGGAGTGGAGGGTGGGAACGGTCAGTCGCAACTCCCGCTACGCAATTAAAGTCTCCTCCTAATAATACCTGCCCATTCATATGCACTGCCATTTTAGCCGATAGGGAGGCCAGGTACGCGACCTGATCCTGATTGGGGACGTAAACGTTTCCCAATACTATCTCTCGTCCCACCAATCTACCCATCAAGAAGATATACCTACCCTCTGTGTCAATCATAGAATGAATAAGGTCGAAGGGGACTCCAAGTTTTACCTAGATCAACACCCCCCTCGAGAAGGCCGAGAAGGTTGTCGCCTAGACCTGACCTCTCCATCGTTTGGAAAGTTTCCCCACTTATCTTTGGCCAAATGAGTTTCCTGAAGAAGGGCAATGTGTATACCCCTGCGCTTTAAATAGGAGTATACATTGTGCCGCTTAGCCATAGTCCCCATTCCTCTTACATTCCAAGTCAAAAACTTTATAACATTATGTATGTGTACCATAGTGGCAGTGAATCATTCGCCAACAGGCCAACAAACTCTCCCCTCGCCCCGTTCTCATAATCATATGAATCCACTCCAATCTGCAGACAACTAAAGAAAAGGAAAAAAGGAAAACATAGCAACCCTGTTGTTGAACAACTCCCCGACCCCAGGGCAGTCTGGCAACGGCCAGCTGCCCAAACATCGTGGAAAACATCGAACACTAGCTGAGGCCCAGTTCCTAAAAGGTAGTGAGCTCAAGGTGGTGGTGGCAAGGATAAAGACGGTGTCTGAGACGGGTATAGTACCCCAAGGCGCACCGGCCCAAATCAATGACATCTAAATCTGGACTCAAGCAGGCATCAGGGATCCCCCCGACCCCCAGGGAGTCACCGGTAATCTCTAAGTCTCATCTTCATCAGATGAACTCGTCCGCTGGGTTGGGGGTAACCACTGGTAATTTCACACTGCTATTATGGGATGAGTCCGAGTCAATCCACTCAGTATCTCTCCAGGAGCGAGTTCCAGCCTCTGAGGGGGCTCTCTTGTCGTGCATGATGGCCGCTACTGCCTGTAGGGCCTCAGCTCTCTCCTTTTCTGTTTGAGAGGACGTCGGTCGACTCGGGGCTCCTCTTCTGGAGCGTCTCCTGGATCTCTTTTTGGATTCACGTCTCTCAGAGCCCAATGTTTGTGGCTGTGCTGATTGCGAAGCTCCGGTTTTGTACGACTCTAACCACTCCCAGGCAGACTTGGGGTCGTCACAGAAGTGTGTCTTTCCATCTAGGAGTATACGTAGGTGGGCAGGGAAGATCAAAGAATACTGGAGCCCTTCCTCTCTCTGTGCTTTCTTGACCTCTAGGAAGGATGTTCGTTTCCTCTGGACATCTAGGGTATAGGCAGGGAAGATGGAGACCCTGCTGTTACCCACCGTGTACGGTCCCTCCGCCCGGGCTTTATGCAGGAGAGCGTCCCTATCCCTGAAATACAGAAGTCTAGCCACCACTGGTCGCGGAGGGCGACCCGGAGCCGGTGGCCTGGCCGGGACGCGGTGCGCTCTTTCCAGGGTATAGAAGGTTGATAGGCCCACGGGGGCCACCACAGTTTGGAGCCATTGTTCTAAAAAGGATACCATGTTGTTACCTTCGGTGCCTTCCGGGAGGCCAAGAACTCGAATATTGTTCCTCCTATTGCGCCCCTCGGCATCTTCGGCTCTCCGCTCTAGGGTGCGGACCCTATATGTAAGGTCTCCCATCTGCGCCATCAGCGAGTGGTGTGCTGGTTCAAGGACCGTGATTCTGGATTCTGTGTCTTTTACTCTTTCAGTTAGCTACTTATGCTCTTCCCTGAGCAGGCCAAGGCCCACCGACACTGTACTAATGTCCTGATGGAGGGTGGCCTTGGTGTCAGCAATCGCTTCCAGTATTCTTGTCAGCTGCTGTTGTACTGGGTCGCCCAAGTCATTTTGCGCCTTTTCTTGAGGAGTCGCTTCAGTCTCCTGGGTAGCCCCAGGTGGCTTTGCTCTTGGCTTCCCCATCTCGGTGGGACCTCCTTAATTTCTTCCCCTCTATAATGATGTATCCCCAGGGGTCTTCTCTCGGATCTGTCCCAGGCAGCAAGGGGTGCCGTATTTGCCTTCCCGTTCTCCCTGTTTCCAGACTCCGGTGGGCACTCGCCTCGACACTAACTATGGGTCCGCAGGTGTCCCCGTATGCCCCTGTGCTTTTCACGGGGACCGCAGTCCTATCTCCAGCCTTGCCCCACCACTAGTCAGCACCCCAAGAAAACTCCTCTTCTTTGATCCAGAGATAAGTGCACGCCTATGTTTTGCACTAGTCGATACATCCACAAAGTTTGCGCTCCTCAGGAGTGCATGCACAAATCCCACCTCAGTCGCGCCACAACTCTCAGTCCGCCCAGGTTCATCAATTGTGTCCAGAGATCAGACCATCTCCCTGGGTCCTCCCCACAGACAGCAAATTCTCCCAGTGCAGGTGCCTTTCACCTCAATCCGTCGTGGGGTCCTGTTAGAGTATTCACCAATGGCCAAATAGTATCCCAATTCCCGGATTGTGGTGCCTCCCCTCATCCATGGGCGCTCAGTGGTGGCATCGATAATATGGCACAGTTATCAGCTCGGACGCCAGGTAGCTCAGCAAGGCACTCAGGTGTGTGTCCGCATTTTCAGGTGGACCAGACCCCTAGGCACCACCTGTCCACTGTGAGGGTCAGTCCCCAGGAACTCACTAGCCTCAAAGTGGGCCGGGGATCGAGCCACCAAGCAAGGGGGTGCACTACAGAGGCCCTGCGCTTCTCAGGGCCTCAATCAAAGTCCACCAACGTATGGGGGCCCCGGTGTCTCCAGTTCAGCCAGCAGGGAGTCCAGCGGTGCACCCACGCTGCCACTCGCAGTCCAGGAATCAAAAGCCCTCCTGTGCACACTCGCAGCAGCCTCTCCGCAGTTAGAGTTCCCTACAGGCCCCTTCGTCCATCCGTTATATTTCAGCCGGGGCCCCCAAGCCAGGCTCCACCGCTCAGGCCTCACACCTCCCAGGGGATTTCCGCCCCTACCCCGTGCACAGGGCAGCTCTCAGGCCATTGTAATGGGTCCACGAGTGCTCAGGGGACAGCCGCCAGCCCTCGGCACAGGATCCCGCTGCCCCACAGTCTCTGCTGTCACCAGGCCTCACCACTTGTTCCACCGGCGTCTTACCAATCCTTCCGTCACGGAGCCAAGTCCCAGCTTTAATATGTGGCTGCTGACCAACTGGCTTTGCCAATACTTGTTTGTTTTAGCATAGTTTTGGGTAATTAAACCACAAATCATTTAAAGATGTTCGCTTTATGATATTGGCTTTACCAATGCAATTAATCAAGCATTGGAAAAGACAATCTTGACGGGTGGAGAGTGGACGTTGGTGGGCAGAAGACGGGGATCAGGGGGGCGCAAGGAGAGAGAAAGCAATGAGAGCACCAGACAAAGGGGTGGGGAGGCTGTCTGTGAAGAATGGACAGCTAGCACAGGGCAGCAGAGGAGTGTGTGTGTGAAGCGTTTGATACTATAGGTGTGCCGAAGACAGACAGCCGAGACGAAAAGAACAAAGGTACACTCCGAACCCATATAAGGGCCCTTTACGTGGGATGGGTCCCTTCAGGTCTCTGACCTGGCAGCAATTAAAAACTGGTCCTTATATTGATGTCCTTTAAAGGAAACCACTGATCCTTTTCTCAACAACGGTATCTCAGTAATTACTGTTAAACCATTAAGGCAATCCATGCCAGTGAGGTAGCTCCGGTTTACATTTCACATGGTTTAATTAATTTGCTTCCCTTAGAGTGTTTGCTTTTTACAGTAAGATGTTTTCCTGTAATTTTATTGCAGCTTATTAATCTATTATGCGGACTGTAAACTGAATCTTTTGTAGGTGTCTGTGTGAGCTTAGATTGTGGGTGGACGTTTATAACAGCCCAATATGAAGTGCTCTGGAGTTAAGGATGAAGGCAGTGCAAGGTTCTCAAAATGCCTGTCACTTGGTCATAAAGGAAATCAGAATACATGTTTGTGCAATCCTTGGCCCCTCTGCTGAGCGTACAGAGCAATGGTGGCATGTGCCACTTATAACTGTAGATATGTGCTAAAGGTTGGAAAGGAGATACAAAGCTGTTGAAATACAAAGAGGGCGAAAGTTTAAAAAAATGAAGTGCTTACAGGTGAATACGTGTGGGGTGGTGAAGGAGGTGCAATGAAAGTATGTGCAGAGGGAGAGAGTGAATAGGGGGTGCTCAAGACGAAATGAGGTGTGCAATATGCAGATGAAGGATTTCTGAAAGATGTGGGGTGAAAACGGGTGAAAGCGTCTAACAGAGAGGCTGCAGAGTAAAGTGACGTGCAGGGGAGAACAGGAGTGACCGAGACACACTGCAGACCACAACTCTTCCACAGACCTCAGTAATGTTTAATTTGGAAGAAATTAGGTTTTCTGATACCTATGAACACTGACATAAGCCTGCTAAAAGAGCTGAAAGCGATAAACGGATGACGTAAGTGATGAGCTTTGAGGGTTACGTACCCAGAAAAGAGGTAGTCGTCCCGCAACTTACCTCAAAAAGAAACTGCGAGTTGCAAAAGTTTTTCCGAATACGTCTTCTCAGCGCAGCCCATGCCTCGTTCCAATAAAAGCAATTCCATCGTTCACAGGACCCGAGCACTTCAACGCCGAGCACGTGGTCGTCTAAAACAAGCTAACTGGCTGCTAAATGAGCGAGGCCCTGCGGGCGGCTCGGCGGCGTGCCGGCTCCGCGGCCGGTGCACCGCGCGGGGTTAATTCTCACGCTGTCAGGGCGAATTGTCTAACTATCCTTTAAACGCCGCGGTGTGAAGTGCGCCGCGTCTGAATGATGGGTTTCTCTAACCCGCAGCACAACGTGTCTTCAATTTTCCCCGCTCCGAGGTCCCCACAGAATCCCATTTGGAGCCGCCGGCGGGGGTTCCCGCCAAGGCCTTGTCTGCTGCCAGACGATTACATGGAAACCTGGCTCTTGTCAAGCCCACTTTATCCTGTTATGCAGATGGCGCGCGAGGGCCGCGGCCCGCTTGTCTCCGAGCAGCCGCGACACGCTCCCGGGGCCCCTCGCACGGGACCGACCCCTTGTCGGGCGGGGCACGTGGAGCAGATGTGACAAGGCGACGAACAGGCCACCTTAGCGGGGCCGTCTGCGAGTTCACGACAGTAGGAAGCGGCAAGCCGCAGCCAGAGGCCCTCCAGAGCAAGGCTCGAGGGAGGTGAGGGTCTGCCAACGCCAGTGCTCGTTTTGAGCAATTTATAGGACCGGGATTTTCATCATCAAACTTTGAGCAAGAGAAAGAAGGCTGAAAATTGAGAGAGGAGTAAGAGAACGATAGAAAAACAGAGGCAAAGGGATTGGCCAGGGTGGATGAAAAAGAGCCCGCAAGAGTGAAATGATAGCAGTGGAAGTAAAAGGCATTAAGTGGACTCAAAAGTAGGCGGTCCTGGTATTCGACGACCCCCGTTCGGGCGCCTGAGCAAAACTTTGAGGTGACTGCACATTTCTCCCCCCCCCAAATTCCACACACATGCCCTTCGGACACCTGTAAAAGTGAGAATTCCAACTTTGAGTAATGTACCTGTTACTTTATTTTGCCCTCACCTAAAATATTATCTAGTTCAAGTCAGGAGGCAAAATGATATGTCCCTTTAATCTTTCAAATGGTCTCCCTCTTGAGTGCTCTTAATGTTGAGAATTCCATGTGTGTGGGCCTTCTAAGTACTGCCAATCTATTTTAGTGAAAAAAAATTGTATTGAAGAACATCCCTCATAATCATTCACCCTCCTTATTCCTACCAAGTTCAAGCCAACTCTTGTAGCAACAGCTGCTGCACTTATGATAAATGCACTTAATTGCCACTTCTAACTTGTGATGCAACTGCTTAGAACTCCCCTCTTATGACAGAGTGACCTGCTCCACGTCTGTCTAATGAGACAAGTGTCTACTCTCCACATCTCTTTTTAAATTCGTAAATAATCTATGCTTGATTAATTTTGACATCAGTAGATACTCATGCTTTAATTTTTTGACAAGTGCCCTCTCCTCTGTTATAATAATACCATGCTCCCAGCTTGTCTCTTGTGAAATCACTAACCACTCACTGCTTGTCTTCTCTGACATCATTATCATACTCACAGTTCTCTTTCCACTTGCTTCTTCTGATGTCAATAAATACTCCCTGTTTTCTTCAATTGGATCTTTATTTTGGTGTTTAATATAGCGCTAACAGGCTATCTCACAGCTGCTTTTGAGAGCTCTCACATACTACAGCCGTGAAGAAATGCAAACCACAAGTGATATTAAAAAAATACAGTCAGTTGGAGAGACAAAGTGAGTGTCTTGCCTGCACATGCAGGTCAATGAACAAGACTCTGCTACCAATCAGGAAGAGAGAGATGTCGATTGTAATTGTAGTTATATAGCGCTTACTACCCCAGACATGGGCCCTAATTAGGGTGTCGGTCGAAAAGCCTCAGACCACAGGTCAGAGGCTTTCCGACCGACATCCTTGGTTTGAATTCGGACCGCCGTATTACGATTACGGCTGTCAGAATTCAAACTGGCCGGTCATTCTGGCTGGCTTCCGACCAGTCGGAACCGCCACCATAATCTTATACGGACGGCATTTCCGCCGTCGGGATTATGAAGTCGGTTTCCGACAGGCTTTCTATGTCGGGCTTTCCAACATAGAAAGCCTGTCGGAAAGCTACTTGGGGGCCCTTAGCAGGGCCCCCCTTCTTCAGCGGCCTCCGGTTGGGGGCTGAGGGGGCACCTATGGTGCCCCCCAGTAAATCCCTGCATGTGCCTGCCACACGGTGCAGGGATTTACAGTGACTCCCATTTCTATATGGAAGCTTGTGCTGCGGCCGGATTCCGACCGCCGCACAAGCTCCCATAGGGAAATGGGAGTTTGCGACCCCACAATGTGCGGTCGCATCGTAATTGTGGTTTTGGACTGCCGACCCGAGGTCGGTCGGAGGCAATATCCGACCGACACCCTAATTAGGGCCCATGGTGTTGAAGTGCTTTGCGGCGAGTGGCACACTACTCTGGAACCCCAGGATAGAGATAAGAAGTTATTAATTAAGTAAAAAAGTGCTTTTATTGTTTCCTTGAGGATTAGTTGTGATAAGTGTGTTAACCTAGTACATATTGAGAGCTCATGCATTTAAGATATTGTTTTGAAAGAGATGGATTAATTTAAGTGGATTAATAAAGGAAAGATGTCAGTTGTTAGTAGTGGTGGACACGGACATGTGCGCCTGTTAGTTGGATGGATTGGATAAAGAATGGAAGAGTTTGGAAAGGATATTTTGAAGCGTATGGTAGTCGGAGAGGTTTGGGATAAGTCAGAGAGTGGGAGGTATCGGCAGAGGTTGAAGGGGAATTCCCCACCCTATAAGTAAAATTTAATATATAAATATATAGAGACATATTCACACATCTAAATATATAGTAATGTGTATATAGGTACATACACAAACATAATTATGCAACTTTATGCACAAGGCATATATCCCACTATATAAACACCCATATGTACGTACATGTAGGAATATTTACGTGCTTAGTCATCACCATGTGGATTGTGTATAAATAAACGTGTTTTTTATATATATATATATATATATATATATATATTTAATCTAAAAACATTGTTAAACACTTACACATACCTTATCTGTAATCATATTTCCATACTGTGGTGTATATGTTATTACCATAGAAAAAACACAAACCCATAAGCCCACAGTCCTCTACATATGCCCCTAAGCATCACTTTCAGAATCTGAATTGAGACTCCTGTCTGCTATAAAAATATGTGGAGATTTACACAGACCGATGAAGGGGCTACAACACCTTATTAATGGCAGATCTTGCTGCTCATAAGTTCCTCATCAACTCTGCGGGGAGATACTAGGGCCGGAATTAACAATACTAGCCTGCATCTCCCCAGGAGATAACAGGAATTTTGAGTTAAACTCACCAAAAATGGGAAATAACTTGTTGGACTAGGAATTAACGGGTCTTTTAATTGAGTTGTCAATGATTCTGGGGAGTTTAATGCAGATATTTACCACCTGCTCTGTACAGGTGGTAAATATCTGCGCAAGGGAGCGGAAAGGTGAAGTAGTGTTGGGCAGCGGTTAGAGAGTGTGTATTGAGGTGGCACTGCCTGCTTTCCTTGTAGTGCTGGAGGGGTGGACGGAGGTTGGGGTGTGCTTCTGCCCACATACCCTGCTTGCCTCCCAACCACAGTTTTCATGGATGCAAATCCACACCTGGGAAAACCAGGTATTGTGTTCCTAGATCTAGAATTTCAGGTCACGAAACAGTGGACAACTCATAGCTGCACAGAGTGGGTCCTCCTGGCAGTACCACTTCAGGCAACTCGAAATGAGGCCCAATGTGTCATATAAATGGCAGTAACATAGCATAGGTTTGTGGTAATTTGTGAGTGTGGGTTCTGATTTCTCCTGAAGCAACTCCTGATTTACCAAGATTCAAATAAACGAAAGCAAAGCCTAAGGAACGTTTGTGACTTGGCTCCTGGCCAGCCACAAGCTATAGCAGTAACCTTTTGCAACTGGTCAACTGGAACTTGTACCAAAGAACACTAGTTTGACAGTCTTGTGAGTTCCGTTACCTCAGTTTCCAACCGTAATTGGTTATAAGTTATAACTAAGAGATCTGGCCCCATGGGGTGAACCTGTTACAGGCTTCACGAGCAACAGGGTTATTGAAGGAAAATGAGTTCAAATCAATACAGTCTAGAAGAAGCCCTGCTGTGCGCACTGGCGTAACGAAACTTGAGGGGGCCCCCCCCTGCAAGGTACTTGGAGGGGCCCCCTCCAGACTCAATCAGGAGCTCTCCAGCCAGAGTATTGTGCTGAGGGGTCCCCACGCATCGCGAGGGAATATGACTCGTTATTTCGCATACCATTACTTCGCAGCATTTTACTACGAAGTTTTTACTTAGCAAATACCATTACTACGCAAGTTTTTAGTTCGCATACCTTTACATTGCAAGTGTTAATGTATGCGAACTAAACTTGCCTAATAATAAAAACAGACATTTACCCCAACACTACACTAAATACTAAATACAAATACACTACCCTACACATAACAAACTCTAAAACACTACCCAAACACTACACTACCCTACACTACTCAAACACCACTACACTACCCTAAACCCTAAAGCACTACCCCCTGGACGACCCTCCCCCTTCCCCAGCCCGCTCCCTACACTCAAACACTACCCTGCACGACACCCCGACACTTCCCTAAACCCTAAAACACTACACAACACCACAACACTACCCTAAACCCTAAAACACTACCCCCTGCACAACCCTTCCCCGACCCCCAGTCCTGTCCCTACACCCAAACACTACCCTGCCCGACACCCGGACACTACCCTAAACCCTAAAACACTACCCTACACTACACTAACACCACAACAGTACCCTAAACCCTAAAACACTACCCCCAGCACGACCCTGCCCCTACCCCCAGTCCGTTCCCTACACTGAAACACTACCCTGCACAACCCCCAACACTACCCTAAAACACTACCCTACACAAACACCACATCACTACCCTAAACCCTAAAACACTACCCCCAGCACGACCCTGCCCCTACCCCCAGTCCGTTCCCTACACTGAAACACTACCCTGCACGACCCCCCGACACTACCCTAAACCCTAAAACACTACCCTACACTACACAAACACCACATCACTACCCTAAACCCTAAAACACTACCCCCAGCACGACCCTGCCCTAACCCCCAGTCCGGTCCCTACACTGAAACACTACCCTGCACGACCCCCCGACACTACCCTAAACCCTAAAACACTACCCTACACTACACTAACACCACAACACTACCCTAAACCCTAACACAATACCCCCAGCACGACCTTGCCCCTACCCCCAGTCCTGTCCCTACTCCCAAACACTACCCTTCACGACCCCCAACACTACCCTAAACCCAAATACACTACTCTACACTACACAAACACAAGTACACTACCCTAAAACCTAAAAAAAACTACCCCCTGCACGACCCTCCCCCTAGGACAACGCCCCCGGCTTACCTCTCCTGACGTCCTCCTCGTAGGTGATGAACCCTATGCGGGACTCCTTGGCGCCCATGGCCCCCTCACTTCATGACAACGGGGGCCGCTCTCCCTATCCCTGATCCGCCGCTCTCTGTCACCTCCCCCTGCCTGTTACGCTGCTCGCTCCGCTTCCTGCCGACGCCTCCATAATGAGGCAGTTGTCATCGCGCACCTTCCTGGGTGCGCTCATCCGGGTCAGCCTAGCAGCGTCGCTTCCTGGGAGGAGTTCTGCCTGAAGTCGCGTCCCGCTGAAAGAACCCTGCAACCAGCGGTGAGTGACAGCAGTACCTTGTTTGTTTAGCCATTACAACGCATGCGTTGTTACAACGCTTGCGATGTAACAACTTGTGTAGTAAAGGCTACGCGTTGTTACATCGCATGCGTTGTAACGCTTCCGAAGTAATGGTATGCGGAGTAAAGCCTCCGTAGTAATGGGTGATTACCATCGCGGGGGCCTGTGTTACGCCACTGTTGCATTATCACACGACCTCACTGAGAATTCCTAAGGAACCTGATTACCAACTACAGGAACAGACTATTCCTCATACTAGAGCAGTATTAAACAAAATAAGAAGCACAAAGGACACCTAAACTAAGAATAACTTGATTTTTCTATAGCACTTCATCCATATTTCACTTACTCCATTTCTACGGTCATGACACAGCAAGCGTTAACATCCAATTTACTATTGGTACTCAATTTATTAACCACAAATGGATTGAAGACTCAATCTGTCTTGTCAGGTTTAAGACCTGTGATTCTCAGATCTCTGCAGATGTCAAAAGCGAGGATGGGAACCTGAATATTACAGTCATAATATCGTCTGACATAATTATCGTGTCCTAAATATCACAAACCTAAAGTTAACATTGGAAAATATAAACCCAAAGGGACAATATTTTTGTAAATTATGTTTAGGATGCAATGTTTAGGTCAGGCAATATTTCCGACAGAAATATTCAGACATATAACGAAATCCGGGAGTTAATTCACCGAGCTATAGGGCCAGCAATTCATAAATATTGGTTTTAAGCAGCAGCTGCATTCTGACAATCTCCACATGCAGGCTGGATTTGAAAACAGTTCATGGAAATATTTTCTTTCATTAATTGCCAGCTTCTCTGCACAGACTTTGAAAGATGTTATTAAAGCGGTATAATTAATCCTGGCATCCCAAATACCCCTGCAAAAGGGGTATTCCTAGAGATGGTTCCCATGCCAGGGATGCCTTTCAAAGGTGTATGTGGCCACACAGGTTCTATAATACAGATGTTTCCACCTTTCAGTCCAGCATACAAGAGACACAAACAGGAGGAATTAGGAGGGGTGATTGATACTAAAGACCGAGATACAACACGGCCGAGCTTTTTATTTCCATGCCCCTGAACCTATATGCCCTGCCAAAGGAAACTATTAGAAGCTTAATTCAGTTAGTTTCTTCCTTTTTTTGATCGATTTAACCACGTTTTAAATACTTTAAAGCCTGCTTCCACTCTTTATGGAGAGTGAACTTTCTATCATAGGCTTTGCTGGCAGGGATTATCGACTAACATCCAGGCATCTATAGAATCTTTTTTTAATCTGCTGTAACATGTTTGTAATATCCATTAGCCAGGTGAAGACCAGAACCTAAGAAAATACAGTTTTTTTCATAGTTTCTATTATGCAAATTTCACAAAATGGGCGAGTGAGGATAGGTCGCCAACAATTTCTAAAATATACAAAATTACCAGCGTGTTAAAAAAGGGGCCTCTGTTAATGCCTATAAAAAAATAATTTCAGTAGGTTGGATTTACACACATTGAGTTCTATGCCACCACCTAGATTCTTTTCAGTAATGTAATTTTGATCAAGCCAATTTTCTTCATAAACACATCGTCCCACAACAGAAGAGGGTGCGAATAATTTGGAGGAAATAAATTCTATTTTCAGAATGTGTGATTCCCGACACTGATTTCAACAGGCACACCACAGATTATCAAAAGTGGTGGCATCCTCTGCTCTCTGCCCCATGAGATCATGACAGTTTAATGCGGTTCAAAGGCATTAATCGCCGACATCTAATCTTGCTGAAACACTGAATGGCCTGCAAACAGGAACATGCAAACTATGATACCAATATATTTCAGTACTTCTAGTTTTCTTTTTCATAGTTATTTCATGAATACAAAAATCACATAATACAAGTACTAGGATCGGGCCCTGACAATCTTGCTACTGCTTTGGAAATGGGTCAATATAGTTACTTATTTTGGCAAATTTCAATGTAACAGACTTCTCTAGGCAGAGCTAGCAACTCTCGTTGGTCTACGTGAGTTCCTAGCTCTGCCTAGAGACTCACTGTGTCAATAGGCTTTTTAAATGTATTCTCCAAAATAATATAGTTATAGGCATGCATGTAACGTATCACACAGGGCCTATCTCTCCATCCCCTTTTGAAATACACCTGCATCTCAGCCAGAGATATTTCTCCTTGCTGCACCCAGGTTTAAGTTAGAAACACATTTTACACAGAAATCAATTTGTAACAGTGGTTAGTAATAAACTAGCTCTTTTGTATTCCTGCCCGTGCTAGATGTCATAATTATTGCAGATTTCTAACAAAACACTCAAACAACTCATGCAGCTTATCAAAAGTCTAACATTTAAAAGTAAAAAAGCCCATAGATCTAGATACACCTTACCTAAACATGAAGTGAATCTTTCGGATCCAGGGTCTTTGGAGTTAAGAGCATCACCTTATGTATAGTCAGAATAAAAAGTATACATTGATGGAAT
The DNA here is from genome assembly GCA_963921515.1 of Calotriton arnoldi. Classification (NCBI taxonomy): domain Eukaryota; kingdom Metazoa; phylum Chordata; class Amphibia; order Caudata; family Salamandridae; genus Calotriton; species Calotriton arnoldi. Next base: position 257,496 of record CAWUFW010007850.1, on the reverse strand, counting down.
GCAACTATACTAAATAAGGTTCAATGGCTGTGTAACAATGTTCATAACTGCCCGCGTCCCACCTTAAATTGTCATCTACGGGGCTCTGTGTGCCCTGTCTCAGAAACTATTGTCTCTCACTAGCAGTTTTATAGTACTTTCTACCCTGCTGAAGTTGATTCGTGAAGGAATGGCATAAATGTTTAGTAACATTCCAGAGTTCAATTTTTTTAATGAAAATCAGACCATCCTGAACCTTTCTTAACAGCTGCACACCATGAAGGTATTTGCAAGGAGAGAGTTTGATATTCTCACAAAATATGCATAACAAATGTGTATAATACTGTCTCCTCCACATGAAGTAAGAATTACCATGATCAGTATCCTCACTTTTGAGATTACACATAAAGTGTGAATTTAGCAGGATTACAAAGCACTGGTTTTACACACAGCAAATTACTATTTACTTAATATCAGGAAACAGTCATAGTGATCTTCAGAATGAAAGAATGAATCGCTGAACAGGCATGGCCTGAAGGCTGTGGCCAGTGCCTACCCTCTCTTTTTTCATACCCATATGTTTTAGGTATCTGCAATTCTCCAGTTTGGATAGGGGTACATTCCAACTTTTTTTTTCTTCTGAGTTTTATATAGCGCAAACTTGACCCGAAGGTATCAGGGCGCTTTACATAAGCACCAGTTGCTTTACATAAGAACACATTCATTTTTGTTAGGCACGCGGAGATTAAGTGATTTGCCCAGAATCACAGGATGTTGAGCGTTGTTGCCGAGACTCAAACCCGGTTCTCCAGATTTGAGGTGGACTGCCCTAGCCGCTAGGCCACATCCTCTCCCCAACTTCAAATAACCTGATTAATCAGTGTTAGTACATGTCGCCACTTACAACCAAATACCCATAAATCATATTTCCAATGAGATCCTGAAGGCCTGCCTAGTACCTAGCCTCCAATAACACCTTATACCCAACACCGTTGCCATTTACAGGTACTGGACAGATAATAGATCAAACACTACCTCACCTCTGTCTTTGCGGTAGAGCATAATACATTTCAGCGCTACGATAACAAGCAACTACCTCACTCTTTATTCCTCAAAATATTTGATATGGTTCTACGTTAAAGTTTTGTTTGGAACTGTTGCTGCAAACCCATATGAGCATTCATGCATCATTATTTCATCCCAGGTGTCGTTTTTTAGATAAAGTAGGGTTTAAACACTAACGTTTTCTGTTAAGATTGGTAAAGACCACTTCAAGCAAAGCTGAATTCACAGCTGTCCTATGACATAACAACTGCAAGAAAGCACTGAATGTGTCTGACGTTTTACAGTAATACTTAGAGCGCTACCTTTCCCACATGTGTTGCAGCTGGTCCCAGAGGAATATGCCTCTTTTTAACGCGTGCTTTTTCCCCGCAGGGAATTACAACGCGGTCGTTACAATGACCGCGTTGTAACCACGCATACCATTACCCCGCAAGTCGTAACAACAACTTGCTGTAGGGGGCGCTGGATGTTGGAATAGTATAATTTACTATTCCAACTCCAGTATGTGCAACAGTAGGGAAGGTGTTGGATTTTAAATCCAACACCTTCTGCCCCCTCCGCAAGTCGTTGTTCCGACTTGCGGAGTAATGGTATGCGTGGTTACAACGTGGTCGTTGTAACGACCGCGTTGTAATTCCCTGCGGGGAAATGTTTTCGTGGTAAACGATGTTTACCGTCCCGAATATGCCTCTTTTAAACAGTCCAAGCAGATATTTAGCAATATTTTTGCTGTACTATGTCAATATTTACATTGCTTCCAAATAATGCAAGGCTATTTCCAGCTTATTAGAGGTGTGAACCAATACACCACAGAAAAAGCCTTCTCTGCATGCATTCAGTGATCCAACAGTGGACCAACTGATATAACAGGTTAGCTGGAATGGCCACAACGTTTGAACTTCCCAATCTCAATAGTGAATATTGTGATTTGTGCAAGGCTCAACCATTTTACAACACTGCAAATAATCATCATACGTGTCCAGCACAAGGATTTAAACTTTGAGTGTTGCCATGTAGTATTCTAATTAAAAAAAAACCTGGTCCCTTTTCACTGGAAGCGGATGGGCACTATAGCCCTCATTTTCAATCGCAATGTTTTAACTAAGTTCTGGAAAGCCACCACACTGTAGCCATTGGGTTCAAATTCTGGCATCTCTCATACTAGGACTGCTGGCGTAACACAGGCCCCGCAGCCCCCGCGGTGCAGGGGGGCCCCCAAGCTGCAGGGGGCCCCCTCAGCACAGTACTCAGGCCTTAGAGCTCCATATTAAATACGGAGTCGGGGCCCCTTCATGTACCTTGAAGGGGGCCCCCTCAACTTTCGTTACGACAGTGGGACTGCCACAATCCAATTAAGTAAATTGAGTAGTTCTGTGACCATATGAAGGACTGTTATGATTACTGCAAGCAGCTTTCTACAACAGAGGTACAATGAACTAGTCTGTTTGATTTTCTTTAAAGTTTATTTTATTTATTATTTTGGGTGGATCCCTTTGGTACCATTTCAAGTACTGTAGCGACACAATCTAATGCAGTGAGTTTGTCAGTGTGAGCAAGGCATGAAAACTGAGATTCATCTATATGTCTGTAAACTCGCACTACAGGTTTCGCCTACACAGTCAGTGAGCCTCAGGAACTTTGCCTGTGACGATCTGCGTCTTAAAATATTTTTCTCACCTCTGGATCATATCAAGAGGACACTGTCTCTCTCTCTCTGAAAGGCGGGCATCTTAAATAATTGATGGGAAAACAATTCAAAAGACTAGAGTTTTCAGCTGGCAATAGGAAAACAAATCTCAGTGAAATGATACCACTTCCCTACCAAGGCAACAACGTTTAAAGAAATGATGATGGCATCTCCTGATGTCTGTTATGTGAGAGCTGCCCACCCAGCTCTAGGCTACTGAACGCTGCACTCTTCGCTTCCTTTATTCAGAATGTAACACAGCCATTAAGGGGTTCTCACACTTCTGAAACCAACTCTTGGATCTGGGGCACACTTACAAGGACTCTATCGTTGGGTTTTTGCTCTGTTTACCCTGCCTCCACTTGCTGCCAATACACTACTTTGCCCAATGTCATCCTGATTTGAAAACGCTTGTCTTGTCTGCTTTTGCATCTAGATTAAAGAAGCATGCCACTGGACACAAAGTACTCCCAGCCATTGTACAGTTAGAAAATGCCTTTGGCCATTCTCGCACTTTGGCACTGGGATTGCACGCTTAAATACACATGGTGATTCAAGGACTGATGCAGCATAAGAAAAGGGTTGAATAGGCGGCCGATGCAAAAAATGCCCATGCCTTAACTTCAGCCCGAGCGGGTACCTGACCTTAACTGATGAAGCCAACACTAAAAGATCTTCCACAGGACTGTAAACTGCTGGCTGGCATCAAAGCCTTTCACTTGGTTGTCTCAAAGATTGAGGTTGCGCTCATTTGTGAATGACCACGCCAATTCAGCAAACCTCTCTATAAAACCTGGACATTTGTGGGAGTTTCTGGGCTCCAGGTGTTGGAAAGTAAGAGTGGGGAACCCATCTCCTCTCCCTGGGCATGGTCAAGGCCCCAGCCCACCTCACATTTACCCTGCTAGTGCTCACATGATGTCATGGATGAGGTCTGGCAAGGCTTATATTTATTTCTTCAAACAACTCCAATTTCTAAACTACACTTATTACGTGGGCCCTTAGGTCTCCTGTCCTAATATACACAAAATAAAAAAATTAATTTGGTCTGTATTTTCAAAGATCTTAGGAAGCCGTTTGATAGACAATATTGGCACTCTGGTACTACTACAGCGGCATTCAACACCATCACCCATGCAATATTGCTAAATAGTTTGTGCATCACTTTTCGCGGTCCGCATCCCTTCAAATGACAGAGTTGCCCTGGGTTTTCTTCATCTTAAAGAGTATTATAAAATGTGCCGATATATTGAAAAGGCCCAACAAGTTCAAGCTGTCATTGCTCGGATTCTTTCTAAATTGGTCTGCACTAACCTAATTTACTTTCTTACTCATGAGTTAATTGACAAAAAAAATCTTAGCTCCTTTCAAAAGAAGGCTGCTCACACCCTGGCCAAGAGGCCCTGAAGAGATCCCTGTCACCAAGGCGGTTACACTGGCTTCCCCTGCAGAATGGACTCCAGGTCGAGGCAACGTGCATCGTTCAGAGAGCCTTCCTTCGCGAGTCTGCACGGTATCAGCCATCTTGTATGCTCGAATCTGCCTCTTGTAATCTATCGGGTGCTACATCTCTTCACCATTTTAGAGCAGATGGCTGTTGTTTTTCTTATCTGGCAGCCCAGGAGTACATTATCACCTTCTTTACGCTTTATCTCTGATCATTTCCATTTTCGAAAAACACTTAAAATGTGACTTTGATATTGTAAAAGTCGCACAGCTTGGTTCCTTATTGGTTAGGTAGGTGGCACTGTATTAACATATTAGTAATAGACAGTAAGCCGGAGGATCATATCGGTGCAAAACAGGCACAAAAAATCCTCGTATTCCAAAACGTGGTCCAATTACATGTGGGCTGATCAGTAAGAGATCAACAGTGCTGTGTGGTGGGATAATACTAGTCACAATCGGCCACTAGCAACATCCCCCTTCTCCTATGGGCTCATTAAATAATTCCATCAAACTGTAAATCACTTTTTCCATTCATATTAATTGCAGTATCAGGCAAAGGATTATGGGAAAATTTGCCTGATAAAGTTAAAGAAATACACTGACAGATGTTAGGGTGAAATAACCATTAGACCAGGAATATCCAGCACCTGAAAAGATTTACACCCCATCACTAAGTATATCATGGAATTTAGTGTCAGATGGAGATGAGCAAATTAGTATCTTTAATCAGAGGGGGCGAAGGACTTTTATTTACACCGAGGCAAGCAGACCGCTCAAGCACAATCGCATCTCCTGTCGTGGCACCCAGTTTTACATTAATATCCTAAAATACAGCAGCGCAAAGTCTACACATAGTAGTGTGAACATTGTACATCTACCTAACTTTATCCTTCTTTGACTGTAACGCTCCATAGTAGCCAATGGTTCAGTATTTAATAGCACATCCGTAAGCTGAAATGAACACCTAAACCTACTCGCTAGAATTATTTCCTGCATCAGATTTGGTATTTTGTTTCCGGAAATCAATCAAACTGTTATTTGGCCAACATCACAAAAGACACTTGGCCAAAATTAAAGTCTCTGTACTACACATGCTGAGTTGGTCTTTTCTTAAATAATATGTATACAACAACCTGGTGAAAAACACCTATGCACAAACTCAAATTACACCACCCCTCTACAATTAGGGGCATAGCACACGGAGCCCCCTTCCATCAGGGCACCTCCATTCAGTCATAGGTCTATAAATATCTGTGATATATGAAAGACTCGGGAACCCGTCACCACACTCTACTGGGGGCATCATTTTGTGTTACGCCACTATCTGCAACTGCGACAATCTTCTGTACCTTGTTGAAAAGGCTTTTATATTTTTCATGTGATTCATGGCAGCAGCTATTTTCCTAAACCGGTCTGTACCTTTCAAAATTATTTAGAGTTTGGATGGGATCACCGGGGTTTTCGGTATATTCTTCCTCTTACAGTCTATATGAAAATACATGCAGATGTTTTGTACAACAAAGAAAAGTTAAAGAAGGTAAATAACTGAGTGCCCATGAGCTCCTTTTCTTTCAACTCAAATTAAGATATGCATGGGGGTCTTGTAGCTATATTCTCCTCCATCTTGTGAGTTGCAGCCTACCTGTGCCCCAGATTGCAGTGAGCAGAGTCCAGGAAGTGGTAAGGAGGCAGACTAGTGCTGTCTCTTTCCTAAAAGAGTTAAAAAACGATTTTCCCTATCTGTGATTACTGTCTTTGCCTGTGGTTGTTACAGTTTAAAATTGTAGTTCTAACCTGCCCGTGATTGCATATTTAATTACCTGTTTTGTGTTCAAACTTGTGGTTTTCCTGCCCATGATTGCTTCCATTTAACGTGTTAAATTGTGGGATTTGCAGTCCTAAATCTCTGTAGTTTTTCCCTCTCATTCCCGGTGACTATCAGTTTTCCCTCCAAATTTCCCCTTGTCTCTGTGCTAAGACCTGTATGTTAAACAGTGCACCTCCAGCCACCATTTTGTGTTAACAAGTCAGTGAAACCAGCCCCTCCTCCCCCCCAGCAACAGGGATATTCTACATCAGAGTGTGCTCTGAGGCAGCAGTGATCTTCTGTGTGCTGTTTAAACTGTGTTTAATAGGGACTGTGCACTTCATTTTTTGTCCAGGAGAGGGAGTAAAGTTTTATACAAACACTATTTTCAGAGGACAAGTTACCCCTTTACCTGCAGAAGTCCAAAGTGTGGATTGAGCCTGTCTGTCTCCTAGGAGATTCTGAACAAGAGAAGCAGCTCCCAACTCCCTGGCCAGCAAACCTTGTCTGAGGTTGCTGGGACCTTATATAGTCTGCTAGTGGTAGGTACATGTATACACTGATTGGAGGTTGTATCTGATGTTTCTATTGGATTAGGGTTAGTGTCCTCATTGGTTGGGTATTTGAGGGTTCTGATTGGTTTCTGGGTCTGTGATTTAATCAATGTAGGGTTGGGACTAGGGCTAGGGTTAGGATTTCTATTGGAAGTAGGGACTAGGGCTTCCTGTGTTATTGGTTTTTGGGACTGGGGTGGGATTATGGCTAGGGTTAGGCCTTTAATTGGAAGTTGCGATTAGGGCTTTTGGTGTGATTGGTTGCTGGACTAGGTGTGGTACTAAGAGTAGGGTTAGGCTTTCTATTGGAAGTAGGGACTAGGGCTTCCTGTGCTATTGGTTGCTTGGACTTGGGTTGGGACTACTGGTAGGGCTAGGGCCTCTATTGGACGTAGAGTTCAGGGTTTTTGAAAGTTATTGGGTGCTTGGACTAGGGCTGAGATTGGCTGTAAGGTCCTCGTCTCCTATTGTTTCTAGATTTTAGGGCTAGTGTTGTGATTGGATAGGGTTAGGGCTAGGGTTCCCATTGGCTGAAGGGGTCACCTGACTACTAGGGCTATAAACGTCCGAGGCTTAGGGCGTCTCAGCCCGGGCGTCGCGGCTATGGGCGGAGAGGACAAGGGTGAGTGCCTGTTTGAGCCTGTTCAAGACTGGTCGGGACCTGGGCCATAAATGATGCCCATTTTCCCATTCATCAATACCCACCCTATGTATGTGTCCCTCTATATATAAGCATTTATTTTCACTATAGATATGTACCTATCTTTGTGTATTGCTTTGTATAAACATGTAGAATAATTATGTTGTTAACATTTTTTTTTTTTTTTTTTTAAACATCTTTGGTCTACATGTACTTGCTTCCATTGTGCATCTATGTACCTCCATGTACTTGGATCTGTGTGTCTGTTACTTTTCTCCTGAAAAAGCATATCCAATGCACTACTCTATTTCTCATCCTGTACCTCTATCAATATCTTTAATCTGTGTATACTTACCTCCTTTATGCATCTATATACTTTCAATGTACTTATGGATCTATATATTTATCACTTTCTTCTAATTTAGCATTTCCAATGCACTACCCTATTTCTCAGCCAATACTTCTCTCAATATATCTTCTAGCCCAGCTTTCTGACTCATCTCAAACTTCTTTCTACTACTCTTTCCAATGCACTACCCTATCTCTCACCCTATACATCTATCATTATATCCTCTACACCCACTCTCTCATTTATCCAAAACCCCATACCACTACTATGTTCCCCAAAATAACCCTTTCTTTGACTCTCTCCTACTCTACCCCTCCTTGCATCATCTGACACCTCTTTTACTATACCGATCCCCCAAAACAAACCTTTCTAAACTCTTCCCTCTGACTCTTCCCCTCCAAAAACCCTTTTACTCATCCAAAAGCCTCGTCCTTCTGCTATGACCTAAAAAAGAAATCCTTCACTCTTCTATCCCTCCACTATCCCTTTCAATAAAAATAACAGACTAACATGTTCACTTCTCTAATTCCATATTCCACTATACTAATTCACCACTAATCCTTTATGGGTTCCATAGTAGCGTGCTACTCGCCAACAAAGCGTTTCAACACCTCATCAGGGTTACAAACGCTATATAAATGCAAACCTTTTTCCCTTTTTACCCCTCCCCAACCCTTCTCAATCCAAATAACTGACTAACATATCCACCACTCAAATTACTTCATATTTCACTATACTAATTTTCAACACTAATCCTTTATGGGTTCCGGAGTAGCCTGCTACTCGCCAGAAAAGCGCTTCAACACCCCATCAGGGGTAACAGGCGCTATATGAATGCAAACCTTTCTTTCCCTTCTATCCCTCCGCTATCCTTCTCACTCTAAATAACTGACTAATATCCACCACTCAAATTACTTTCATATTTCACCATACTAATTCACCACTAATCCTTTATGGGTTTCCGGAGTAGCGTGCTACTCACCAAAAAAAAAAAAAAAAAAGCGCTTTAAACCCCATCAGGGGTAAGAAGCGCTATATAAATACAAACCTTTTTTCCTCTTCTATCCTTCTGCTATCCTTCCGAATCCAAATAACTGACTAACATATCCACCACTTAAAATGTACTTGCATGTTTCACTATACTAATTCAACACTAATCCTCTATGGGTCCCGGAGTAGCGTGCTACTCGCCGAAAAGCGCTTCGACGCCTCGACAGGGGTAGTAAGCGCTATACAAATGAAATTACAATACAATACAATACAACTGCGTGGGAGCTCTCACAATCAGATTACAAGGGCACCAGATTTTCAGGTGATAATTCTCTCCTCTGGACATCCCAGTGCCTCTGTGGCAGTGGAGCTACTGGCGGTTACGGGTGAAACCATGGGGTTCCTCAAAAAATGGAAAACTAAAGGGAGAATCAGTAACTGCGAGAACAAGTCCCCACTAATTGCCTATTTTCACCTGATTTTTCACCTGGAGATTTTGGATACTTTCTGCAGCTGATATCTCTAATTGAAACTCCACCAATGTGCAGTGTCCCAGCAGATCTCATATTGGGGGGGGGACGGTTGCAACTGTCCGCATCCCAATTAAATGATCGCATGTAATAAAGGCCTTAGTCTTTGTTCTTGTAGGTTATAAAGCTTACATGTAAGGTCTTGGGGAAACCAAGGTTAAAAATGAGGATCAATCTTTTCGACCTGTAGCCGTACATTTTGCCTGGCCAAAGATTCATTGGAACAATCGTCAATACCCTCTTGGGTAAAACAAATATGCAGATTATTCCTCCTAAATCTCCCCTTCAGGCCCTTCAAATTAGGTCTGATATGTTTTTACTCCTGAAATATTGTGTTAACTGATGTATTCACATCTTGAAGAGCAACTATTGTTTTTACTCGTTTGTGTGCTCAGATATTTCTGGAATTTCATCCCATCAACTGAAGGGTAAATAGCAATTGGAGTAAAAAAAAAAGTATAATATTACTGTGCATTTCTGCAGGAGTATATGTCAAGGTTGCACCTCCTGCGCCCCCATATGTTTCTCATAAGCTACATAGTTTCTAGTCTTCACATACTTGGTTATCACCTTCCCTAATGTTCTTATCAATTTTCTGTTACTTTCCCTGGTTTCTTTTGCCCATAATACAAATATTTGAAGAGGGAAGTGACCTACTAAGTAGGAGTCTTAATTCAAGGGAAAGCAATACAATATTCCCAGCAATGCTAGTTAGACTCTGGCATATTCTTGACACAATATTTATCATCAGTGGTGACCCAGCTGGACTCTTGTAAAGCAGCAGTTCTCAACCTGTTGACTTTCCTGGACCTCCATTGAATCACTAATGGATTTCGGTGACCACAGCCATAACAATTTCTGAACCTCAAAACAATACACAAAAATACACAAACAAGTGTAAATCAAACAAATAGGCAAATTATGAAATATTTTAATTTACAAATAAAAATACACAAGAATTGAAATTTTAATGGGAAGGTTAAAATTTTCAAAATAGTGTTTTATTTCTAAAGTACGAAGCAATAAGCTAGAATTTACCACATCACTTTGACTTTTTTGGTCTTAATGCATGCTCTTGTTTGATCAGTACCTACCAGTACTTCAATTGAGGCCACCAGTCGTCCGCACTTGATTTTGTGCGCTGTACTTGTGCTACTCCCAAGAAGCAAGCTAAAGATGCCAACTTAATTTTTAGCCTCAAATTCCAAATTCCTTCATATTTACAAAGGGTTTAAAATGTACAATTTTAGATTGATTTTTTTAATGTATATATACTTTATTAATCTGCTACTATTATTTAATTTTCTAAACACTTGTGGACACCCTGAGCAGACTTTGTGGATCCCCCCCCAAGGCTCCACAGACCCCAGGATAAGAACTGTTGCTGTAAGGCAAAGAAACTAGACAGGCTGACAGGCAAATAGACATAAACCTGGGTTTCAGAGTAAACTAGGCCTACTAGGTGATCAGGAGGCAGGCACCTGAGTGGTTCCCCTAGAAATTACTATGGCATCCTCTGTGGAGGTTGTAAATATAGGCCCCAAATGGAATTGGAAACACTGGTCTCTAGCCAGTGCAGTTTAGCGGTTATGAAAGGCAGTCACTGATTATGATGCACCCATCATAAGGAGTGCATTTCATATTAAAACTTCAAGCAAGTTGCGGGTTCCAAATGGGATGTGAACTCATTGAACTTGTGTTAAGTGTTGTGTCTTTTTTTTGTTTTTTTGTTTATTGTTGACTACAGAGAAAACTCAAACTGTTTTCCAGTGCATGATAAATGTTTATTATGCACCACTGCAGAGAACTTTTTCTGGAAGGGACCTTTTCCCACCACTAACAAATATGGGCATCTTTCCGTCACACGCTCGGCCGCTGCCAACACTTGCTCCATGCAAGGGGAGGCAGTGCTTTGAATTTTAAATGATGCTGAGCGAAAAACTGTAGTCCCTCAATTGTTACTCAGTGCTACAATTGCAATACGTAACGCAGAAGTGTACAAATCAGTTAAAGAGTGTCACCTGCAACGGTTTTCTGCGATTTAGGAATGTTACATACAAAATAAAAGTCTGTGGCGCTGAGTGTTTTTAGACAATATCCAGAAATTGAAATGTTTCTATAAATCCTGGAGCTCTTTCTTTCCACTGAATACCCCACAATGCCAACGTCCATTGGCCTCAAGAGGGATGCAGTACATTGATAAAAGGGTTTTTGGGTACAAAATTCTAATTGCGTTTTCTGGGAGCAACCCAGGGTCTTATGAATCAACTTGCTGCACGGAGCGACAATAGTGTAGAACTCCATCTGTTAATAAAAACTTGTTTTTATACAGCGCTTCATGCAATGCTCTCCACTGAACTCTTTCCAGAAATAATGCGACCGGTTCACTCCATGTGATCATGAACAATGTTTACGTACAAATCTCTGCTATCATCAGTGTTAATGCAAACCCAAGACAATAACAATCGAAAAGCATTGTGTTGTCACATTAGTAGGTTAATTGTGCTGTGCGGCCTTGTTGAAGTTCACTTTTCTTCCTCTACAATTTGTGTTTAACGAAGTCTTGCACCCAGGCCAATGAAAAGCATGGAGGAATTAAGGAAATGGTAAAGCAAAATCCTCATATATATGAAGAAAAAAAACATTTCAACATGAGGAAATCAGACAGGCTATACTAATTACCAGATTAGACACTAGGTCGTGCAGCCAGACATGAAAAAGAGGCCCATACAGAAACTAAAGGACTATGAGAAAGGGATGTGTCACCTTCCCAGTTCTAAAGGAAATGTATCAAAGTTATACCATCTAGCAGAGATGCACATTCCATCCGCCTGGATGGGACACAAAATGAAATCGGAAACATACATAAGGGCACCCATCACACACACAGAGTGGGAGGAAATGTGTGGAAGGATATTCTTGTCCAAAATATCGCTTCCACACAGTAAGGTGGAACAGAAAGTGATGCATTCAGTACAAACGAAATAATTCTATGTGTGCTGTAGGGAATTGTTGGGCATGAGGAGATATGGTCCATATTTGGTGGTCGTGACCAAAGATTATCCACTATTTGAAAGAGGAAGTAAGGGGGGTGATTAGGGCTATTACAGAGAAAGTCACACTATACTGGATGACCCAAATGTCTTGTTACAGGGTGAGCATGAGCTGGGGTGAAGGCTTGACCAACAGGCTATGGGAAATTGTGTGTCCAACTATTGATTGTGGCTTAACTAGTGGCGCTAACTTATGGGGGAAGATTCAGCAATCTACAGAATATCTAGGTCATTGGAAAAAATACGCTACAAACTCAGGAATACACCATATTTTTCAGCCACACCTTGCAGCCCCTCTGGACAGATCACCACTGCGTACACTTCTCTTTTAACACCACCACCGCTCACAAGCCTACTCTGCGCCCGCCACGAAGGAATTGGAGCAAGGTCACAGAGGAGCACCTAAACTTCACCCTCATCCACGACCCCCCTCCACCACGACCGACACCAACTCTGCAGCCAAGGAACTACACCGCTGGATCACCAGCTGCGCAGACAAGCTCGCAACCTCGACAGACAACACCCCCTGAAGGCCACCTGGTTCACCACCGACCTCCAAGAAGCTAGGCACTCCTGCAGACGTCTCTAAAAACAATGGAGAAACAGCAAAACCACCGTAGACCAGACCACCTACAAGAACGCCATGACAGAATACCACCAACACATTAGATCCACTAAGGGGACCTTCATCCGGAACAAAATCCTTACCAACTCCAGCAACTCAAAGGAACTCTTCAACATCATCCAGCAATTAACCACACCCCCCAGCGAAGCCACGGACATCACAAGCTCCCAGGACCTATGCAACACCGGTCACCACCGAAGACACCACCACAACCATGAAGAGCACCCACTCAGGAGTCCCCACAGACCCCTGCCCGCAGCACATCTTCCACAGAGCCTCCGCCGCCATTGCACCCGAGCTTCGCCGCACCATCAACGCCAGCTTTGATTCCGGCTTTTTCCCCGACTGGAAGCGGACAGAGGTCAAGCCCCTCCTCAAGAAACCCCCGGCAGACACGACGGACCTGAAAAACTACCGTCCCATCTCTCTCCTTCCCTTCGCAGCCAAAGTCACCGAGAAACTCGTCAACGCCCAGCTGACTACCTTCATCGAAGAGAACGCCATCCTCGACTCTTCCCAGTCCGGATTTCGCAGTGTCAACAGCACGAGACCGCCCACCTTGCTGCCACCGACGACATCCGCACACTCCACGACCAGGGCCACACCGCGGGCCTCATCCTGCTAGACCTCTCCGCAGCCTTCGACACCATATCCCACCGCACCCTCGCAGCCAGACTCAACAACGCCGGCATACGGGGAACCGCCCTCGACTGGATCCGCTCCGTTCTCGCCAGCAGAACTCAAAGGATCAGACTCCCACCCTTCCTCTCCGAACCCACAGAGATCAACTGCGGAGTTCCCCAGGGATCATCGCTCATCCCCACGCTTTTCAACATTTACATGGCCCCCCCCTCGCCACCATCGTCAGACAGCATGGACTCAGCATAGTATCCTACGCGGACGACACCCAGCTTATCCTCTCCCTCACGAAGAACCCCGAAGACACCAGACTCAGCTTCCAGGGAGGAATGAAAGGCGTCTAAGCCTAGATGAGCAGCAGCTGCCTAAAGCTCAACTTGGAGAAGACAGAGGTCCTCATCCTCGGACCCTCCCCCACTGCCTGGGACATCACCTGGTGGCCCTCCGCACTTGGAAACCCACCACCCCTACAGACCACGCCCGGAACCTCTGCATCATTCTCGACTCCTCCCTCATCATGACTCGCCAGATCAACGCCGTCGCCTCCACCTGCTTCAACTCCTGTACGCGTCCTTCGCAAGACCTTCAAGTGGATCCCCCCCAAAGCCAGGAAGACCGTCCCCCACGCACTCATAACTAGCAGACTGGACTACGGAAATGCCCTCTACGCTGGAATCAACAACTCCCTGCTACAAACTCCAGACCATCCAGAACACCGCGGCCAGACTCGCCCTCGGCACCCCTCGACGTGAGCACATGACCCAGCACCTGCGAGACCTCCACTTGCTCCCCGTTGAGAAAAGTAACCTTCAAGCTACTCACCCACGCCTACAAATCCCTCCACAACATCGGACCCAAATACCTCAACGAAAGAGTCTCTTTCCACGTACCCAAGAGAAACCTCCGTTCCGCCAACCTCGCCCTAGCAGAAACCCTGCACATCCACAGAAGCAGAGCAGGTGGAAGAGCCTTCTCCTACATCGCAGCCAAGGCCTGGAACAAGCTCCCAGTCAACATCAGACACTCCCCCACTCTGCACACCTTCAGGAAGAGCCTCAAGACTTGGCTTTTCGACTGACCCGGAGCTGCACTCCCACCCACCCCCCACCTCCCCACTCCAGCGCCTTGAGACCCTCACGGGTGAGTAGCGCGCTTTAAAATTCCCTCATTGATAGATTTGTTCACATGTAAATGGCCCTTCCTTCGATGTATGTCTAGAGTCTACAGTCTGGCTCTGCGATGTCAATATTCCAAAGTTTGTGTAAGAGGTGGAACCCGTGGGGGTGGTGAAAGGGGCCATGGGGATGGTGGGAAGGAATCACTGAGGTCAAGGCAAATATTTTAAGATATATGAAATGTCTGACTATATTAAATCACAAGGCGAGTACATGTCTGTAAATGATCACTAATGTTGATCTATAAAAGATGAAAAAAAGAGGATTTGATCAAAATATGGGGCATCTCCTCCTTCTAAGAATCCATCTGCAACCGGTCACACCAGGAGAACACTGCAGATCTCAGAAAAGACGTTATGTAGAATTAAAACCCAAAACAATAACCATCTTCTGAAAAGGATGACTTCAACATAAGAGAGCACTTTAAACTACAGTCATATATGCAGACACCATGCAGTACTATGAAGCTGGACCCATCATTTTAGATTTCGCAAGCATCCTTGCTCACGAGTATAGCAGTATAAAATAAGTAGCCAAACACAGTATGGTATCGGCTGAGATCCTAGTGGAAAATGTACGTGAACACTGTACCAAGAGAGACATCCTACAGCCAGTAGCTAAGATGCTGAGGAAAGATGAGCATCTATGCGCACTGACATAGTGGTACACTATGTCAATGCAGCTGGATGGCTATCTGTCCCCAGAACCTCAGCCAATGCAGATATATGCACACAGAATATGCTGCAACAATGAACCTAGTATCACAACGGCTAAGTTCCTGGGAAAGTGAATATGCACACACATACACACACACACACACACTGCAGCAATGACATGCATCAGTCAGTCAGACTAAGAAATGGGCTGATTTACTGTAGATCACACTTTTCCTTGCTATGCAACTGACTGAATGAGCATTGGTAAAGCCAATTGATTATACCTATGAGAGCTATTGGCTTTGGCAATAAGGTGTTGCCATGCTTTACAGCAGCACGGCTAAAACTAATTAAAATTAAAAAGTGCTATGAGGTGACCATGCTAATGCGCAGGCACATTAGCACGGGCCAACTCATAGCTTTAGCTTTTATTATTTTTAGCAGTGTTCCCCATCCCCTCTTGCCTATCATCTCCCACAAACCTGGTCCTTCTCCCCCCTCCATCCCTCCATGTTGGCACGTCCCCCACCCCCCTGTTTGTTGGGGGAAAAAACAAATGGGAGAGTGGGTTGGTGGAAGAGGCAACGAGGAGCGCAGGAGGGAGGGCGGAGAGAAGGAAGAGGGTGGGGTAGAGGGTAGGCGAGAAGAGATGGGGAGCACGCGAACAACGGAGAGTGGACGGGCACGGCTAAGGCAAGAACACAAACAGAGGGTGGAGGGACTATGATAAGCAAACGGACAAGCATGCGGACAACGAAGGGTGAGCAGGAGGGGCTGAAGGAAGCACACTGACAATGCAGCGTGGTCGGAAGGTGCTGGGACAGCACGCTGACAATGGAGGGTGGGAGTGAGAGGGGAGTGGGGGAAGAGCACAGAGAAATATGACTGGAAACACATCCACTCTCGTAGCGTGCTTAAACAACAAGCATTGGCATAGCCAATAGGTCTCGCTTTTGGGACCTTATAAGTATTTAGTTTTGCAGCACAATATCCTTGGTGCAACAACATCAGCTGTTGCATGGCTAGCCCTTGTACTTTATAAGTGTTTAGCCATGCAACAGTTGATGTTGTTGCACCAAGGATATTGTGCTGAAGTTATCCAGCACAATATCCTTGGTGCAACAACATCAAGTGTTGCATGGCTAAACACTTATAAGGTCCCAAAGGCGAGACCTATTGGCTATGCCAATGCTTGTTTTAAAAAGGCACTTACCTGCTGTGGCTGCCTCCTCCTCGCCATGACCGCTCCCCTTCCTCGTCCTCGCCGTCCTTGTCTATTGGAAACCCTTACGTTGTACGTCTTGCGCAACAAGCCAGCCAGATTTGAAGTTGCTATGAAATCTAACCCAGTGGCATTTCAAATTAATGAAATAGAGCCTTTTCTCGCATACATGCTTCTATTGTTGTCATCATGCATATGGGAAAGACTGCATATTATTTTTCAACCTATCTAGCTATTGGATACAAAATACACTTAACTAAGAATTAACGTCGGTGCTTGAAAACCAGTGCATGAAATAATGTTAAAAATCTGTGTGAAGCTCTGGTGCAATAAAGTGTTATTGTGCTCCATCTTGATGACGCAGGGTGGTCGTTTCATGCAGGGGGGACATAGAAATGGACATACAAATTGAGGATGCTTATCATTTGAGGAGTTGAAATATTACACTCACTGTACTAAACGTAATTCGACCATATATAGTTCAAGTGAACAAAAAACTCAGTCCCACAAGGGTCCCGCTTTTCTTGCGTATCCCACTGCAAACACTCTTTGTCATTATTTTCTCCTGTGTTTGTGTTATTTTGCTGGTGAAGAAAAGGTCTTCACGGAGTGAGAGTGCTCTGATTGTGCCAGATCCCATGAACATGCATGTCATGTATCCACTATATAAGGCCTGTGACAAGGCAACCTGAATGCAATATCTCCAAACTTGGGACATAAGCATGTTTGTGATTTTTGTTACAGGCTCATGTGTAGTAGTTTTAGTTCACACGCTACTCTCCTGACAGGATTCGTATCACAGAAACTGCCTCGAGCGGCCATTTTTTGATCTGTGTTCACTTACGTCATTATGTTAGTGTTCCTTTTTCGCCAATTTATTTGGCATATGGGGTGGTGTTATTTAGGTTACAACAGAAAATCTTTTTTTTCTTAAACATAAAACAGCACTTATCACTCCCAGTATGAAAGGAGCACATCTTTACAAAATATAATATGCCTCTGTAAATTGTCACAGATCATAACAGACTACTGTCCCCTCCCTGGGCAGTCAAGGTAACCTGGCCCCCGAGGTCCCGCTCCCCTAACCCATTTACGCACACACTCAAATGCAGTATTTCCGTATTACAGCTCCAATCTACTCCCACCATACAAATATTGGCGCAGTAAAAATTGCCACAAAAACAGAAATGGCGCCCGCTCGGTCGCTTGTTAAGACCGTGATGGGGCTCAACTGACAGCTTTCCTTGCGGTTGGTATGCACAGCCCTGCCAAGTATCACGCATCAGGCGTGAGGCTAACGCATTCCAGTACGGTGGTCCGCATCACCGCACTAAAATGCAATATCACGCATTATAGCGCCTCCTCTGTGAAGCAGGAGCGCAGCTAAAATGTACCATACTGAGAAAGCTGCAGTAGCAATGCGCTCTCTGCCCTTCTCCTCGGCAGCTCAGGGGCTGACTGACTCATCGGCACACAGGCAGCTCTATTAGCTGCCACAATGTATAAAACAAAGTACACGCACCCGACACCACGTGGCAAATTGTATTCAGTGACTGCCATTAGGTGTCAGCACCGGAACTGCCCAATGGCTACTTCCGTTGCGTTCCAAGCCACTGTGTTTATGAGAACAAATGATCACCTCTGTGGTGCAAACGTTACGGGCAGCATGTTTTGAAGTCCGACTGGACCCGCTCTTACTACTACAAGCGGGCGGCAGACTCGTGAAAGAGACAACTGGCGACATGATGAGAGAGGCGCGGCTCGCCACGCGGCGAGGTTTTATTAATTAAATTGATCCCGCCGCGACCGGATTGACCCGACCTATGCCAATCCCACACGGGTGGCCAGACTGAGAGAGAACCAGGACCTCCTCAGCCCATAGCACTGGCACCAGTCCACTGTGTGCACAGTGCCTGCCAGAATCATGCGACTGGCATTGGTTGTCGCGGGAGTAAATTAGTCCATGAATGCGGGCGTCTACGACCTGCCTGTTGCCGCGGCGCCGGCTCGCCTCGTAAAGAAGGTACTGCGCCTGCTACTTCTAATTGTACTTAACTTACTTGTTATGTCTTTGAAAGCGCGCAGTGGTGATCCGGATGTGCCTGGGGCCTTGTAACTGTGCAGTACGCAGTCTGTCTCGGTAGATTTGTGCGGCGCACTAACTCGTTTTGGGCCGGGGTGACTTAGCGCCAGTGATTGTGGTGCCACTGAACTTGCAGGGACAGCGTGGTCAAGCCTGGGCGGTAGGCTGCTCAGCATTTAACGATTTTTATCAGCGTGAGCTAAAACTCTTTATGAAATAATACAGCCTCTTTCCCATTGTTTTTTTTTTCATTTTTCCCGCCGATTTTATATAGCGCGAACCTGACCTGCTTTATGATTATCAGTTACTTTACACAAGGACACGGACACATTCATTTTGCTTCATTTTACTCGGTAGAAAGGGTCACTCATAGTCGTTGAAATGTCACTCCTAATAACTCAAAATTATGAACATGTCACACATAGCAATCCGTAACCTTGGCAGCTATGTATGCATATTTCCATAAATGATGCAGCACCTGCAGCGCAGCGGAGAATTTCAAGGAAGCCCTCGTAAATTATTCATTAGAAATGGCTATAGCAATGTACATGGCTTACTGCAACCGAGTGCCTGTTATCAGTAGAAGGAATCCTGCCCAACACGGGTTTCCTGAGAACATAAAACAACAAGCATTTGAAGGCACGAGCGGGGAGGAGGGGGGGCGATGATAGTGGTGCGCGCTCGCGCGCCACAGCGAGACATCTGGTTTTAATTATCGCGCCCGTGTCAGGGCACGATAATTGAAACCACATGGCGCCCGTGCGGGTAACTGCAGGGAAAAGGCCATGACGCACGAGCGTCTGGTCAGCTTTTTCAAACCCCCTACATAAAGTCTTCGCCAGAAGCAGCGCTTGCGCGCTACTCTAGGCTCGACCTAAAAAGAAAAAAGTAGTGCTTAAAGAAGCGAGCAGTGTAAGGGCACAGTAATGCATCCATGCTCCACAGGAGGGACAAACACGAGAGGAGGAAGGAAAGCCTACAGAAGCTAACTTCAAAGGAGCAAGCAAATAAGAGTGACAATGAAGTCAACCAATGGTAAGTAATGGGCAGGCTCTAAACCACTGCAAGGCAACAAAATGTCTCACAACAGACAGTGTACGCACTGTCTGAGGCGAGACCTAAAAATGATTGCTGTGAAGAAAACCTCGGATGGGCATAAATCTCTGAAAGTGGATAAGTATTCTCTGAAAAAATTAGAGGGAGCATTTGTAAATAGTTAGACCCAGAACAGAAGAACGACTACAGAAAGTCTGTGCCTTCTCCATATATGCCCACAGGATCTAAAACAACTTTTACAACCCTGCAGCAGAACAGAAAACAGGAAGACTTACTTTTCCCTGCCCCTCTCGTTGGTCACTTCAGTCTTTACTTTCACCAACAAGTTTTTGATTTTGACAAAGTTTACCTATCAACTACGCATGTGCTGACTCTTGTCATGTGAGATGCAAGGGGCCCTGCCCCGGCTTGGCTACCCCAAAATTTACAACTAGACAGTATCTGCCTTGAAAATCCGACCTGCATGTGTCCTCACCAGATAATCCTGTGAGGGCCTCTGGGGTGTAACGGGAAAAACACAAGAGGGTGTTGAGCCTGGAGAAGACGCGCACAATCTGAAGTGCTCCAGAGTTAGGTGTCGTCATTCACTCGTGCAGGCCCGATTTCTCTGTATACATTCTTGTACGTATACTTGTACGTCCCCCACTATAGGTACAGGGCTACGTCTGTCAGAATGTCAAAGTTGTGCGCTACTTACTCCAACCTTACTTGAAATTTCTGTACACACAATATAAGTGACAGGGTAAAGGGCGTAGAGAATGATTAAAGCTCGTTTTATGGAAAGTGAATGCAAAGATGGTTTTACTTTGATAAAAAATATATATCATAACCCCCACTTGGTAAAAATGTTAGACTCAATTTTGGTTTGAATTTCGCTGACTCAACTGTTTTTACATTAAAGACGAACGTGTCCTTCAAATATGGCTGACTGGCAAATGCTTTGATGTAGAAGTGTTCGGCTTTCCTAGTCTAAAGAATTATATTTCGCTTTAATCGTATTGCTTAATTCACTTCCTAATATATTCCAGTAAATCCCCCGGGAGAAGGCTGAACACTGAAAAGGCGAATCAACAATAAATCCAGCACAAGGCAAGTAGGACCCGAAAGGCGAATCGGAAACAAAAGGCCTGGCGCTGTGTCTCTTGTCAGACCCTTCGATGCTTGCTCTGATGCTGATCGTACTACTGCCCTCCGCGGGTCGCGCTCCAGTGCGATTGTGTGTTATCCAAGAGGGCTCCCCCCATCTGGCCTCGGGTGCCGCGAGCTCCTGCCGCCCACGCACACATAACAGCCGCGCGTCCCGTTCCAGTGAGACCTGTGTAGAGATGGTCGGAGGCAGGTATAGATTGAAGAACTTTATTCCAAATAAAGTAAATGATAAGGAAACAGGTAAGCGCCAGGCAGAACGGCTTCCAGTCCAAGTCACCAACACCAACTGAATGACTTGGAATGGAACCCGACAACATAGAACAGTTCTAATACATGTTCAACCCACGAGCCCTTAAAGGAGCCTACACAACACATCCCCCTCCTTTAGGAATACGAAGAAAAACCAATTAAAAGGAGTCTGATGCTGGGAAAACGGGGGGGGGGGGTACCCAAAGGTACGCGGATACAGAAGAAAAGGAGGAGGGAAAGGTATGGGCTAGACTGAGAATAAAAACACAAAAAAAACCAACAAAAATAAAATTATAACTCTGTAAAGTACATCACAAATTCTTTCAACCAACCCGGAAGTACTCGCCTCCTTTTACTGTGTACACTGACATCAGCAACATCTTCCGAGTTGGTACGACCCTGAGTAGTAACCCCCATATCAACATTACCAGTGCCAACATCAACATTACCTGCACCCAACAACCCTTCCCCTCCCTTGAGAGAGAAGTCAGACACATTCGAGTTGATGTTAGTAGTAGAAAGACTAGGGTCGACCATGTGACCAGAATGACTGACTTCCGTGGCTTGGCAACCCTCCGAACCCAAATGAGACTGAAGGGTACTATTATCAAAATAATCTTCCACCCATTTAAAATTTGAGGAATGATCAGGTTGTAGATTGCTTTCAACCTGTTGATTTCGATCAAAAGCAACATTTTTAAGGTTCCACACTCTCCCATCATCAAGTCTAACCGAATTTCTTAACACTTCCACAACCTGTTGTGGTGTCTCAAACTTGCTTTCCCCTTTGGGAACTCTAACTGGCTTTTTAATACGAACCCAATCACCCACCTTAACTTGAACATCCTTAGTACCGTGACGCACATCGTAATAATCTTTACTTTTCCTGTGGACAGATTCCAGGTTCCCTTTCACCTCCATAGGGGACCATTTTTGTACAGACCCTTCCAAAAGCCAATCAGGGTTAAACTTACATCTGGGTGTCCTCCCCCTAATCATGATGAAGGGTGACAAACCTGTGGTAGTTTGAGTGGTAATTCTATACGCCCAAACTGCTTTTTGAATCTCATTTTTCCAGTCCAAATGCTTACACGAAGAAGCTTGAATGACCCCCTTAATGACTCTATTGAAACGTTCTACTGTGCCATTTCCACTTGGATTATATAAAGAAGTGGTCTTGTGTTTCACACCACACTTCTCAAAATAGTCTTTAGCCATTTTTGACAAAAATTGTACACCATTATCAGTCAGCACACATACAGGCAAACCTTCCATCATAAATATTTTGTCTAAAAATTCTAGGACAAAGTGAGTATCCACTTTCTCAACAATCTCCACGACAGGCCATTTTGTAAAAAGGTCAATAGCAACTAAACCATACTCTTTCGATTCCCCGACCGGTCCAAAAATGTCGACTGCAATAGTTTCCCACGGTAGATTGGGAATTAAACCCTCGCTCATTGGGGGTCTCAAGGTACTCAAAGTTTTATCTGCCGAGCAGCACACAGAACACTTTTTCACAAATCTTTCTACCTCTTTGATGACCCCAGACCACCAAAAGATTCCTTTCACAATTAACTTTGTCCTGATGATGCCAAAATGGCCTTCATGGCATAATTGTAACACCTTATTGCGCAAAGACTTAGGAGGAATAATTCTGCTACCTCTCATTAACAAGTCTCTATCCAAAGATAATTCCATACGTACATCCCAAAAGGGTCTCAAATCGCTATTAATGAACTGTTTCCTAGGCCACCCTTTGCAAATGTAATCCATAACCAATTCCATGTCACTGTCCTTGTGTTGTTCACCCACCCATTCCGTTTTAGTGATAGCCGGAAAACCAGAGTCATGAATGAAAGCTATATTATAATTGCCCCAAGGATCAT
Organism: Calotriton arnoldi; assembly: GCA_963921515.1. Taxonomy (NCBI): domain Eukaryota; kingdom Metazoa; phylum Chordata; class Amphibia; order Caudata; family Salamandridae; genus Calotriton; species Calotriton arnoldi. Next base: position 234,650 of record CAWUFW010007850.1, on the reverse strand, counting down.
CAACACATTCTTCAAGGGGCACCGGTAGCCTAGATAGACAATCGGCTACCACATTGTCTTTGCCTGGTACATAAATGACCTTGAAAATAAATTCCTTCATTCTCATAGATATCCTGGCTGACCTGGCAGATGCACCCACACTACCTTCAGTGGTAAGTATGCGTACTAAAGGTCGATGATCTGTGCGGATAATCACCGGCTTACCCCAAACAAAAGCACGAAAATGTTCTAACGCCCATGCGCAAGCCAAAGCTTCTCTTTCAATAATTGGATATTTGCTCTCTGCAGGGGATAAAGCTCTCGATGCAAACAAAATAATTTTTTCCTTACCATCCCTCTCTTTTTGTGCAAGGACTGCACCCAACCCATTATCACTTGCATCCATAGTTAATAAGCATTCTGAGTTGGGGTCAAAACTATTAAGAGCATTTACACGTTGTAAATCAGCTTTGATCAACTGAAACTCTCTCTCACAAGCACTAGACCATTCAAATTTTACATTTTTTTTAAGGAGAGAGCGTATATTGTAGATTTTAGCAGCGAAGTTTGGTATAAACTTGGCACAATATTCCGCCATACCCAGAAAGGATCTAACTTCTACCTTAGAGGTAGGAGCAGGTGAACCAACAATGGTGTTGACAAGCGAAGGTTTTGGTCTTACACCTTCTTCGCTTATGACATGTCCTAAATATGAAACACTCCTCTGTGCAAATCTACATTTAGAAAGCTCAACAGTTAAACCAGCACCCTGTAATGTCGCAAGTACTTCTTCCAAAACTAAATCATGTTCATCTTTACTCTTTCCAGCAATCAAGATATCGTCCTGAAAAAAACTCACGCCTTTCATTGCTCCAAAAAGTCTATGCATCAACCGCTGAAATACAGCAGCGGCCGATGCAAGGCCAAAGGGCATACGCCTAAATTGGTAACAACCAAAAGGCGTAATAAAAGCCGTCAGTCCTCTAGATTCTGGTTCAAGCATGACCTGATGGTACGCCGTGGAAAGGTTTATGGTGGAGAACCACGTTGCCCCCCCTACGGGAAGATACCATCTCATTTATTTTAGGTAGGGGAAATTTTTCAATAACAATGTTATTGTTTAGATGGCGCATATCCATGCATAAACTGATTTTTCCGTTGGGTTTCCGTGCAACCACAATCGGAGAAATCCATTCAGATGTGTGAACCTCTTCAATAACCCCCTTGGATAACAAACCCTGTAATTCATTGTTGACTTCCTCTCTGATAAGCATAGGAATCGGTCTTACTTTATGTACCTTAGGTTCTGCATTTTTCTTAAGAACGATTCTGTGTTCAAACCCCTTAAGTGCTCCCAACCCTTTTCCAAAAACAGTTGGAAATTTATTGCATAAAACCTCACCTAACTTGCTGTTATCATTCATAATCAGTACTTTCTCATCGCTATTGGGATCTAGTATGATGTGCACATTTTTCTGGTCCAACCAGCCCAAAACTGAAGGTCCAACCTTGGCAACATATAATTTCCCTCTTGCCGACCTCCCTTTAAAAAGGAAGGTGAGCCATCTGAAACCCAACATGTTTATCTTCTCCCCTGTGAAACTTACAGGACTCGCATCTGAAACCTCCAAATGATCCCCAATTTTCCCCACAAATCTTGTTTTCCAAATTTCTTCATTTACAATAGTATATGGTGATCCAGAATCTGCATATACTTTTACCGTAACCCCACCTAAAGATATTTACGCAAATAGAGCTTATCCTTCAACGAATTATCATTAATATTCACCACAAAATTTCCATGTAAATTCTTAATGCAATTCTCCTCTATTTGTAAGTCCTCTTCAGTGTTCTCCTCTTCACCCCATACGTACTTCACATTGTTACGCATGCGACACATCTTGCTAAAATGTCCAAAACGACCACATATGGCACATTTCTTTTTTAAAGCAGGACATTGTTTGCTAAAAGCTAAATGTTCTCTACTGTCGCAGCGATAGCGTCTTCTATCATCCAGTTTCATGTCACTCCCAGTATTTCTTATGAATCTGTTCGACCCTCTTCCCATCTGTTGAGTATGACTTTTCGTAGGATTTTGTAGTTTGAAGACACCTCCTGATGCTATGGGTGATTCACTTCCTGAACCTTTAATTACGTTGGCACATCTGCCAGACATTTCTGACTTCCTCATTATGGCCAAAACTTCCTCTAAAGGTGCATCTCCATTCACCCATAAACGATCTTGAATAGGTGAATTATTATTGTGCACGACTAACTGGTCACGAATGAGATCATCATGGAGGCCCCCGAATTTGCAGTCTATTGCCAACTTTTTTAAGTCATCAAGCCATTCATCTACTGGCTCTTCTTTATTCTGCTTCCTCTGAAAAACTGTATGTCTCATTACACCAATGCATACTTTGGGAGCAAAATACTTAAAGCACACACTCAAAAACATCAATGGTTGCGTCGATCAGTTTTGGCATACGAGAATATGTTTTTAAACCCACTGGACCCAAAGAGTGCAGAAGTATTCTTTTCTTTTGTTCCGGTTTCATACTACCTGCCTCGTCAATAGCACAAATGTAGTTAACAAAATACTCCTTCCACTCTAGCCACACAATGTTAGGTTGAGGACCAGTAGCCCAAAACGGATGAGGAGGACTGATGGAGAAATTTTGTTGTGACATGGCTTGCTGCGCAGTACTTGTAGATAAATCTCCTTGTTCCATAGGTGACCCAAAAAAAATTAATAACTACACACTTTTTTTTTTTTTTTAGACTTAAATAGCCATGTCCCGACAGTCTCACCTGTTTCCTGTTAATCCCCACATATGCTAACTCAATCAATATATATGACGCTACGTTGCAAGAGAAAAAAAAAACGCACCGAAGAGCGCTGCGTTTACGATAGACTCTTGTTCGATAAAAAGCTTCCAATCTCCATGGTAACGCAGGATTCAGCGAAAATGGCCGCTACGCCAGGTCACGCTGTGTGACCTTGCGTGTAAACGTCACTCCCTGCACGCTGCAACTAGAGGCATGCGCGGGACGCTGGCACTCGTGCTTGGAATCCTTACAGCAGCTTGAAGCTCGCAGGCGATGGCAGTTGCTAGAGTCTCAGAAATTTAAGGTAATCTTACCTTAACACAAGCATAGTTGCATATGAAGTAAATTGCGCAGACTATCCAGTTCTTCGTGTACTTTAAAGTTGACCAGACACATTTACCAAGTACAAGTTGCCCAGTGAATAAAACGATTTCCTGAGTCATGTAACGTTGGTTCAGTATGTGCGGTTTCGTATCCCAAATCGTCGCCAATTGTAGGGATGGTCGGAGGCAGGTATAGATTGAAGAACTTTATTCCAAATAAAGTAAATGATAAGGAAACAGGTAAGCGCCAGGCAGAACGGCTTCCAGTCCAAGTCACCAACACCAACTGAATGACTTGGAATGGAACCCGACAACATAGAACAGTTCTAATACAGGTTCAACCCACGAGCCCTTAAAGGAGCCTACACAACAGCCTGCCAGAGGGGGCTGGTGGAGGGCGAGACAGGAAACAGCAACATTCCTTCCTCTCTCGCGCCACTTCCTTGGTGCGTCAAGGTGTCCACGTGCTCTACTCCTAATGCGTTTATATCAGTGCTTAATTTGTGAAAATATAAGTGCCATGGCCCTCGTCAAGAGGCCATTGGAGCTGGCATTACCCATTGCCCCGCCAGTTACAACTACCAGCCATCACACTGCTGCAGTTGTGACAATTCAGACGATTCCCGGCCCCCCAAAGCTATAAAAATGGCTAGGGCGGCAGGTATTAGTCATTTTTAATCCATATTGAATTATTAAACCACAGTTTTTGTGCTAATCTCTAAATTAGACAAATAGCGCCACCATGTGGCAGACTTGTCATAGGTGCCGGTGTTGATAATTAAGTGCCGGTGCTGAGCACCGGAAACCACCAGTTCAAATTAAGCACTGGCTCATATGACGACCTCCTCTACCAGTCCAGCCTTCCACCGCTCTGTCACCCCAGCACTCTGTTCTTTACACAAATACATACCTGTGCACCTGTTGACCCTCCAATGAGGTTGACTTTAGGGTGAGTCCATTAAAGAGAATAGATAATGAACAGTTTATAGGGTGACCCCAGTGAATTGTATGACGACATGTTTGTCAGGAGGGTGAATATGAGTGAAAAGATGGTGAGAACCCCCAGAAGGATTGAGTTGACAGTCATGCCTAAAGTTTCATGTCATGTTTGACACCATGAATTTGGTTTGTGTTAGTTTCGTAAGCAACAGCGCATTGCTTTCTGGCACTTGTAATTTTCATTTTCCCATACCTGTCAACTCACCTGCATTTGGCGGGTGTCAACCGATTTTTTGTGTTCATTCCCCTTTCAACTAATGGGATTAGCACCTTGAACACCGGACTTCACCCGCATGTTTTATTCAAGAGATTGACAAGTATGTTTTCCAATTCGAAGAGCAGGCCCACAAGTACCATTATGCCAAGTTCTGCTTTCTATAAAGCGATGTAATAAACAGGAACAAGGCTTTGACAGCTGAAGTGGGCAAAGGCCTCTCAGTGCCACAATACATTGTTAGTAACACATAGGAATACTGTTGGGACAGCAAGTCCGCTGACTCACCAGTTTCCTTGCACCTCCTCCCTGATAAGCCGCCTAGAGGGATTAATCACTCTGTAGAATGACCTTCACCAGCCCGCAGCAACTTTGAGGTCACCACTGGCCTGAATGTAAGCTATTCGTTTAGCAGCCAAGGAATAGAAGCTTTCTGTGCTCACGTGAGCAATGAGAAGCAACACCGCACCCATGTTTTGGATCCAGTCTCACCTTCTGTGTACGTGTGGTGGCGGCGTGCACTGTAAGACATTTGTGGTCAAACCCAATCACCTACAATACCAAGAGAGACAAGCAGGAAATGAAATTCAAGATGTTATATTCCTTTTCCTATCCAATACTGAGGGTCACACCGAGACAGAGGGAGAAAAAGCACTAACAAATGAGTCACTTGAGGTCAAGTGAGTGTCCTGTAGGAGCAAAAGGCATACTCAGATGAGCCCCTGAACCTGCTATGGTTAGCCATGGCATTTATAAATGGCGCACCTTTCGATTACAGTTTTTTTATATAGCACTTGTTACCACAGGTTTGCTATTTTGACGCACTGTAAGTAACAAGCACTATAAGAACATTGAATGTTGAGAGCATCACAGAAGTCGATGAAGTTGCTCAGGGCCCATAATGGCTGGTACAGACCTTCTGCTACACCACTCCATGTTTGGCTTTTGGTTTCCCCTTTTGAATTTAAAACATTCTACCCTCAGTGGGTAGAATGCTCTAACAGCCTTATAGCCCTTCTGCCCCAGGCTACAATTGTTGTTAAAGACCCTCAGCAATGTGATGGGTCCTCACCTGCGGCTTGTGCCTATAACTTAGGTTCTAGGACTTCAACAACCTTTATTGCATCGGCAGTAAGCTGTGATGTTTAATTAATACCCAATTGTAATATCTCAATTTAATGGCAATGAAAACGATGGGGTGAGTCAGCCATGCTGGGATCCAACCTTGAACATCAGATCAAACAGATAACAGGTGGAGAGCTCAGCAGTGATATTTTACACAGAGTATACATAGTAACCATTACATCACTTCCCACTGTCCAGGAAGTGCCTAATGTCCAATGGAATTTACAAGTGTACTGCTTCTCGACTGATCCATATTTGGCTACCTAGCTGTAATATAAGCAAGCAATTGTGTGGTGAAGTATCACTAGCACATATATCGCAACCACGATATTGACGCTCAAAATACCGTCAAGGGCGCTGTTAAGATATGTCAGAGTCAATATTATGGTAACATATTGTGTAGGTGGAAATTTCGACTGTGGTATAACACCTGGTGTGTTGCGAATGCCTAAAGTCTCATTCATTTAATTGTCTATAAATCTGTGCTGAGGTACTTCTCAAAGTGGCCATGCAGCAGTCCACAGTGGGAGAGGAAACCGTACAGTGGGTATTACATAACATAACATAACATACAGTGGGTATTCATGTGTAGAGAGAGTCAGATGACTGGCCTGACCCACAAGAAGCCCGCTGGCACAGGCAGTGCTAGGAGATGATCCAATGTGTCTCCATCAGTCTTTTTAAAATCATTTCTGTAAGTTATTGAGAGTGTCAGTCAGTGTCCGAGTTCATAAGTACCACCTTAGGCCTAGCAGGTGGGAGTCTAAAAAGTTGATTGCACATTAAACAGTGCGCGAGCTCCCCCTGATATAGCAGCAGGTAGCGTTCTCCCTGGAGCGTTCCACCTATGAGAAAGGTCTGCAAGCACAGTTATTGCTTCACGTCTGCACAGTCTTCTCCAAACTGCAAAACAAAATGCAATAATGGCTCTACCTGTCGAAAACAGCGATATTGGCAGCGAAACTGAACGATAGCAGCAGATTGTGGGCCCCGGGCTATCAAGTCGTCAAAAAACTCTGCAATCTTCATTATCACATAGCCCTCCCACTCTCAACACATTGAAATAGCGAAACCCCTAATGTCTGATTTTTTTTGCATTTAATTTGCATCCTTAATCGAGTGTGACCTGGATTGCCTGCTCAGTCTCAGGCTTATAATTGCTACCATTGGGGAGTCCGTGCAACTCAAGATGAGATGAGTCCCGAGCTATAGTCTATAATGCCGACTCTACAGTACCTTTTCTTACCCCGAATATTAGCACATCCCCTGCTCGCATCACCAGTTCACCTCTATCAGCAACATGAACAAGGACTGTACTGAGAACTAAAGCAAAGAAAAAAGATGCAAGATGGATTTCCTTAATATATAGCCACAAGCCCCAATGTAGAGCAATGTTACTCCCAGTGTAGAGGCAGAAACATCTTACAAAGTACACCATACGCTTCCCCAATATACAGGCATCAACTTACTCCAAACACATACCACCATCCTTAATGTATAACACTCCCACCACCAACAGTCGGTCCCACTCCTCAGACCGCTCCATACCAAAATAAACAGACAACCTCAAACCTCCATATAACAAGCACCTCACCCTCCAATACAGAGAAAGATCCATCCCCATTACACAACAACTGTAAACCCCATTGCATCAACATCCCATGACTCAATAACAGCCATTTGATCCCAAAATGTACAGGCAACGTCGCTGCCAATATACCACTAGCCTCATCCATCACTGTAGAGCAGTGGTTCTGAACCTTTTGACTTCTGTGGACCCACAATGAATCACTACTGGAAGCCGGGAACCCCGCCTTAAGCAATTCTAATATCTGAACCTGAAAACAATATACAAAAATACAGAAAAAATACACATAAACCAAATACACAAATTGTGAAATACTTTATTTATTCACAAACAAAAACATTTAATGGGATGTTTGGATTTTTTCTTTTTAAGTTGGTATAATTTCTAACAGACAGAGCAATATGCTAGATTCTAGCATATCACTTTGTCTTGTTTGCTCCTAAAACATGCTCTCTTTTTTATGACACCTACCAGTTCAATTGAGGTAATTAAATGTTGATACTAGATTTTGTTTTCTCTGCTTGCACTGATCAACAAATAAAGCTAAGGATACCAACTTAATTTTAGCCCCCAACCTAACTTGCTTCACATTTACAGTGTTTTAAACTTTACAGTTTTTTTTAACATTTTTTACATATATATATATACTTTATTAATCTACTAATATTATTTGATTTTCCAAACTGTTGCAGACCCACAAGTAGGCGTTGTCGGCCCCCCAGAGATCAACGGGCCCCAGGATAAGAATCGCTGAATCCCACCCCCATGATCAAAATACAATCAGACTGCTTTACAACCAGAAAGTTACATCTAATGCATAGACATCCATAACAAGTTCTTGGTGTGAAGCTGTTCTTGCCTCAGGCTAGATTACAGTTATTCAGCAGCCAGGTAACCTCTTGTCATGGGCCACAGCAACAAGAAGTTCCCACCTTCTACCGGGCTGTCTCTTTCAAGTGGCAAAGCTGGCGTGGGTTAAACTCTCCTAACAATGTAACAAACAAATCCTTGGTGTCTACTGAGTCTTATATTTCATGTTTTATCTCTTTCCCATCTGAATGTAATATGTGTAGCTTTACTCCTGTGCTCTTTTGTTGGCAGTCTGCATTGAGCTGTGTTCTGGCGGTGAAGTATCCCTTAAGTTGTCTAAAATTGCCTCGGGTCTCTACAGACCTCTACACTACTCGATGGAAGGTGATATTCTACCAGAACAACATTTTTATAAACCTGAGCTGTGTTTTGTTTTCGTCTGTGGTTTGTGAGATGTAGCTGCTGATAGGTGCGTCTGGGTTCAAATCTTAGGCTTGCCACTGTAGCAAAAATTGCATGTGCTGGGCTAAAAAGCTACACAAAGACCAATTACACAATGTGCAAACCAGTATTGTCTCAATCAAATGCTCAAAACTCTTTCATCCTCATCACATACACAGCATAGCTAATATAAATTGTGGACCCCCATACTACACACACACACCCTCTCCCTCCTTTAAACGAGGGCCCTTGGGAGTTGGTATTTAAGCCCTTACTGCCTCCAAACCCCAGATGTTTCCTCATCAGCGGGGTTTCTCATCTGCCCCCTGTTGCCTGGCTGACTCCCCCACTGTACAAGCATGTGGGGGTGAGGGAGAGTTGTGTGATAGTGCTTGGAGATGCGGCGCTACACCCGGCCTACAGAAGTAGTGTGTGTAACTCAAGCAGGGACAAACAATCGTCTGCTCTTATTGAATGCCCTCCCTTCCTTCCTTAGTTAGCCCCGTTCTCAGAAACTGTCCACGCATCCTCCCTACAACTTAGCTGTTTCAAAGAGTGTAGGGGGCCTTCACCTCAAAGAAACACGTTAAAATCGGGCCTATGGCAACCTGACACGAAAGCTTTTAGCATTCGGGTGACCTTTAAGAAAGAAGTTCATGTACTCTGCTGCACCGTTCCGAGACTAACTCGTACTTTGTTAAAACTCCCATCATACCTTGCTCTTCTGCTGCCTGTCTTTCTAACTGAGGACTGATCACACATGAAATCTGTGGTACTCTCTGTACCACAGATTTCAGGTTGTGGGCACAACCTCTGAGGTCAGAACAGGTACCCCGGTGGCTCGGTGTGGGACAAGTTCACACTGCTGTGCTGCTGCTTTGTCGTGCCCTCATCCCTGCACATGGTGGCGGAGAGCGGAGGGCCCACGTACCGCACTGCATGTGGTGGAGGCAGCCTCCCACTGGCCTGCACCCCGTCCCTCACACAGGCCTGGTGGCAGAGGGTCCCCTGGGGGGCAAGGTCACCCACAGACACAGCTTGCATTTCCACAGCTCTCCCTCTGCAAATTTGTGCCTGGCTGCAAGAAAGATGGACCCCCATGTGGACACAGTGGTTGAAAGATCGACAAATTGCCTCTAGGAACACAAATTAAGGAGTTGAAGTTGATAATCCATTGCGCTTTCAAATGTACCTTATTTTTTACTCAACCCTTGATTTTTTTAAGCCGAAGAAAATGTACTTTAAATAAATCATAGGCCTTATGTTGTTTCAAAATATGGGTGTTGTTAGCTTTAAAAATAAAAATAAAAAAATCCAACATATTGAGACCATGACACACCCTATCGGTAAATTATGCAACTGTGTTGTACAAAAGCAAGTCATACAAGTTTCAGTGGCAGATGGAGTGTGTTAGTACATTTTAGCCAATTAATACAAACAGCAAAGCCAAAGGGATATAGAACAGTTTGCAGAAAGGCTTCTGAAAGCCCAATAAGGCTAGGGAACTGGCTGGCATGTGACTGACCTTTCCCCACCTCTACAGGCTTTCTAGAGGCCAGCTGACATCATGATTCTGCTACAACTTTTCACAGCTACCTACACCTAACATATGACTATATCTGTAAGCATTTGAGAAGCTGCAACCACAACCGTACAACCATTCCATGAGGAAGCCGGGACGGCCTCTGAGAGGCGAGCTTGACTTGTGGCTAACATCACTAAAATCCTATTGGATACTCAGAAACAGTGCTTTTGAAATCCCCAGTTATTCCTACTGGTGAGTTCACTTATACCAGTGAGGCAAACTGATGCTTATGGTCAAACACATCAGGGAACACAGACATATGGGTAACAGTCAATGGTCCACAACCTCAAGTAAGTAAAGAAACAAATGTTAATTTACCTGCCCCTGTCGAGTAGTCAACTTTAACTAGAGCCTTGGTGGTGGAATGGGATCATAGGAAATAGCCAAACCCCAGTGGTCACATATTTGGGTATTGTTTGGAAATTTGGTTATGTATATAGATTTCCCTCTCCTTCCAGAAGTCAACATTCCACATCTCCTGAGTAACAGTGTATGTACACTCTGTTAGTTCATTCAACTTGCGCCGGGACACTCTGTCGAGTAGCTGTGCGCTCTACAAATACCCTGATAACATAACATAACATAACTCTACAGACTAAGGTTTTTGTACCACACGTCATCAGAGAAATTAGGTTCACCCTTTAGTGGGTGATGCTTTAGATCTCAGATGCCTTAATAGCTACTCTAACAAGATGGTGGAGGTACATCAAGTGCACCATATATATTATGCACTGCGTAACATAGATACTCAGGTGGTCGATTCGTAACTTAGAAAACCAGGGAAGGCAATGGTACAGATTCTCCTGTTTGCACCATCTTCTACCCCAGTTTAATCCACAAATCCTGAAATCAATTAGATACATAACGAAACTGGTATCAAAACTACAGAAACGTAAACTTTATTAAACAAAAAACGCATCTAAACCTGACTTGGGGAAATATAACACATGCCCATGTTTGTGCACACCACAGTCAACCTTTGAGGTAAAATGGCATATGGAAAACTACTGCTGTTGAGTAATTAAACATTTGCAATGCATTGAATTGAATTTACTCTACCTCTCGGTTCACATTATTCTACTTCGAAACATAATGCAAATACATTTTATTGAGCATAGGTTATAATAGTTCATCATTACTGCTTATACCACAAGTTTATGCATCGAAGTGAGCTCTTTGCGGTTCTCCTGGGAGGTCCCCACTTTTTGGGTTTCTATCCCTGCTATTTGTGTTTCTTTTCTTGCTTTATTCTTTTTATTTAAATTTAGTGATATGTAAATAAACTTCAGATTTTTAAAGCAGGATACATATATTGTATTTCTTTATACATTTTGATTCTGTGGGTGGCTTAAATTAATTTCCAAATAAAGTTTAAAATGGAAGAATGAAAAAATGAAGACCCTGTGTGTATATTCTTTCACTCTTGGTCCCCAGTGGCATGCGCCTGAACTACCATCTTACCCAAAGGCGAACAATGCGTTGTTTGGGCAGTGCTAGCACCACAGCAGTCACTGCACTGCACTGCACTGCACTGCACAGAGTAAATATGACGCGAGGAGTACAGCTGGGGAATAAGAACCTCTCATCCAGTGATGCAAGCCCATCGCTCTGCAGCTTTCCTTCCCGCGCCAGTGCAATTAGGGAAAAGGTTCAGCTGGAAATACTAATCCGCTTGCATTTATGTAATATTCTGCCCTAGTTATTTCGTGCTGCACTCGTGTGTAGGCGTTTGCATCCACCGAATAACAATGATGTCTTCTAACCTCACTCTATGCAATTACAATAACCTGCAAGCATGTAGGGAAATACCTATTCCCTTCAGGCTGGTAATGTAGTTTCTTACAATTACCATCTTTGGTGGAGGTATATCTAACACTGACCCCTAAGACAGGGGCGTAACACATGCCCCAGCAGCCCCTGAGGTGCAGGCGGGGCCCAACTCTTCAGGGGGCGCCAAACATTCAGGGGGCCCCCATTCAGCCCAAGGCCAATGAATATGTGCGCGTTAATGGGAGACTCAGGGCCCCCTCATCACATTTTGCAGGAGGGCCCCATTATTTTACCTTACTCCACTGCCCTAAGAAGCCTTTATTTGAGTGTGACTCCTTGGCTTTTTGAAGGTGCACTCGGTTTTTGCCCCCTCCCTGCCTTTGCACAGCTTCCACGCACCCGCAAACAGCCGAAACTCATTGTTGGCATCCGCAGCGTACTAAATAAGCAGCAGGCCAACAACAACAACAACAAAAAATTAATCCAAAGCATTGTAAGCATTTAATAGATTAATTTTAAAGCCCATAACTGTGTCACGGTCAAGTGAGAGCAACTACCAGCAAACACACCATGCTACGGGCAGTGGTGAAACCATGTCTGATGTCGCGCAAAACAGCAGCTCTTCCCACTGCTCACCCCATCGAGCTAGTCTAGGTTAGAATTGTTCCAACTCGACTGCTTAAGAAAATCCAGGCATGTTACCTTCATGTATACCATTGTTCAGGTCATCTAAGGAACGTTACAACGCCATGATCTCTGAGAAATCCATTCATTTGGGCCCCTTGAAAACCAGACGCCAAAATGTCGTTCTAAAACAATCACATTTTTGCACAGAAAAATAATTCAATAAAAAGATGTAAAAAAAAAAAGAAATAAAATAAACAATAAAAATGAAGACCTTTTGGTATGTCAAAGTACCCACAAAAGTACATTCATATTAAACGTTAGATTCTAGATGGAATGAATGTCCTACCGCGTCAGCCTGGCACACTCTCGCATGGTGTTCAAGAAGACCCTGAAGACATCTGTTAATGTAGTTGGGTCAAGTTTCCACTAACTGCACCCTTCCCCACTCACATAAGACAGCAGCATAAGTTTGATACATGTTAAACTTATGTAACCTGTCTCCTTCATTGCTGATTGTTCCTTATGTTTTTAAATATTGCTGTACAGCACTCTGACACCCCTTTGGGCCTGGCTCACACTTGTCAAATTATGGCCTTTACCAATGTAAAATAAATTCCAAAATGATATGATGGGGGTACTGTTCGATCTACATGAGTTGTGCACTGTGTTTGCTTCTGGGCATGTTTTCATGTACATAGAAAATTGTAACACAAGTGGATAAGAGTCTTGTAGAGACACAGAGCTTGCTTTGCTCTGGTTCTGACCCTTGACTGTTATGTTCTGATTCTGTTGAAATATTTACCTTACTGTATCCAATCAGGTAGGAGGTACGTTCTTTATTTCACAATACACTCTTAGGTTACAGCAACAGCAGGTAGGTCCTGTCAGGGCGCCATCCTCCCTCTATCTACCACTATCTCCTAGTTTCCGCAGCCGACCACACATTCTATTACATCATTCACTCTCAGCGTTCAAGATATCAGTTCAGACATACCGGGAATGGGTGGACACAGGATACTACACACCTCCCTTTCTTATAAACAACAAAACAAAGAACAGTCATTCCCCACAATATCAAGTACAGTGACAATCACTCAATCTCCAACATGTCTAGCGTACGCATTCACCCAAAAAAAATATGTTAAAAACTCTCCGATGCTCGCACAGATACAAAAAGACAGCAAATATCAGTCACAGAAACTCTGCGACAGGACAAGACATTAGCCTCCTCATACCACACGTTGAACAAAGAAACAACAACAACTAGCCTGTGACTACCACTGGACGGTTGAAGACGTGCAAGTCTTGCAACCTCCTCAAATATGAAGCCTTACCACCACATGTCTGCACACTTACTTTGACACCATACAACGTTTATGCACGCAGGACATGTAATCATGGGCACCCCACATCACAGCCAAGGTATAGGACCCACCAGTTTCTTTCAACAAAAGGTTTTTCGTTCATCCGTACATTCACAGATTGAAGACCCAAAACAAAGCAAAATTGAGAAAGTTTAACCATACCTCACCTCAATTAAAAATTCCCTTGACCAGAATCCAACACCAAACCTTGTCATCACAACTTCACTGATACACAAAGCCTTAGACATTTCTATGGTCTGGTTTCTATTTTATGATTGCTCTGTCCCTGTTATAGTTATGTTCCAATTCTGATACTAAGCATGTTCCGGTTATAATGAAACTCTGGTACTCCTTTTGGACTGACCCTGTTCCAGTTAAACTGAGATTCTGAGACTACTCTGGTAGTGACCTTGTTCAGGTAACATTGAGATTCTGGTACTGCTGTGATACTGACCCTGTCCTGGATATGTTTCGACTTTGGGACTGTTCTGGTCTTTGGCTTGCCAGTTTATGTTTTTCTGATTTTGATGCTGTTCTTCTTCTGGTCCGGTTCCAGTTATGTCCAGATTTTGGTACTTTTCTGGTCCTATTTCTGTAGTGGTTCTGCACGAATTTATTTGTGTCCTAAACTACTTTTCCCTCAACTCCCTTTGCTTCCCATACTGCCGGCCACACACCTAAAGCCAGCTACCCACAATGCACTATTCTTCAATCTGGCGAGATATCAGTTTTTTGGGAAAGATAACTTCATCTACACACCCCGCCCCCTTTCCTTGTCGCTCTTTTCTAACTCTTCTACCCAACCCCCTTCCGTCAGTATTATGAGACTACCTAAATGTGGTGCAAAGAGAGATGCAACTCACCAACAAGCCAAGAAAGGCTTGACATTTGCATCATTGTGGTTTCAGCCCTGTTCCACTTAAGTTTACCTATGTCTGATATAGCTCCGATTTTGGTACAGTGTGATGATTGTACTACTGAATATCAACCTCCAGAATATTGTGATACAAGATTATCTGGGACAGAATCTCGAAGGACAAAATATCGAAAGGTAAGTGCATATAGGGAAGTATAGATTTACTATTGGTAGCTCCACATTTACCTACCTTGAAGATATATGTAGCACATAGGTACAGCATAGGATGAGTTAGTTGTAGAAAATCTAGGTTTACTTAACTGCCAGTATTTTTTCCATATTTTGACCCCAATATTGTGTCCGCATCGATATTCTGGGGTCAGTATTCAGGATGCACACCCTTTGTGATTCTTTACTAGTTATGTTCCAAATGTGTGTGTGCTCTGAATCTGGGCCTGTTCTCGATATATTCCAATTCCGAAGCTGTTTCTGCGTCTCTTTCTGTTCAATTTATCTTCCAAATGTGGTACTCTTTGGTTCTAAATCAGTTCCAAAAGCAGATGTAACCTCTTTCAGCTCTTTTTCATAACCGGATAAATTTCCGGTTTAGTGACGACAAAAATGTTAGGCCCTTTTTAGGTCTCGCCTGAGCCAGCGCATGCGCTGCTCTGGCGAGACTTTTAGTAAGAAGGCTTTAAAAAGCTCACCACAAGCTTTTGCTTGTGGCCTAAAGCTTGCGGTTACGCGCACAGTTACGCGCATAGCCGCCATCTGGCTTTAGCCCCCATCTGCCTTTCCTCTATTGTCATGGGTCATTAAGCGCCTCTGTAGCTGGCTCCTTTCTGATTGCAGTACCATGACGGGCTTTCTCTTTAAAGCCAGCCTCGTCTCCAAATTATACATGTTTTCGTGCTTAGCGTGCCTTTTGCAATTTGAAATATCTCTCGCGGGTACCTTTATAAATGCAGTACCATGACGGGCTTTCTCTTTAAAGCCAGCCTCGTCTCCAAATTATACATGTTTTCGTGCTTAGCGTGCCATTTGCAATTTGAAATATCTCTCGCGGGCACCTTTTTGATTGCAGTACCATGACGTGCTTTCTCTTTAAAGCCAGCCTCGTCTCCAAATTATACATGTTTGACCAACAAGTCAACATGTGTTAAAGGACATCTTTAAAAGAGCGCTTTAGGGAACAAAACGTTCATTTTTCATCCTCACCAACTATTTTTTTGCCTATAAGCAATGTAGGAAACAATCAGAAGCCGACGATCCTGCTCATCGTGTTGAATGGCTACCAGAAATATCTGTGTGCAACCCGCAGGAATCAGATTCAAAGCTTAGTGGGGCTAACTCAGCCTTTCATCCACAGGAGGTATAAACAAAAAATCTCTCGCAGGCACCTTTCTAATTGCAGTACCATGACGTGCTTTCTCTTTAAAGCCAGCCTCGTCTCCAAATTATACATGTTTTCGTGCTTAGCGTGCCATTTGCAATTTGAAATATCTCTCGCGGGCACCTTTTGATTGCAGTACCATGACGTGCTTTCTCTTTAAAGCCAGCCTCGTCTCCAAATTATACATGTTTTCGTGCTTAGCGTGCCATTTGCAATTTGAAATATCTCTCGCGGGCACCTTTTTGATTGCAGTACCATGACGTGCTTCCTCTTTAAAGCCAGCCTCGTCTCCAAATTATACATGTTTGACGCACAAGTTAACATGTGTTAAAGGACGTCTTTAAAGCGAGCGCTTTAGGGAACAAAACGTTTATTTTTCATCCTCACCAACTATTTTTTGCCTATAAGCAATGTAGGAAACAATGAGAAGCCGACGATCCTGCTCATTGTGTTGAATGGCTACCTGAAATATCTGTGTGCAACCCGCAGGAATCAGATTCAAAGCTTAGTGGGGCTAACTCAGCCTTTCATACACAGGAGGTATGAACAAAAAAAACTCTCGCGGGCACCTTTCTAATTGCAGTACCATGACGTGCTTTCTCTTTAAAGCCAGCCTCGTCTCCAAATTATACATGTTTTCGTGCTTAGCGTGCCATTTGCAATTGAAATATCTCTCGCGGGCACCTTTTTGATTGCAGTACCATGACGTGCTTTCTCTTTAAAGCCAGCCTCGTCTCCAAATTATACATGTTTTCGTGCTTAGCGTGCCATTTGCAATTTGAAATATCTCTTGCGGGCACCTTTTTGATTGCAGTACCATGACGTGCTTTCTCTTTAAAGCCAGCCTCGTCTCGTCAATGCAATAGGTCTCGCATTTACGCAAGTTTAAGCTATTGGCATTGTAAATGACAATGCATTTTATTTATGTTTCAAAAACCAAAACATAAATAAAAGGCATTGTCATTTACAATGCCAATAGCTCAAACTAATGTAAATGCGAGACCAGTTGCATTGCAAATTAATTGTTTGGTTTGTGTGCCTCAGTAAATTCCTTACTTTTCATTGGTAAATCATGGCCATTTGTCCCTCCCTTTTGGTGTGTGTTCAATCCCATGGCGACTGACCATGTCACAGGTTTTTTTTTGCTTCTCGCCTTTTAGGATAACTGGCCAACAATTTTTTCTGATTGCCTGGGCTTGTGTGTTTGGAATGTTGTTTGTTTGCTTTCGGAGGCAAACGCGTGCAGCTAATGTTTTCAACCACACATGTTTTTTTAACTTCAGAAACACACTTGTTACTTGACTTCGCCTTTGGGACCTTATAAGTGTTTAACCATGCAACAGTTAATGTTGTTGCACCAAGGATATTATGCTTCATAACTAAATACTTATAAGGTCCCAAAAGCGAGACCTATTGGCTATGCCAATGCTTGTTTAGCTATGTTTTGAGTCTGGTGTGTTTCTATCACAGTGTTGATTTTAAGGAGGGCTTGTAACAAGTCCCCTGCATTATAGACCAGCCTGCGATCTGCCGACTCCCAATCAAGGTAATGCATTTCACAGAACAGTACAGCTGGCAGGGACCCCATCGGCATTAAAGCCCACCCTGCTGTGCTGCAGGAAACATCAGTCTGCTAATGAACTAATGTTCTAAATTATTACAGTGATGATTTCCCAACCAACTCACCATGGAGGCTTTTCCAGCAATTAACTGCTTTCTAATAGTTACAAAGATTTCCCTGGGCACTACCTTACTTTTAAACCATTATTTACCATACATACATTTTCTTACCAGCTATGGCTACCAGCTGACACATTACATAGTGATACAATATCTATATGTTAGTAATTTTGCATAATAATTTTAGGATCTCTACTTTTAATCATTCTCCATGACTATAATTAGACCAGCCTGCTCCCCCACATTTTGTCTTTTTGTAAGTGTCCCTATTGGTCTGGCCTGGATACAGCGCCTCGTCAGCCTCATATTTTCTAAAACATTTCTAATAGAAATACATGCATAAGTACTTGCATAGTAGGGCTTCCAGTCAGTCCTCTTCCTCCAATGTCCTATGCAAGTGTCCTACACACTTTACTTCTGCCTACAAGATCTGGCTCCATGTGGCGATGGATCAGCCCAATACACCCATTGGCTGTTTAGCATTTTGCTTGATCACATGTGTGCAGTCGCCTGAAAAGGTGTACACTTCATTGCCAAGGTTGGTGCGCCTGGTCTGCTTGAACACCCTTTTACTTTTAAATATTTTTTAAATATTTATTTATTTGTATAGCGCAGGTAATAAATACCCTAAGGCGTCTAGGCGCTTGTCATCCAACATCCTGCCAACAGTGAGAAAGAGAAGTGCTAAAGTATAAAGATATAACAGAAAATTAAGCCTTAAAAAGCCAAGTCTTCAGACCCTTCCTGAAAGAGATCAGGTCAGGCGAGTTTTTAAGTCTGTATGGCAGATGATTCCACAATCTGGCAGTGATATTTAAAAAACCTTTGCCACCCCAGTTAGAAAGTCATGATTTGGGGACCTCCACCAACATGTGTGAAGAGGGCCGCAGCATTCTGGTCGGTGTATAATATGTTTGTGATTTTTTGCCTTCCCTATTGCATGCTTCCCAAGGCAGATGTATTGGGTTTGCCAATGCTTCCCCCCCCCCCCCCTTGCAGGGATCAAAAATGAAAACTTTCATTTTAAAGGCCTCTAACTAAAACTTTACTCGATATATATCCTTTATAAAAACAAAGTACTTCATTTGATCTATTTTACTTCTGAATCTCATTGGCAGCTCATTTGCAGTTACCTGTCACTAAGACACACATATCCTTCTCGGATTTACTTCAACCTAGGAAATCCCTGCTGATTTTGTATTTACAAATTGGACTCTTGCATGCAATAGAAATAAATGTACATTCTGTTTTGCCACATCACATGCCATCCACACGACTCCAGCTCGGTAGTTCATCTAGGTCAATGGTTCTTAGCCTGTGGTCCGAGGACCCACAGAGGTTCGCAGAGCCTATTTAAGGGGGTCTGCGGACCCATAGGACCAATAACCACTATTGTCTATCAATAATCATAAGCATTCTGAACTACATAACTGTATAAAAAATGGTTCCTACGAGTATAATAGTTTCATCAAGTAACCCAATTTCCTTGAAGTCTACTGTATTGCCTTCCCAATATATTTGATATATGCATTAATAAAATCAATACAAATATGTTAAACGTTTTTAGTCAAAAGCTAACTGCAAGTTCAAGAAACAGCATGTGTAAACGGAGTCACTGTTTGTATTCTAGCACACTCTGACCTGACCTAGAAATCAGCTAGTGACTAGGCCTGGGCGGAGTTTGCGGAGTTCTGCTATGAGGAACTCCGCGAAGTGAGCAAAAAAACTCTGGCGCGCGACGCGGAGTTCCACAAGTGGCAGAGTGCGTTGGATCGTGCAGTTCGTGCTGATTTTTAGAGCTGGGTGTTTGTCCCGTGCTGGAAAATCAGCGTGAATGGCACCATGCGCAGCGCAAGAGGGCGCTACTTCTTTCTGCCGCTCGAGGAAATTTTCTACTCGAGCCGTAGCTTCCTCAACGTGAACGGAAGGTTTCTCAACGTGAGCAGTAGCGGCCATCCGTGGCTGCCCACATTGAGAAATCTCGACGGAAGGTGGTCTGGAGTAAGATTTTCCTCACTCGAGCACCCCAACTTAACGTTGGCGAGCATGAGCGAGGAAAAAACTCCGCTCTGCTAGGAGGAGAGGAGTTTTTTCGGAACTCCGCACGCTATGCGGAGCATGGAGTGGGACAAAACCCTGCAAACTACGCGAGCGAAGCAGAATTTCAAGCCCAGGCCTACTGGTGATTGAAAACAATAGCAAATTCCTTAATCATACGCATCTGCGCACTCAGAGAGCCAGTGTTCTAACCACCCAGTCACCTATTCATGTATACGCAGGCAGACTGCCCAAAACACCATTCCAGGCTGCATGTTCTCCCATCCACTGCTTTACATCGGCTGGTATATTCAGACCCCAAGCACCTACTCTTCTTATTTTGGAAAGAGGACATGCCTGCACTTTTCATCAGAGCTGAAATACTTCCACAGGCACAGTACCACTTTCCAGCAGGCAGCATGTATTCTGGCATAACGAGTACCTGTTTTTTTTTTCACTTTTATGTAATCACTGTCTTTGTCACCTTTAGACACAAAGACCCTGCATGGTCTCCATCCGGGAAACGGCCTTTACAACGCGGTCTCAAGCACGCGTTCCATTTCACCACAAGCTAAACAACGCTTGCTATAACCATGCATATTCCTGAACCACGCTTATGCGTGGTTAAGACAGTCGGCGTTATAGCTTACTAAGCACGCGGGGAGAGGAACCGGAAGGGAGGACCTGCACGAAGGACAGGGATGCAGCGAGGTAAGTTGGGCAGAGGGGCGGGGTAGGTCTTAAGGGAGAGGGGCGGTTTTAGGGCTCAGGGCGGGGGGGTGGAGGGAGGTAGGGTTTAGGGCACGGGGAGCATGGGTAGTTCAAGGTTTTAGGGGCGGGTCGTTTTTAGGGCTCGGGGGGTCGGGTTATAGGACAGTGGCCAGGGTTTTAGGACTCAGGGCGAAGGAGCTGGGGTGTGAACATTACCACACATCCCTTTACCAAACATGCCTTTACCACAAACTTGCGTGGTAAAGGCATGTGTGGTAAAGGAATGCGCTGTTTAGATGCATTCGTTGTTGAAGCTGTGTAGTAGAGACACGCGTGGTTCAGCCATGCATCCCTCTGTCATACAACCTCTCCATCCTTGTCCATTCCAAGCTACATTGATGCTATGTGTCTGTTGAAGGTCAGTGTCAATCTAGTTACAACTTATATCCCACCACTTCAGCTGTGAACTATTAGTTCACATGAATACCTACTGTTTACTGAATATTACCTGGTCTTATACTGGTGTGCAATTGCTCTTATATATAAACATGCACCTGCAGAGCAAAGTAGATGTGCTGAGTTCATATAGCGAGTATTTATTTATGCACTTTTTGTGTATTATTGTTGCATTACAAATCATACTGATGGCTTGGAGGTGGGATGCAGGATCCTTGGCTTTTCGCTGTGATTCAATATGGGCTAAATGGCCAGCCGCAGCCCGTGCAGGTAAGAACGGTGGGGCCGGGTGGGGGGGATTTCGACAGACGACGAGGTAAAATGAATTATTTATTTGATTTTCCCTCGTGGTCGTCTGTCGAAACCCCCCCACCCAGCCCCACCACCCCACCGCTCTTACCTGCAGGGGCTGCGGCTGCAAATGGCATGCCATGTGTAAAGTGTAATTCTCACAAGTAATATGAGCTTTACGCTTATTAGACCTGGTATTAAATCAGACGCATGCTATCCCCTCATACACGATACCAGCTCAATGTATCGTCAGTGCAGTTTATCAAGTGACGATGTGAATGTTGCTAATGCAGCACATGCAGCCATGGCACACATCAATTTTTACAGATCCTCTGAGACATTTCCTGCACAAAGAAGGCTCCACTGAATGAAAATTAATCTTTAAACTTACAGGTAAGGGAAAAAAAGTGTCTGACACATACAGCACAATAACACGAGTCTATACAACATTATGATCTTATAAAAAAAGACGCACAACCATGGCCTTAATCAAAGTACTAACATGTATTGGTTCCTGTACACCCTGTCCACAGAACCAGTATGTACTGCACCTACAGTAAACATATATCAATACAAAACCCATCAAATCAGTTGAAAAAAATGGTTTGGTAAATAAAATGGAGGTTCTTTATGCACAGTATGAAAGAATACCTAAGTATTCCTAAAAAAAAAGTTGCAATTTAAGGTTTGCTACAAACTCCATTCAGCCACATCATATGCTGCTTATGATTTGAGGGTAATATACCAAATTTGATCACCAATGATGTAAGATATGACCAATGGCATAATTGATCATGCATGCCAGGCTATGTTTGGTCTATGCTGCTGAATATAGCACAGAATATAGCCACATGGATTCCTTGTGTTCCCTATGTATGTATGCCCTATGGCCCACTATGCAGTTGGCACAGTGAAAGGCCCAGTAGGGCCTACTGACCATGCCTGAAGGCATAGGTAGGGGATGCTGGAGTACTGTGCCCTGGCTGTGGCCAGATGCTACAGCCTGTGCTCAGAGTCAACTGGACACGTCTGAAGGGTTTGTGTGGGCCATCTATGCAATCCTCTGCAGGCAACAACACTACTGTCACAGCACACCGATCAGCGATATTTGAGTGCAGGGACACTGGACACATATGACATCTTAAATTACATCAATTAGACGGGTGTGTCAACTGGGTCATACAGCACAGAGTCTAGATAACCCCCAGGTCCATGCCACATATGTACTGGCATTGATGAAGGACAATGATAATCACCTGGAATCATCTGCAGGAGAAGGGGTACTCAGTATTGGCACTTACTTGTCATCACAAATGACATTTACTGACATTACTGACGAGATCACTTATAGTTTCACCAGTCACTTAATCATTACTTCTTACAAGTCTTATGGTTTATAGAGCATGGCCTGCTAGTAAACAGCATATGTGGTGCCTGCAGGATGTGGCCATATGCTTGCTCATTTCCTCTGACACAGTCTTTCCTCCAATAAACATTCTGTAGGAAAGTGCCTCCTTTTGACATGGTCACCCCCACTATTTGGCCACTGGTACTGATGTTCTTCACTGGATGTAAACTGGGTCCCTGCTTACCAGGACCCAGTGGCAGTGCACTTTTCCTAAAACTGCAATTGTATTGCAATGGGCAAGAATTTTAGCACCCCTATAAGTCCCTGGTAAATAGTACCTATGGTACCCAGGGCATGGGTACTAAAGAGGGCCCCTACAGGCTGCAGCATGTAGTATGCCACCAGAGGGACCGACCCCAAAACTGCATGCAGACTGCCATTGCAGAATGTATGAAATGGCGCAAGCCATTCCAAAAACAAGACATTACACACACCCTGTGTGCAATACCCAAGTACACTGCATGTACTATATGCAAGTCACCCCTACAACAGGCCATTAAGCCCTTTGGTAGGGTGCATTATATTACATGTGAGGGCACACCTGCACCAGCAGATGTGCACCTGTGATGTCTAGTTCCATTTCTAGACATTGCAAGTGATCAGGGAGGCATTTTAAAGATATGTACTGGGCACTGGTCATTACGAGTTACCCAGCTACATAATGGCTTCACTAAAAATAATGGTGTTTCGTATCAAACACCGCATCTCAATAAATCTGTACTGATGCCAGTATCAGATTTATTGTTACATGCATCCAGAGGGCAACTTAGAGGAGCCCCTGTAAACCTACTAGTGCACTGGCTGACTGGTATCTTCCAGCCTACCACCACAGATGAGTTTCTGACCCCTGTAGGTGGGAGCTTGCACTCTGAGATCAGAAACAATGCCTGCTCTGGCGGAAGGTGTTCACACCTCTTACAGCAGGATGGCTAGTGTTTTAGCATATCAAGGCAGATATTTTCAAAGCCTCTGCCGCCTTTGAAATGTGACCCTGGCTTCCCCCCAGACCTGGGGAACGCCACCCCCTGCCCTGGGGCCAATTTGACCACCTTAGTTTTCGTGAAACTACAAAACTTTGGGTCAGGGTTATACCCACTCCTCATAGGAAGTGGTCATATGGAGGTGAAGTCACGCCCAGGGGTAGGTAGCCCATTGGATACTACCCTATACTCCCCTAAACGCCCCTAAATTCAGTATTTAGGGGTCCCCCCCAACACCAGACTGACAGATTTGACTACCTGGGAACAGAAGAAGGACAAAGAAGAGCCAACACTGAGAGAACAGAGGACCTGCACTGAACGTGGTGCCAAACCCTGCCTGGCTGCTGGTACCTCGTCAGTTGCAAAGACCCAACTCACCCAAAAGCTGTGCATCCTCCCCAACACTTGGAGGACTGTCCAGCACTTCACCAACCATCTAGCATCTCCCTTGGGGCGGAGAAGCCACTCCCCTGCATCTGCAGGCACCAACCACATCTGCCCGGTACACCGTGTTGTTGGCCATCGGGCCCACAAAGGGAGCAGCATATCAGCAGGAAGTCTTTGTGGCTCTAGCAGATCAGCCAAGTCTCTCCACCGAGTTCCGAGATGCTAGACCCTCCAGGAACCCCTTGCACCAGTGCCCTTGGTACCGCAGTACCTGCATCAGCCAAGGCTTGTTTGTGTCCAGTCCAGACATCACCGCTAAGGAAAACTGATCTGCACGATAAGGGACGTTAGGACTGACGAGAATCACACAGAGAGTGGCCCTGCTGTCTTGTTTTCCGTCCCTCTGCAGAAACCGGCCGACAACCATGAGAGCCTAGAATGCAAGTGGCCAGCCAGTCAAGTCCCTCAGCACCCGAGCTCCACAGCCCGAGTACACAACTCCTGCCTGTGTCCCCCTTGGTCTAGGGGTCCTCACGACTTAAATCCCCCTTTAGTTCTCCCGAACTTGCCTGCGAGTCCCCTCTTGCAGCCTCTTTGTTACAAGTACCAGTGACTTCAACGGTGTATCGCTCGAGGCTCCCAACACAACCAGCACCTCTGCAGCCAGACACACCAGGACAGGTAAACCCGAACTGCTGGTGGTTCTTTAGACCTTAGCTCCCTAGCACCTAAAGTCGAAAAGGGTATCCCCGAACACCGACTGCAAGTATTGTTTTGCTGTATAAGTCTTTCCTCCTATAGGATAACATGATTGCGTTCGAGACTCATAGCTCAAAAACCATTATTTGACTATTTTACTGTTTTCTTGTAAAATCAATAACTCCGAAAGTACTTACACAAAATTAAATTAAATTCTTTGTTATATTTATAAATTGGTCCCGGATTCTTTCTTGAGTGTGTGTACCATTTGTTGACTCTCTGTGTACAGCAAATGCTTAACACTCCCCTTTGATAAGCCTAAGCTACTCGACCACACTACCACAAATAGAGCACTTGCAATTATTAAAGTAAGCCCTGTGAACCAATAAGGGTCGTCTGGACTTTTTGCATGGTGTGCCCTTACATTGGCACTACTACATAAAAAGCCAGCTTCCTACACATTCCACCTTCAATTATTCAAGATTTAGGAAACTCCTTAAGGCTAGGCTGATCTCCTAGTATCTCTCGAGAAATTTCTATCTGGTCTCTGCCAGAAAACTCACTTAAATTTGAATCCAAATCCCACTAATACACTATGCTATCTTATGTGTGAATGAGACTTGTCGCTGCTGTCGATGGTGAACTATTCCTCTGAGCGAATATGGTCCCTCAATGGCTCTCTTTACTAGGGCACTAACAATTATGGCTGGAAACGTATGTTTACAACAGAATTTACCTTTGTGAATAGTCCAATAGTCCCCATTGTGTGCACACAACTTTATGCCACTTTACAATCTGCTTTGAGAGCGCAGGGAGGTAATATTGTATGGTAGAAGTTACATACGGGGTAACTATTCCAGGGTCCAGGTGGCCAGATTCATGCCTGTTTCTATTTAAATGTGTTTCACTTAGATTTATTTTTTGTAAACAGATCTTTTGTGGGCATCAAGAAATTCTGGCATGGAACCAGGATACCGCTTGCGAATTTATTTACATACCACATATCCTGATCCAGAGGAGATAAAGTCAACACATTTTCTTGCAAAAATACAACATTAAGGTCATGAGGACCTGCCATGTGGAGGAAAGAGGTGTTGAATTGAAACAGGCAAAAAAGGTGAGATGGCTATAGAAGGATGTAAAATAGTCAAACTGCCTTTTAAACCTAAAGATGTAGGTCTACTCCTATCAGATCACTTATTAACCAGGGTGTTTCCCAAAAAAGGTCCATGGAGAAAAGAATAAATCAAGGGCATTTTAACTATCGAACGCTATCCAAAGGTGCATCCTGGCGCTAGCGGAAACACAACGATAGAGAGAGGAGATGACCCAGCCCTTTTACAGAGGGATTTCATACAACCAGGTTTTGATCTTTTCCCTTAAAGTGTGATAATTGGGAATGTTGCATATAAGCAGGGAGAAGGAATTCCAAAGTTTGGATGATAGGACAGAAAGGGATCTACCTCCTTGTCTGGAAAGGAAGATCTTGGGGATAAACAACTGAAGAAGAGTTGAAGACCGTAAGGGACAAGAAGGAAGAAGGCACAATAATTTCTCCCTGATAGAGAAATGGCCTGTCCTGTTCTGTGCACTGCCCCCCGAGCGAAACAAAGAGCTTTAAAAATGACAAGTTTCCATATCTGGATTTAGAGCAGGGCTTCTAGATTTACTTTAACCGAACATCTGTTCAATAGGATCCGAGCCGCAGCTTTCAGGACAACCTGTAGCCACTGCAAGAGCTATTCTTAAGTACAAGGAATAGCCGCAGTTCAGTCTGGACGATATGTGACCTTGGATAACGATTTTGTGAGATGGGATGGATAGCAGAGGAAAGATTTTATACAATATCCGTAGAATTTGGAAACAGGTAGCTTCCACATGTGAAATTTATGTAGAGAAAGATAGTTGATTATCAAAATAGAAGCCTAGATTTTTCTATTGCTGGTATGCTTTGGCGGGATGCCAAGAACCTTGGGCTGTCCATGCAAGAGAGTTTTTGCCAAAGACAAAAATCTCTGATTTGTCTCCTTTAATCTTGAAACAATTTTTATTCATCTATGATGCCACTGCTAACATGCACTGACAAAAATGGATTTTGTAGATTCAGGATCCCCAGAGATAGACGAGATGATTGTGTGTCATCTGTATATGACATAATGTTGAAACTAGAATTCCTTCTGACTAATGTGGCCACTGAGTAAATATACACATTGAAGAGCCTAGCAAAAGATTACACATGTTGGTCAAAACTAGAGAAATCTCACTAACCAGGAACTGAAAAATATATGTGGACAGGGTCACATGGGGAGTCCAATTTAATCCTTGTAAGAAATTCTGAGACCAGGTAAAGGTGTGAACTTCTCCAGGGAAGACCTCAATTGGCACTAAGAGTTTTTCCTAAGAAAGTCTGATGAGGGAATTGCCCAAAAATTCCTATAAATATATTCTATAGCCTTTTTTTTTTTTTTAAAGGATGGCGAGATGTAAGTACGCAATTAAGGGGTTCTATGGGCAAGGAGATTTTGATATCCTCTGACATGCTACATGCCCTATGTGAATCCCAACATTTGGGATCAATCCTTAGAAAGGTTTGTAACACACGGAAGCGGTCAAATGTGGGTGCACAAGGAAACAATCATACTGACACAGACCTATCCAAGTTCTACATACCAGCTCCACTGTACAACTGTTTACAGTACATATTTGCAAAATGAAATGCACACACCCACACACATATAAATATGTATATATTTACTGAAAACAACAAAGGTTAAAGTGATGTTAAAGTTAGATGTTGAAATGAGACAAGAATTAGCATTAAAAAAACCAAAAACCAATTCTAACTTGTGCCACTTCATGCACAGCTTATGACCTCACCTGAATGTTATCTTGATGAAATCAAAGCTGTAAACTGCCAGCATTTCTTATGGAGGATACTGCAGTAAATGAAGAAAACAGGGGGTTTCTTTTTGTCATATGTTCTCTGAGTTCTCTATTAGCTTTCTGATCCATGTCATTAAAACATTCTGATATGCAAAGTAAAACATGCACTTCCAACACCAGCGGCAGCCTGTCAGTTGACTCCCTAGCAATCAACTGCAGCCTCACCACAGAGTTCTAATGAACAATTAGAGCTCTAACATTTTGTATTCAACACAAAAGTGATGCACTCCTGAACCCAATTTTGTTGGAAGAGGAGCTGTTAAATTCAAAGCCCTTACTGAGAAGCAGGCTGTAGTAAATGAGCATTGAGATGTTAATGCAGGCCTGAAACCAGTGGGATAAAAATGTGAGGCAGGTATGGGGTTTTAGCAATTTGAGGCATAATGTATTTTTAAAAGGGCTAAAAATAGTTGAAGAGAAACACATTTGCATAAGTACAGCATCCGCTTTGCACATCTGTTTACTCAGCCTACCCATCTTCTCTGTTACTTAACAGCCCCCTAATTTTAAAATAGTAATATTTTGGTATATTGGTATATACATATATACATATTGGTGTGTGTGTGTGTGTATGTATATAAATATACATATATATATATATGTGTGTGTGTGAGTATATTATCTACTGGCGGTCGCCAGTAGATAGTTATAGTTAGGACCTATTTTCCATAGGAAATCCGCGACATTCTATTTGAAATAACTCTTGCGTCGGTTGACGAATCTTCGCGAAATTTTCAAACTTTATGGCCCGCTCCGGTCCGCTCCTACCCTGAAAGTCTCAGGGTGATTCGTCAAGCGGGGGCCGAGAAAAAAGGGGGGTCCCAAAACGTGTTTTCCCCATTCATTTTCCCTGAATTACACCAAATTTGGCAAAGAGGTAGTTCTTGGTTCAGAAAGAACCCTTTTTGTTAAATGGTGTAAATCCGTTCAGTAGTTGCGGAGAAATTAAAAAAATAAGAGTCAAAAAATCAATTTCCCATAGGAAACTTTATGCAAGGCTACAGCCCGAACTGCTGAACGGAATTACACCAAATTTGGCAAAGAGGTAGTTCTTGGTTCAAAAAGAACCCTTTTGTTAAATGGTGTAAATCCGTTCAGTAGTTGCTGAGAAAATCAAAAGTAAAAACACATATATATCTGGGCGGAGCCTAACCACACGTCATCGTGAGATCTGATTGGCTGTCAGCACTTCATCCTGGAATTGCTGGCAGCCATCTTGGGACCAATATAAATGATAGTACCCCTTTGAAATGCATTGTAGTGAATCGAAGATTTTGAGGGTTACCAAAAGGAGAACTATAAAGGGTGATAACAGACTTTAGTTACATTAGAATTCATTTGTTGATGGTACCATACTAATTTCAGGAATTGTGGTGTGTTCTAAGGTGATTTTACCCTGTGAAAAACCTTCTGCTGGGATATCATGAATCATGTTTGAGAGAAAACTATTTTCACATGCTTGTCCCATACAGTTTTGGAAGGTGCCCCAGAAGCTAAAATGAGAGCATATTTTCTGTAAATTCACATTATCTTTCTCAGTCATGTGAGAATGAAGTCTGACATTCTCAGTAAAACATGTACATCCAACAAGGGCAGAGACTGTCAGTTGATTCCTTTGTGTTCTACTGCAGCTTCCCAGAGTGTTCTAAAGAACAACTAGAGTGCTAACAGCCTTACTTATGACAAAAGTATGGCACACCTGAAGCCATCTTGATTGGAATAAACTGGTAACACTTAAAACCTTTAATTTAAAAAGGAACAAAATGATGGGGTTCATCTTGTCATAGAAATTATGGTTAGTGCTCTGGAAAGAAAAATTAGGACATGTTTCAAGTGTGATCTCAAATATC
The DNA here is from genome assembly GCA_963921515.1 of Calotriton arnoldi. Lineage (NCBI taxonomy): Eukaryota > Metazoa > Chordata > Amphibia > Caudata > Salamandridae > Calotriton > Calotriton arnoldi. The sequence goes on along the minus strand of CAWUFW010007850.1, from coordinate 205,305 downwards.
TTCCTGTTATATTTCAACAGGAGCAGCCTGTCAGTTGATGCCTTTGTGTTCTACTGCAGCTTCCCAGAGTGTTCTAAAGAACAACTAGAGCGCTAACAGTCTTACTTATGACAAAAGTATGGCACACCTGAAGCCATCTTGATTGGAATAAACTGGTAACACTTAAAACATTTAATTTAAAAGGAACAAAATGAGGGGGTTCATTTTGCCATAGAAATTATGGTTAGTGCTGTAGAAAGAAAAATTAGGACATGTTTTAAGTGAGATCTCAAATATCTTCCTGTTATATTTCAACAGGAGCAGCCTGTCAGTTGATGCCTTTGTGTTCTACTGCAGCTTCCCAGAGAGTTCTAAAGAACAACTAGAGTGCTAACAGCCTTACTTATGACAAAAGTATGGCACACCTGAAGCCATCTTGATTGGAATAAACTGGTAACACTTAAAACATTTAATTTAAAAAGGAACAAAATGAGGGGGTTCATTTTGCCATAGAAATTATGGTTAGTGCTGCAAAAAGAAAATTTAGTGCATGTTTTAAGTGAGATCTCAAATCCTCTTCTATTTCATTAGAAAATTCTGACATGCAGACTGAAACAATCACTTTCAATACCAGCAGTAGACTTCCAGTTAACTCCTTGGTGAGCAGTAGCTTTACTACAGTGATCTAATGAACAACTAGAGTAATAACATTCTGAATTTATGGCAAATGTGTGACACATCTGAATGCCTTCTTGATGGAATCAAAGTAAAAAACTGAAAGCATTTCCTACTGAGGAGACTGCAGTAAATGAGGAAATTAGGAAACTTCATAACAAAGAAGTCTTCCAAGATGGCCACCAGTGAAAAAAGAGCCCAAATGTAGCACAAATATTACCGAGATGTAGCCCACATATAGCCCAATGACAAAAGTGTGCAAAACACTTTTTATTTTGAGTTTTTTGCAGTTTTATGTAGTGCAGACTGGTCAGGTATTGGAGCATTGCATCTTAAAACATGACCCCCTACACTACAAAAACACCACTGCACTACCCTAAACCCTAAAACACTACCCCAGCATGACCCCCTACACTACACAAACACAACTGCACTACCCTAAACCCTAAAACACTACCCCAACACCACTGCACTAACCTAAATCCTAAAACACTACCCCCAGCACGACCCCCTACACTACCCAAACACCACTGCACTACCCTAAAACATGACCCCCTACACTACACAAACACCACTGCACTACCCTAAACCCTAAAACACTACCTCCAGCACGACCCCCTACACTACACAAGCACCACTGCACTACCCTAAACCCTAAAACACTACCCCCAGCATGACCCCCTACACTACACAAACACCACTGCACTACCTTAAACCCTAAAACACTACCCCCAGCACGACCCCCTACACTACCCAAACACCACTGCACTAACCTAAATCCTAAAACACTACCCCCAGCACGACCCCCTACACTACCCAAACACCACTGCACTACCCTAAAACATGACCCCCTACACTACACAAACACCACTGCACTACCCTAAACTCTAAAACACTACCCCCAGCACGACCCCCTACACTACACAAGCACCACTGCACTACCCTAAACCCTAAAACACTACCCCCAGCACGACCCCCTACACTGCCCGAACACCACTGCACTGCCCTAAACCCTGAAACACCAGCCCCTGCACGACCCCCTACACTGCCTGAACACCACTGCACTGCCCTAAACCCTGAAACACATACCCTAGCACGACCCCCTACACTGCCCGAACACCACTGCACTGCCCTAAACCCTGAAACACCACCCCCTTCACGACCCCCTACACTGCCCGAACACCACTGCACTGCCCTATACCCTGAAACACCACCCCCTGCACGACCCCCTACACTGCCCGAACACTACTGCACTGCCCTAAACCCTGAAACACCATCCCCAGCACGACCCCCTACACTGCACGAACACCACTGCACTGCCCTAAACCCTGAAACACTACCCCCAGCAAGACCCCCTACACTGCCCGAACACCACTGCACTGCCCTAAACCCTGAAACACCACCCCCAGCAAGACCCCCTACACTGCCCGAACACCACTGCCCTAAACCCTGAAACACCACCCCCAGCAAGACCCCCTACACTGCCCGAACACCACTGCACTGCCCTAAACCCTGAAACACTAGCCCCAGCACGACCCCTACACTGCCCAAACACCACTGCACTGCCCTAAACCCTGAAACACCACCCCCTGCACGACCCCCTACACTGCCCGAACACCACTGCACTGCCCTAAACCCTGAAACACCACCCCCAGCACGACCCCCTACACTGCACGAACACCACTGCACTGCCCTAAACCCCGAAACACTACCCCCAGCAAGACCCCCTACACTGCCCGAACACCACTGCCCTAAACCCTGAAACACCACCCCCAGCAAGACCCCCTACACTGCCTGTACACCACTGCACTGCCCTAAACCCTGAAACACCACCCCAGCATGACCCCCTACACTGCCCGAACACCACTGCACTGCCCTAAACCCTGAAACACCACCCCCAGCACGACCCCCTACACTGCCCGAACACCACTGCACTGCCCTAAACCATGAAACTCCAGCCCCAGCACGACCCCCTACACTGCCCGAACACCACTGCACTGCCCTAAACCCTGAAACACCACCCCCAGCACGACCACCTACACTGCCCGAACACCACTGCACTGCCCTAAACCCTGAAACACCAGCCCCAGCACAACCCCTTACACTGCCCGAACACCACTGCACTGCCCTAAACCCTGAAACACCAGCCCCAGCACGACCGCCTACACTGCCCGAAAACCACTGCACTGCCCTAAACCCTGAAACACCAGCCCCAGCACGACCCCCTACACTGCCCGAACACCACTGCACTACCCTAAACCCTCAAACACCAGCCCCAGCACGACCCCCTACACTGCCCGAACACCACTGCACTGCCCTAAACCCTGAAACACCAGCCCCAGCAAGACCCCTACACTGCCCGAACACCACTGCACTGCCCTAAACCCTGAAACACCACCCCCAGCAAGACCCCCTACACTGCCCGAACACCACTGCGCCAAAGCCTGAAACACCACCCCCAGCAAGACCACCTACACTGGCCGAACACCATTGCACTGCCCTAAACCCTGAAACACCACCCCCTGCACGACCCCCTACACTGCCCAAACACCACTGCACTGCCCTAAACCCTGAAACACCACCCCCTGCACGACCCCCTACACTGCCCAAACACCACTGCACTGCCCTAAACCCTGAAACACCACCCCCTGCACGACACCCTACACTGCCCGAACACCACTGCACTGCCCTAAACCCTGAAACACCACCCCCAGCATGACCCCCTACACTGCCCAAACACCACTGCGCTGCCCTAAACCCTGAAACACCACCCCTGCACGACCTCCTACACTGCCGGAACACCACTGCACTGCCCTAAACCCTGAAACACCACCCCCAGCACGACCCCCTACACTGCCCGAACACCACTGCACTGCCCTAAACCCTGAAACATCAACCCCAGCAAGACCCCTACACTGCCTGAACACCACTGCCCTAAACCCTGAAACACCACCCCCTACACTGCACGAACACCACTGCACTGCCCTAAACCCTGAAACACCACCTCCAGCAAAACCCCCTACACTGCCTGAACACCATTGCTCTGCCCTAAATCCTGAAACACTAGCCCCAGCATGACCCCTACACTGCCCAAACACCACTGCACTGCCCTAAACCCTGAAACACCACCCCCAGCACGACCCCCTACACTGCCCGAACACCACTGCACTGCCCTAAACCCTGAAACACCAGCCCCAGCAAGACCCCCTACACTGCCCGAACACCACTGCACTGCCCTAAACCCTGAAACACCAGCCCCAGCATGACCCCCTACACTGCCCGAACACCACTGCACTGCCCTAAACCCTGAAACACCAGCCCCAGCACGACCCCCTACACTGCCCGAACACCACTATACTGCCCTAAACCCTGAAACACCAGCCCCAGCACGACCCCCTACACTGCCCGAACACCACTGCACTGCCCTAAACCCTGAAACACCACCCCCAGCACGACCCCCTACACTGCCCGAACACCACTGCACTGCCCTAAACCCTGAAACACCAGCCCCAGCAAGACCCCCTACACTGCCCGAACACCACTGCACTGCCCTAAACCCTGAAACACCAGCCCCAGCATGACCCCCTACACTGCCCGAACACCACTGCACTGCCCTAAACCCTGAAACACCAGCCCCAGCACGACCACCTACACTGCCCGAACACCACTGCACTGCCCTAAACCCTGAAACACCAGCCCCAGCATGACCCCCTACACTGCCCGAACACCACTGCACTGCCCTAAACCCTGAAACACCAGCCCCAGCACGACCCCCTACACTGCCCGAACACCACTATACTGCCCTAAACCCTGAAACACCAGCCCCAGCACGACCCCCTACACTGCCCGAACACCACTGCACTGCCCTAAACCCTGAAACACCACCCCCTGCATGACCCCCTACACTGCCCGAACACCACTGCACTGCCCTAAACCCTGAAACACCACCCCCTGCAGCACCCCCTACACTGCCCGAACACCACTGCACTGCCCTAAACCCTGAAACACCACCCCCTGCACCGCCCCCTACACTGCCCGAACACCACTGCACTGCCCTAAACCCTGAAACACCACCCCCAGCACGACCCCCTTTACTGCTCGAACACCACTGCACTGCCCCAAACCCTGAAACACCACCCCCAGCACGACCCCCTACACTGCCCGAACACCACTGCCCTAAACCCTGAAACACCACCCCCTGCACGACCCCCTACACTGCCCGAACACCACTGCACTGCCCTAAACCCTGAAACACCACCCCCAACACTGCCCAAACACCACTGCCCTAAACCCTGAAACACCACCCCCAGCACGACCCCCTACACTGCCCGAACACCACTGCACTGCCCTAAACCCTAAAACACCACCCCCAGCATTACCCCCTACAATGCCCAAACACCACTGCACTGCCCTAAACCCTAAAATACTACCCCCAGCACAACCCCCTACACTACCCGAACACGACTGCACTGCGCTAAACCCTCAAACACTACCCCCAGCACGACCCCCTACACTACCCGAACACCACTGCACTGCCCTAAACCCTAAAACACTCCCCCAGCACGACCCCCTACACTACCCGAACACCACTGCACTGCCCTAAACCCTAAAACACTCCCCCCAGCACGACCCCCTACACTACCCAAACACCACTGCACTGCCCTAAACCCTAAAACACTACCCCCGCATGACCCCCTACACTACCCAAACACCAATGCACTACCCTAATCCCTAAAACACTACCCCCCGCATGACCCCCTACACTACCCTAAACCCTAAAACACTACCCCCGCACGACTCCCTACACTACCCAAAGACCACTGCACTACCCTAAACCCTAAAACATGACCTCCTACACTACACAAACACCACTGCACTACCCTAAACCCTAAAACACTACCCCCTACACTACACAAACACCACTGCACTACCCTAAACCCTAAAACACTACCCCCAGCAGTACCCCTACACTACCCAAACACCTCTGCACTAACCTAAACCCTAAAACACTACCCCCAGCAGTACCCCCTACACTACCCAAACACCACTGCACTACCCTAAATCACTACCCCCAGCACGACCCCCTACACTACCCAAACACCACTGCACTACCCTAAACCCTAAAACACTACCCCCAGCACGACCCCCTACACTACCCAAACACCACTGCACTACCCTAAACCCTAAAACACTCCCCCCAGCACGACTCCCTACACTACCCAAACACCACTGCACTACCCTAAACCCTAAATCTACCCACAGCACGACCCTCTTCACTACCTAAACACAACTGCACAATTTGTTACAGGCGTTGCAACGCAGGCCTGTGGTGCTTACTGGAAGTACCTAGTGGGCTAGTTGGGCCCCAGGGACCCTCAGGATTCAAGGTGACCTAATCCCCCAACTTAAAACGCACCACGGGGCGCGTTTGCACAGTGGTGAAGGGAGGGGGCGGGGCCTCAGGTGACATGTGCGCAAACACGCCCTGTGGTGAGTTTTAAGTTGGGGAATTAATTCCCTTTGAATCCTGAGGGACCCTGGGGGCCAACTAGCCCACCAGGTACCTTCAGTAAGCACAACAGAGTTGCGTTGCAGAGAGGTGAAAAAGGTGCGTGGCCTCGGAACGCCTCTCTGCAACTCAGCTCTGTGGTCCTAACTGTAGGTACCTGGGGGGCTAGTTGGGCCCCAGGGACCCTCAGAATTCAAGGGGACTTAATCCCGCAACTTAAAACGCGCCACGGGGTGCGTTTGCACACATGTCACCTCAGGCCCCCCTCCCTTCACCACTGTGCAAACGCGCCCTGTAGCGCGTTTTAAGAGGTAGTTTTAATCCCCCTGCCCTATTATGTACTAGGGACTTGCAGAGGAGGTCATGCTAATCACAGGGGTACCCCAACGCATAGTGTTCCCTAGTGTATGTAGGTGTTTTCACTGTATTCTAAGTGTCTTTTAGCATAGCACTGGCTCTGGTTAGTCAGAGTCAGTTACCACCAGTACCCGTCTGAAAAAGTTGTGGGCACAGGATGATTTTGCAACAAGGCCTCTTTCTGCTCCTCTGTTGGTTCTTTCTGCACATCTTTTGCTTCTTTCTGTGGGTTTTTTCTTCTTTCTTCACATGTCCTACCTCTGTAGGCATAGTTAGAAACTAGCATTTAAAAAAACCTTTGAAATTCACTTAAAAAACCATAGGTTTCAGGCACGTTATAGTTAGAAATTAGCATTTAAAAAACCTTTGAAATTCACTGAAAAAACCATAGGTTTCAGACACGTTATAGTTAGAAATTAGCATTTAAAAAACCTTTGAAATTCACTGAAAAACCATAGGTTTTAGGGACAGTTATAGTTAGTTGGACATTTCACTCGTACAAAACCATAGAAATTCCCCGTTATAGTTAGTTCAGCTAACTATAACTCGCGCCCCCGCAATGCACTGCTGATGACGTCACATATTACATCACTCATGACATGGTCAGTGACATCACTGATGACATCACTGATGACATCTCAAATGACATCACTGATGACATCATCCATGTGATAATTTCATGCATCTTCTCACACCCTAATATAACTTTTGATACACCCACTCTAAATTACAGACTGCCATTCTCAAAACCATAGACACTCCAACACCAAAAACTACATACCCACTCACTGATTCTTAGGTCTACACACACATCCACTCACTCACCCGTACAGTCACTCATACTTAGTCACTCAGTACAGGACTATCATATGCACTCATACACCTATATAAACACTCACACACCGCCACTCATCCATAGAGGTACTCACACACCTAGTCAGTCATGCAAAAAACTTAATCACACACCCATTTACTCACCTATACAGTTATACACACACCAGCTCACTTACTCATACAAATACTAGCACATTCTTAAGCTCTTATACAATCACTGATACAAGTACACACTCATCCATACAGCCACTCTCACAATCACACACTCTCACTTATAGCCATTTATATACTCCAACACACATATATACTGCCTTTCACATATGTAGTTACTCACACATGTACCACTGAGATATACAGTCAATCACTAACACACCCATACACACACTCACCCACCCATACAGTCCAACACAGATGCACTCTTGAAACCATGCACCCAGTGAATCACCAACTCACACATCTATGCACAGAGTCACACACACCCCACCCACACAAACACTCAGGCACCCATACAGATACTCAGACAATCAATCAATAACCCATGTAGACACTCATGTAGCTATTCAGAAAGCCATGCAACCGCTTACAAACCAACAGACAGACGGATACAGACATTCACACAGTTTAGTCACTAACCCATGCATTCAGTAAGATACATTTAATCACTCACTTGTAGAGTCAGTCACTCATGTACTAAATCATCCTTTCAGACACTTATACACCCACTCATTCTTCAATACACCTTTCCCTATATATATTAAACCTATTTAAACTTTACAGAAACACACAGTCACTGGATGATGTCATCAGTGATGTCATCAGTGATGTCATTTGAGATGTCATCAGTGATGTCACTGACCATGTCATGAGTGATGTAATATGTGACGTCATCAGCAGTGCATTGCGGGGCGCGAGGTATAGTTAGCTGAACTAACTATAACGGGGGAATTTCTATGGTTTTGTACGAGTGAAATGTCCAACTAACTATAACGTGTCTGAAACCTATGGTTTTTTCAGTGAATATATATATATATATATATATATATATATATATATATATTATCTACTGGCGGTCGCCAGTAGATAGTTATAGTTAGGACCTATTATCCATAGTAAATCCGCGACATTCTATTTGAAATAACTCTTGCGCCGGTTGACGAATCTTCGCGAAAGTTTCCAACTTGTTGGGGTGCTCCGCTCCGCTCCTACCCTGAAAGTCTCGGGTTGATTCGTCAAGCGGGGGCCGAGAAAAAAGGGGGGTCCCAAAACGCGTTTTCCCCATTCATTTTTCCATAGGAACCTTTAGTCGCAGCTACAGCCCGAACTGCTGAACGGAATTACACCAAATTTGGCAAAGAGGTAGCCCTTGGTTCAGACTGGTGCCTTTTGCTTAAATGGTGTAAATCCGTTCAGTAGTTCCTGAGAAAATCAAAAGTAAAGTCACATATATATCTATGGCCGAGTAGGGTCCGCGTACCCTCAGCGCACCCTGCGCGCACCGTCCCGATCACAAGCTGCATGCTAATTGGCTGTCAGCTGGCTGTCAACACTCCAAACCAGGAAGTGTTGGCAGCCATTTTGTCCCTCAATAGAACCGAGGCACAAAAACAAGTGCGCAAAACGCACAAAGGGGGCAGGGTAGAAACACCCTGACCCCCTAGGCCTGCTCAGGGGGTCCCACAAGGACCCCCTGGGCAGAAAAATGCATTTTTTTTTTTTTTAAATCGGCAGGATGCGCTCAGGGTGCGCGGATCCCGCCGAGAAAAAAAAAAGAAACAAATGCGCAAAACGCACAAAGGGGGCAGGGTAGAAACACCCTGACCCCCTAGGTCTGCTCAGGGGGTCTCACAAGGACCCCCTGGGCAGAAAAAAGCATTTTTTTTTTTTTAAAAATCGGCGGGATGCGCTTAGGGTGCGCAAATCCCGCCGAAAAATAAAAAAATCGAAGCGCGGTCTCCCGCGCTTTGATGTTTATTTGCCCCCGGGTGGGCCAAGTCCCGGGGGCATGGTGGGGGGGTTTAAATTTAATGTGGGGGGCCTCTAAGGCCCCCCAAGCCCCGGGGACCGCCACCACCCGGGGCTTTGAAAAGATAATGGTGCGGGAGGGCTCTTGGCCCTCCCGCAGCCCCGGGGACCGCCACCCCCCGGGGCTTCTTTTTTAAAAAATTATTTTCACCTGTGTGGGGGGCTCCAGCCCCCACACCCCACGGGACCGCCACCTCCCCGGGGCACTAAAGATTTGAATATGGGGGTCCGTTACGGACCCCAAAGCCCCAGGGACCACCACCTCCCCGGGGCTGTGAAATGGTTGGGAGGGGGCCGCGCGGCCCCCTCCTGGAGCCCTTGATGGCCCTGGGGACCGCCACCCCCAGGGCCGGCTCCTGCAGTGTCCCGGGGTGCCTACCCCTGGGACACTGTAGTTTGCTATGACAGGACGGGAGCCTCGCGGCTCCCGTCCTGTCATAGCAAACTTGGTTTGCATTTTGAAAGAGAGAGCAGGAAACCTGCTCTCTCTTTCAAAATGCAAACCCAATTGCTTTTCCACACGGGGAGCAGCATGTTAGCTGCTCCCCATGTGGAAAAGCAATGCCGGCTCACGCAGGAGGCGGGGAGCCGGCTGGGACTGTGGGGGGATTGGGGACCCCCCCACAGTCCCCAACCAGAGGCCAGGCCCCGGGGGATGGGGTCCCCGGGGCCATAAGTGGCCAGGGAGGGGGGCCACGAAGCCCCCCTCCCCAAATTTTAAAAAAAGATAAAAAACGAAAAAAAAGTGCAAGGCCGGCCCCGGGGGATGGGGTCCCCGGGGCCTTAAATGGCCTGAGGAGGGGGGCCACGCAGCCCCCCTCCAAATAAAAAAATTAAAAAATCGAGGCCATGCCCCGGGGGATGGGGTCCCCGGGGCCAATACAGGCCCAGGAAAGGGGGGCCACGCGGCCCCCTTCCCGTTTTTTTTTTTTTAAATTTAAAAAAAATAATAAAATGCTCAGGCACCGGGGATGGGGTCCCCGGGGCCAAAAGTGGCCAAGGGAAGGGGGCCACACAGCCCCCTCCCATTAAAAAAAAACTAGAAAAAAAAAACGACCGGCATCGTGCCGGAGGCCCCGCCCCTCCCTGCAGTACTCTGCAAACGCGCCCCTGGCGCGTTTGCAGAGGGGAACGAATTCCCCTTGAATACTGGGGGTCCCTGGGGGCCAACTAGCCCACCAGGAACCTCCAGTATGCGCCAGGGGGCTGCGTTGCAGAGACGTGTACAGAGGCCACGCCCCTTCTTACACCTCTCTGCAATGCAGCTCTGTGGCGCTTTTGGAGGTATATGGTGGGCTAGTTGGACTCCAGGGACCCTCAGGATTCAAGGGGACTTAATCCCCCAACTTAAAACGCGCCACAGGGCGCGTTTGCACAGTGGTGAAGGGAGGGGCGGGGCTTCAGGTGACATGTGTGCAAACAGACCCCGTGGCGCGTTTTAAGATGGGGAATAAATTCCTTTTCAATCCTGAGGGTCCCTAGGGGCCAACTAGCCCACCAGGTACCTCCAGTAAGCGCCACGGAGCTGCGTTGCAGAGTGTTGTAAAAAGGGGCGTGGCCTCTGAACACCTCTCTGCAACGCAGCCCCTGGCGCATACTGGAGGTACCTGGTGGGCTAGTTGGCCCCTAGGGACCCTCGGGATTGAGGAGGAATAAATTGTCCAACTTAAAACGCGCCACAGGGCGTGTTTGCAGACATGTCACCTTAGGCCCCACCCCCTTCCTTCACCATTGTGCAAATATTCCTCTAAAATCAGCCGAACTACGAATTTCGATTTACTCACCTGTTATCAGGAGAGACCTCAGTGCTGCATCTTTGAGCCCAGTACTGATCCTGAAAAGTAATTCTAACCGTACTTACCAGTAACTTGAATTTCCTTCCATAGGATATCATTGCCTGCTTTTTGCTGAAAAAGTTTCAAAGTGTCGATTTTTGAAACATACAAATATTCCTCTAAAATCAGCCGAAATACGAATTTCGATTTACTCACCTGTTATCAGGAGAGACCTCATTGCTGCATCTTTCAGCCCAGTACTGGTCCTGAAAAGTAATTTTAACCGTACTTACCAGTAACTTGAATTTCCTTCCATAGGCTAACATTGACTGGTTTCACTTGGAAATTCTTCTAAGTGTGGAGTTTTGGAACTTTATAATATTCCTCTAAAATCAGCCGAAATACGAATTCCGATTTACTCACCTGTTATCAGGAGAGACCTCAGTGCTGCATCTTTCAGCCCAGTACTGATCCTGAAAAGTAATTTTAACCGTACTTACCAGTAACTTGAATTTTCTTCCATAGGATATCATTGCCTGCTTTTTGCTGAAAAAGTTTCTAAGTGTCGATTTTTGAAACATACAAATATTCCTCTAAAATCAGACGAAATACGAATTCCGATTTACTCACCTGTTATCAGGAGAGAACCCAGTGCTGCATCTTTTAGCCCAGCACTGACCCTGAAAAGTAATTCTAACCGTACTTAACAGTAACTTGAATTTCCTTCCATAGGCTAACATTGACTGGTTTCACTTGGAAATTCTTCTAAGTGTGGAGTTTTGGAACTTTATAATATTTCTCTAAAATCAGCCGAACTATGAATTCCGATTTACTCACCTGTTATCACGAGAGAACCCAGTGCTGCATCTTTTAGCCCAGCACTGACCCTGAAAAGTAATTCTAACCGTACTTACCAGTAACTTGAATTTCCTTCCATAGGAATCCATTGTCTGGTTTTCAGCAGAAAAGTTTCAAAGTGTCGATTTTCACAAACTACAAATATTCCTTAAAATTCGCATGTGTGACTTAAACGCATTCTTTCAACTGTTTACAGGAGATGCACCAGTGCTGGTTCCAGGATCCACCACTGAGTAAGAAAAAGTAACGATAACACTACTTAGCTGCTAAGTGAATTTCCTCCCATAGGATAACATTGGTGATTCTATATGAAAAAGTTTCTGTCAACTTTTAAAATACAATAATATTCCTTAAAAATCACTACTGTAACCAAAACGCTTTTACTCAACTGTTTACAGGAGATGTCCCAGGACTGAATCTAGGATCCAGTCCTGTGGTTAGAAAAGTAATCCATAAAGTAACTAATTGCATTTAACTAGAAATTCACATTCAGCTCAATGTTGCTTTGTTTTTGAAATTGTGTTGCCCATTGCAACAACTGTAACTACTGTACTTAAAAGTCTATTGCCTATTTGCAAAGTATTTAAACTAAAGTAATTCATTCTGAGAAAGTATATTTTGTAATGTAATGTATAATGTAATTACAATGTAATTTAAAAAATAAAATATCTAAAAATAAATAGTTTAAAAAAATGTTGTAAATCAGTATCAAAAAAATAAATATAACAATTAATACATTTAAAAATTGTCATTTACAAAACCTTTGAAATTCACTGAAAAAACCATAGGTTTCAGACACGTTATAGTTAGGAATTAGCATTTAAAAAACCTTTGAAATTCACTGAAAAAACCATAGGTTTCAGACACGTTATAGTTAGGAATTAGCATTTAAAAAACCTTTGAAATTCACTGAAAAAACCATAGGTTTCAGGCACGTTATAGTTAGAAATTAGCATTTAAAAAACCTTAGAAATTCACTGAAAAAACCATAAGGTTTTAGGGACAGTTATAGTTAGTTGGACATTGCACTCGTACAAAACCCGTGAAATTCCCCGTTATAGTTAGTTCAGGTAACTATAACTCGCGCCCCGCAATGCACTGCTGATGACGTCACATATTACATCACTCATGACATGGTCAGTGACATCACTGATGACATCACTGATGACATCTCAAATAACATCACTGATGACATCACTGATGACATCATCCATGTGAGAATTTAATGCATCTTCTCACACCCTAATATAAGTTTTGATACACCCACTCTAAATTACAGACTGCCATTCTCAAAACCATACACACTCCAATACCAATAAGTACATTCCCACTCACTGATTCTTAGGTCTACACACACACATCTACTCACTCACCCGTACAGTCACTCATACTTACAGTCACTCAGTACAGGACTATCATATGCACTCATACACCTATATAAACACTCACACAACGCAACTCATCCATAGAGGTACTCACACACCTAGTCAGTCATGCAAATAATTAATCACACTCCAATTTACTCACCTATACAGTTATACACACCAGCTCACTCACTCATAAAAATACTAGCACATTCTTACGCTCCTATGCAATCACTGATGCAAGCACACACTCATCCATATAGCCACTCTCACAATCACACACTCTCACTTATAGCCATTTATATACTCCAACACACATATATACTGCCTTTCACATATGTAGTTACTCACACATGTACCACTGAGATATACATTCAATCACTAACACACCCATACACACACTCACCCACCCATACAGTCCATCACAGACGCACTCTTGAAACCATGCACCCAGTGAATCACCCACTCACACATCTATGCACAGAGTCACACACACCCCACCCACACAAACACTGAGGCACCCATACAGATACTCAGAGAACCAATCCATAACCCATATAGACACTCATTTAGCTAGTCAGAAACCCATGCAGCTGCTTACACAACAACAGACAGACGGATACAGACATTCACACAGTTTAGTCACTCACCCATGCATCCAGTAAGATACGTTTAATCACTCACTTATAGACTCAGTCACGCACCTACTAAATCATCCATTCAGGCGCTTCTACACCCACTCATTCTTCAATACGCCTTTCCCTATATATATTAAACATATTTAAACTTTACAGAAACACACAGTCACTGGATGATGTCATCAGTGATGTCATCAGTGATGTCATTTGAGATGTCATCAGTGATGTCATCAGTGATGTCACTGACCATGTCATGAGTGATGTAATATGTGACGTCATCAGCAGTGCATTGCGGGGCGCGAGTTATAGTTACCTGAACTAACTATAACGGGGAATTTCACGGGTTTTGTACGAGTGCAATGTCCAACTAACTATAACTGTCCCTAAAACCTTATGGTTTTTTCAGTGAATATATATATATATATATATGCGAGGTGCTAGGATCTAAATTTATGTTAAAAATAAAACAGAAATTCAGTGAAAACAATCATGCTTAAAATGATGTTATAGTTAGGTGTTGGAATGAGACATGAGCTAGCATTTAAAAAACCCAAAACCACTGAAATACACCAGGTACAGTTTAGTAAATTAACAACAACTTGCAACCCCATCATGCACTACTTATGACCTCACATGTTACAGCACTCATTACATGTTAAGTGTTATCATTGACTAACATCACTCATGAAACTCAACTATAGTCTCTGGCCAAACCCTGCATCCTATTCGCATCAGGCCTCGGAGTCGGTGCTTGGTTCCAGCAAAGCCCTGAACCCAACCCTCTGCCAGCACCAAACCTCCCCTGCACACGTTCTTCATCCATATTTGGGACAAGTTTGACACAGGGCTTAGCCTTTGGCAAGGGTCTGCACCCATCCCTCCACAAGCGGACAACCCCTATATGCATATTACCTTGTGGCGGTCGCCACTAGTTAGTTATAGTTAGGTCTGCTTTTCCACAGAAAGAGGGTTTCGTGGTTGTCTAATAACTTGGGCCCCGTTTGACGAATCTTCACAAAACTTTCAAAAAACATGTTCTTCCACCTCAGCTCCTTACTGGAAAGTTTTGGGTTGATCCGTCAAGTGGGGGCCTTGAAAAAGGGGGGTCCCAAAACACAAAATCCTCATGCATTTCCCATAGACTTCTTTAGACAAGGCTACGGCAAAAACTGCTGAAGGCTACGGCAAAAACTGCTGAACGGAATTACACCAAATTTGGCCAGAAGCTAGATCTTTGTCCGCAGATTGTGCTTTTTTGTGATGTGGTGTAAATTAGTTCAGTAGTTGTTGAGAAATTTAGGGTCAAAATAATTGTATATTTTGGCAGCTGGGTCTGCGAGAGTCTTGCGAGTGTCCTGAGAGAGCCCAAATTCAAAAATAGAGCCCTGTGATTGCTCAAGCGGCCTGTTTTCCCCCTGAGCCTTCGAGTCCTGTGAGCGCTCCGATTGGCTGACTGTTAGAGTTTTAGAAATGATTTGGCAGCCATTACTGTTTACTGTGAAAAATTGCAGGTGTTGTGGGAATGAAGTAAAAAAGCTATATAAGTGGGCAGCAGAAAGGCATGCTATCCCCCTGGATTTGGAGAGGAGGTCTCTAAGGCATAACTGCTGTGATGAAAATAAATGTGTATTGTTTTAAAAAATAATTTACGATCTCGTGGAACTCTCATGGGATTGTAAATAGTAAAAAGCAGTAGGTGAGTTCTGAATACACTCTACTGGTAGAAATGCATATTGTGGTGCTTGTTATTGAGAGGACGTATGTAAGACATAAGTACTGCGATGAGTAGAAGTTTAATTCTTTTTTTTTTGTTTTAATGTTACAATGTCGCAAGACTCTTGCAGGATTGTGAAAAATAGGAAGGAATAGGTGATGTTTGAATACACTCTGGTATACATGCTTGTTACTGAAGGAAAGAGTCTTAGTGGAGATGGTGTTTATTAAAGTCTACTATTTACGCCCATTGGTTTGGGAACAGTTGTGAATAGAGTTAAGGATCGTCCCACATTCTACTATGCACACCTATCATACAGGAAAGAGGTGTCAACAGAGATGCCACTCCCTCCCCACACCTTAATATGCACACCCATCATCTGAGAGAGGGGCATGAAAGGTGAGGCCAGTACCTCTGAACACCCTGCTACGCACTCCAGTTATCTGAGAGAGAGGTCTGAAAGAAGAGGCCAGTCCATCCCCACACTCTACTATGCACACCCGTCATCTGAGAGAGGTCTGAAAGGAGAGTCCAGTCCCTTTCCTCACCCTACTATGCACACCCGTCATTACAGAGAGAGGTCTCCACAGAGAGGTCAGACCCTCCACACACCCTACTACCCACACCCATCATCTGAGAGAGAGGTCTGAAAGGAAAGGCCTGTGCCTCCCCACACCCTATAATGCTCACCCGTCATCTGAGAGAGGGGTCTGAAAGGAGAGACAAGTATCTCCCTACACCCTACTACGCACACCCGTCATCTCAGAGAGAGGACTCTGATGAGAGGAGAGTCCCTCCCCACACCCTACTATGCACACCTGTCATCTGAGAGAGAGGTCTGAAAGGAGAGCCCAGTTCCTCTACACACCCTACTACGCACACACATCATTACAGAGAGAGGTCTCGGCCAGAGAGGTCAGTCCCTCCACACACCCTACTACGCACACCCGTCATCTGAGAGAGAGGTCTGAAAGGAGAGGCTGGTCCCTACCCACCCCCTACTACACACACCCGTCATCTTAGGGAGAGGGCTCTGAGGAGAGGCCAGTCCTTCCCCACACCAAACTACGCACACCCGTCATCTGAGAGAGGGGTCTGAAAGGAGAAGCCAGTCCCTCCCCACACTAAACTCCTCACACCCTCATCTAAGAGAGGGGTCTGAAAGGAGAGCCCAGCCCCTCCCCACACCCTACTATGCACACCTGTCATCTGAGAGAGGGGTCTGAAAGGAGAGCTCAGTCTCCCCCACACCCTACTATGCACACCCATCATCTGAGAGAGGAGTCTGAAAGGAGAGCCCAATCCCTCCCCACACCCTACTATGCAAACCCGTCATCTGAGCGAGGGGTCTGAAAGGAGAGGCATGTCCCTCCCCACACCCTACTACGCACACCTGTGATCTGAGAGAGGGGTCTTAAAGGAGATGCCAGTCCTTCCCTTCTATGCACACCCATCATTTGAGAGAGGGGTCTGAAAGGAGAGGCCAGTACCTCCCAACACCCTACTATACACACCTGTAATTTGAGAGAGGTGTCAGCGGAGAGGCAGTCTCTCCCCTCACCCTACTTAACACACTCATCATTACAGAGAGAGGCCTCAGTAGAGAAACCAGTCCCACTACACACCCTATTATGCATATCTGTCATCTGACAGAGACGTTTCATTGGAGACACCAGTACCTCCACACACCCTAATATAAATAAATAAAAACCTTCATCTGAGAGAGGTCTCAGCAGAGAGGCCAATCCCTTTATATAGCCTAGTATGTACAAATTGTCATTTGACAGAGAGGTTTGAAAGGAGAGGGCAGTCTCTCCTTTCACCCTAGTATGCACACGCATTATCCAAGAGAGGGGTCTCAGTGAAGAGACTAGTCCCTCCCACATACTACAATTTCCCTACATTTGTGTTGCAATCCCACGAGAGTCTTGCAAGAGTAGCTCGCAAGCTTCAGGGAGTGAAGCGTGCTGCATGAAGCTCGTGCAATCCATTATTAATTAAAAAAACACTGAAACATGCAAAGCTTAAAGTGACGTTATATTTAGGTGTGATAAAAAGATGTTTTCGTTTTTAAAAAAACTAGAAATTCACTGAAAAAAACAAAGGTTACAGTAACGTTATAGTTAGGTGAATTTGTCAGTGACAATATTAAAGTTTTGAACTAAAAAAAAACACAGAACTTCACCAGTTATAGTTAACAGTGCTAATAATAACTTGCACCCCCGCCATACACTGCCTATGACCTCACATATGACATCACTCATGCCATGTTCTATGACATCATTTATGGCATCACTGATGCCATCATTGATGAGGAATAACTTTGGAACACAAAATTACACAACACTCGTTAGTAGATGCTGGTAAAAGTATTGTATTACATAAATTGAAACTCTCGTATATATTTCCAAATATTTACAGGGCTGTCAAGGTGAGATTCAATGATGAGAGTGACAAGAATTGAAGTGACATTTGGTGCTCACTGATAGTGGTGCAGTGCATATATACAATGTGAAGTAGGAGAAATAAGGAGATGGTCTGAACAACAAAGAAAACACAATATCTCTGGTAATTAGCACATTTGCTTAATGATTTGAACCAAGAGATTTGGTGAGGCTGAACCATATAGTATTGTCGACGTTTCGACCCTGACAAAGCATTGTTAAAATGTCATGACGGGTCTTCTTCAGGACTAAGAGGGGTGACAGCCCAACAAAGGGGTGGACTCCCTTGGGCGTCCCTCACAGAGTGAACGCTGCCAGTGGATCTGCGAAGGTCAGGGAGGCTCTGGACAGTCAATGAATAAGGGTCTAGGAATCTATAATGATGGAAATCGTGTGCTCATAAGCAAATTAATCAGCCGATATGAAGCAAAGGAAACGAATCCTACTGCAGCACGCACGCTTCCTTGCAGTCTCTCCTTTCACCCTAGTATGCTCACGCATTATCCAAGAGAGGGGTCTCAGTGAAGAGACTAGTCCCTCCCACATACTACAATTTCCCTACAATTTTGTTGCAATCCCGCAAGAGTCTTGCAAGAATAGCTCGCAAGCTTCAGGGAGTGAAGCGTGCTGCATGAGGCTCGTGCAATCCATTATTAATTAAAAAAACACTGAAACATGCAAAGCTTAAAGTAACGTTATATTTAGGTGTGATAAAAAGATCTGTTTTCGTTTAAAAAAAACCTAGAAATTCACTGAAAAAACAAAGGTTACAGTAACTTTACAGTTAGGTGAATTTGTCAGTGACAATATTAAAGTTTTGAACTAAAAAAAAACACAGAACTTCACCAGTTATAGTTAACAGTGCTAATAATAACTTGCACCCCCGCCATACACTGCCTATGACCTCACATATGACATCACTCATGCCATGTTCTATGACATCATTTATGGCATCACTGATGGCATCACTGATGCCATCATTGATGAAGCACTGATGACATCATCCAAACTTCATTGATGAAGCACTGATGACATCATTCAAACCTCTTTTACACACATAACTCTGTAAACGGGTACACCATTAGAGCTATGAAAGTAAATGCAAAATAGTACAGAATAATATGAGGCGTCTTTACTGCTATCATATATACAACCCCCATAGGTAAAGCAAGCTTGTGTTATTTGCAACATTGACCTTATACCATACACTGCATAGGTAACCGAGTTCATGTTGACTTTGAACCACAGATGAAAGGGTAACCTGTCCTGCACACGGTGTTCGATTTGTATGCAGCTGTTCAGGGAAAACCAGGCTTCTCCAGATACTCAAGCCCTGTTACATAACTAATGCCCTACTACGGACACTCTTTACCTGTATCAAACTCCTGACAAAACTGAACCTACATTGAGAAATGAAGTGGATATGACTAGAAAAGTGGGTACCATTAACACTGTTTACCCTACGAAAAACGTTTCCTCTGTACCACACTGTTTGCAGACAGTAAAACTCTCATGTTTAAAAAGTATCTCCTAATCGCAGTGTACAGTCTATGCTGAACTTGTTCAGAGAGAGATTGTTTACTTACAAATTATCAGGGCTGAACTGGGAACCCAAAGCAGCCCTGGCAATTCTGTTGGACCAGCGCTCCCCCCTGCTGGGCTGGGGAGAGAGGAGGGTGCACTGCTGCTTTTGTTACTGGGGCTGACATTGCAGCATCGCTGAAAAACCGGCCCCCAGTAACAAAACCAGCCCCACAGCTGCAAAACCGGCCTTCACCCTTCCAGCCTCCTGGGGAAATGCCCAATGCCCGCCACGGCCAGTCCGGCCATGCAAATAACCAAGGTCTGAAGGGGCTAAAGATCATCCTACCTACAGCCTTTTTACTGAGGTGAAAACTTTACAGATACCCATCTTCTGAAGTAAAACGAGCACATGCACATAGCTTAATACCTGGTGTACGCAGGCTTCTATGTTAAGTAGAAATTGTCATGCTGACATAATTCTGACTAATAACTAAAGGCTGCTTACAATACTTAGTGGGAGGTATGTAGAATATTTGCCCTGTTGCAAACTTGCTCTATAGAGCCTAAAAACATGTGTGGAACATAATGGACACAAGTTGTCAACTATCACTTGCACACAGGGTTACTCTCCAATGCAAACATTTATAACATTGTCAATATCTCAGCCCACCTATGATGCATTAGTAGCACATGCGTTTTGTAAACAATTACACCCATTAGTGGACCCTGGCTGTACGAAAATAGGTAAAGTAATAAGGTAGTTGCTCGCTAAAATGTAAACTATAAAACAAACTAGGGCACTCATTGGATGATGTCATCAATGATGTCATTTGAGAAGTCATCACTGAGCTCATAAATTATGTCATAGAACATGTCATGAGTGATGTCATATGACGTCATAAGGAGTGCATGGCGGAGGCCAAGTTACAGTAGTGTTGCTAACTATAGCTGGTGAGTTTCAGTGCTTTTTTAGTTCAAAACGTTAATGTTGTCACTGACAAATTCACCCAACTATAAAGTTACTTTAACATTTGTTTTTTTCAGTGAAAAAAAATATATATATATATATATCATGTTGTTAACCGCCAAAGCCACAGTAGTTAGAATCATGAATGCTTTAGAAGGTGTTGACTGCATGGCTAATATTCATCAATCTGTGTGTGTCATATATTGATAATAACTATGACAGCCCTGCCTCACTAAATAAAATAAAAAATACAAAATAAGGCCTGGTATTCCCCGGACACGGATTGTCCACTCTAAAAAATCTCTGGTAATCCCTGCAGAAATCCTAATGGTCTCTGAATACAATAGCTTGCAGCCTCTGAGGCTGCCTGGCCCCTTTAGCCCACAAAACACAGAATAAATGGTAAACCCACGGGTGCCACATGTACCCCCCCCGCCTTGTAAAATGAACGGTGGTGTAACCGCACAAATCTCCCCTGCATCCATGTAGGTGCAATAAACAGATGTGGCTGCTTCCTCCTTCGCGTCCTTAAAATCAGTGTGCATGTTTTCCCGTGGCTGCCCTGGCAACCGTAAACTTGTTCTGGAAAACATGAACGCCACATGATGAAAGTGTTCGCAATGTCTTTTTCGTTGCAGCGTTTTATTTGCAACATTTACATCAACCGAAAGCCAAACTGTTGTCTTAGGTCACTTGCTGCTCTTGCACAGCAAAAGGTCAAGAACCCCCCTTGAGCCTGCACATAACCCTATGAAATAAATACCATGCTGAAAAGCAAGTGTACGGCCCCGCGTAAAGTATCCCCCTTCTACACACAACACGTCGTCGAGCAAATCTCACAGACATGGTGGAGTAGAAAATCAAAACCAAACCTATTCACTTTCTCCACGCATATTATATATTGAGGATGGTTGGGAAATGCAATAGGCACGCTTTCTATTTATTTTAGTAACACAATAGAATTGACCCGAATGGGACGCCATATTTAAGAAAAAAGACTGAAGGGCATTGTCTTAGCAAATGCCTTGGCAAGGCCTCGTTTTCCTACATTTCCTCTGCAGAGTGCCGGGGCACTTTAAGACATCTTCTTAAAAACCTGAAGGAAACGCAGGTGCTTCATTACAAGTCACCAGGGCTGACATTACCATACAATTTCCATAAATTACATAAACCCATATTCACTCCTTGACTTGTAACCAGTTCTATTTTCCCCAATTGTTGCTAGGCAAGACATCTCGCGTCTAATGTGCCCCCAGAGAAATTTACAGTCCTTGCTGCATGTGGGTGACACTCCCTCCTCACCGCCTGTCAGCTCTAATAAGCACGTGCTCTGGAAGGAGAAGGCCCCTACTTTTCCCATTTCCCACAGACTGCAGTATATGCCAGGCTGCCAGGTGCGCCTGAAATTTAAAAAAAAAACAACATAATGTCTTTACTGTGTTAGACAATAAAGTAACTCAGTGAGTTAAGCATTTCCTGCTGAAGGTCAGAGGTTAAAATAACGACGGCACTAACGCTGCCTTCATCCTTCTAAGGTCAATACAGTGAGCACCACTGAGCTGGCAAATGTATGCTTTGTAAGGCTAAAACCGACGAAGCAAACTCTATGTACAAAACAAATTGTTATGATCGTTATTAATAATGTACATAATAAGGGGAACATCTCAAACAATAGACAGTTGATCCTCCCAATCGGGAGGAAAATGTAAAGTGCTTCGGTATACAAACCTACACTTATAAAACATTACAAGGAACATGCCAGATGAAAATGATTTTACCAAGGGCGGCTCCTCCGCAAAGGCGGAGGCGCGTCGCCCTACTGCTCTCAGAGCAGTGGAAAAAGGAAGAATAAAATGATAATAACATCTTTATTATCATTTTAATTTTCGGAGTTACGGGGCTGGGTTAAGGCGGGGCGGGGCTGGTGTTACAGCCTGGGAGCAGGAGTGGTTTGTGCTCAATAAGTGCGCATGACGGCCTTTGCCGGACGTCTTCAGCCAAACAGTCATGTGCACTTTGCATGTTCTCCACCGGGCTGTAATACAACAGCCTGGGGGTAGAATATGCACAGGCTCCCAGTTCCCCTCTGAGCGGCGAACCACAGCGTTCAGACCAATCACAACGCTGCTAAGAGCAGTGTTGTGACTGGCTTAGGGGAGGCCTACGTGCTTCCAGCCATGAAGTGGTAAGTGATTTTTAAAAAATATTTTGTTCCCCCTGCCATCCCTGTTCCCTGCCAGCCACCACTGACTTTTACAGTAACTCACACAAGCCACTGCGAAACTTAGCATACTAGAAGCTCACTACTAAACACATAAAACCAAATAGCACCCAACAAAATACGCTAACAAACAATAGTTCCGTCAAGTTAAGATCCATACAAAAATCCACCCGGCTAGAGAATGTGCTGCTGATACCACATAAAAATGGCATCTAAAGCTATGGAAATGCGAATAGCGTAACACAATATTAATTGGTTCAGAGTGAACATTTGGTATGTTTTTAACGAAACAGCTTTGTTCCACATGAGGTCGCATCTCTCAAGCTCTTTCATGTAGGTAAAGGGACCTTAGTGGTGCTTTTTTGATATTTTTATCATTTGTTTGCAGTTTTGTATACCACAAAAATAATCAGTCAACCACCCAAGCTCTCGGCATTTGATATAGAGTGGAAATCTTTGTGGAAGCTGCTGCATCTTATATACATTTACGTAGACAAACTGGAAGGTATACAGGAATCACAGACATTCAAGCATGGGGAGTGCACACAAAAGAGCAAAAGTTGGACTGAATCAAAGATTGATCTTCATGATAAGATTTCTGGAGTATGTAGCTGCTTGAATTGCTTATTAGTTAATCAGAAAATGTTTTATTCTTTCCATTCTAGTATGCGCAGGTTTGCTTTTCGCATCAAAACTCAATGAAAAGAAAATTATCAAGATGGGATGACTGACGCGGCTACTTGAGATCTCTGTATCATGTTGGGTAACTCTTCGTAGTCTGGGGTTGTCTTTATGATGGTTCAATGCAACTGCAAGAACTAGCTGAACATTTCTGGTGTGTATGCCTTGACAGCATCCCAATGAATACAGATGCAAAGCAAGGACTGTTGCAAGGGTCATTCTGGATCTCAAGAGATAGGATCATATCTTAAATGAACTTAGCTGCTGACAGACAAATAGAGGGTTGAATTTTTAAAAGCCTCTCAGCCTACATCATGAATCCTTGGATAGCAATGTCTCAGGTACTCTTTTAAACTGTTCTCCCTGTCCCACCAGACCAGGTGGTATGCCTAAGATCGGCCTATATGTTGCAGCTACTTCTGAAATACACATAGTTTAGTGGTAGACCCGGCACCCTGTAAGCACTGGCCTATGGGACTCGTCTGTGCTCTTCCACACGAAGATGATGGCATTAAATTCCACAAACATCTCTTCCACCAAGTATTCCGACTTGAATTAGTGTAAATGTTCTGACTAGTCACCATCGTTCTTCTCCTTCTTTTCCACAAATGTATTAACGCATCCTCTGGCTGAAGTAACGTTTAAAAAAACTAAAAGTAAAATAGAAAAAATTAAGTCCCCAATAAAGAGAGAAGGAATCATAGATCACCCAAGCATACGTCAAAATTCACGATTTTGTTGGGAAAGTCCTGATTTGTTCTGCAGGACCTGTCAACATTTTAGCTTTCCTCTACATACGTTTTCATTCACACCTATGTAACTTAATGGGAAGGTAATTTCTCAATATATAATTTTCTAATTCTCCTCCTAGGTTTTCCCAAATGTTATCATATAGCCCAAGTCTTCCAGTAATTTAAGGCTTTCGATTGATGCTGATTCATTCTGGTATTAAAATTGCAGGCAATATTATTTATTTAGCTTAATGCTCTTCAGAAAAACTGTAAAATTGCAAAAATATTCCTGAAATAAGGGGAAGTATTAAAATAGGATCTGAATACCGCACTGAATATATTATGTAAAATAAGTTAAAAAGCACATCTTCAGACTTGGCTTCTCTGAAATCAATTTTCGAAACTTGGGCTGTTGGAAACTATATTGTCAGGAAAAAGTAATGTATCCGCCACTGAAATTGATTGCCACGACTGAAGGGAAACCAATCGAGATTGAGCAAAGAGAGCACAAGGGATTTAATTAAATGAACCAGTCTCAGACTACTAACTATGGTGATGAATTGTTCGATTGCTTTCATTCTGTAGAGGGCAAAGCATCTAAGTGCTGGAATTTAAGATTTTCTTCAGTGCTTTTTACTGGTTAAAATAAAAACTGTACTTATATTTATTTAACAATATAAAGATGATATAAGGAGTTGCAAAAAAAGAAAATCCAAGTTTGCTTTTTTTCTGTCTGGTCACTTAGGGGCCGATTACGATACAGCCCGTAAAGGCTCCGACCAAGGGACGCATCATAATGGCCGCCTCATTATGATGGAGGTGGTCGGAAAGTAAACTGGCTGGTCATTCCGGCTGGCTTCCGACGGGCTCAGAGAGCCCATCTGCCAGTCGGAATACGGTCTGTAATCTCAAGGGCGGCTCTTTCTGCCCTTGAGATTACGATCACGGTTTCCGACATGGTTTCCATGCCGGTCTGTCAAACATGGAAACCATGTCAGAAAGCGTCTTTGGGAGCCCCCAGCGGGCCCCCTTTGGTACACGGCCTCCAGTTGGAGGCCGATGGGACACCTATGGTGCCCTCCTGTTGATCCCTGCACCTTGTGGCAGGCACCTTGAGGTGCCTGCCACGGGGTGCAGGGATGAACCGCACCTCCCATTTCACTATGGGAGCATGCATTACGGCCGATTTTCGGCCGTAATGCATGCTCCCATAGTGCAAATAGGGTGTCAGTCGGTCCCATGACCGAGTCAGTGTCGGGCAGAAGTGATTACACCTGACATCATAATGAGCCCCTATGTCAGTAAGGTGCTATTCAGTCCATTTAGTCAGGACAGATTCCTCCTCTAGTTTAAGGTTGACAATCTCTTTTCTCACACCTCTGTGAATTGTGCTTAAATGTGTTTTACTTACTTAGGCTAACTTAGCCTGCCAACAATTCAATTTATAAAGTGAGGCTTTCAGTGATCTAAAGTGGCACAAGTGACGTTTAGCACTTTACAAAATTGTTATACAACTACTTAGCATCACCTAGGCTAACATGACTAACACACTAAGGTATCAATAATAACGCAGCATTAGATACCTAGATTTGTAGATAGGTAGCAGTGAATAACAGAGACATTTATTACCAGGGGTTCTGAGAGACTTTAAATAGACGAGAGCGAAGCTCACGTTATGATTTCACTCAGAACCCAAGGTGAAAAACTTTCTTCTTATTCGTTTTTGACTAATTTATACTTTTATGTTATGTATGGTCCCCAAAATCATCTGCCCTGACTTTCGGGGGCAGAGGAGTCATGTGAAAGCCATTTATATGGCCTCTCCAAATGTAAAAAATAAAAACCTGGCCTCCTGTCACCCGCCCAACTACATCTGCCATCCTCTCTGCTTTCCCCTCCTCTCGGAAGCTGGTGTCTCTGTTCTCCAGAATTGCACTGACAGGCTCTCAGAGAGCCGTGTCCGAGCATCCTGAAATTCCTTTATGACGTAGCAACAGTGAGAAACATCTTTTGGTTCCCATTTTATTTCCCATCGCACTCAGTGAGAGCCATACATAATGTATAAAACTATAGATGGGTAACAGTGAATTACCGGGACGTTTTTCACCAAGGGGTTCTGAGTGACACCAAAAAGACAACCAGAGCAAAGTTTGAGTTGTCTATAATGTCAGTCAGACAGCCGTGGCCCGTGCAGGTAAGAGCAGTGGGGCCGGGTGTGGGGTGGGGGGGATTTCGACGGACGATGACGAGGGAAAATTAATTAATTTTCCCTCGTTATCGTCCGTCAAAATGCCCTCCCACCCGGCCCCACCGCTCTTACCTGCACGCACCGCGGCTGCACTCAGAAAGCCAAGGTGAAAAATATTCCCGTAATTCACTGTTTACCCATCTATAATTTTATGTTATGTAAGGCCTCCAAAATCATCTGCCCCTGCTTTCATCTGCTACGCACTGGCAGAGGAGTAATGGGGGACCATACATAACATGGCCTCTGTTATGCATCCCTGCTACAAAGGTAAAAAAAAGACCTTATCTGCCATCCTTGACCACAAGCAGAGGTGCGCTGAGAAACTCTCAGAAAGCCCTGTTGGCCTGGAAGGCCTTAATTACATAGCAACAGTGGGTAACATGTTTTGTTATCAACTGTTGTACCAAACAAAAGGGACAGGGGGGCAAGTTTAACGAGGTCCAGCATACATGCCTCACAGAGACAGTAAGCAAAGAGGGTATGAAGTTCCTCAGGGTCTGAGTAAAAGAACGTGGGAGTGTAGGTGAAGATGACACCAAGGATTGGTCGTCTCACCTGAAGTAGAAAACAAGGGGGGAATTCCCTTGTCGGAACTAGGACTCTCACACACCTAGCAAGCTAGGTGTCATGCTTCATCATATGAGCCTACCCCTCGTCAGGTCGGCGCTGCAATACCTGACGGGCACCCAGTACGGGGCTCTTTGGCGGGGATCTTTTGTTCCTGCCGTTGGGTGCAGTGGGGGTGAGGGGCCTAGTGTGTGTGTAGATGTGCAATGCGTGGATTAAAACAGGTCAGTTAGTCCTAGTAGTGTTTTATTCTGGGAGGTAAACTGCCTGAGTAAAAACAGGGAGAGTGGCAGTAAACTAGATAAAAGATTTCTAGCTATATATGCTCTACTCTCTAAAGGTCAACATGTTTCGTACTCTATGCGTCAGAAGGATCAAGGCACTTCATCAGGACCAAAAATAACTATCTACACGACATGATAAGTGAAAAACCTACATACCATGTAATCAAGTAGGTGCCCCAAGTTGCTGACTAAGGTTGCCTGCAACGGAGTCCGGCGGTCAATATGGACACCAATGTGTGTCCCACACTCGGAGAGTGCTCGTATCCTGACCTACCCTGCCCCCACTGCACCCAACGGCAGGAACAAAAGATCCCTGCCAAAGAGCCCCGTACTGGGTGCCCGTCAGGTATTGCAGCGCCGACCTGACGAGGGGCAGGCTCATATGATGAAGCATGACACCTAGCTTGCTAGGTGTGTGAGAGTCCTAGTTCCGACAAGGGAATTCCCCCCTTGTTTTCTACTTCAGGTGAGACGACCAATCCTTGGTGTCATCTTCACCTACACTCCCACGTTCTTTTACTCAGACCCTGAGGAACTTCATACCCTCTTTGCTTATTGTTATCAACTGTTGCCACGTCATAGGAGTGAGTTATCACATTTAGAAGCTGAAATAAACGATAGGGGCTCTCTATGACATCCATAGTTAACAAAATGAACACATAACATGAGATCACAATAGAATATGACAAGGGCTTTTTCTACATAAGTTCCCAGTTATCTCCATACCAATCGATTGTTTAGGATCACCCTCAGAATCCATCATCTTAACCTTGAAAACAGGGGCAGCAGACATTCCCTTCCCCAGGAGTATGGGTAATCTCACTCCCAGCTGCATTCCTCGTTCAGAGAGTAACATTTTGCTAGTAGTATGGCCTCAATTCACAAAACAGAGAGACATTTACTTCAATAGGTTACATAGTACAGATAATGTCTAACCTTTTTGAAAATCAGAGGATTCCAAGGGTACTCATTGGAAGCTGCGAAAGTCTCTGTCTCCTAGAAGTAGTTCTGAAATTATGTTGGTCATTTCAAGCTCTTTCCGTAAAAGGTCATTTTTTCTAGTGGAAATATAACAGGGGTGCATTCAGGAATGCTTACATTTCTGGCAATATTGTACTGATACCAAAACACTTTTCATCCCCTAGTAAATATTTTTAGGTCGAGCCTGGGCAGCGCATGCACTGCTCTGCGAGGCATGTATTAGAGTATGGACTTGAAGCTCTGCCCACTCTCCGCCCATATTTTTCATTGGCTTGTGTCATTGTCCTTTGTAAATGCTGGCTTCTGATTCGATAATAGGCTTGTTAGTCCCTCCTTAGTACCGCCTTGTTTTCATTTGTAACCTCCCATGAGGACTGGCCCTTTTACTTCTATTGTTACACAGTAGGTCTTATTTAGTCTGTAAGCACTATTTTCTTTAATGAGTTTCTCCTACTGCAGGCACGACATGCTTTCCTGCAACATTCAGAGCGCCATGCGCGCTTTCACTTTCCAAGCAGTACGGGACAATGGCGGCCGCTTCTTTGAAATGAAATAGGTCTCGCATTTACAAGAGTTTGTGCTATTGGCATTATAAATGATAATGCCATTTATTTATGTGTTAATTATCAAAACAGATAAATAAAAGGCATTGTCATTTACAGTGCCAATAGCTTAAACTCTCGCAAATGCGAGACCTATTGCATTGCAAATGCTTGTTTTTCATGGAGCTTCTACTCTCCACCACAAACATGGGGATGTTCAGTCCCCATTCCATCACTAGATACAGATTTACTCAGACCCTTGAGAAGACCAAACTCAGGGCCTTATATAGTGGGAGAAAAGTGTCGTTAAAAAGTTTGTGGACTCTTGCAAACTCCTTGTGTTTACCTTGTGTTCCCTGCCCTGCAATGAAGGAAGCGTGATCAACATTTTCTGATGTTTGATGCTCATATGTTACATTCTGAATGAGTCATTCCTTCTCTGCTACATTTTATAGCGCGTGAGATGTAACGACCTCCAGAATAAATTACCCAAGCATTCTGGAATGTTCGAAAGTACCTTCACACTGTAGGGAAACTGTTACTGTTGATATACAGGAAAGGGAAGGCAGAAGGTCATAACTTGTGATTTCTAAAGCAAATAAAAAACACACGAGACTTTGAAATCGAAGCTGCAGAGGAGGTTCTGTAAGAGGCACTGAAATCTAGGTCGGTGAGAACGGCCTGTTGTTTACATCACTATCCAGTTAGGTGCCCACTTGGTAAGAGATAAAAGACGGCACTAACACTGATTGGCAGCTATTACAAATGCACGAGAAAAACTGACAGCTATCAATCAAACATGTCGGCCAGGCAACAGCAAAATGTTTGACAGCAGTAACACAATTCAAGCATGTCTGGCAGTTGTCATACAGCCCAAACAAGCCTGTGAGTTGTCACACCAAACATGCCTGTGAGATATCCAATAAAAACAGGCGTGCCTGTGACCCGGCAAACTAACTAAATAAGCCACGCTGCTGACAAACAGCTCAAACACAGTGGCCAGCTGTAATAGCCCAAACATCTGTGACAGATGTCAAACACCTATAAACATGTCTGATAGCTGTCACACAGCTAAAATTTGACTGGACTCTTACAAGAAACCTAAACGTGTTTTAAACTATAAAACAACCAAAAAGGCCTGGTAACTTTCAGATACCCCAAATATGTCTCAGTTTTCAAACAATGTAAACATGCCAGACAGCTGGAAAGCAATCAAAACGTGCTTGACAGGTGTCAAGCAACCAAAACGTGTTTAGGGCTTGAAACACCCAATAGCTGTTGATCATCTCAGAAAATATCTGATAGCATTCAAAAAGCTCAAAAATGACTAAGTGATAGCCATAAAACAATCTCAACGAATGTGTCTGCCAGCTTTCACACAACTCAGACCTCAGGCAAGCCTGTGAGTAAACAAACAAACTAAACATTTATGATCACTGTCCAGCTCAAACAAGCCTGATCAATTTAAAAAAAGACACACATAACTGCCATTTTAAAAGCAAGCATTGGAAAAGCCAATAGGTATTGTCTATGAGAGCTATTGCCCTTGGAAATGTTTTGTAGCCATGCTGCACAGCAACGCAGATGCTTTGTAGTGTGCCTGAACTAATTTGGAAAAGCGCTATGATGCAGCAAGAGCTAATGCGCTTTTGTTTCTTAAGGTGCATTAGCGCTGAATGCATTATAGTCCTTTTTAGGTCTCGGCTAGACAGCACATGCGCTGCCTCATTGAGACATGTTGTTTTCAATTCAGTGGGCTTCAGCCCGCCCATAGCCTTATCATGTGTTCACTCCATTGTTGCTCTTGTATCCTTCGTTCCCGTTTGTTCCATAGCATGAATGGGTCATGCCTCTTCCTGTGTTTGGAGCTCCACCAGACCACGGACCAAGTACTTGTGTCCATTCACTGCTTGTTTTAGAAGCTATTTTTTGATTTCTCCACACTCCACACTTTGTTTTCACTCACTCCGTTTCCTCCCATCTGTTGATTCTTTTCCTTCACAGATCGGCTATATTATTCACCTACTTACCCATCCTCTGTTCCATTTTGTAACTTGCTTATGGTGTTTTAAAAACTAAAATAGAAATTGACATTCCAAAATGTGTCAAGGCTTTTAACATGATGCTTCACAAGCCATGTTGTTTATTAAGCCATGCGCCTCCCACATGTCCTCTTTTTTTATTTTATTTAACTTTCGTTTTATTTTCACTCTCCCAGTTCACCCACCACGCCCCTCTCATTTAAACATAATTGCCAGCTTCTGGCAGATGAGCCGTAATAAAGCACACTGCAGCTCAAGCAGACGAAACAGGTCTGCAGTTCGGGGCTGGACACGCGCCTGGGAATTAGCCAGGCCAAATAGCAGTTGTGAGAGCTGGGCTCTGGCAGTTGCTGCTCGGGCACTTTGACTCAGTTTCTTTAAGAGCTGCTCCTTGTGTGCTCTTGCACTAATATTTTATTTCACCAAAACTTTTTTCTTCATTATCAAGCATGAAAGAGCTTTTAAATAAATGATTTTATAATACAGCCCAGTGTGCTTTTGCCCAAATATTTTATTTCACCAAAACTTTTTTCTTCATTATCGCGCATGAAAGCGCTTTCAAATATGTAAGTTCAGAGTACAGTACAGGCTGGGTCATAGCGCTTTTTACATGATTTTCAGTCACGCTGCTATTCAACATGGCTAAAAGACATTGACAACGCCAATAGCTCTTGGATTACAGAGATCTATTGACTTTGCCAATGCTTGTTATTATTATTTTTAGCCGTGCTGTACAGCTATAGAGCATGGATACAAATCATTGCCAAAGTTAGAAATACCCATGCCCAACAGCATGAGCAAAAGAGAATGGCTGAGCCAACAGCCTCAAAGGAGAGATCTACTGGCTTTACCAATGCTTGTTAGGTCATGGCACAACACCACTGTGATTCTGAGCAAATCAGTTAATCTCCCCATGTTTGAAAAAGAAAATATTATATTTGGCACAAAAATTCTATCGCATAAATAAAGCAATTGCGCCCATGTCCATGCCTTCCTGAAAGTACATTTAGAAGCAGATAACATCTGTGGTCACAATAAACATCCATTTCAAGGGAGAAAAGGGCTTCTTTGAAGTATGTGTTGCATAGTAAAACATAGCTACAAATGGCAAGAGGTTCAAAAAGGAAGATAAGGAAAAGTAAATAAAAGTAGTACCTCAATCACAGAGCCATCAGCAGAAGGACAGCAATCAAGCTGAAGCAAACAGTACTTGGTCCATGCTCCAGCCAAAAGAAGAGGAAAGGAAGCCAGACTGCACTAGCCAATTAGAAGGCAGCAAATTAGAGTTTCAATGAAGCCAACAAATGTTAAGCAATGGGCGGTCTCCAAGCCCCTTGTTGTAGACAATATCTCTCACAAGCAAGAATGCATGCAGCACATACTCTGCTACAAGCAAGACCTAAAAACAGCCTAAACAAATGTAAAAGCCTTTAAACAACCCAAACCTGATATGACAGCTGGTAAACTTCTTAAACATCTCTTGAGTTGCCAAAATGCCCCAAAACATGGAACTGTCCAGTGACCAAACCATGTCTGACATCTGTCTCATCCAAACATGACTGACACCTGTTAAACAACCAAAAAACGTTTGATGGACTCAAACTTTAACACGATCATGTGTGACATCTGTCAAACAATCCAAACCTGGTGCATGATTGTCAAATAACCCAAACATGTATTCTGCTGTCAAAGAAACATGTCAAAAGGCTGTCAAGGAACCCACTCATGCATGACAGCTGTCGAACAGCCCAAACGTGTCTAATGCCAGACAATCACCCCAACAGGGCTTCTGAAATGACTTCTCAGCAGTTATCAGAAGTACCCGAAGATAGCTGTAAAAATATTGTCAACAAATTGCCAATGAACAGCCAAGTGACAACCCCAAAACGTCCCATGGTGTGAAACTTGAAAATTTGTGACAGCTGTCAAACAACCCAAGCCAGCTTGACCCATAACTGTCAAACCCAAACATGTCTGATTCTGCCAACCAAAGTACACACGTGTGATACCATTGCAAGAGGGCCTCTGAAAAAAGGCTCAGCAGAAATGAAAACAATAATACATGAAATTATAGCTTTAACCCCTTCGATGCTCGTGACGAACTCAGCTCGTCATGCTGCGCGGTAGCGCTGTGCGCATGACGAGCTGAGCTCGTCACGACCACACCCGTGATCGGAATGTCCAGCACACGAGCGGAATTCCGATCGCGGTCAAGGGGTTAAAAAACATCACCAAAAACTGCCCACAAATGGTCAATTCACTATCTTACAGCTTGCTGCTTACAATCAGAACCAAAACACAGGCAATGTCTCCACAAGATGGCTTGCGCTGTTACTAGTCTACTGGGCACTGTAGGCCAATGTATATAAGACATACACAAAAAATTGACAGAAAGCATGAGCTCACTGGATAACCAATAGGCCCACGCATAACAATGTCACAATACTGAGATGAAACGTCAACCCTCAGGGGCAAGAATCTTACATTTGCTTTGATAAAGCTAAAACAAATGCAGCCAATGCCAGACCTATTGGCTTTTCCAATGCTTCTTTTTCATTTTATTGTCTGAAAAGATTACGCTTAGTCAATGTCAGGCGAAGGACAAGAAGTTTAGATGATGATGCAAATGAAATGAAATAAGGGATTTGTAAAGCGCACGGATACTCACATAGAGTGTCCCGGCGCTAGTCTCTAAAACCACCAGGCAAGACCCCGCCCCACCTGCCATCGTATTATTGTTGGAACAGCCATGTTTTAAGTTGTCTCCTAAAGGACAGCAGGTCCTGAGTCAGTCTGAGATGTAGGGGCAGGTTGTTCCATAGGCAAGCCGCTTGAACCTGAAAAGAACGACCTCCAATCCGAGATCGAGTGAATTTGGGAATCACCATCAGGGATTGTCCCGAGGACCTTAAGACACGTTGAGGCTGATAGTGCTGGATCCTACTTCTCAAGTAAACCGCACCCGTATCGTAGAAAGCACGATAGGCAAGCACCAAAGCCTTAAACTGAATCCTCTTTCTCACCGGGAGCCAGTGCAGTGCTTTCAGGTGGAGCGACATGCGCGTTCTGGGGCTTACCATAAGAATAGCTCTGGCTGCGGCGTTCTGGACAACCTGCAGCCGATTGAGCAAGTATTCAGGAAGCCCCAGATACAAGATATTAACGTAATCCAACCTGGATGTAATTAGGGCTTGCACTAAGATCTTCCGGGATTCAACCGGGAGTAGAGGAAGAAAGTTTTTTACCATTCTAATCAGTCCGATACAAGTACCAGCAACAGTTTGGATATGGGACTTCATCGATAGACTAGTCCAACTTAACTCCCAAATTTTTTACTGTGCCGACTGGAGTAGCAGGAGGAGACATGTCGCACGGCCACCATAAGCGCCAGTCGCCACAAGCGGGACATCCAAAAAACATAATTTCAGACTTTTCAGGGTTACACTTAAGTTGATTAAGTTGCAACCAGGAAAAAACCTCAGTTAGGCATCTGTTTATCTCCATTCCATGAAAATTCGCTCCTTTGTCACACGTGAACAGTAGTTGAGTATCATCAGCGTAAGAAATAATCTTCGCTCCGTGTGACTCAGCCAGGCATGCAAGTGGGGCCATATAGATATTAAAGAGTGTAGGACTCAAGATAGCGCCCTGCGGGACACCCACTTGCATTGGAGGGATGGCAGCTGTAAAGGGCGGAGACCAGATTTCCTGCTGCCGCTCAGATAGAAAAGAGGCAAACCAATTGTACACCGTGCCTCCAATGCCGCACTCCGCTAACCTGCACAAGAGCCGGTCATGAGGCACGGTGTCAAAGGCTGCGGACAAATCCAGCAGTATCAACACCGCACTGCCCCCTTTATCTACCTGAGATTTAATGGTCTCCGAAACCTCCAGAAGGGCAGTCTCAGTGCTAAGAGAAGGTCTAAAACCTGACTGACTATCATGAAGGACATGATTTCCTTCTATATAATCTGTTAGCACAGAGTTAACATACCTCTCAAGGACCTTGGAAAAAAAAGGCAACAGTGAAATGGGCCTATAGTTAGAAGCAACCTCAGGGTCCGCTGTGGGTTTCTTTAGGAGGGGAACAATTTTTGCCTTTTTCCAACAGCTGGGTACCATTCCCTGACCAAGCGAGGAATTAAGAACTGAATTAACCGCAGAATTTATAGGTTCCGCGATATTCTTCAGGATCTTAGCTGGACAGGGATCAGAAGGAGAACCCGACTTCAAAGTTACCATAATGTCAAGAGACTTTTCTAAGGAAATGGGAGGAAATTGGGTAAGGGAATAACTAACCCCCAAAGGCAGATCATGCGCATTCCACATATCACCAGTTTCAGCTGTGCCCCTAGAGGCAAATGACTGTTGAATCAGATACATTTTGTCATGGAAAAAACTGGCCATCTGGTGAGCCCAGCTAGAGGTGGGGATAAATGCCTTGCTCATGGCGCTTGGGGATGAAAAATCCTTGACAATTTAAAAAATGTCTTTGCTTTTATTGGCAGCATCTTGTATTTTTAAGGTAAAGTAATTTTTCTTCTCAGTGCGCACATCATTATAATAAGCTTTTAAAGCTAACTTGAGGATGGCTTTATCCTTAGAATCAAACTTGGTCCGCCACGTTCTCTCTAGCCGTTTGCAGGCACTCCTGCTTTTCCTAAGTGATTCAGTAAACCATGGCGCTGAGGTGCGACCAATATTGGCTTTCCGAGTCGAGGAGGGCGCCAGCTCCGTAACCCGTTCTTCAAGCCACATCTCCAAACTAAGGGCATCAGTCTCAGGGTTTCCACTAAAGGGAATCGGGTACTTGCTCATAGCTTCTCTACTCAGGCTTTAGGTGTGCAGCTTCAAGTTATGTTATTAAAAACCGAGGTGCCACAACCAGCTGCAAACTAGCCTAATTTAGCAAAGTGACATAGCGCCTGAATGAATCACAATGGAAGTCAGTCAGACCCACCCTCACCCCCATCTCTTTTAATTTCTGCTTTCATTTAGGACGGGGTGCTCTGAGTTGGAGCAGAGCTCCCTGTCTGTCCACCATAGAGAGCATGGCTGATCCCAGACACCTTTGATTTCTCTTCATCGACAGGAGGATAAAGCTGTAGTGTGCTTTAATTCAGAACTATCTGACGCTAAAGGAGCCTCGATAAAATGTAGTGCACGCTCACCCACAAATGAAAAGTAGGCACAGGCTAAGGTGTGAGATGCTTTAATCTCCATTTGCCTTGTCGTACCAACCTCCCTGGTGTCCCTTCACTTTCCCCTTGCGTTCCCCTCACTTTGATCTTTCATGCCATCATGTCTCTTTCTCCCCATATGCCTCTCTCGCGCTCTTTATCCCAAATTTGGGCTTGTCAGTGTGTCTGTCTATCTATCTAGTGGGTTGAAAAAGGTGCAGACTCTCTAGAAGAGATGTGGCCTAAGGTGGGTATCTAAGAATCCTTGTGAGGAGGCGTTGTCAGCAATAACAGGTGCAGCTTAATCCATGTGAAATAGGATGATGTGCTAGACAAACTCATAAATAGTCTTGCAGGCCAAACAATAACCTCAATCAGCAAGAAGCCAGACATTTATTCACATAGCACCATTTTCCTGGGCCATAAGCAAAAAACACACCTCATCAGGCAAACTAAAATGTGAGTGATAGCTTGACTGCCTACTATCGCTACCTTTGGAGAGTCAAGTGTACAAAAGGGATAAGTTACTTATTCAGTTGAAATAAAATAGTTACTGTTAGAGACAGGGGTCTCTCGTTGGCAGGGGTTCACGCCCTGTTCAAGTAGGGACCCTCACTCTAGTCAGGGTAAGTAAGGTACACGCTAAAAATAACCCGTGCTCACCCCATTGGTAGCCTGGCACGAGCAGTCAGGCTTATCCCCAGAGGCAATATGTAAAGTATTTGCGCACATATACAGTAACACAGTGAAAACACCACAAAAGTACTCCACACCATTTTAGAAAAATAGCCAATATTTATCTGAGTAACACAAGACCAAAATAACAAAAATAATCCAAAATACACAACTCAGAATGCGAGTTTCCCAAGATTAGATCATGTATGACTTTTTAGAAACATAATAGCTCTAATGGGGCTATCTGGTCGCGCTTGACATTGACTACTCCACAAAGTCAGTCCGGCCTCGGGGGAGAGAGGACCAGCGTCGGGGGTCACATAGACCCGGGTACAGTACCTTGTAGATGCTGGATCAAAGACGGTGCAAGACGCAGGAGAGGTGGGGTGTCGGGGAGGCAAGTGCGGCGTTGGTTCCTTACTGCTATGCAGGTCGTTGGCATGTCGGCACTCGAGGACAGTGAGTTGCCCGAAGGAGGTGAGACGTCACTGAAAAGCAAGTGAGGTGTCTGTTCCTGGTGGCAGTGCAGAGTCGGGGAGTCACTGAAACCAGGGACGTTGAGGGGCACAGGGGAGGTGATGCGGCACTTGCCGAGATGACCCTCGATTCCTCGGACACTGATTCAACAAAATGTCAGGCACAGAAGAAATAATACATTTATCCTTTGACCCTACCCAACATCAGTGGACTGACAACTCTCTCTCTCTCTATTACTCTTTTGCTATCTACATAGCCTCTTTGTACTACCTGAGCATAAACCATGTCGCTGGCAATGGGCAAAACGGCTTAGAAGTAAAGGTAGTCCAAAGTAGGTGAAAGAGACGTATTGGTGGAGGAGAACAGTTACCACTCGGTACAGATAACAATAAATAGTGGTTTTTGATGGTGGGTACCACAGATATACTATTAAAGTATAGACGGGAAGATGCTAATTTAGATGAGCTATCGACTCCTGTCTGCCCAATCTCCTTGCAATGTGGTCCTTATCACAGCTTGCATACTCATCTTACCACAGCACCGGCAGCACAGAGCTGCACCTGAGCACAGACCTCCAGGCGACGCCACCCTACATCTGCCTGTACCAGAAAAAATTAGGCCTGGCTGACAATGATGTCAACACAGTTAAATGATATTGGTTACGTTGATATTTAACTAAAGCAAAGCTTGAATGACCAGTTACTTGCAAATATTTGTAAAAACGTTCATTTCAAATTTTAAAATGTGGTACAGTATTTTAAAATAGTTTTTTCTAAATGATTGTGTTATATATCATGAATTTAGAAGGGAAACAGATTATTATCTAGGATTTCTTCAAGAAACCAAGAACTTATTTTACTTACCATGGTACCCTGCTTTTTCCCAATGCTTTTAAAATGGCTAAGCCTTCACCAGGCATATTAATTCCTTGTGCTACTTTCCCTCTCCTAAATAGGATGTTCCCGATCTTCAGACCCTCAATCGAGAATACCTGCTCTACTGTATTGCCTTCTGACTTTGAGATATCCTGGTTTTATCATTGGCGATTTAGGAGACCAGGCTTTTCTGCATGATCACCCCAGATTTTTCGCCTTTTGCTGGACCCTATATTTTCACGTACTTTAGAATTCTGTGTGCTTTACCCATGCTGACCAGTAGTAAAGTGTTTGTGCTCCCTGTTTTAACATGGTCTAATTGTCATATTCCTAATTGGTATATTTAGCTTACCTATAAGTCCCCATTACATAGCACAAGTTGTACCAAGAGTTAGATCCCACTAGAAAACTGCAGAACCCATTGTGTCATCCACTGGTGGCACGGCTTCGGGCCTATCACTGTAGTCTGACTGTAACAGTGCAAAACATGCACTGCAACCTATCAAAATAAACTCTTTTCTTACAGCTCAGAAACTTTCTTTTAAATATTAATAAGTCATTCCTATGTAGGTCTTGTAGCCCAGAAGGCATGGTGCATGGTACTTTAAAAGTAGGACATGTAGAAATGTAATGTTAACATTTCCTTACAGTGACTAGCACCCAAAAGCTATTTTGACTGTGACAGGCCTAGCTGTCCTTTGTAGAAAACCAGAGTACATATTAAAATGCTAATACTTACCAGCTAGAAAAATAATGAAACAACTATGTTTAATAGTTGATGAAAATTCAAATCAATGGTGAGGTCGGATTTTTATTAAATTGTAAGGAAAGTTACCTTTTAGAAGGTTACCCTTTACCTGTCTGAACTGTCAGAATTGTAATTGTAAATGTATTTATATAGTGCATACAACACCTGATGAGGCATTGAAGCGCTAATCAACATACGTCTTTTACAGCTCCTAGACAGTAATTTGCGTTGAATAGGTGTGCACAGGTGTGAAATGCCTCCCAGGAGTAAACAGTAGACTGACCTGAATAGGCAGAGATGACTCCTCTGAATTCCACATAACACGCAGCGTTGGGACTGCGGGCATCATTTTTAACACTACAGTGCGAAATCCTGCATGACTGTCAAATTCTGCTTGACAGGTCAGTTGGGTTCACACACTAGACTTGGGGCACACTTTAAAGGGGAGAGAACAGCATGCCAAGACAATTTTTGTGGATCCACTGTCTGGTTGCTGTAGGACTCTGCTTTCGCCCTACCAGACTTTTGTCTCTTTGTTTACTGTGGGTACAGTGGCTGCCTGGGTTTCAGTGCTAGATGTGGATGGACACAAGGCTTACCACAGCACACTCTACACACACACCCAGCCCACGGAGCCCAAGTTGAGTGTGGCTGAAGACTCTGCTATCTTGAAAATGCCAAAAGTGGGCAGGGTTGGCCTGAGAACTTTTATCCATTGGTTAGGGCATGCCCACGAGTCATTCCCACCCACTACCGAATGCCAGGCATAAAGATGGCATCTCCTGGCACCCACTTCAGAACACTCCTGGACATGAGGACAATCAGAAAAGGACTGAACCAACTGTCTGCAACCTGAGAACAGCTCGGAAGGACAGGACCGCATCCCTTTTGTACCCAAGACAAAGAAATGGACTCCAAACATCACAAGGATGACTTCCAGTTGAAGCTACAGGGATTAAACAAGCTACAAGAGACCTTTTCCTGGAAGTACCCAGATGACCAGTGGCAACTGGACCTAGACTGGGTCCTGCTGTTGGCCTCTGCAGACACCCTGTGAGTCTCTAACTGCCTCCCCTGAGGTCCTAGGGGCTTTAGAAGTGTACTTGTGTTGTGGTTGGAACTTAAAGAACTTCTTTGACCAGGACGAACCCGGTTGGTGTATCTGAACCATACTCCATCGTAGTCAGTCTGAAATTAAATTGCTCCTAAGTCCTTGTCTATTGCGACCATAACCAATCATTGACACCAGTGGCATAGCTAGGCCTTATGCCGTCCGTGGCATTCCCAGCCTTTGCCGCCCCGCGCTGGGTGTAAGAGCGGGGGGTGGGGTGGGGGTGGTGGTGCTGGCGATCGATTCCTGTGTTTGCCGCCCCGCTCGGCCGCAGGTAAGAGCGGGGGGAGACTGCCGCCCCAAAAACTCGTGCTACCTGGGGTGGATCGCCAACCCCAATCTCCCCTCCCCCCCGCGCCTCCCCGCTACGCCACTGATTGAAGCTTTGTGGTTTTTGGCGCTATTTTCCCTTTTATCTTTATTAAACTCATATCTCTGGTTCCCATGATTAGATTTTGTAATTATGGAGTATTGGAAATTACCAACTTTTGTGTCGCATTCCCCCAGATTTTTGCCTTCCCTTCCCTGATTTTGCAGAACATGTTTTTGTTGGTTCTAGGACTCTGCACACTTTACTCCTACTAACCAGTGGCAAAGTGCCTGTGCTCTCCCTACAAAACATGGTACAATTGGCGTACAACCCATTGGCACATTTAATTTACTTACAAGTCCCTAGTACATGGTACTATATGTACCTATGGCCTGTAAATTAAATGCTGCTAGTGGGTTGCAGCACTCACTGTACCCCTACTAAAATAGCAATGTAAGTCAGGTCTCGGTTCTGCCATTGCAGCTTGTGTGTTCAGTTCAAAATAAATCTTTTGCCAGGTCAAACCTTCCTTTTTAATATTTATAAGTCAACCCTAAGGTAGGCCCTAAATGCTCATAAGGCAGGGAGATTGGTATTTACAAAGTAGGCCATGTTTAACATCTCCTGGATCTGAGAAGATTCAGAAAAATGACTGCCCTGGTGTCTGGCGAAGGAAGATAGGACCTGCTTGTCATCAACCCAGGACCCCCAACGTAACGCCAAGCATTAGTTGACTGACCTCCTGCGTGAGCTACAGGGACACAACAAGCTTCCAGAGGCCTTTCCTGCTTTCCAGCTGGCCAGACCCAACTGGACCTGACCTGGTCCCCTCTGCTGGCCTCTGTAGGAGTGAGTCCTGACCCCCAACAGCTGTTCTCAAGGTCCTGGACCCTTGGCTGGACTCACAGTGTACGTCTCCCTGTTAACTGAAGGTTTAACCGGATCCGATGCACAACGGTGCAGAGTGTTGCAGGGCCTCTCATCGCAGTACCATGCAGCTCCTGATAGACAGCTTCACCGGTTTCAATGCAGAGCGACTTAGAGCCTCGCATCACAGCAGCATCAGTTCCTGATCAGCAACTTCACCGTATCGGACGCAGCACAACACCAATCCCAGCAGAGCTGTGCAGCGCCTGACTGAAAGTCTCATCGGATCCAGTACAGCACAACGCAGGACGACACAGAGCCCGGCAGAGTCGTACCTCACCATCTTCGCATCAAAGTCACAAGTTAAAACTTCCAGGGAAAATATCCTTGCGCTGTATCTGGCCTGCACTCCATGGCAGTCAACCTGAAATAGTGAATTTGTCCCGGTCCCGCGAGACCAGATACCTGCAGTTCGTGCTTCGCGCCATTGGTCACTATTTTTACCTAACACTTT
Source organism: Calotriton arnoldi (assembly GCA_963921515.1). Classification (NCBI taxonomy): domain Eukaryota; kingdom Metazoa; phylum Chordata; class Amphibia; order Caudata; family Salamandridae; genus Calotriton; species Calotriton arnoldi. Next base: position 163,591 of record CAWUFW010007850.1, on the reverse strand, counting down.
AACAACTCATAAGTCCAGTGCGACTGATTGGATTTATGTTGTTTTTGTTTCATTTTATTTATTAAATTATTATTTATTTTCTAAATTGGTTCTGGATTTCTCCTGTTGTGTTTTCACTTTATTACTGTTTGAGTATGTCATAAATACTTTACACATTGCCTCTAAGATAAGCCTGACTGCTAATTCAGTTTGGGATTTGTATTGTTTTACATTATGATTTTTTTTACAGTTTTAGTACTGCACAAATACTTTACATACTGCTCTAAGTTAAGACTGTCTGCTCTGGGACATAGCTACCAAGGGGCTGAGCTCAGGTTAATTTAGTATCTTTGAGGGTTCATCCTGACAAGGGTTATGATTTTTCTTGAGGTGGGTCATCACCCACCCCAAATAATGGTCCAACTTGTTACAGGGTGTAATTCAACAGTTGTTGAAGAAGGGTATCAAGCAGAAACCTAAATGATAGGGAGCACATGAGCTGAGCCCTGCAACACCAGAATATCTGGCGTCTTCTAGTTCCGAAATTATTGAACCCTGACGCCAGCAATAAGGCCATGAACTAGCAAGCTATCCTTTCTTAAGATCTCACTCTGACTCCTCTTATGAGAGCTAAAGCATATTCGCAGTTGTTGTATTATTTACTTTTAGTTAAATTACCACTGCAGACTCGTATATTGCTTTTTGAAAAGTTTATATATGAGCAAGTAAGAAAATCTGTGGTGAGCTCACTAAGAACTAAACAGTCTGCAGTGGTCATCCCTCTACCCCCACAAGACATTATAAGGATATTAGCCACAGAGAAATTATTTAAGGGACTTCTTGAATTTGCTAAATTTGAACTTACTACGTAGATTGCAAGGCAGGGCTTTCTAGGGACAGGAAACCCATTAAGCAGGACAGTCTTTGACCAATCTGTTTGTATTCTACTCTTGGGACAGTCAGAAGACTACCCGTCAAGGAAAGAAGGGTCTCTGAAGGTTGGTATCAAGGGGCATTATGGGTCAGATAGCAGCGGCGGCCGCCATAAACAAAGGGTGGTGAGACGGGCGAGACCGCGCGGGAGGCGTCACGCAGGGGTGGGGGAGTGGGGAGGTTAGAAATACAATATATTTTTTTTAAAACGTACCTCTTGCTGCCGGCAGCCTCCAGCGTCACGTCGCATTCGCCGCTTCTCCTCTTCCTGGTCCCCAGTAGTCCCTGGGACAGACTCCCATCAAATCCCTGTGCTGAAGAGCAGAGTGGGGATTGGACTGAGCAGGCAGGAAAGACGCCCTGCTCAGACCAGGGAGTCTGTGGGGGGTTTCCCCAGCCTGGCTGCTCAATGCAGATGGGCTGGAGAAAACTTAAGTGTGCATGGTTTTGGTCGGCCTGAGGTGGCCAGCCAAACCCACATGAGCACTTAGGGAGTGGAGTGCACGTAGCACTCCTCTTCCCCCATCCCATGCCTCGGCCTCGCCCCTCCCAACACCGCTGGCTAAGAGCCGGCAAATGCAAAATAAAACGATGCAAAGAACATTGTTTTATTTTGCTCTTGCTGGCTCTGAGCCAGGCAGTGGGGCGACGCTCCTCCGCCATTGCGGAGGAGCCACCACTGTCAGATAGGAGGGCACGTTGTCCAGAAGAACTTAGCATAGGAGGTACAAGACTATAAACTTAACTCTAACAGCCACCGGCAGCAAGTATAGCAATCTTCTTCCGACTAACACATGGTCCCTTCTTTTTAAATCTGGCCTAGAGGCATTAGCTGTCTCTGGAAACAGCGTTTACAACGCTGGTAATACCACGCGGGTAGGTTACAACGCGGACGTTACATCGTCCGCGTTGTTACCACGCATGGCATTACATCGCAAGTCGTTTCTACGACTTGCGCTAGATGGCGCGCAACACCAGGGAATGTGTTGGATTTTAAATCCAACACTTCCCTGCTGTTGCGCTAACTGGAGTAGGAATAGTAATTTATACTATTCCTAAGTCCAGCGCGCCATCTAGCGCAAGTCGTAGAAACGACTTGCGATGTAAAGCCATGCGTGGTAACAACGCGGACGATGTAACGTCCGTGTTGTAACCTACTGCGGGGTAATGGATGGCGTAGTAACATCATACATTCGCTGTCTCACCAGCATCAGGTAACACAAAAAGATTGATTAAAAATGCTCTCAAATACATACATAGTGCAGCTTTGGGTTAGACCACCTCATCCTCTGATGTAGTCACCTGTCATCCACATTTTTCTCCCACCCACCATTCACCCAGCATGGGGCAATTGGCCCCCTCACTTTAGCTGATGGCACTGTGCCTGATCACATGTGCACATCTGCCCTAAAAGAAGTGCACTTCAGTGCCAAAGATGGTGGGACAATACTTTTTCCAAAGATTGTTCACTGCGCGTTTGATTTTTTTGCACTATTTTTTTAGCACCAAATGTGAAAAAACTGGCTTGAGGGCGCATTTCGCACTAAAAAAAGCGCTAAATGACAGACTGACATTTCGCATAGTTATGAGTAATTTTGCGTCAGTTTGCTGACTGTGCAAAAGTAAATTTCGGGAATTTAACACACCTGTACAATTTAACAGCTAGACCCTTCCAAAAAAATAGATTCCGCTGGCTAGTATTACTGTCCTGACCCGAGGACTTTCCACAACCCCTTGCACTGATCACATCCCGAACCAAGGCCCAGTTCCTGCTGTCCAAGGGAACACATTCCCCGCCAACCACTTCCAAAATCTGAGCCGCCCACCCCAGGCTATACAGCTCTCCGAATGTGAATGGCTCCTCTGATCTGGTTTTGAGAATTAGGGACCAGTCGAGGTCAACACTTCTTGCTGGTGGGAGACCCTCAGTGGTCAGGCTCGCTCTGTGCAAATTGAACCCCCACTGCGTACCACAGGAGCCTGTGAAGTGATGTCTCAGTTTATCAAGGCGCTAGGCTAGCGCCACCTCTTGATAAAGGACATCGCTAGTAACACGTAGAACATTAAGGACATTGAAGATAATATTTACGTTGTTCGAAACGCTGCGTGCTCACTCTAGGACTCAAACGCACATTGAAGATAATATTTACGTTGTTCGAAACGCTGCGTGCTCACTCTAGGACTCAAACGCACAAGGACCCTTCAAGCCAACCTGGACTCGGAAATATATAGATTTTTTTCCTCTGCAGTTCACCGAATGGGCCCGTGGAAAGGCTCGCGCTGCTGACAGACGGGCCTGCGCTGGAACCCTTCCAGGGCCCGCGCACGTTCCTCTGAGTCACGTGGCCAGCTGATCCGCGTGCCCTGATCTCTCCCCACCCCCAGAATATGATCCACTTCATTCACGTGACGCGATTTAATTGTGGCTCTTTTTTTAGATCTTTATCTTTTCTCATTTTGAATCCGTTTGTATTATAGGGGGAGGGGGAGGCAGGGCCGGTGCGTTTTCATCTGCAGAGTAATAAATTCAAGTGGCCGGGGCTCATCAGTGTATCAGAAAATTGCATTCATCAGAGCTGGGTCTGAGGACGGCCATGAATAATGCATAGGCTGAAATTGGGCTGTCGACCGCAGCACAGAGAGGGGGGAAACCTAGTGCCCCCCGTTGTCTTCAAGGTGGAAATGTACAACAGGGTGACTGCACATTCCAGTGCGAGGAAATCTCCCCCAGTCTCGGGCCTTGCCCTCTGAGACCACCACCTGGAACCAAGAACCAGGCAGGCAACGCGCTTTCAACCAGACACAACAATACATTAATGTGAAAGCACATACATTCTACCCCCCCCTTCACTCCTGTGCTCTCCACTACACGCTTGAGCACGTCGAGCGATGTCAGGATAAGAGTACCACCCCTGGCCGGTTACGCAGGACACCCACCAAACTGCTTCCTACATGTATTGTATTGTAATTGCATTTATATAGCGCTTACAACCCCTGACGAGGCGTCAAAGCGCTTTTTTGGCGAGTAGCACGCTACTCCGGAACCCATAAAGGATTAGTGGTGAATTAGTATAGTGAAAATATGAAAGTAATTTGAGTGGTGGATTTGTTAGTCAGTTATTTGGATTGAGAAGGATAGTGGAGGGATAGAAGAGGGAAAAAGGTTTGTATTTATATAGCACTTGCTACCCTTGATGGGGTGTTGAAGCGCTTTTTCTGCGAGTAGCACGCTACTTCGGAACCCATAAAGAATTAGTGGTGAATTAGTATAGTGAAAATATGAAAGTCATTTGAGTGGTGGATATGTCACGCTGCGACTCAACACTCTTGCAACCAGTCACCGCCCTAGAGTGTAGCATGCTACCCATCTGCCAGGCCACTTGGCCGCCTCCTCATGGGTATGAAGTGTTATATATATGTGTGGCCCAGAGGAGACGAAGACAAGGAGACAGGGTCTGATTTAGGAACGCAGTGGTTTATTGTCCGTAATTCAGAGGGGTGTAACGGATACAGGACAACCATAAGGCATAAGGTGTTCAGAAAAAGCGCTTTCTCTCTTCCTTCAGAGAGTGGGGTAGGTGGCCAGTCCTTGGTTGAAATGCACGAAAGGAGCTTCGCCAGCGTCTGCTTCCCGGTTCCGTCCTCGGTATCCAGACAGGTAACCCCAAAAAGAAAACAAAAGACTTATAAGGGAAACGTTGTGGCACTTGGTAGAAAACAGGGAAAAAGGAGTGAAGGAACAAACACCCGACCGACACCAGTGACGCCCTACTGCGCTCCCTGCTAGAGGTGCATGCAATTTCCGGCTACCGCAGTGTGTCAGGCTAGCCGTCCCTTCCACCCTGCTTCCCTTTATCCCACGCGGCCCCCAGCTGGTCCCGTACCTTTTTAAGCCACGACCCTCCTGGGCCGTGGCGGGCTTCCGCTTGTTGCCGGAGTGGGTCCGGCTCCCCTTTTTCCTGGTCTCTGGACGGCGGCGTTTCCGTTATCTCCGTACCGGCGTCCTGCGTGGTTCTTGTCTTCTGCTCCACTCCTGCTTCCGTGTAACGCCGAAGTCCTCCCAGACCTGGTCCGACGAGAAAGGTCTGGAGTTCCGGTCCCGGCGTCTCCACGTTCGAGAAACAGGTCCGCTGCCCGACCTCCAAGTCCTCCCTCTCTTCCTCTTTGAAGCCCGCCTCATCAGTTGACCCAGTCACGTGATCGGCCGGGGAGGCCGAGGACAGCGGAGAATTAAAGGGACAGCCTGCGGCACCTGAAGGGCTCTGAGAAAAGAGGAGGGGACATGGTGACAGGTAAGACGGCATCTCCCCGATGTTAGAAGCCCCGGAGGAGGAGTCCGCTGGTGGTGCTTCGCCACACACCCCCACCCCAGCCTGTTCACGATCGGGGAACAGGGAGAGCCGAGAAAGAAAGTCAGCGTTTCCATTGTCAGACCCCTTGCAATGCCGAACCTCAAAAGAGAAGGGCTGAAGAGCCAGGAACCAGCGAAGGACCCTCTGGTTGTTACCCTTGTTCCGGCTCATCCAAAGGAGCGGGGCATGATCCGTATACAGGAGGAAATGGGAACCCTCCAGGTAGTACCTCAACTTGTCCACCGCCCACTTAATTGCAAGGCATTCCTTTTCAATTACGGGGTAGCCACGCTCCCTGGGGAACAACTTACGGCTGAGGAAGAGAATGGGATGGTCCACTCCCTCAGACGAGACCTGAGAGAGGACCGCCCCCAACCCATTCTCGGATGCATCAGTCTGGAGCACAAAGGGTTTAGTGAAATCAGGGGACCGGAGAATGGGACCTGAGGTGATGGCATTCTTAAGACTCTGGAAGGGCTGCATAGCTTCAGGAGGGGGATGCAAGAGGAGTGCCGGTTTTACACTCTTCTTGAGGAGATCAGTGAGAGGGGAGGATACCTCGGAGTACTGGGGAATGAAGCAACGATAATAGCAGAGAAGGCCAAGAAACGTCCTTACTTCCTTCTTCGTGGTGGGGAAAGGGGCCTGGGATATCGCCCTTACTTTTTCTTCCTGCGGTGCAATGTGCCCATTACCTAACACATAACCTAGGTACTTCACTTTCTGAAATCCTGCCCTTGACTTTCTTGCGTTGACATGGAGCCCAGCGTCTTTGAGAGCCTGGAAGACAAGGTGACAGTGGTGGAGATGGGATTCCCACGTGGGGCTATAGATGACAATATCACCTATGTATGCCGATGAATAGGCTTGGTGTTTCGACAGTACATTATTCATGAGACGCTGGAACGTGGCAGGTGCGTAACCCAAATGGTAAAACGGTGAACTCGAATAATCCGGATGGGGTGGAAAAAGCCGTTTTTTCTTCGTCACAAGGTCTCAGAGGCACCTGCCAATATCCCTTTGTAAGATCAAGGGTCGTAATGTACTGCGCATCACCAAGCTTTTCTATTAGTTCATCCACACGTGGGAGGGGGTAGGAATCGCATTTAGAGATCGCATTCACGGCCCTGAAATCTATGCAAAACCGGACAGACCCGTCCGGTTTCGGTACTAATACGATCGGCGAGGACCACTCGCTCTGAGATGACCTTATGACCCCTAAGGCCAGCATGCTTTGGACTTCTTTTTCGATGGCGTCTCGTCTGGCAGCAGGAATGCGGTAGGGTTTTTGTTTCACAACCCGGCCGGGTTGGGTCGGTATGGAATGTTCGGCCATAGTGGTATGGCCTGGGAGGTCAGAGAACAAGGAGGCATAAGGTATGAGTGTAGACTGTAAGGTCCTCTGCTGCTCTTCTGTGAGGTCCGGATTGACTATGAGATGGGGTAAAGTACTTTCTTCCTCTCTTTTGGGATGCGCAACGTGGAGGACCTTGGGAGGAGGACCCAGCCATTTTTTTAACAAGTTAATGTGATATAACTGGGTTCTTTTGGGGGTGACTTGTACTTGGTATGAAGTGAGTCCTACCTTTTGCGTGACTCTGAAGGGGCCCTGCCACCCTGATCTTATTTTGGGTATGCTAGATGGGGTGAGGACTAGCACCCAATCCCCTACATCCAAATGTCGCCATTTTTTTCCATTATTATAATAAGTCTGCTGTCTGGTTTGGGCCTTCTCTAGGTTCGCATCAGCGAACTCGCGCAGTTTCTGCAAGCGAGTGCGCAAGTCCTGCGTATACTCAAGAAAGGACCTTGTTTCTTCCTCTTTTTCGTGCTCCCAGTATTCTTTCGTTATTTCAAGAAGACTACGGGGTTCCCGGCCGTATAACAGTTGAAAGGGAGAACACCCTAAGCTTGACTGGGTTTGGCTTCTTACTACATACAGTGGCAATGGGAGGAGCTTGTCCCATTCTTTCCCCTCTACTTTCAACAGTTTTTTTAAGGTAAGCTTTAGGGTGGCGTTATACCGCTCACAAAGACCATCCATCCGTCTAGGGGTAGTATACCGACGTTTTTATGTGCGAAATGTCCAGAGCCTTACAAACTTCGTGCATGACCTTGGAGACTTATGGAGTGCCCTGATCCGTGAGGATCTCACGCGGGAACCCTACTCGAGAAAACAACTCCAGGAGCCTATCACTGATGTTTTGACTGGTGGGAGCACGCAAGGGAAAGGCTTCTGGGTAGCGCGTGGCATAGTCCACCACCACTAAAGCATAGAGGTTCCCTTTCTTAGTTCGGGGAAGGGGCCCTATCAGGTCCATGCCTATCCTCTCGAAGGGGGTCCCAATGATAGGGAGGGGTTGTAATGGCACTGGAGGTGGTTTGTACGGATTCCCTTTTTGGCAAACCTCACACTCCTGACAGAATCGAGTAACATGCGCGAAAATGCCAGGCCAGTAGAAGTAACGCAATAACGTTTCTATGGTTTTCTGTGCGCCCCTATGACCTGCCAGGAGGTGAGAGTGCGCAAAGAAAAGCACCTGGTCTCTAAACGTCTGAGGGATTACTAGTTGAGGTTCTTCCCCCTCTTTAGCGACCCTGTAGAGCAGGTCCTTCTTAATGAGGAACAGAGGATATACTGGTCTCGGGGAAGTGGGAACTTGTCTAGCATGATCCCATGCCGGTTGGAGAGTGGGGTCATTATGCTGGGCGTAATGGAAGCTCTTCTCTGAGAGCCAGGGAGCCTGGGTGAGGAGAGACGGCCATGGAGAGGGAGGGAATCCCTTGCCGTCAAGACTTTTTTTCAGGAGGGTGAGAAAAGATGGATTGTCCCGACCCAGGATTATTTCTTCAGGAAGGGCAGGAAGAACCCCTAGGTTTGCCTCAAGAACCACCCCATTTGGAAGGGAGATAGGAAGGGACACTAAAGGGTAAAGCCGCACATCCCCATGTACACACCGAATGGGTACCTCTCGCTTTGGGTTAGGGAAAGAAGGTTGTACGAGGGACTGGCGGATAACTGATTGGCCACAACCGGAATCTAACAGGGCTCTTGCAGGTATCCCCCCACTTGTACACTTACATGGAAACTCGGTCCCATTTCCTCTGAGTATAAGATGGATCGTGGAAGGCACCCTATGTCCATTGGCTCTTCAACCGTTTTTTTTCTGGGACAATTTCTGGCGATGTGCCCTTGGTCTCCACACTCGAAACACTGGGGGCCTCTTACAGGTATGGGTTCTGGCCGAAACTGCCGCACTTTCAAGGCTTCCATACTGGGCTTCATTGGCCTCCTTTCGGGTTTCAGAGGAGCAGGAGAAGGGCGTACAGATTTATCCGCATCCCATGGCTGGGAACGGGGTTGTGCCCTGTAAAAGGAGGTCGCCATCTCTACAGCCTGTTCGCCGGTCAATCGTGTATATTGCTTAAGCCAGCGCTGTATTGGATAAGGCAAGGCTTCTAGGAATTGTTCCAGAAGAATTAGGGACATGATTTCATCCTTGGTGCTTGTTTGGGGTTTTAACCATTTTTTTGCTGCTGACTTGAGTTTATAATACAGGGTCTTCGGGTTGTCTGTTACAGTACCCCTCTCCTTTTGGAACCGGACTCGGTAGGCCTCTGCATCCAAACCAAGATGGTCTAGAATGATGCCCTTGATTTCTGAGTAAGGGGTATGTCCGGTGGCGTTAGCCACCTCGTAGGCTGCTTGTGCTTCACCGGTAAGGAGAGGAGCTAAGAAGAAGGGCCACTTGGCCTCTGGCCAGCCTGCTGCTCGGGCTGCCCTTTCTAAGTTAAGAAGGAAGGCATCAGGATCCTCCCCAGCACCATATTTCTGTAAAGAAATGTTGGGGCCGGACCCTGCACGATTCTGTAATTGGGCGGTCAACTGTATGCGATCGTCCGCAACCCCTTGTAGCCTTTCCGCCTGGTTGGTCATAGCGTCCTTGAAGAGCTCCCTGTCGGCTTGGGCCGATGCCATCTGTTTCTCTACGGCCCATTCCAGCTTCTCCTGGCCACGTATGAGCTGTTGTATTAGATTTTCCATTGTTACTGTAGGCGCTTCAATCCTACTTCTGACACCATGTGTGGCCCAGAGGAGACGAAGACAAGGAGACAGGGTCTGATTTAGGAACGCAGTGGTTTATTGTCCGTAATTCAGAGGGGTGAAACGGATACAGGACAACCATAAGGCATAAGGTGTTCAGAAAAAGCGCTTTCTCTCTTCCTTCAGAGAGTGGGGTAGGTGGCCAGTCCTTGGTTGAAATGCACGAAAAGAGCTTCGCCAGCGTCTGCTTCCCGGTTCCGTCCTCGGTATCCAGACAGGTAACCCCAAAAGAAAACAAAAGACTCATAAGGGAAACGTTGTGGCACTTGGTAGAAATCAGGGAAAAAGGAGTGAAGGAACAAACACCCGACCGACACCAGTGACGCCCTACTGCGCTCCCTGCTAGAGGTGCATGCAAAATCCGGCTACCGCAGTGTGTCAGGCTAGCCGTCCCTTCCACCCTGCTTCCCTTTATCCCACGCGGCCCCCAGCTGGTCCCGTACCTTTTTAAGCCACGACCCTCCTGGGCCGTGGCGGGCTTCCGCGTGTTGCCGGAGTGGGTCCGGCTCCCCCTTTTCCTGGTCTCTGGACGGCGGCGTTTCCGTTATCTCCCTACCGGCGTCCTGCGTGGTTCTTGTCTTCTGCTCCACTCCTGCTTCCGTGTAACGCCGAAGTCCTCCCAGTCCTGGTCCGACGAGAAAGGTCTAGAGTTCCGGTCCCGGCGTCTCCACGTTCGAGAAACAGGTCCGCTGCCCGACCTCCAAGTCCTCCCTCTCTTCCTCTTTGAAGCCCGCCTCATCAGCTGACCCAGTCACGTGATCGGCCGGGGAGGCCGAGGACAGCGGAGAATTAAAGGGACAGCCTGCGGCACCTGAAGGGCTCTGAGAAAAGAGGAGGGGACATGGTGACAGGTAAGACGGCATCTCCCCGATGTTAGAAGCCCCGGAGGAGGAGTCCGCTGGCGGTGCATCGCCACAATATGAAACTACAATAGGTTTTAAAAATGTAGGTACTTCTGAGGTCCTGTGTGGAACAATGAATAGATACCCCTGGACGAGCCCAGTACAAATAAGATGAGTTTATTGAAGAACGAAGAGCCCGTGGGAAGAGGTAAATCCACCACCACCAAGGACTGCCACCGACTGGCGTTAAACAGTCAGTGTGTGGAGGACCCACACGCAACGGGGTGAGTATTGCATAACAGAACATAGAAATCTAGTGCTTTACAAATCATATCACCGCTTTACAAAACATAACATTACATAACTCTATCACGTCATCTCCACCCTTAATACCAAACAGCAGCAAAAAGATGAATGTGTCAATGTTACAGAAAAGTAACTAATACAAAACACAATCATTACATTTTGCAAGAATTGTAGCTGGAAGCGATGCCCATCTGGGAGCAAGATCGACCCAGACCTGGTCATCAGATAAACCATACTCACCGGACACATCTACACCCACACCTTCATTCAAATGAATATTGCACCTCCCACCATTAGACCAAGTTGTGACTTAGATGAATTTGATGTACGCCTGTACCAGAACTCTTAACACCAGCCGCATCACATCCAATCCAATCAAAACCAGCGTCCTCAACCTTATGAGAGCCCTGCATCATAATATGTGCTTGTTCCTCCTTGACTACTACAACAACACTCCTGCGATCCACCATCATCAAGGGCTGCCAACTAATGATGAGGCGTGGAGCATTCGCACCCGCTAGAGGGAGCATTCTATATCAGAACACAGAAGTCTAATCCATTACAGTTCATAACATTGCTTTCAATTACAATACATAACATTACATACCATAAAGTGTTATACAAAAAAAAACTATACCACAATACATCTTAAAAGCCTCGGTAGTATTGAGGTCCTGCCCCAATGGAGCAGCTCTGCCAACAGAAGACATTAGCAATAAACCAGGAAAAGCAAACAGAAGTCCTCAAAAGAGGCCTCTTAATATATGCAATACATGCAGGTGAAAATACAGCTGGATCAATAACACGTTATTTAGTCCAAGTTTACTAATAAAGACAGATTCACACATTACTATACTGCAGTGGTGTTATTGCCATGGTGGAGCATAATTGGTGTGAGTAAAGACATTCAATTCTAGCATCGCTTCACTGAAGAAAGTGAGCCCATGCTCACAAGGCCTAGAGCATTTTTAGGTCTCGGCCTGCACCAGCGCTTGCGCTGGTCTGGCCGAGAGTTTTAGTAAGCGGGTTTTGGAAGTGCAAACCCACTGGCTTTCGGCTGGCGACCAGCTTGCGTTCACGATGGCGTGCACGCGCGCAGCTGCCATCTGGGTTTCCTATCTCTTCCTCATTTCCTCGTCATGGCTCATTAACTCTCTGGACTCTGATGTTTCAATCGCAGCAGCAGCTCACATTACCAACTGACGGCCCTGGACTACAGTCACATGAAAAACAACAGCGATTAGCATTGAAATGCAAGCTTTTTTTTATCTAGTTAGAAATATTGCTTCGGTGGGTTGATTTCACCTTATATCGCTATTTGTTTTATATTGGGAGTCACAGCCTAATTACCAGTATTTTTGTCTCACTCTGTTTTTTTTTAAATATATTTATTCGCGCAAAGCACAAAGCTATATTTAAGGTTACTTTTTCCGCGTCACTTCTTCACTCTATTTAAACTCCACACCCCCCACTCTTATTGTCTCTCTCCTTCTCTCTCTCTCCCCTCTCTAATTCTCTCTCTACTTAATTAACTCTCCCCTCTCTATCTTTTTTAGCCTTTCATTCTCTCTCACCCCTTTATCTGTTTCTCTTTCAAACTCCTTCATTCACTCTCTCTCCCCTTCTTTCTCTCTCTCTATCCCGCTCCACTCTTTATTCTATGTACACCCTTTCTCTCTCTTTCTCTCTCACCACCCTCTCTAATTGGGCATTATATCTTCACTCTATCTCTCACTCGGATACACCACAGCATCACTCAGCATCACCACAGCATCACTCAGCGCAACCACAGTATCAATCAGAGCCAGCACAGCATCAATCAGAGCCAGCACAGCATCACTCAGCAGCAACACAACATCTCTCAACGCCATCACAGCATCACTCAACACCATCACAGCATCACTCAGTGCAACCACAGCATCACTCAGTGCAACCACAGCATTACTCAGTACAACCACAGCATCACTTAGCGCCACAACACCATCACTCAGCGCCACCACAGCATTACTCAGCAGCACCACAACATCACTCCGCGCCACCACAGCATCACTCAGCACCACCACATCATCACTCAGGGCCAACACTGCATCACTCAGCACCACCACAGGATCACTCAGCACCACCACAGGATCACTCAGCACCACCACAGGATGACTCAGCACCACCACAGCATCGCTCAGCACCAACACAGCATCGCTCAGCACCACCACAGCATCGCTCAGCACCACCACAGCATCGCTCAGCGCAACCACAGCATCACTCAGCGCCACTACAGTATCACTCAGCGCCACAACAGCATCACTCAGCGCCACCACAGCATCACTCAGCACCACCACAGCATCACTCAGCACCACCACAGCATCACTCAGGGTCACCACAGCATCACTCAGGGCCACCACAGCATCACTCAGGGCCACCACAGCATCACTCGGCGCCACAACAATATCACTCGGCGCCACCACAGCATCACTCGGCGCTACCACAGCATCACTCGGCGCCACCACAGCATCACTCGGCGCCACCACAGCATCACTCGGCACCACCACAGCATCACTCAGCACCACCACAGCATCACTCGGCACCACCACAGCATCACTCAGCACCACCACAGCATCACTCGGCGCAACCACAGCATCACTCAGCGCCACCACAGCATCACTCAGCGCCACCACAGCATCACTCAGCGCCACCACAGCATCGCTCAGCGCAGCCACAGCATCACTCAGCGCCACCACAGCATCACTCAGCGCCACCACAGCATCACTCAGCGTCACCACAGCATCGCTCAGCGCAGCCACAGCATCGCTCAGCGCCGCCACAGCATCGCTCAGCGCTGCCACAGCATCGCTCAGCATCGCCACTGCATCGCTCAGCACCGCCACTGCATCGCTTAGCACCACCACAGCATCACTCAGGGCCACCACATCATCACTCAGCGCCACAACAGCATCACTCAGCGCCACAACAGCATCACTCAGCGCCACCACAGCATCACTCAGCGCCACCACAGCATCACTCAGCGCCACCACAGCATCACTCAGCGCCACCACAGCATCACTCAGCGCCACAACACCATCACTCAGCACCACCACAGCATCACTCAGAACTACCACAGCATCACCACAGCATCACTCAGTGCCACAACAATATCACTCAGCACCACCACAGCATCACTCAGCACCACCACAGCATCACTCAGCGCCACCACAGCATCACTCAGCGCCGCCACAGCATCACTCAGCACCACCACAGCATCACTCAGCACCACCACAGCATCACTCAGGGTCACCACAGCATCACTCAGGGCCACCACAGCATCACTCAGGGCCACCACAGCATCACTCAGGGCCACCACAGCATCACTCGGCGCCACAACAATATCACTCGGCGTCACCACAGCATCACTCGGCGCCACCACAGCATCACTCGGCGCCACCACAGCATCACTCGGCGCCACCACAGCATCACTCAGCACCACCACAGCATCACTCGGCACCACCACAGCATCACTGAGCACCACCACAGCATCACTCGGCGCAACCACAGCATCACTCAGCGCCACCACAGCATCACTCAGCGCCACCACAGCATCACTCAGCGCCACCACAGCATCGCTCAGCGCAGCCACAGCATCACTCAGCGCCACAACAGCATCACTCAGCGCCACCACAGCATCACTCAGCGTCACCACAGCATCGCTCAGCGCAGCCACAGCATCGCTCAGTGCCGCCACAGCATCGCTCAGCGCCGCCACAGCATCGCTCAGCATCGCCACTGCATCGCTCAGCACCGCCACTGCATCGCTCAGCACCACCACAGCATCACTCAGGGCCACCACATCATCACTCAGCGCCACAACAGCATCACTCAGCGCCACAACAGCATCACTCAGCGCCACCACAGCATCACTCAGCGCCACCACAGCATCACTCAGCGCCACCACAGCATCACTCAGCACCACCACAGCATCACTCAGCACCACCACAGCATCACTCAGCACCACCACAGCATCACTCAGAACTACCACAGCATCACCACAGCATCACTCAGTGCCACAACAATATCACTCAGCACCACCACAGCATCACTCAGCACCACCACAGCATCACTCAGCGCCACCACAGCATCACTCAGCGCCGCAACAGCATCACTCAGCGCCGCCACAGCATCACTCAGCGCCGCCACAGCATCACTCAGCGCCGCAACAGCATCACTCAGCGCCGCCACAGCATCACTCAGCGTCGCCACAGCATCATTCAGGGTCACCACAGCATCATTCAGGGCCACCACAGCATCGCTCAGCACCACCACAGCATCGCTCAGCACCAGCACAGCATCATTCAGCACTACCACAGCATCATTCAGCACCACCACAGCATCACTCAGGGCCACCACAGCATCACTCAGGGTCACCACAGCATCACTCAGGGCCACCACAGCATCACTCAGGGCCACCACAGCATCACTCAGCACCACCACAGCATCACTCAGCGCCAAGACAATATCACTCAGCACCACCACAGCATCACTCAGCGCCAAGACAATATCACTCAGCAGCACCACAGCATCACTCAGCACCACAGCAGTATCACTCAGCAAGACCTGAGTATCATTCAGCATCACCTCAGCATCGTCTCCGTAACAGTCACCACCACCACCACTACCACCTCAGCATCACTCAGCACCACCTCAGCCTGCTCTCGGAATCTGGCATCTGTTGATTCTCCCCTAGCGTCTGGCCGCTGCTAGTGTTATAATACGGGTACTAGTTCCCAACCTTCACCCTCCGATTGTTTATGCCCCCTCAAAAAAAAAGCTTTAACAAACAACCATTGCAATAGGCAGAAACAAGTTGCCAGCATTGCAAGAACAAAAGAAAACTGAGGACATTTTTTATTGTAAATACTTTTTAAATATGGTCGTTCAGTTTTACATAATGCCTTCTTGGTCATATATAAAGTAACAAAAATGCTTCTGACACTTTTTTATTATAACTTTTCAGCATGCTGCACAGCAGCCACACTTCTCTACAGCACAGCTTGAAGACATTGGCAAAGTCAATAGCTCTGGCTAAACACTTATAAGGCCCCAAAGGCGAGACCTATTGGCTATGCCAATGCTTGTTTATAACTGCGGCGCATGAAAAAAAAACGGCATGGTGTAAACTACACATGCATATCCGCAGATTACACTATGCTATGTATTACCATGTTTGGGAAAGGGAGCCGCAACATGTCCCACTTGAGCCTCGTAACCCTCTTAGTTAAGGGTGTCCTGTGTGTTGACTTGATTGGGAGTTTCATGACGTTGGTCAGCCCTGACGTCACGTGCAGCTGCCTAGCTTCAGCTGGGCAAAACCAAACGAACTCAGCGCCAGGGCAAACCGCAAAAGCACATTACATGAAAAGGACAAAGTCAATGTGCTGAAATTCACTCCAACATTTTGTGACTGTTGATGCGTCATGCCACAATGCTAGCACTGGCGTAACGAAACTTGAGGGGGCATCCCTGCAAGGTATGTGGAGGGGCCCGGCCCCCTCCGGGCTCAATCAGGAGCTCTCCGGCCAGAGTGCTGTGCTGAGGGGGCCCCCTGGAGATTGGGGGCCCCGGCACCGCGGGGGCTGCGGGGACCTGTGTTACGGCCCTGAATGCTAGGCCTCTATTAAAGATACTGGACTGATGGAGAGAAAGCAGGCATCAAATAAATGACGACTTTCTGCTTGAGTCAAGAATGCTGCAAAAGCCACGCAGGAGTCTATGGCAATTTACATTTACGTTTATTATCTGAATTAGATTGTGACAAAAACACACCCATGCGCGTCTGTACTAAGACTAACTAATCAACGTGGGGTCATGCTTAAAATATCTGCACCCTAACCAGACAATAATCCCCTCTCTAGGGCAATTCGTCTTGCAAAATCTGCAATGGAAGCTCCGTTTATTCCATTTCTGAAGGTAATACAGAAGTATTACTGGCCACAAAGTGAGTCAATAACGTTAGTTACGGACTGTATTCTAAGGAATCTGATTGGCTGTCCCACTCGGAACCGTCCAGTGAATTTGCTGTTCTGTACTGTTTTGGTGTTCTCCTTGCATGCCATTTGTAGGCGGTCCTGTGACTCTATTGCTTGTCGCTAAATGTTGCCACCGTAGTTTGAACCCGCCACTCCAGCGCTGTGCTGCGCTTTGCAGCGCTTTCAGTGGGCACATCATCACCCTTCCCATTCTTCCTGCCGCAGCTCCTAAAACCGAGCAGTCTCCACACCAAGGAACTCGGGCAAGCATTGGCCTTCAACTGATCACTCCCAGAATCTGACAGAAAATCAGAAATCAACCTAGTCCTTTTGGCGACTTGAAAACGCATGCCAGTTTCTCAGTGGCGTGACGAAACTTGAGCCTCCCCCCCTGCAAAGGTGCATGGAGTCGTCCCCCACCCCTCCCCCCCCCGCTTCCGGGCTTAATCAGTAGCTCTCAGGTCAGGGTACTGTGCTGAGGCGGGGTCCACTGGAGCTTGGAGTCCCGTCCCCCTCCCACCCCCACCTCCGCAGGGCTGCGGGGGCCTTTGTACGCCACTGCCAGTTTCTGTGTGAAACTACGACAGCCTGGACTTGTAGTTGCCGAAGGGTCTGTGCAAAGATTGGCACCTGCCAGTCCCAGCTTATTGACCAAGGGCAAGCAACACACTCGGACTCTGTTAGGAGTGCAGGGTGTAATTTGTGCTGACCTCGCGGACACTACAGGTGAGGTGAGGCCTATTATAAATTATTGGGCGACCTGATAATTACTGGACACATACACACAGTTGGCTGGTGCCGGAAGAACGCCCCCGAGCGGGCTCTCCCCTTTTATTCAACTGATCCTCTCCCTCACCAAGGACCCCCTCGCCGCCAAATCCAACCTCCATGAAGGGATGAAGGCCGTCGCCGATTGGATGAAGATCAGCCGACTAAAACTGAACACGGAGAAGACAGAGGTCCTCATCATCGGCTCCAACCCCTCAGCCTGGGACGACTCCTGGTGGCCAACGACGCTGGGAGCAGCCCCGACACCCACCGACCACGCACGCAACCTGGGAGTCATCCTCGACTCAACGCTCTCCATGGCCAAGCAAGTCAACGCAGTCTCATCCTCCTGCTTCAACACCCTCTGCATGCTTCGCAAGATCTACAGATGGATCCCGACAGACACGAGAAGAACAGTCACCCAGGCCCTCGTCAGCAGCAGACTCGACTATGGGAACGCCCTCTACGCGGGAGCCCCGGCCAAGCTCATCAAGCGACTGCAACGCATACAAAACGCCTCCGCACGCCTGATCCTCGATGTACCACGCCACAGCCACATCATCCCCCACCTGAGGAACCTGCACTGGCTCCCCGTCGACAGGAGAATCTCCTTCAAACTCCTCATCCACGCACACAAGGCACTCCACAAGACTGGCCCAGCCTACCTCAACAGACGACTCCTCTTCTACGTCCCCAACCGCCAACTCCGCTCCGCCGACCTCTCCCTCGCCACCGTCCCTCGCATTCGAAGAACCACCACCGGCGGCAGATCCTTCTCCCACCTCGCCGCCAAGACCTGGAACACCCTTCCACTAAGCCTACGACAGACCCAAGACCTGCTGACCTTCAGGAGGCTACTCAAGACCTGGTTGTTCGACCAGTAGCAGCAACCCCCCCCCTTTTTCTCCCCCAGCGCCTTGAGACCCTCGCGGGTAAGTAGTGCGCTTTACAAATTCTGTGATTGATTGATTGATTGGTTTATTGATCCCCGCAGGCCTGCGGATGACGTGGGTACAGTTCCGGCCAGCGGAACTGAAAACACAGGAATGCTAACCATTACATAATTCTCCTGTTTGCACGGGTGTCACAGTTACAAATGGGTCGGAGTTTTCTGACCCCACAGAGTGTTCCACAGGTAAATATTGGCAGGTGCTAAAGTGATGTTTACCCGGGAAAGGGGCCTACAAAAAACCGGGAGATGGGGATTTTGGTGCACCAAGCGTAATCTTACATTACTTCGGGAAACTTGCAGTTGGTGTTATCTCATTCAATAAATGCTGGTTCCAAGGGTCTAGATATGTATTAGATGTGATAAATATCACACCCATAACGGGGCACTAGCAATCAATGCCTTGGACTTTTCCCCATAGTTTATTTCTACCTCATCCAATGCAGTATTTTAATTCAAATTATTGTTACTGATCATTCTAACACAGTATTTACTCTTTAAATAGTATGATTGTTAAAATATGTATCTGGTTACTTGTCTTGTAATCTCACAAAATGCAAATAAAAAAAGACTTGTAATACTTATAATGAGAAAACTGAACATTAGGCCAGTGAATGAAAAAAAGTTGTTGAGTAAAAATAATATAACCTGGCCGAGATATGTGCGAGTGACATGAGGTTTAAACTAAAGCCTGTTAAATAAACTACAGGTTTTACTTAATATTTTGCAAAAAACTGTCAGCCTTAGAGCGTGGGACAGTAGCCCCAGCTTCTCATACCGCCCTTCAAGGAGTATCAAACTGCATATAATGGGCAGGGATAACTGCATATCTACACCATTCAGACCTTGGCCTCTCTGCGGCAGGGGCTGCTAGCTGGCGTTTGACAGCTGTGACGAATGTTACTTCTGATGTGCCCAGCTCATGCCACTCAGATCAGAGAGCAAACCACCAACTGAGAATGGGTTTTCTTAGCTGGCACAGGAGCTTTAAATCCAACCCTGTCTCTCAAAGCCTTGAAACATTGCCAGAAAGTGAGCCTCTTTCAGCCGGCCGCCTCATTGCGAGAAGTATTGATCCCATGAAGAATTCATGGAGCAAGGCAGATGCCTTCGTCATGGCGCAGCTACCAACAGTGCAGCAAATGCAGCGTCAGGCGAAGTGCGCACCCCGTTGTGTGTGCGCGTGTTTGCATGAGTTGTGACATGCACAAATCTGTGTACACAGCCATATGCTCAAAGGTATTTCTTATTTATTACACACTAGTGTGTGCTTGGGTTGTATAATTATAAATATGCGTGTGTGTGTTTGTATGTAAGTATGTATATATATATTACCTACTGGCGGTCGCCAGTAGGTAGTTATAGTTAGGACCACGTTTCCATAGGAAAAGCATTTTTTGATGTGCTTATAACTTTGGCGTCGTTTGACGATTCTTTACGAAATTTTCCAAAAGTTCCTCTTTTCAGGTCAGCTCCTATCCTAAAAGTTTGGGGGGATTCGTCAAGGGGGGCTAAGGAAAAAGGGGGTCCCAAAACGTGTTTTCTCCATGCAATTTCCATTGGAAACTTTAGACAAGGCTACAGGTCAAACTGCTGAACGGAATTACGCCAAATTTGGCAGAGAAAAAGGTCTTGGTCCAGAAAGCACGCTTTTGTTTAAATCGGGTAAATCCGTTCAGTAGTTTTAGAGAAATATCAAAATTTCCAGATATCGATATTTAAGAATTCTGACATCTGATTGGCTGAGGCCTTACGAGCACGAACTTGCGGCTCATTGGCTGCGAACTGTTGAAACTAGGAAGTGTTGGCAGCCATTTTGTTATTCACAACTCTCCCTCTACAAGGCATCAGGTCCGTAGTTCTACCTCTGCGAGGCAACACTAAAAATATACCGCAGCTCTGTCTGTGCGAGATACCCCTTTCACGGTCCCTCTCCCCACATCACCAGCTCGCGGCTATGCCTTTAGAAGCCAGTCCGTCGGCTCACAGCTCTGCAACTGCGAGCTGTCAGCCATTTTGTGACTCAGTCCGTCAGCTCGCATCTCTCCCTCTAAAAGGCATCGGATCCGTAATTCTACCTCTGCGAGGCAATAAAAGGGGAATCTCGCACAGACAGAGCTGCGGTATATTTTAAACATTGCCTCGCAGAGGTAGAACTACGGACCTGATGCCTTGCGGCTCATTGGCTGTGAACTGTTGAAACTAGGAAGTGTTGGCAGCCATTTTGTTATTCACAACTCTCCCTCTACAAGGCATCAGGTCCGTAGTTCTACCTCTGCGAGGCAACACTAAAAATATACCGCAACTCTGTCTGTGCGAGATACTCCTTTTACACTCCCTCCCCCTACATCATCAGCTCGCGGCTATGCCTTTAGAAGCCAGTCTGTCGTCTCGCAGCTCTGTGTCTGCAAGCCGGCGGGCCCGCAGCTTTACCTCTGTGAGCCACCTCGTTAGCTCGTTTTACGCTGCCTCTCCCCACATCATCAGCTCGCGGCTATGCCTTTAGAAGCCAGTCCGTCGGGTCGCAGCTCTGTGTCTGCGAGTCGTGGGGCCCGCAGCTCTACCTCTCTGAGCCACCTCGTTAGCTCGTAGCTGTGTCTGTGCTAGCAGGCCCGTAGGCCCGTTACTCTCCCTCTGCGAGTTAGCCCGTTGGGTTGCAGCTCGGAGGGCTCGCAGCTGCATCTCTGCGAGCCAGCCCGTTAACTGATAGCTGTGTGTCTGCTAGCAGGCCTGTTGGCCCGTTGGTCTCCCTCTGCAAGTCAGGCCACATCTCTCCCTCTGCGAGCCAGTACGGTGCTGTGCTTTTGCGAGCCAAGAGCTCGTAGGTCTCCCTCTGCGAGCTGAGCCCACGGGCCGCAGCTCTTCCTCTGCGAGCCTGCCCAACGGCCCGCAGGTGTCCCTCTGCTAGCCGAACCGCAGCTGACACTCTACGAGCCGAAATTGGGAATATAAGGCGGCTCTAAAAAGAGCCTTTGTGTTTATTAGTTGGAGCTACATGTAAGTGCGAATGCACAGCTTCAGGTTAATCAGGAAAACTCGGTTTCCTCATCTGTGAAGTGTACTCCATCACTTCTGTAGATATCAGCCATATCAAAACGTATGTTGTTGTTGTAGATCGACCCCATTCTATGGTCTCTGAGGTATGCAGACACAGCTTTGTTGACATTCTTCCTAGATTTTTCAATCTTATGACAAAATTGGTTTGACCATTTCCACTTCTGTCTTTGGCATATATTGGAATATACAAAGACAGTTTGAGACAAAAGTAACAACAATTGTCCAAAGGTGTCCTTCATAAGCATTTCCAAACCTACCCCAGTCAATGTGCCTAGATCGTTACCACCACAGTGCACAATCATGAGATCAGGGTGTTGGAGATGCAAACAAGTTTTAACCAAAGGGAGCAATTGGTGCCACTTCAATCCTCTCTGTGCAAACCATTTAATGTGCACATTTTGTAAACCTAGGTCTAAGTCAATACGTCTCTGTTCTGCATACCTCTTGCACCAGAAAACATAGCTATGTCCTACAATCCACACTAGCATTTTGAAGGTATGGCTAGAAGATATGGATAAATGTCTGTAGCTCATGCAGTGCATTCGTAGAATGAGAGATATGTTTAAATATGGGGAACTACTTTTTTTTTTACACACAAAACCTTAACCGATTGGGAGATGAAATGCATTGTGTCCTAAAAAGTAGGGTGTATATTAGTTTTGATGAAAAGCATCTTTGTGATTGGTTAATAAAAAAGCAGTTTATACGTGGAGTACATATTATAGGATGAAATTTGCTCAGCACAACCACACCTGCTAATTGTATTTGGAAGGTGCAGTTCAAACTTGAAAGAATGGTGAACTTTTGACCTCCACGTGCCGTTAAATGTTGGAGAAAATGTTGCAAAAAAAATATCAGCTGGTTTAAAAAAATTATGAACTTTTAACCTGCACGTGTGGTAGAATGTTCTAGAAAGTGTTGATACAATACGTTGAACTTTTCACCTGTATGTTGTTCTATTCCTCTTAGGGTGTCCATAAACGGGCTTTCTAGTATCATGTCCTTATATAGGCACAATTCGCCCTGCCCTTATATAGGCATAAAATCCCAGCCCTTATTTAGGCATTAACCGTGCACTCCAAATACAGGCATGGTCTCTGACATCCGTCCACCCTAACGTCACAACGAGTTCTTGAAGAACAGACCCTTAGGCTGCGGGAGTTTCCCTAGTCCAGGACTATTGATTTCTTCAAGGACTCATATATTATGCACGAACCATTGTTCCTTAGGGGTTCATTCATGACGTCTTCCGCTGTCCGACTCACGTCAATACTAACATTCTTAGGTGCTTCTCAGGTATAAATATACCTTCCCTAGCCCCTGTAAATCAGAGGAGACCTCGACTTCAGAAGAGCCCGTTTCCCGGCCTGACGCACTGAGAAGACGCTGTCATCCCTGCATGCAGAGAGTCCAGCTTCCAGTGATCTGACTTCCCTTGCGGGGTGTTGGAGTTCGAGTCTGGCAAAGAGATTCCAACCTCTCTCATTCTTCAGGTATGGAGCAGACTAGAACCTAGAGGGACTCTTGGCATACTAGGCATACTGGGGTTAGCGTACTCTTAGTATACCATAGTAAGGAATACTTCACCTACTTCATACCTCATCCTATACCTAGGTTAGGTTAGGTACATTGGGGTAGAACTAGATTAGAAACGCATCGTATGAGTACTCGCATTTTTAGTCTGTGTTATTTATGTAACAGCATATGTACTAAAAGATAATGCTCTCGCAGTATTATTTATTTCTACTGCTCACACTGTACATTATTTATCTCGCATACTGTCTTGTGATCGTAACAGCACGTTTCACTTACACCAGAAACAAGACTGTTCAATAAATCTTTTATTGAAACGCCCGTCTATTTCTTTCTGTGTAACTTGGAGAAAACTAAGCATGCACGACTGAGCTGAGTGAAATAGTTATCTATTGTTTCCACGACTCTGGGACACGTTCTGATTCTAAAGGGAAACACAGTGGTCATGTTTTGCGGCTGCCAGAAACTACTCCTTCTTGTTGTCAAGGAGTTTCTAGTGGCCTCTGAGCTAGCTGGCACAAGTAATTAAGTTTAATATACTCGATAGGGACATACTGACCTTAGTCCTATGTCAAACCTATAGGATATATTATTCCAATGCGCAGAGCCTATTAGGGAAATAAGAGCTACACTACATGGCGCCCAACGGTTTGGTAAGGCGGTAATTCAACGTTAGATACTGAGTAACTCAGCCGTGCTTTTTCTCTCAAGACCCCTACCCATATACTCCAAAAGACGTCTGGAGTGGGCAGGGTTTAGTATCCACCACGGCTACATAGGGAAACACCCTATATATTAGCTGTTTGGTTTGCTCAACGTTGAAGGATACAGTGTTCCAAAATATTGTGCACCTTATCTTTGTTTCCTTGAAACTTGTTCTACATTTTTCGAAAAACAAAATGACTGAAGACGCCGGAAACGGTGTAGCTGCGGCTGATTCAGCCCAAGCAGCAGCCTTTAACATTACAGGTTTAAATGAAACCGAGGAGGGTGTCATAAACATCGCTCCAAACTTAAGAAGAGCCATTACTCTAAAACTTATAAAACATGGCCTACCACCAAGAGGCGGTAGAACAGTTTTCGTGATAGAGGCACACGAATCCTTTCAGACAGAGGTATTCTATTCATGGGTAATATTTCCTGAATCTAATCCAGTAACACACATGTTTCACTTCTACAAAGAAGATGAACCCCCAGAGGAATACATTCCTTTCGAGGATATAGAAATTCCATTAACATACCAGGAGCATCAGCTCTGGTTTAAAGGCGCCCTAAAACATCACAGAAACATTACCAGGCTCGGTCCACTAGGTAGACCAGGAGCAACATGGCCGATTCTAGCCGGCTACACACCTCATCCTGAACTGGATATAATGTCAGATGAGGACTTACTTGTTCAAATACAAGAATTAATAAAAATTTACAGACAATTGGTCCAATATGTCATGCAGACTTTTACAGTCCAGCAACCATTAACACTTCCAAATCAAACTCCTCAACAGGGGAATACACTAAAAATTACACCACAGACTCTATACGCAGTCATGGGTAAAATGCCCACAAAACGTGAGCAAATTCCTTTCTGGATAGCTCAAAAAATTACTCAGATCGAAGCAGTATTTCCAAATACTAGCCCGTATGAGAAACACAGAATACTGACAATCAGTTTACCAATGGGGATCACACCACAACTGGAAGACTGCACCACTTGGGGCTCAGTCTTTGCTGCCATCTATACCAAAACACATGGCATTCCGTCAATTGCGGTAATACCTGATGTCCTGAAACAAATTCAAAACGAATACGGGGCAGAGCCTGCTCTAAATTTAGGTATGAAATTACTGAAAAATTTCGACCAGGTCTCAACAATAATATTATCTAATATTAAAGGGGAGGCAGCAGCAGTGGCGATCCGCCAAAAATTAAGGGAATTTGATGTTACAGAACATCAAACAGAGCTACCCAGAATTATAGAACAATCGTATGCAGAATTAGGCAGAGATAGTTTGGGTGGAAGACCAGTGAAGCCGAAACTATCTGAAAGTCCTGAGAAGGACTCAATTAAACAAAATCCTACATCTGCTAAAAAGAAGTGGGATACTAATAAACAAAATTCAAACGAGAAACATTCTCAATCCCGAGGTAGGTCTCCTCAAAAGGAGCCCTCTGAAAGGAGGTATAACCTCAGGAATAGGGATAATTTGAGAAAACCTGACAGGTATCAAGATACTGATACACGTTCCTCTCGTCCCTTTCAGATCTCATCACAGACTTCGGAAAGAAGAGGACGATCAGAACATAGAGAAGAACGCGTGAAATCGAAAGACGACAAACACGCTCCAAAAACCAAAGTAAAACCTCAATTCTCCAAAAGAAAGTAGCAGGTCTAAAGATTAGACATGCCGAGAATACTGAGAACACACCTCAAGAACGGAGAATGGGCTCAGACAATGCTGGACAGTGCAGCAGAAGTCACAATAGTTCGCCAGAACCTGAAGGAACTTCTGGAGATAGTGGACTTGAATGAGTACATTACAGTCGAGACTGTAGACACCAGGGTTAGTACTCCACAAAAGTTATATGAAATAACACTCCGGATGGAGGGAGACAAACCTAGACAGGTAAAAGCACTTATTTGGGAAAGACTATCAAGGGGCTATGACATACTTCTAGCAGAAAAGGACTGGCCACCACAATTTGTCAGGGAGTGCCCATATGGCAAGGACATTAGTATGCCTGCCTTCTCCAACCATATTCCAATACACGTAAAATATACATATGCCAGGAAATGGGCAGTGGCCCAGGCCCCAGCATTATATAAAAATCATGTAGGATGGGATGAGGACTCACCTCACCATAAAATACATCTGAAACATGAACCAACTGCACAAAGGCAGTACCCAATTAAGCAAGAAGCTAAAAAACAGGTCAGGGAGATCTTAGATCAACTTGAATATCAAGGGGTGATTGAAACATGCACCTCCTCAATGAACACTCCTTTGTTTCCTGTCTCCAAACCAGACAATACATATCGTCTAGTTTTGGACTACAGACACCTAAACACTTGTTCTAAAACGTTTGCAGTGCAAAATGCACATAGCACAGCATTAATGAATAACATTGTGCGTAAAAATATAAAACAACATTAGACATCTCAAATGGTTTCTTTTGTCAAAACATAGCACCTGAAAGCAGGTACTTAACAGCATTCTCCATAATGGGGACCCAGCGTCACTTTTGTCGACTCCCACAAGGGTTCAAGAACAGCCCAGGTTTATTCTCAGCGAGGGTAACGGAGTTACTACAAATTTATGACAATGAGGCATTGTCCTATGTCGATGACATTTATCTGACAGACGATGACCTGGAAAAACACTTGAACAGGGTGAGCACCATTATACTGGGATTCGCCTCTGAGGGTTACAAGTTCAAATTTAAAAAGTCCAGAATTGCCCATCTCAATGTCCTATTTCTAGGATATGAGCTTTCAAGTGAAGGCAAGAGCTTGACAGCTAACTTTTTAGAAAAATGTGCGCTGCTCCAACCTCCAAAAACGCAAAAAAACTTACAAACAATCCTGGGTTTCCTAAATTTTGGAAGAACATACATTCTAAATTACGCAGAAAGGGTTAAACCACTCTACGCATTAATCAAACCTGATTTTTCTATCAGAAACTGGACACAGGAACACACAGAAATCTTGCGTTCACTCTTGGCTAACATGTTAGCAACAAATCACTTACAAACACGCGTAAGTCAACGCAATTTGGTGATCCGAATAATTTCGGGTCAATGTGGATTCACCTACTTAACCTTCAATGAGGGTGAGAAAATACCAATAGCATACAAATCTCATTTGTACACACAAGCGGAAATGCGCTTCAGTTCAACTGAAAAAATTCTAACAGCAGTTCAAACCGCTGTAGCAAAAGAAAGAGCCTTAGCCCAAGGGAAACGCATTATTGTCGTAACCCCAGTACCAGCTTTAGAAGGGGTCACAAAAACAAGCATTCCAAATGCTAAAGCATTACATCCAAGATGGATACAATGGGTTAATTCTCTTGCTGCAACAGATGTTGAATATGTTTTTGATCCAGATTTAAAAACACAAGCATTCCTGCAATACGAACTTGAATGTCCTCTGCCTACTGAAATTCTGCCTCTCGATCAGTACGAATTCATAATTTACACTGACGAATCCGCACAACCCGCAACAGGGAGAAGCAAGCTTACAGTGCAGCGTGTGCAATCGTTAAAGGTCGCATGCGAAATGGCATCTTCAGACCTATGGTCACTAAAACTCAGTCTCTAGGAGATTGTACAGCTCAGCGAGCTGAACTACAAGCATTCAAACTGGCACTTGAAAGTACAGATCGAGAATTCCCCACACTAATAGTGTGCGATTCCTTTTACTGTGTTCAGTCGTATAATGACTATATACAAAACTGGCTTGAAAATGGTTTCAAAGATACGAAAGGTGGCACAATAAAGCATAAAATGCTTTGGGAACAAGTAGTTCAGTTGAAAAACGAACTACCAAAGGCTCACGAGATCCACACACTGAGTCATCAACGTGATGGCGTTCACGTTGCAGGGAATTCATTGGCTGACGAAGCCGCAAAGGGGGCTGTTCAAACGGCTTCCGTAGCTGCGATCACTCGTTCAAAAACAAAAATAGACGGTGAGATAATGTTGGCTGTCAATGCATCAAGCAAAGGCAGCAGTGCAGCGTTACCAAAAACGTTTCCACTCAAGTACTCTTATGTAATTGATGCGAACAATGTTCCTTTTGCTCGAATCCCTGGAGTGGGGGATAGGGTAATTCCAAACAAGGAACGCAGATTAGCACTTAATCCTAGCAGCACATGAAGGGATAGCTTCTGCCCATGCAGGTGTTTCTAGCAACAGTATCTTTGACTCAAGCAAAGATATTGGTGGCCTGGCATTTGGAAACAAACTACAAATCTATGTTTTAGAATGTGATATTTGCCAACAGATGAAAGTCTCAACAGTGACAACGTCCTGCGAATGGACACCCCTGTTAATTTCAGACAAACCATTAGCTTGATAGTTTACCTGGACCACTGCGGTCCCTTGCAAAGGGACGGTAACTATAAATATATCATGGTTGCAGTGGATTCATGCTCTAGGTTCCTATGGTTATGGCCTCAGCGCTCGGCTGACGCTCGAACTGTTATAAAAGATTTGCGAGTCTTTATCGGCATATACGCAATAGGCACGCTACATTCTGACCAGGGTCCTGCGTTTAGCTCTAGGGCTTACAAAGAAGCCATGGCCAGTCTGGGCGTTGCATTGCGGTACTCCTCTCCATTCCATCCTGAGGGAAATTCTGTTGTGGAAAGGAAAAACCGGGACATAAAGCAGTCTATAACAGCTAGGGTATTAGGTTCGGGTGATGGGTGGGTCAAACACCTTAGTGGGGTTCAACGCTCTTTGAATAATCTGCCAAGAAGTTCTCTAGGGGGGGTCACTCCATATGAGGTCCTATTTAGGACAAGAATGTGGGTACCAGACCTTGAACACGTAGGCACAGTGGTGGAAAATAAACCCTTTGATATCAAAGATCGTTTGGCTGTTTTACAGGAACTAAACAAGTTAAGAACGAAACAAAGCAACGTATTCCTACAGCCAACCACCACTGGGGATCAACCGGCTGTCCCAGCAAGGCCTGTCTGGATTCCAAAAGTTGGGGATCTAGTCAGAGAAAAAATTGCGGACAAGAAGGAATTTGGACCTTCTTACAGACAACCAGTACCTGTCCTGGCAGTTCAAGGAACAAGAACAGTACTTCTGCCACCCCTTGCTGGAAGAAAGGAGAAAAGATTTGTGTCCATCGACCTCATCAAACCACAGTATGTGGCCAATACTAAATAGTAGGCCTCGTGGACTCCGACCTAGTAGCAGACGCACTCCTCTCGCTACTATCCAAGAGGTTCAGACTGAAAGACTGATAACAATCGAGAATTCAGCTGTAACAGATGGAGGACTAAGCAACAACGCTATGGAACTCATCCCTCTTGAACACCAAGTAACAGTTCGTCCAAATACACCTGTCTACACCAATGTGGCAAGTGATGAACTGGTTCCAGTGATTTCTACAAATCCTGATGCAATTCCAACAATTGACAGAACTGCTTCTGGCTATTTCATTAACTTTGATACGTTCTCAGAAGATCCGAGTGAACCTGAAACGACGCCAGCATCATTGAAATTCAAGCAGCAAGTACAAGACTTTCTTCACTTTCTGAAAAAGACTTATTTGGTTTCTCCATGGATTGAACTCTGGATTATATCTGGACTTTTTGTTTTCCTGCTCTGGCTAGCTTTGGTTACAACTGTGAGCGTGCTTATAAGTGGCAGATACATCCATGTGAACACTGAAGGAAAAGACGTGAACGTACTTTTGAAACCTCATAAATCTTCCCATCGTGAAGCAAGAGACTTGTCATCAGTGAACATCACAGCTGTTCCTATACAGGATGGTATAGTGTGGGACAAAACAGATTTTGAAATCTTCGGTCTGACGGAACAATTGAACATTCCACATTTGTTTAAAATTTCACTAAGTGATCTAATTACGTCCAGTACCTATTCAGATGATTGGGACTTTGAGACTGTGAATGACATAATGTTTGACCTAGAAAAATCTGCTGCATTTTCTAAACATGAACATTTAGAGGGTTCATCAGACTATGAACAAATGTATTGTTTTAACCACTATGGTCATCATTATTTGCATAAATCTACATATCCAAGAAATGTGTTTATGTTTAACCAATGGGAACATTGTCCTACACCACCTAAAGGTAGTTCAAAAACATTTGCTAGTAAGTTTCCATATTTTTCAGGTTACAATACATCTGATCCAGAAATGTTTTACTATAAAAATGTAAACAAGACAGGACTGAAAATTATGTTAACAAATACAAAACAGATTTACTTTGCATTATTTAATGCCCAACTGTCTAGACAGGGTTTCGACTTTTGGAAAGACACAATAGACACCAAAACAGTCTGAGGTACTAAAGATTGGCAAGTGCAGGGGATAGAAGCTTTATTTAGAGCCTGCATCATCCCTGAACAAATAATGTTTTTGAATGAAACCATCCAACAAACATCTTGTCTTGGATTGGCCAAGATCAAAGAGATGAACACACCTTCTGTACCAACACCTGCAAGTGATAACGATACACAGGCAGTGGTGACAGTTGACAATATACTACAACTCAACAGATCTAATCCTGATTGGAAAAAATGGTTGATCTGGCCCACAGACACGAATAACTGTCAGGAAAGATTCCTGAATAAAACTCAGGGCTTTATTATTAATAGGCCAGACCCAAGATACGTCCAAAGACAGCATCCGGGGGTAGTAACAACATACAGTGTAGGAAAATTATGCCTCGATTGGCTGCATAAGTCTACACTACAGGATGTGAAACAACACTTAACCTTACTTAAAAAGGACGCAGACCTTAGGGAATTCTTGCTTGGACCAAGAAAACCGCGTCAAAAACGTTTCATATATGCCGGCATTTATGCTGCCCATAATGAAGCATGGAAAGTATCACAGATGGAGGCTGCAGAACGAATACGTGAACTTGATCGTATTAATTTAGAGAAAACACTCTCTGTGGTCGACAATGGGTTAACAACTTTGTCCTCCAGAATATATTCATTGGATGGCATTGTATCCTCTGCTATCGACATACTAGAACAAGATTTGGCGATGTTACAGCAAGGCCAGTCTCAATTACGTTCTATTATGTTATTAAGCTGGACGCTGCAATCTTTGCGAGCGGGCTATGTGCCTTGGCGTTTTATCAACACAACGGCTCTGTTTGCAGAATACAATCTAACTGATAAACAGATCGAACTGGCACAAAGAGGAGCAAGGTATACAGTGCTGAGCATTGAAAAACTGGAAAAGTTACCATTCACAGTGGCAGAAAAACCAGCTACAAAATGGCTTATTCATGGCAAAATAACATTACCTGTGAGTACTTTTCAGTTTCAGTATTGCCTCAGACAAATGCAAGCAGGCAAATATGAAAGGTTGGGTAAGGAATACATTAAGACATCTTGGGATTTACCGTATACATATAGATGTTGGAGTGGGGATCGTGAAGTGTTTTTGAGCGGTACAAACTGTAAACTTGCACTAAGCGGTTCGCTTATATGTCAGGACATTTCTTTACACGGGGCTTGTAATGGTTCTGTGGCAAATTTGTCTTGCCATCAGCAGGGTACACCAGCTGCTGTGATTAATCCAACGTTTGGACAACTTTCTAATGGGAGTTACCTCATGTTGAATGATCAGAGTTGCTGCGGCATGCTGCCAGGCATCCCATATCTAGTAACGGTCAACTCCAGGGTCACTTGCTGTATGCAAGTATTGTTTGCCCCAATAGACACAGTCAGGGAGTCGCCTCTATGGCCTTCGCTGAACGTCTCTTTTATAAGATTTGATACTTTGAGCAGAATGAAAGCCATGCTTTTATAGCAAAAAATGCCTTTGACCTCGGCCAAAGAAACCTATGATCTACAAGTAGGAAGGACTTCGGCTGAGATACAGACTTTAATACGTACAAACTGCCCTATACATTTCGTAGAAATGATAACACGTATCTTCAACATGTCTGATACAAGTGGAATTATACATGTATTTAAGAGCATCTGTACCGGTCTGTTAGCACCTTTCCAGGCAATACTCGGAATCATCCCGAACTTTGCACATTCGGTGTTTGGTGGCATACCATTAATTCTAGCACTTGTTGCCGGAATTCTATTTCTCTTCCTGCTATTGCGCTATGGCCAGCCTATTCGCAGACATCACTCCGAGCGAAATGGAGAAAGCTCTCCTTGAACGAAAGTGCAGTGAGCGAATAGTACAGCTATTGGGCATGACTCGTCTACGGGACCTTAATACAACTTGGTTCCTGTCATTCAGACCAATCTGGCAAGATTGCATCTTACCTGTTCTACGATGCCTGCTATGCGGTGAAGAATGCGTGTTGGACACTTGTCTAACATTTCCATCAGCAACGCCAACGGATGTCGATACTCTGCTGGACCCGATAACGGCCCATGCTCTGTGTTGTCCCCAGAGGCTACCAATACTGATGTCAGCATTCATTGAGATCTCACAGACGCTTCCGGCTGCTGCTGAGGTACGAGAAAGATCTACAGGCACACAGGTAACAACGGACGCGAACTTTGCTGCGACACCCTATGCTGGAAGCGAAGCTTCACATCTCTGTGCAATTAATCTACTTCACGAGGTGTTCCAACTGACACCAACTACAGTGGACGATGTTTTGTCTATAGAAATAGATGATCTCATGTTTACACCAGACCCGTAAACTGACTCTGATTCAGCATACAGTGTTCCAGAGATGCAGTAACAATTTGGCCTTCATTTTCAAAAAACTTGGAACTCTACCAAAATGGAACTTTTTCCCATTTTTCGAACGAAAATGGCACTACAATCTGCTTAAAGTAGAACTAGCCTTATAGTACAGACTTCACAGTACTTCCACGGACACTTAGTCATCTTGTGTGTCTAAAACAGTTCATTAATTTTCATGACATGAAATGACTGATTTTTTTTAAACTTATCGATCATTTTCTGTCAAATGTAAATATTACTGCTTATTTCATTCCAATTGCATTTATTTTCGAACTTTATGCCTGAAATGAAAAGCATTTGCTTCAAATGTACAGTACCTTTTGCATTTTTTACTATGTTTTTTAATGCTTTTAAGAAATATTTTTAATTATGCGGTACTCCATTTTATGTTTAGCATTTTAAATGTTTAGCATTTTAGTATTATCGTACACACGAAAGTGGAGTGGGTGTTGTATTCCTCTTAGGGTGTCCATAAACGGGCTTTCTAGTATCATGTCCTTATATAGGCACAATTCGCCCTGCCCTTATATAGGCATAAAATCCCAGCCCTTATTTAGGCATTAACCGTGCACTCCAAATACAGGCATGGTCTCTGACATCTGTCCACCCTAACGTCACAACGAGTTCTTGAAGAACAGACCCTTAGGCTGCGGGAGTTTCCCTAGTCCAGGACTATTGATTTCTTCAAGGACTCATATATTATGCACGAACCATTATTCCTTAGGGGTTCATTCATGACGTCTTCCGCTGTCCGACTCACGTCAATACTAACATTCTTAGGTGCTTCTCAGGTATAAATATACCTTCCCTAGCCCCTGTAAATCAGAGGAGACCTCGACTTCAGAGGAGCCCGTTTCCCGGCCTGACGCACTGAGAAGACGCTGTCATCCCTGCACGCAGAGAGTCCAGCTTCCAGTAATCTGACTTCCCTTGCGGGGTGTTGGAGTTCGAGTCTGGCAAAGAGATTCCAACCTCTCTCATTCTTCAGGTATGGAGCAGGCTAGAACCTAGAGGGACTCTTGGCATACTAGGCATACTGGGGTTAGCGTACTCTTAGTATACCATAGTAAGGAATACTTCACCTACTTCATACCTCATCCTATACCTAGGTTAGGTTAGGTACATTGGGGTAGAACTAGATTAGAAACGCATCGTATGAGTACTCGCATTTTTAGTCTGAGTTATTTATGTAACAGCATATGTACTAAAAGATAATGCTCTCGCAGTATTATTTATTTCTACTGCTCACACTGTACATTATTTATCTCGCATACTGTCTTGTGATCGTAACAGCACATTTTACTTACACCAGAAACAAGACTGTTCAATAAATCTTTTATTGAAACGCCCGTCTATTTCTTTCTGTGTAACTTGGAGAAAACTAAGCATGCACGACTGAGCTGAGTGAAATAGTTATCTATTGTTTCCACGACTCTGGGACACGTTCTGATTCTAAAGGGAAACACAGTGGTCATGTCTTTGCGGCTGCCAGAAACTACTCCCTTCTTGTTGTCAAGGAGTTTCTAGTGGCCTCTGAGCTAGCTGGCACAAGTAATTAAGTTTAATATACTCGATAGGGGCATACTGACCTTAGTCCTATGTCAAACCTATAGGATATATTATTCCAATGCGCAGAGCCTATTAGGGAAATAGGAGCTACACTACAATGTGTCCTTAAAAAAACTGTTTATATGGAAAGTTCAAAAATAACCAATAAAGAGAGGTTTTGCAATCGGAAAAAAAAAGGAACTATTCTGATTTGTTCTTTACATGTATTTATGTGT
This sequence comes from Calotriton arnoldi, assembly GCA_963921515.1. NCBI lineage: Eukaryota > Metazoa > Chordata > Amphibia > Caudata > Salamandridae > Calotriton > Calotriton arnoldi. The sequence continues at coordinate 129,539 of CAWUFW010007850.1, read as the reverse complement.
GGAGCAACAGGGAAATTGTGCCATTACTGGTTCCATTCTTGATGAAAGCAGTGCATTACATGTACTGTGTGACAAGAAAAGAATTGCATGCGTTTGTGACATTTGAAATCTGCATACCAACTACGAAGGTAAATTAGAAATTAAGAAGGTGTGTTATGTGTTTTGTAGTAGTGGTTAAGTATTTGAGACGATATTTTTAACTTTGAAAGTATTTTTTATTTCTAAATAACATAGTGTTAGTAAAGTCTGGTGTTTTATTGGTTCTAAAATATGCATAATGTGTAACTAGTTGTTAAACAAGTACTTTATATATGTTTAGGAGTTTTCACAAAGAAAAAGTGTAAGTTGTTATCTGTAAAAGACTGTGGGCCATATTCTCAAGACGAGCGATAACATTATCGCCACTTTATCGGCAGTTTCCTGCCGTTAAAGCGGCGCTAATGTTATCGCCATTCTTGTGAATATAGCCCTGTATTCACTGAAAAAACCATAGGTTTTACAGACGTTATAGTTAGAAATTAGCATTTAAAAAACCTTTGAAATTCACTGAAAAAACCATAAGTTTCAGGGACGTTATAGTTAGCTGGACATTTCACTCGTACAAAACCATAGAAATTCCACCGTTATAGTTAATTCAGTTAACTATAACTCGCGCCCCCGCAATGCACTGCTCATGACGTCACATATTACATCATTCATGGCATGGTCAGTGACATCACTGATGACATCACTGATGACATCTCAAATGACATCACTGATGACATCACTGATGACATCATCCATGTGATAATCTGATGCACCTCATCACACCCTAATATAACCTTTAATACACCCACTGTAAAATACACACTACCACTTTCCAAAGCATCCACACATCAATACCAGTTACTACATACTCACTCACTGATTCCTATGTCTGCACACACATCCACTCATTCACCTATACAATCACTTATACATGCAGTCACTTATCAATACAACACTATCATATGCACTCATACACCTATTCAGACACTCACACACCGCCACTCATCCATGGAGTTACTCACACACCTAGTCAGTCATGCAAAGAATCAATCACACTCCCATTTACTCACCTAAACAGTTATACACACACCACCTCACTAATTCATACAGACAGTAACGCATAGTTACTCTCTTATGTAATCACTGAAACAAGTACAGACTCATCCATACATGCCACTCTCACAATCACTCAGTCTCACATATAGTTATTTATATACACCATCACTCACATATACTGCCTTTTACATATGTAGTTACTCACATATGTACCACTGAGACATCCATTCACTCACCAACACACCCATACACACACTCACCCACCCATACAGCTGTTTCCACATGCACTCTTGAACCCATACACCCAGTGAATCAACCACTCACACATCTATGCAGAGAGTCAGACACCTCCAACCCACCCACACACACACTCAGTCCCCCATACAAATACTCAAGCAAACAATCAATAACCCATATAGACACTCATGTAGCTACTGACCAACCCATGTAGCAGCTTACACAACAACAGACAGACTGATACAGACATTCACACAGTTTAGTCACTAACCCATGCATTCAGTAAGACACGTTTAATCAGTCACTTATACAATCAGTTACATACCTCCTAAATCCTCCATCCAGACACTTATACACCCACTCATTCTTCAATACACCTTGCCATATATATAAAACATATTTAAACTTTACAGAAACACACAGTCACTGGATGATGTCATCAGTGATGTCATCAGTGATGTCACTGACCATGCCATGAATGATGTAATATGTGACGTCATGAGCAGTGCATTGTGGGGTGCGAGTTATAGTTAACTGAACTAACTATAACGGTGGAATTTCTATGGTTTTGTACGAGTGAAATGTCCAGCTAACTATAACGTCCCTGAAACTTATGTTTTTTTCAGTGAATATATATAACTTGTTTATATTTTTATCTGCTGCCTTTGCAATTGTTTTTAAAATTCCTTATTACTATTTGCATTTTTGCACATTGCAATTTTTTGGTGGCACTTTATTTTAATAGCACTTGCACTTTTTTAAGACTAGACATTGAGGGTCGAAAAAGCCCACTTGGGCTGTATTAACTACTCATTCAGCATGTTTGACAAATTTGGGATTTCTTAGTACTGTTGGGAATGTTTATACATGAAAGGTTTTATTTGGAAAGCTTTTTAAAATGTATTTTATCCTGTATTTTACTATGAAGTCTCGTTTCGCATTCACATGTTTTTAGCAGTTTTGCACCTATTTAAATATTTATTTATTTTTAAGGTTGCATATTTAATGATATTTAATCATACTGTTTAAAATGGATTTAACACCAGATAAACTTATTGTTGTATGCGGTCATTAATGCTGATGAGTTAACTGACTCTTTTATGTCTATTGTTAGTTTAGTCACCAGGTTCAAGCACTGTCACTTTAAATAGATGTAAACTAGGATTAAGCGCGTCATGTGATCAAGGCCTTTGGAAGGCCGAAACGCGTAATGGCGGTTGGTGCAGGGCACAAAGCAAAATAAATTATTTGCAGCAGCATTTCGGGTCTGCATCGTCTTTTTCCGGGTTTATGGAAGTGTGTACGAGACGAGTAGCACGAATATATATATATATATATATATATATATATATATATATATATATATATATATATATATATATATATATATATATATTATCTACTGGCGGTCGCCAGTAGATAGTTATAGTTAGGACCTATTATCCATAGGAAATCCGCAACATTCTATTCCCAATAAGTTTGGCGTCGTTTGACGAATCATCGCGAAATTTTCAAAACTAGTGGGGCGCTCCGGTCCGCTCCTGTCTTGAAAGTTTCGGGGTGATTCATCAAGCGGGGCCGAGAAAAAGGGGGTCCCAAAACGTGTTTTCTCCATGTTAATTCCCATAGGAAATTTTAGCCACGGCTACAGCTCGAACTGCTGAACGGAATTACACCAAATTTTGCAAAAAGGTAGCGCTTGGTTCAGAAAGCGACCTTTTTTTAAATGGTGTAAATCCGTTCAGTAGTTGCGGAGAAATTCAAAAAATAAGAGTGAAAAATCTATTTCCCATAGGAAACTTTATGCAAGGCTACAGCAAGAACTGCTGAACGGAATTACACCAAATTTGGCAAAAAGGTAGTGCTTGGTTCAGAAAGCACCCTTTTTAAAAATGGTGTAAATCCGTTCAGTAGTTGCTGAGAAAATCCAAAATAAAAGTTTCGATATCTATGGCCGCGGTGGATCCGTGCACCCTCCCGATCACGAGCTGCATGCTAATTGGCTGTCAACACTCCAAACCAGGAAGTGTTGGCAGCCATCTTGTTCCTCGGTAGAACCGAGGCACAAGAAAGCAGTGAGAAAAACGCGAAAAACGCGAAAAGGGGGCCGGGTAGAAACACCCTGACCCCCTAGGCCTGCTCAGGGGGTCCCACAAGGACCCCCAAGGCCCACATTTTTTTTTTTTTTAAATCGGCAAAAACGCGCTGGGTGCGCGGATCCAGCCGATAAAAAAAAAATAGAAGCGCGGTCTCCCGCGCTTTGATGCTATTTTGCCCCCGGGTAGGCCAAATCCTGGGGGCATGCAGGGGTGGGTTTATGTTTTATGTGGGGGGCCTCTAAGGTGCGGGAGGGTTCTCCACCCTCCCGCAACCCCGGGGACCGCCACCCCCCCGGGGCTTCTTTTTTTTTTAATTGAAATAACCTGTGTGGGGGGGCTCGAGCCACCCCACACGCCCCGGGGACCGCCACCTCCCCGGGGCAATAACATGTAAATTAGGGGGTCCGTTAAGGACCCCCGAGCCCCGGGGACCACCACCTCCCCGGGGCTGTGCATTTGGATGGGAGGGGGGCCACGCGGCCCCCCTCCTGGAGCCATTGAAGGCCCTGGGAACCGCCACCCCCCAGGGCCGGCTCCTGCAGTGTCCCGGGGTGCCTACCCCCGGGACACTGTAGTTTGCGGCTCCCGTCCTGCCATTGCAAACTGCTTTGCTTCATTGAAGCGAGAGCAGGGAAACCTGCTCTCACCTCAATGAAGCAAAGCAGATTGCTTTTCCACATGGGGAGCTGCATGTCAGCAGCTCCCCAAGTGGAAAAGCAATGCCGGCTCCCGAGGGACGCGGGGAGCCGGCTGGGACCGTGGGGGGATTGGGGACCCCCCCACGGTCCCCAACGGAGAGGGCCAGCCCTGGGGGATGGGGTCCCCGGGGCAAGTAGTGGCCCGGGAGGGGGGCCACGCGGCCCCCCTCCCCCCCCCAAAAAAAAAATTTAAAAATAATAAAGGCCTGCCCCGGGGGATGGGGTCCCCGGGGCAAAAGGAGGCCTGAGGAGGGGGGCCACGCAGCCCCCCTCCTAAAAAAATAATAAAAAGAGTGGCCATGCCCCGGGGGATGGGGTCCCCGGGGCCGGAATCGGCCACGGGAGGGGGGCCAAATAATAAAAAGAGTGGCCATGCCCTGGGGGATGGGGTCCCCAGGGCCCAAAAAAAGGAAAAAGGAAGGGGGGCCACACAGCCCCCCTTCGAAAAAAAAAAACGATTGTGCTGCAGGCCCCGCCCCTTCCTTTACCACTGTGCAACGCGCCCCTGGCGCGTTTGCAGAGGGGGAACAATTCCCCTTGAATACTGGGGTCCATGGGGCCAACTAGCCCACCAGGAACCTCCAGTATGCGCCAGGGGCTGCTTTGCAGAGAGGTGTACAGAGGCCACGCCCCTTTTACACCTCTCTGCAACGCAGCTCTGTGGCGCTTACTGGAGGTACCTGGTGGGATAGTTGGACCCCAGGGACCCTCAGGATTCAAGGGGACTTAATCCCCCAACTTAAAACGCGCCACGGGCGCGTTTGCACAGTGGTGAAGGGAGGGGCGGGGCTTCAGGTGACATGTGTGCAAACAGGCCCCGTGGTGCGTTTTAAGATGGGGAATTAAATCCCCTTCAATCCTGAGGGTCCCTGGGGCCAACTAGCCCACCAGGTACCTCCAGTAAGCGCCACGGAGCTGTGTTGCAGAGTGTTGTAAAAGGGGCGTGGCCTCTGAACACCTCTCTGCAACGCAGCTCTCTGGCGCATACTGGAGGTATCTGGTGGGCTAGTTGGCCCCTAGGGACCTCGGGATTGAGGAGGAATTAATTCTCCAACTTAAAATGCGCCACAGGGCGTGTTTGCAGACATGTCACCTCAGGCCCCACCCCTTCCTTCACCATTGTGCAAATATTCCTCTAAAATCAGCCGAACTACGAATTCCGATTTACTCACCTGTTATCAGGAGAGACCTCAGTGCTGCATCTTTGAGCCCAGTACTGATCCTGAAAAGTAATTTTAACCGTACTTACCAGTAACTTGAATTGCCTTCCATAGGATATCATTGCCTGCTTTTTGCTGAAAAAGTTTCTAAGTGTCGATTTTTGAAACATACAAATATTCCTCTAAAATCAGCCGAACTACGAATTCTGATTTACTCACCTGTTATCAGGAGACACCTCAGTGCTGCATCTTTGAGCCCAGTACTGATCCTGAAAAGTAATTTTAACCGTATTTACCAGTAACTTGAATTTCCTTCCATAGGCTAACATTGACTGGTTTCACTTGGAAATTCTTCTACGTGTGGAGTTTTGGAACTTTATAATATTCCTCTAAAATCAGCCGAACTACGAATTCCGATTTACTCACCTGTTATCAGGAGAGACCACAGTGCTGCATCTTTGAGCCCAGTACTAATCCTGAAAAGTAATTTTAACCGTACTTACCAGTAACTTGAATTTCCTTCCATAGGCTAACATTGACTGGTTTCACTTGGAAATTCTTCTAAGTGTTGAGTTTTGGAACTTTATAATATTCCTCTAAAATCAGCTGAACTACGAATTCCAATTTACTCACCTGTTATCAGGAGAGACCTCAGTGCTGCATCTTTCAGCCCAGTACAGATCCTGAAAAGTAATTCTAACCGTACTTACCAGTAACTTGAATTTCCTTCCATAGGCTAACATTGACTGGTTTCACTTGGAAATTCTTCTAAGTGTGGAGTTTTGGAACTTTATAATATTCCTCTAAAATCAGCCGAACTACGAATTCCGATTTACTCACCTGTTATCAGGAGAGAACCCAGTGCTGCATCTTTTAGCCCAGCACTGACCCTGATAAGTAATTCTAACCGTACTTACCAGTAACTTGTATTTCCTTCCATTGGAATCCATTGTCTGGTTTTCCGCAGAAAAGTTTCAAAGTGTCGTTTTTCACAAACTACAAATATTCCTTAAAAATCGCCTGTATGACTTAAACGCATTCTTTCAACTGTTTACAGGAGATGCACCAGTGCTGGATCCAGGATCCACCACTGAGTAAGAAAAAGTAACAATAACACTACTTACCTGCTAAGTGAATTTCCTCCCATAGGATAACATTGGTGATTCTATGTGAAAAAGTTTCGAAGTGTCAAGTTTTAAAATACAATAATATTCCTTAAAAATCACTACTGTAACCAAAACGCTTTACTCAACTGTTTACAGGAGATGTCCCAGGACTGAATCTAGGATCCAGTCCTGTGGTTAGAAAAGTAATCCATAAAGTAACTAATTGCATTTAACTAGAAATTCACATTGAGCTCAATGTTGCATTGTGTTTGAAATTGTGTTGCTCATTGCAACAACTGTAACTACTGTACTTAAAACTCTATTGCCTATTTGCAAAGTATTTAAACTAAAGTAATTCATTCTGAGAAAGTATATTTTGTAATGTAATGTATAATGTAATTACATTGTAATTTAAAAAATAAAATATCTAAAAATAAATAGTTTTAAAAAATGTAGTAAATTAGTATCAAAAAAATAAATATAACAATTAATACATTTAAAAATTGTCATTTACAAAACCTTTGAAATTCACTGAAAAAACGATAGGTTTTAGGGGCGTTATAGTTAGAAATTAGCATTTAAAAAACCTTTGAAATTCACTGAAAAAACCGTAGGTTTCAGGCACGTTATAGTTAGAAATTAGCATTTAAAAAACCTTTGAAATTCACTTAAAAAACCATAGGTTTCAGACACGTTATAGTTAGAAATTAGCATTTAAAAAACCTTTGAAATTCACTGAAAAAACCATAGGTTTTAGGGACAGTTATAGTTAGTTGGACATTTCACTCGTACAAAACCCGTGAAATTCCCCGTTATAGTTAGTTCAGCTAACTATAACTCGCGCCCGCAATGCACTGCTGATGACGTCACATATTACATCACTCATGACATGGTCAGTGACATCACTGATGACATCACTGATGACATCTCAAATGACATCACTGATGACATCACTGATGACATCATCCACGTGATAATCTGATGCACCTCCTCACACCCTGATATAACCTTTGATACACCCACTCTAAATTACAGACTGCCATTCGCAAAACCATAGACACTCCAACACCAATAACTACATACCCACTCACTGATTCTTAGGTCTACACACACACATCCACTCACTCACCCGTACAGTCACTCATACTTACGGTCACTCAGTACAGGACTATCATATGCACTCTTACTCCTATATAGACACTCAAACACCGCCACTCATCCATAGAGGTACTCACACACCTAGTCAGTCATGCAAATAATTAAACACACTGCCATTTACTCACCTATACAGTTATACACACACCAGCTCACTTAATCATACAAATACTAGCACATTGTTACGCTCTTATACAATCACTGATACAAGCACACACTCATCCATACAGCCACTATCACAATCACTCCCTCTCGCTTATAGCTATTTATATAGTCCAACACACATATATACTGCCTTTCACATATGTAGTTACTCACACATGTACCACTGGGACATACATTCACTCACTAACACACTCTTACACACACTTACCCACCCATACAGTCTATCACAGATGCACTCTTGCAACCATCCACCCAGTGAATCACCCACTCACACAACTATGCACAGAGTCGCACACACCCCACCCACACAAACACTCAGGCACCCATACAGATACTCAGACAACCAATCAATAACTCATATAGACACTCATGTAGCTATTCACAAACCCATGCAGCCACTTACACAGCAACAGACAGACGGATACAGACATTCACCCAGTTTAGTCACTAACCCATGCATTCAGTAAGATACGTTTAATCACTCACTTATAGAGTCAGTCACGCACCTACTAAATCATCCATCCAGACACTTATACACCCACTCATTCTTCAATACGCCTTTCCCTATATATATATTAAAAATATTTAAACTTTACAGAAACACACAGTCACTGGATGATGTCATCAGTGATGTCATTTGAGATGTCATCAGTGATGTCACTGACCATGTCATGAGTGATGTAATATGTGACGTCATCAACAGTGCATTGCGGGGCGCGAGTTATAGTTAGCTGAACTAACTATAACGGGGAATTTCACGGGTTTTGTACGAGTGAAATGTCCAACTAACTATAACTGTCCCTAAAACCTATGGTTTTTTCAGTGAATATATATATATATATATATATATATATATATATATATATTCCATAGGTATAAACCATAGGTTTCAGGCACGTTATAGTTAGAAATTAGCATTTAAAAACCTTAGAAATTCACTGAAAAAACCATAGGTTTCAGGCACGTTATAGTTAGTTGGACATTTCTCTCGTACAAAACCATAGAAATTGCCCCGTTATAGTTAGTTCAGCTAACTATAACTCGCGCACCCGCAATGCACTTCTGATGTCATCACATATTACATCATTCATGACATGGTCAGTGACATCACTGATGACATCACTGATGACATCTCAAATGACATCACTGATGACATCATCCAGTGACTGTGTGTTTCTGTAAAGTTTAAATATGTTTTATATATATATGCCAAGGTGTATTGAAGAATCAGTGGTTGTATAAGTGTGTGGATGGAGGATTTTGTAGGTGCGTGACTGATTGTATAAGTGAGTGATTAAACGTGTCTTACTGAATGCATGGGTTAGTGACTAAACTGTGTGAATGTCTGTATCAGTCTGTCTGTTGTATAAGCTGCTGCATGGGTTGGTCAGTAGCTACATGAGTGTCTATATGGGCTATTGATTGGTTGCCTGAGTATTTGTATGGGTGCCTGAGTGTGTGTGTGGGTGGGTGGGAGGTGTGTGACTCTGTGCATAGATGTGAGTGGTTGATTCACTGGGTGTATGGGTTCAAGAGTGCATGTGCAAACAGCTGTATGGGTGGGTGAGTGTGTGTATGGGTGTGTTGGTGAGAGAATGGATGTCTCAGTGGTACATGTCCAAGTAACTACATATGTAAAAGGCAGTGTATGTGAGAGTTGGAGTATATAAATGACTATACGTGAGAGTCAGTGATTGTGAGAGTGGCTGTATGGATGAGTGTGTACTTGTATCAGTGATTGTATAAGAGAGTAAGTATGCGTTTGTTTCTGTTTGAATAAGTGATGTGGTGTGTGTATAACTGTATAGGTCAGTAAATGGAAGTGTGATTGATTCTTTGCATGACTGACTAGCTGTGTGAGTAACTCCATGGATGAGTGGTGGTGTGTGAGTGTCTGTAAAGGTCAGTAGAGGCCCATGGTGGGAGTGCTGCCGGGCGGTGATGTGGGGCTGGGGAGGGCAGGGTGGGGTAGTAAAGTACGGAATACAGCCGTATAGAGGTAAGTAGACATATAAATTAATAAAACGAATTTAGTTGCGCGTGCTGCATCGCATTTGGCGATGCAGCGCGCGCGCGAATCCTGAGGGTCCCTGGGGTCCAACTAGCCCACCAGGTACCTCCAGTAAGCGCCACACAGCTGCATTGCAGAGAGGTGTAAAAAGGGGCGTGGCCTCGGACCACCTCTCTGCAACGCAGCCCTGTGGCGCGTACTGGAGGTACCTGGTGGGCTAGATAGCCCACAGGGACTCTTAGGATTCAAGGGGAACTAATGCCCCACCTTAAAACACGCCACGGGGCGTGTTTGCACAGTGGTGCAGGGAAGGGGCGGGGTCTCCGGAGATTTGCCGGTTCATTTAAAAAAAAAAAAAAATTGGGAGGGGGGCTGCGTGGCCCCCCTTCCCTTGGCCACTTTTGGCCCCGGGGACCCCATCCCCCGGGGCCTTGCACCCTTTTTTTTTTTTAATTATGCGGAGGGGGACCGCGTGGCCCCCCTCCAAAGGCCAATTATGGCCCCGGGGACCCCATCCCCCAGGGCCAGGCCATCCGTTTTATTTTATTAAAATTTTTCGGAGGGGGGCAGCGTGGCCCCCCTCCTCAGGCCAATTATGGCCCCGGGGACCCCATCCCCCGGGGCCAGCCTGCCTTTTTTTTGTAATTATTTTTTTTTTTAAAGGGGAGGGGGGCCGCACGGCCCCCCTCCCAGGCCACTCCTGGCCCCGGGGACCCCATCCCCCAGGGCCTGGCCTCTCCGTTGGGGACCGTGGGGGGAGCCCCAATTCCCCCACGGGCCCGCTGGCTCCGTCTCCTGCGGGAGCCGGCATTGCTTTTCCACAAGGGGAGCTGCTGACATGCAGCTCCCCTTGCGGAAAAGCAATCTGCTTTGGATTTTGGAAGCAGAGTTTGCTATGACAGGGCGGGAGCCGCACGGCTCCCGCCCTGCCATACCACACAGCAGTGTCCCGGGGGTGGGCACCCCGGGACACTGCAGGATCCAGCCCTGGGGGGTGGCGGTCCCCAGGGCCATGGAGGGCTCCAGGAGGGGGGCCGCGGGGCCCCCCTCCCAACCATTGCAAAGCCCAGGGAGGTGGTGGTCCCCGGGGCTCAGGGGTCCGTAACGGACCCCCGCATTTACATTTTTAGTGCCCCAGGGAGGTGGTGGCCCCCGGGGTGTGTGGGGGGGCTCGAGCCCCCCCACACAGGTTATTTTATAAAAAATAGAGCCCCTGGGAGGTGGCGGTCCCTGGGGCAGCGTGGGGGGGACTGGGACCCCCCCATGCTTTTTTTTAACAGCCCCAGGGAGGTGGCGTTACCCAGGCTGCGGGGGGGCCACGTGCTCCCCGCGGATATTTGTAAAAGCCCCGGGGAGGTGGCGGTCCCCGGGGCAGCATGGGGGGGGATTGTGACCCCCCCCACACATTTTTTTAACAGCCCCGGGGAGGTGGCGCTCCCCGGGGCAGCAGGGGTCCCCGCAGGCCCCCGCGAATGAATTTACAGTGCCCCCGGGACCTGGCCCACCCGAGGGCTTTTTTTAAACGTAGCGCGGGAGTCCGCGCTTCGTTTTTTTTTAATAATTTCGGCGGGATTCGCCGCCCCCATTGCGATTTCCGCCGAAATTATTTTTTTAAAAATGCTTTTTTGGGCCCTGGGGGTCCTTGTGGGACCCCCTGAGCAGGCCTAGGGGGTCAGGGTGTTTCTACCCTGCCCCTTTTCTTCTTTTTTAATGTTTTTTCTACTGTTTTCTTGTGACTCGGTTCTACTGAGTCACAAGATGGCTGCCAACACTTCCTGGTTTGGAGTGTAGGCAGCCAATTAGAATGAAGCTCGTGGTCGGGAGGGTACGCGAACCCACCGCTGCCGCAGATATCGAAACTTTTTCTTTTTCTAATTTCTCAGGAACTACTGAACGGAATTACACCATTTAACAAAAAGGACTCTTTCTGAACCAAGACCTACCTTTTTGCCAAATTTGGTGTAGTTCCGTTTAGCAGTTCGAACTGTAGCTTTGTCTAAAGTTTCCTATGGAAAATAACATGGGGAAAACGCGTTTTGGGACCCCCCTTTTTTCTCGGCCCCCGCTTGGCGAATCACCCCGAAACTTTCAAGACAGGAGCTGATCACTAGTTTTGAAAATTTAGCAAAGATTCATCAACCGGCGCCAAAGTTATTGGGAAAACAAAAAACGCTTTTCCCATGGAATCTAGGTCCTAACTATAACTACCTACTGGCGACCGCCAGTAGGTAATATATATATATATATATATAAAACAAACAAACAAAAAACCAAGTTGCTCCTTCCGAGATGCTGGAACCCAAGAAGGGTGGTGTACACTCCGGCGGAGCGCGCCGGTCGTAACAATATCCAATTACAAATCCTGTGTAGTACACTCTCAGGAAGAAACAGACAGAGCACAAGCTAGGTATACAAGATTTAATCCACACAACGCGTTTCGGCAAAAGCCTTGATCACGTGATCAAGGCTTTTGCCAAACGCGTTGTGTGGATTAAATCTTGGATACCTAGCTTGTGCTCTGTCTGTTTCTTCCTGAGAGTGTACTACACGGGATTTGTAATTGATATATATATATATATATATATATATATATATATATATATATATATATATTTATACATAATATATAATAAAAACATAGGTAGCCTCAGTTGACTTTCTTGCTCTGCGTGGCCAAGTTCCCAAATTTGTGAATATGTTCAGACTTTGTTTCCTCAACGGTTGACACGTCTCTATTGGTGTAACTGTGCCCACGAACCATTATAACATTCTTTACTTTCACACTATTTCAATAGTAAGCGAGGTAACGAAATGCGACAAACCATCCATCGTCATGTGCAACGTCCCCAGGATCCACACATCAATGATTTTCAACCCAACACAAAAGAGCAAAGCTTTTTCACCGAAAAACACGGTAATTGGAAGGATAAAGTCAACGTGATCTCATTATTGGGAAGTACTGTCGCTTTAAAAACGTGAGTCTGCCTTCAAAGACATGCATCCCTCAAATATTTTCAACAATCACATACGGAGTTCATAATTTTGGGTCTTTCCTGTATGATTTAATTGACATGCTCTAATGGTCATGCAAATCACGTGTGTTGGAAGGCAGAATTCAGGTAACTGCGAGGAATACATCTTGTACTGGAAATGTAAAGAAGCAAAAATGGCGTATTGCAAGACTCAGTATACAAAAGCTATTTTACACTATATAGAAAATAAATGGATAAATTGCAATGCCTTGAAGGCTCGCTGGAGCACAAAGGCCGCTATGGTGGTTGAGGCCTGTACCTAATCAAGGGAACTTGGAGGGCTTAGGCGAAGTGCACCTGCGCCCCAGAGGGGCAGCGCGCTCCAATTTATGCGCTGCGTTCCACATTCAAAGGTCCTGCGAGGGCCTTTTCCACTAATCACGGTTCTGCAATCAAAGCAACCATTGCGAAGAGAATCACAGACCTGGGGATTTGAAGCATCGAGAGCGAAGATGGCGCCAGCAAAACGCGAAAAAGGGACATGGGATGGGCTTTTCCCAAATTTTGAGGGGGAAGGCTCTCTACTTCTAGACGAGGTGGGGCAAATGGGTCAGAGGTGGCATTGTGTCCGGCTAAGCCCTGCTTTTAAAACTACAGCGCCGTTCTACAGAGCCATATTATGTTGGGTTGGCAAAGTGCCGGCCTGGCGGTGTGGTGCTTTCTACAATGGTGGCGATCATTTTGGGGTCAGAGTGACTCGGGCCTAAGAACTACCAAAAGCTCCGCAGCGCCATATCAATGTTAGATTGTGCCCTATACAAATGCCAATAACAGTAACATTATCAATTAATTTCACCCCAGAATCAAAGCACTAACAACTGGCTTGACAGCAAATTTTAAACCAGGAGCGCAATTTTTTACTTCAGTAATTGTAAAGAGAGAACCTGATTAATCTAGTGCTTCAGAAGTGGTGTCACTTCTGTTTGTCAATGACACATATCTCATCGACTTTCAACAATCAAAGACATTTTTCTTCATCTTTGATTTATGAGCTTGACTTGCTCTTTTATGCTGACTGGAAAACGTCAGACAGCAAAAGGTGCACAGAGAGCTAGCTCTGCTGTAAAAAATTATATGCGTCAACATGAGCGTACCCTTTGCTGCAGTTCGCGAAAGATAAGGTTTTGCTATTTAGTACATGAACATGTGAGATTTCAGGGAGTGAGTAAGTAAGTTATTTCTGAAAGGCGACAACTGTACCCACCAAAGAGGCTTCAGGATTAGTTGACCAAAATGGTTCACAAAAACAAGCGAGATGGAAGCTGTGTGTTTGACGCCAAAAGGAAGGAAAACGTGATTTAATAAGTTAGCAAATTTGGGGGGAAAGCCAAGTTTTAAATCGGCTTAGAGCATCTGATTTTTTTTCCCTGTAATCACATTAAGGAAAATGGGGGTGAAGACAATGTCAATAAAATGTGGTTCAAAAGCTCAAACGTCATGACGAGAAAGGCATTTCTGATCCACTCAAACGTGCTTCAGCCTCCTGGCCGATGCACTGTTCTTCTGATTTAATCAAACACGCATCTTTACCTACCAATTGCTATACTACCTTTCCCTCTCCACAGGATAGTAATAGTGCACTTCGTCCTCTTCTTTTGAATCTAAGGTACTGGCACAGACCTGGATCCTGTCGCAACGATTTAAGCTTTAGAACCACACTTTATTGTTTCCCCTTATTACAGTATCAGTCTCTGCTACATTTAAGAGTTGCTAATCCCAAATGCTCTTGACCCAGTCCTGATGAAGACCCTAATGAAATAACTTAAGGGTTGAAACTTCGACAAAATTATCTACTGCATATATGCTAATTACTAGGACATATTCGGTCCAGAGTGCCAACCCTTCAACGTATGAAATTTTAAAGCCACTGCTTTTTAACTATTTGTGTGCTCACCCCAGACGAAGAATTTAACTTCTGTTTGTTTATCGTAGCACCCTGTTTGATGGTAGTACGAGTTATCACAATATATTTATGTAATCCATACATCTTCATTTTGGGTTCCTTGTTTCAATGGCGTTATTTTGATATACTCATCTTAGAATTATGTTGTATGACAAACCCATTCATGGCATGATGGTCTTGTTGACCATTCCATAAAATTACCCATCAGTATTTGACTTAAGAAAACCCGAAAGAACCACTGTCTTTGTATTTCCAGTTTATCTATGGCCCTGGAGTTAATTAACTGGTGGGACAGGGAGTTAGCTTTGATCACTGACTAAGTTGCATTTCAAGGGGTTAAACATGCGCCTGCTTTTTTTGCTCATTGTCAGCCTTATGTCAAACCCTGTGCAGGAAGAAGCAGGCAAGTCCCAACGTAGGCCCCTCCTTTCCCCCTCTTCCCCATCTCAAAATTCACGTCAATCAACTGTGGTTTAATGAAGCGTGAGGCCCAGGCTGGCTTGATCTCTGAATCTTTTTATACCACCAGCCACAATCAGATTGGGTTGCCATGGTGAAGGAATAATAAATATAATATTTAAGAAAATGGGGTGGGGGAAGGGAACCGTAGTGAACCGGGATTTCTGTCCAAATATCTAATCTGACTGCAGTGAACAGCCTAGAACTCCTATGCGTGGTGCAGCACCAGGCCCTCAAACACAGAGTACTGCCTTTTAGGTCCCCGTTTTAAAAATATTGTTTGTTTAACGTCCAAAAATTCGGCTTTTACTCCGAAAAGGATAAACTGCAGCAGCGCGCTCAAAATGTTGAAAATGCACAGCCCCTATGAAATCTTATAGGTATCACGGTTTGTTGCTGAGGAAGGGAGAGCAGGAGTCAGGTCTGTAGTAAGCCAGGAGCACGTGCGCCGACAACGCCATTTCAAACCTTGACGTTGTGCTTTAGAACTGTTAATCACGTCATTAACTCTGTAAGAGTCAAGACTTTTGGAAAAAAACTGTTGCTTCTCAGTAGAAAAAAATAATAGATGTGTATTTAAAGATGGCTGCACAACGTGGAGCGTACCTTCACAATGGTTTCGTCCCCAACGTGCTGAAGTTTTTGAGGTAAGTGTAATTCTTTACAGACACAAGCAGACCCTGTTTGCAATACTTTATACACCGGCACATATCCATCCTGTATGCTCACACCCACAGCCAGCCACAAACCAGACCGCCTGAAAATTCATTATAACCAGCCACAAATCCGCCATTTTGTCATCCACCACAATCAGCCACAAATCGGCCCTGTCTGCATGTCCTGGAGCAATTTTCAAAGTGGGGTGCTGGCCATCAATATCACTTGGCGTAAGTGAATTCATTATACTTTCCATTCTGGTAATGTATATTCCTGCTCCCCAAAAATGCGTCTTAGTACCGGCACTAATTAAGCACTGAAGACATGCTTCCAACCGTATTGGGGCGGTGTCATGACAATATATAGGTCAGGATTCTGTGTCTGAGTTGGCATAGGGACAGATGTATTGCACATGTATGTAAGTGCACATAGGATGGTCATGTCACTTTCAGGCGGCACTTTAAGCTGCCTGTGACATGCGCAGCTAAGATGTGCACACGAAAGGCCTGAGAGGTGAGGTGCAGTGTGAACAGGCCCGGCTCCAGGAATTTTTATTTGGGTGGGCCAAGGATGCATTCGGGTGGGCCACTGCGGGCCCGATTTGTCACTTATATGTCTAGCCAGGCCTGCTTCAGGGCCCTCCTTTATCTCTCCTTAGTCTAACAAGGGCCCAGTAAAACACATTATTTTTCTTTCCAAATCTCTTTCTAAATGTTATCACTCTCATAAAGTGTTTTTTTCCATGTAATGTCCCTTTGATGGGAAGAGGAGGTTTCTGAGGTGGGAGTATCAGGCAAGTGACACTTCTCGGGCTCTCCCTCATGACCTCCTCCTCGGATTCCCTAACTGCCACCCTCCTCCAGTGCCCCTCATCTCTTCGTAGCCCCCCCCTATTGACCTGCTCCTCGGATTCCCTCACTACCACCCTCCACCAGCGCCCCTCATCTCTCCGTAGCCCCCCCATTGGCCTCTTCCTCGGATTCCCTCACTACCACCCTCCACCAGCGCCCCTCATCTCTCTGTAGCCCCCCCATTGACCTCCTCCTCGGATTCCCTCACTGCCACCCTCGTCCAGCGCCCCTCATCTCTCCGTAGCCCCCCTATTGACCTCCTTCTCTGACTCCCTCACTACCACCCTCCACCAGCACCCCTCATCTCTCCGTAGCCCCCTCTATTGACCTCCTCCTCAGACTCCCTCACTACCACCCTCCTCCAGTGCCCCTCATCTCTCCGTAGCCCCTCCCCCTATTGACCTCCTCCTCGGACTCCCTCACTGCCACCCTCCTCCAGTGCCCAACATCTCTCCGTAGCCCCTCCCCCTATTGACCTCCTTCTTGGACACCCTCACTACCACCCTCCACCAGCGCCCCTCATCTTTCCGTAGCCCCTCCCCCTATTGACATCCTTCTCGGACATCCTCACTACCACCCTCCACCAGCGCCCCTCATCTCTCCGTAGCCACTCTCTCATATGCATTTCATTTGTTGTATAGCACTATTCGTAGTGTAGGGTGTCACAGTACTTTACACCACGCACACATTATACAGTGACAATGAATCATACAAGTACGTAAATCAGTCTACAGGGAATGTCACATAAGCCAATGAGGATTACAAGGTGTAGGAATCACATGTCATCCATACTGGTGGGCAGTATATTTTAAGAGGGTTTGGTCTGGAGAAGCACAAACGCAGGATTTAAAGCATACCCCAGTGGTTAGGGGTTGGCTTTACTGATAAAAATGTATATCTGCCCAAACAAACTCTTTTTAGCAACATTAGAATAATGAAAGACTGGGGAAGTTCTAACTATATCACAACACAAAAAGAAGCTAAGTTCTAACTATACCATTTAGGTTTGCATGCAGCTCTTTGATGACAGTTCATAGGTCACTGTCCTATGATAGGATTGTAACTTCTGAACTGCAAGTAACACAAGAATCTCTGTGACAAAGGCAGTAACCCACTGAGCTATCCACATAAAATACAGTTTATCTGCATTTCATAACTACTAACAGACAAATGATTGGTCTCCAGCAGGATCATAAATCATCAGAGTTATCTGGACATTTTTTTTATTGTAAATGAAGCATACACGAAGTATGTGTCTTCCTGGGCCTTCCCTGATTTTAAAAAGAAGAACAAATAGCCACACATTCTCTTACCTGCTCGGTTACTCGTCACAGTCCGGTCTGATATGCAGTTGCAGGGGCCAGGAAAGGTGAATCAGGATAATCAAACTTTTTTTCTCCAGCATGGAATAGAAAAAGAAATAACCACGCAGCAGGAAGGTTGAGGTTACCCGGTGCCAAAGAAAGGATTTGTCCCCTTCCCATGCCCCTATTTTACCTGCACGAGTGGGCGGGGACACAGCCCACCTTTCTAAAAGGAGATGCGTGATTAGGGGTGCCTGTGTGAGAGAGCCCCGGCCCAGTCACGCAACTCTCAGAACAGGAAGGAAAACAACGTTCGGAGGAACGTTTTCAATGAAAGTGGCCATTTTCTACTGGCATTCGCGCCGGCATTGCCAGGGCCAAGGCTCATGTTTGGGTGAGCCATGCTCATGCTTGGGTGGGCCTGGCCCACCCGGCCCACCCTCTAGAACCGGGCCTGAGTGTGAATGCAAGAATGCCAAGGCTGGCTTGTTCTAGCTACCCTTATCTGCTTTCTCTACTTGTTAATAACAGTCACAGGAAGTGCCGGCATTCACATAGGGCCAGTTGTCAACAGATACCAAGGCACTTGGATGGGGGTTGGCACATATAATTAGGCAACTCCTACGGTAAACAAAGAGTGACAAACAACTGATGTAAATCATGTTTTAACGTCTTTCAAAGCTAGACCCACACGTGCTGTCCATCCTTCTCCACTTTAGTTAGTGCCCTGTTACCAAGTATATGAACAAAAAGCAAGTGATACTGTCTGTGTGGGTATGCAGATGCCCACATTATATGGGACCTGATTGATAAAGTTACCAAGCCCTGCCATCGTACACTCTCTCCCTTTCATATACCATAAGATTCTCTTTCGCCCCATCAGAAGAGATGAAGCTGCACAAAGAACCACCTACTGCTATCAGCTTAAAAAAACTTTCTAGACCCTCCTTCTTAAAGCCCTCCACTATCCTTTTCAATCCAACTAACAGACTAACATGTCCACCACTCAAATAAATTTCATATTTCCCTGTACTAATTCCCCACTAATCCTGTTTGGTTTCCGTAGTGCTGTGCTAACCGCCGAAAAGCGCTTCAACACCTCATCACAGGTAGCAAGTGCTATATAAATTCAAACCATTCCCTCTTCTATCCATCCACTATCCTTTTTCAATCCAAATAACAAACTCACATGCCCACTGTTCAAATGAATTTCATACCTCCCTATACTAATTCACCACTAATCCTTTTTGTGTTCCAGAGTAGCGTGCTACTCGCCGAAAAAGCGCTTTGATGCCTCGTCAGGGGTAGTAAGCACTATATAAATGTAATTACAATTACAATCTTCAGTGTGAAAAAGGCTGCTTTAATGAAACAGGTGCGTTTGACATATCATTGCCTGGCAAATGCCTTACAAATTTTATAATCTCCCTATACATCAAGTTAATACTGTCCGACTCTCACTTTAAAGACCTCATCAGTCCTTGCTTGAACTGAAGCCCTGTAACTATACCTCCTTTTAAAATGCTCCTCCATAAATCAGGTTCCATGGCCAAAACCTTTCCAAACCTATTGTGCTTAAACTCAAAACAATACCACAACTGTCCCCAACTCTACACATATTACCCTTACTTGTGCTGGCCTGCCTGACCAGTAACAATACAACTAATGCTTGTAACCCATACCTAAAACCAGGGCCACTGGAATTGTGGAGCAGAGGAGGGCATATTATGCAGCATATGAGGCACATTTTGTGATAGTATTACTTCTTTATTTTGTCATTTTTACACTTGTTAACACTGTCTAGGTATTGGTTGCACCTCACAAGTACCAGTTTTACACCCAAATATAGCAATGAACAACAGAAAGGCAACCAGGTAACCTTTGCAAAGGGTCTTCCACTGCGCGCCAACATGTGTCACTGTGTTGTTAGTAACTTTTGGACCGTTTGAGCTATAAATAATTTTTTTTTGTTAAAATCTACAGATTATGCAGTATATAATGGATTATGGGGCAAATCTATAATTATGCAAAAAATGCAGCAGCCGCACAAATGCATAATTCCAACGGCCCTACCTAAAACCTAATAACCTGCCAAGTAGGTGACAGCACCTGCTCATCAGAGACAAGCATACTTCAGCAACCAAAATTAGCCTATGCACCTTTGTTATCCAAGCAACCCTAATCAGTTCCTAGCAGCAGTATGGCAACCTCTCTTTGATTATCCCAATACACACAATCACTTATCATCCAAATCAACCAAGAAAGAATTTTTGGCCAACTCATCAACATCAATCACTGGAAGGGAGAGCAGGTCAAATTATGACTATTATGCACCTACCCAGAAAGAGGGCCCCTGGGAGCAAACTAAATTCCTAACCTGTCACTAAACCATGTTACCAGCACCCCCTACTAATCACCCAAGGTGTGGCTCTCCGACTGTGCCACCTGCCCAAAGAGTTGCGAGCCAGTGGAGAGGTCTAACTTATGCCTCCCCCAAAAGCCCCCATTCCACTGATTCTTAGCTACTATATACTTCTTTTTCCTTTACTGTCATTTCTCCAAAAGACAACTGGCAGTTACTTGGCACCCCTGTTGTCAGCCTAAGCAAGGACTGCCAACAAGGAGGGCATGGCGGGGCCTAGTTTAACTTGCCAAAAAACAAGGTTATGGTGAGATTTTCTTACAACACTACTTTAACCAGTTCTGAACATCCAGAGCACAGTGGGCTAGATGTACAAAGTGTTTTTTCAGTTGCAAGCTCTCCGGTTCAGATGTTGCCACTGCAAAAATGCCACAGGACCATTGCAAACTCTGAAACAAACCTTAAAAGAAATAAACTTTTCTATTTTTTACACAGCCTGGTTTCCTTTAAGGAAGTCGGACTTAAAAAAAAAGGTTCCTTTATTCAAATGCGATCACAGTATAGGTGGTGTGCTGACCCCGTGATGGCCTTCAATCGTGAGTCACAATTTGCAACCTAGCTCATTAATATTCATGACGTAGGTTGAAATGCAACCCACTATGATTCTGATTTTTAAGAACAACCTATTAGTACATAGGTCAGTTCTTAAAATTCTTTACTGGTCGTAAAAATACTGGTCACAATTTGTGACCAGATATTCGTACATCTGGCCAAGAGTGAGGTATCAACATGCATTTTCAAAGTTTTCTTAAATGGGTCTCCGGTGCACAGGCTTTGGGATTAGCTCTCTTCCAGAACAAGAATGGAGACCCACTGGTGCATATGTGCCAACATTTTGAAATTAGAAAGAGGGAGATTTTGAAAACAAAAACAGGGGCTGATGCCATCTTGTTGGTGAGACAGTGTGGACAGGAGGCGGAGCTGGCGAAATATGATATAAAATCTGCTTTTCTACTGTTGCCCATACACCCGGAGAATTTCCAGTTGTTAGGCATGCAATTTGGGGGTGCCATTTATGTGGACAGACTGTTGCCCATGGGCTGTGCCACTTCATGCACTTTGTTTGAGGCTTTCAGCACCTTTTTGCAGTGGGTGTTTACGAAGAAGAGTGGGCACCGAGAGGTGTCCTTTTACTTGGATGATTTTCTGTTTGTAGGCAGAAAGGAGTCAGATGATTGACACAGGGCTCTGAGACAATTCAAGAGGGTAGCTGTGGACCTGGGAGTTCTGCTGTCTCAGGAAAAGACAGAAGGTCCCAGTATAGTGTTGACTATTTTGGGTATTGAACTGGACAAGGAATTGTTGGGGGCGAGGTTGCCTCGAGCGAAGGCTCAGAAGATTCAACAATTTTTGGACGAAGTGATCGACAAACGTAGACTGGAGTTGAGGAGGGTGCAAAAGTTGTTATGTTTCTTGAATTTCTCATGCAGAGTTGTGAGGGGTGGACAGACTTTTGCAGGAGATTGGGCATGGCTATGTTGGGGTAGTTTTACCCCACCACAGAGTCCGGATTTCTTTGGCAGTGAGAGATCATCTGTGTGTTTGAAAGACTTTTTTTTCGAGGACTTTAATGGAGTGTCAATGATGTTTCTGAAAGAGAACATAGTTTTGCAGGTACCGATTTTTAGGTCTCGGCCTGCACCAGCGCTTGCGCTGGTCTGGCCGAGAGTTTTAGTAAGCGGGTTTTGGAAGTGCAAACACTGGCTTTCGGCTGGCGACCAGCTTGAGTTCACGATGGCGTGCACGCGCAGCTGCCATCTGTTGTTTCCTATCTCTTCCTCATTTCCTCGTCATGGCTCATTAACTCTCTGGACTCTGATGTTTCAATCGCAGCAGCAGCTCACATTACCAACTGAGGGCCCTGGACTACAGTCACATGAAAAACAACAGCGATTTGCATTGAAATGCAAGCTTTTTTTGGTCTAGTTAGAAATATTGCTTCGGTGGGTTGATTTCACCTCATATCGCTATTTGTTTTATATTGGGAGTCACAGCCTAATTACCAGTATTTTTGTCTCTCACTGTTTTTTTTTTATATTTATTCGCGCAAAGCACAAAGCTATATTTAAGGTTACTTTTTCCGCGTCACTTCTTCACTGTATTTAAACTCCACACCCCCACTCTTATTGTCTCTCTCCTTCTCTCTCTCTCTCCCTCTCTAATTCTCTCTCTACTTAATTAACCCTCCCTCTCTATCTTTTTAGCCTTTCATTCTCTCTCACCCCTTTATCTGTTTCTCTTTCAAACTCCTTCATTCACTCTCTCTCCCCTTCTTTCTCTCTCTCTATCCCGCTCCACTCTTTATTCTATGTACACCCTTTCTCTCTCTTTCTCTCTCACCACCCTCTCTAATTGGGCATTATATCTTCACTCTATCTCTCACTCGGCAATACCACAGCATCACTCAGCGCAACCACAGCATCAATCAGAGCCAGCACAGCATCACTCAGCACCAACACAACATCTCTCAACGCCATCACAGCATCACTCAACGCCATCACAGCATCACTCAGTGCAACCACAGCATCACTCAGTGCAACCACAGAATCACTTAGCGCCACAACAGCATCACTTAGCGCCACAACAGCATCGCTTAGCGCCACAACAGCATCACTCAGCGCCACCACAACATCACTCCGCGCCACCACAACATCACTCAGCACCACCATAGCTTTACTCAGCGACACCACATCATCACTCAGGGCCATCACTGCATCACTCAGCACCACCACAGGATGACTCAGCACCACCACAGGATGACTCAGCACCACCACAGGATGACTCAGCACCACCACAGGATGACTCAGCACCACCACAGCATCGCTCAGCACCACCACAGCATCACTCAGCGCCACCACAGCATCGCTCGGCGCCACCACAGCATCACTCGGCGCCACCACAGCATCACTCGGCGCAACCACAGCATCACTCGGCGCCACCACAGCATCACTTGGCACAACCACAGCATCACTCGGTGCCACCACAGCATCACTCAGCGCCACCACAGCATCACTCAGCGCCAACACAGCATCGCTCAGCGCCAACACAGCATCGCTCAGCTCCGCCACAGCATCGCTCAGCATCGCCACAGCATCGCTCAGCGCCAAGACAATATCACTCAGCACCACCACAGCATCACTCAGCGCCAATACAATATCACTCCGCACCACAGCAGTATCACTCAGCACCACAGCAGTATCACTCAGCAACACCTGAGTATCATTCGGCAACACCTGAGTATCATTCAGCATCACCTCAGCATCGTCTCCGCAACAGTCACCACCACCACCACTACCACCTCAGCATCACTCAGCACCACCTCAGCCTGCTCTCGGAATCTGGCATCTGTTGATTCTCCCCTAGCGTCTGGCCGCTGCTAGTGTTATAATACAGGTACTAGTTCCCAACCTTCACCCTCCGATTGTTTATGCCCCCTCAAAAAAAAAAGCTTTAACAAACAACCATTGCAATAGGCAGAAACAAGTTGCCAGCATTGCAAGAACAAAAGAAAACTGAGGACATTTTTTATTGTAAATACTTTTTTTAATATGGTCGTTCAGTTTTACATAATGCCTTCTTGGTCATATATAAAGTAACAAAAATGCTTCTGACACTTTTTTATTATAACTTTTCAGCATGCTGCACAGCAGCCACACTTCTCTACAGCACAGCTTGAAGACATTGGCAAAGTCAATAGCTCTGGCTAAACACTTATAAGGCCCCAAAGGCGAGACCTATTGGCTATGCCAATGCTTGTTAAAGCCAGAGGTGCAGCAAACTAGACCACTACTCCCTGGTGACGGCGTGCAAGCGGAAGTAGGATTCAAAGATTAGACTTCCTCCACTCAATGGGGAGAACCTGCAGCATACTGAGAAAAAAGGAAAAAAGTTTAAAAAGATCTTTAAATTATCAATCACTCCCCGTCAATCCCCATGCAGTTTCAAGCCAAGTGTCTCTTGTGGCACATCAGCTAAAAAATATCACAGTAGCAAAGCACACGGCGCTGCCTGTCATATATACTGACCGCCAAAAATATATCTTGTCTGTTATTTAATTGTGGATAGCAGTTAAAACTTTACTATGTCCCAGCCGCCACCTTTCCTAAATGAAATTGGAGAACCATTAATACCTTGGAAAAGGTGGATACATTTTTTTGAATCATATCTAATTGCTGTGGGGGTGGAGGGTTAGGTTCTCCCAAATATTTAAAGAAAATATACCTTTACGTAATGTAGGAAGCCATGCAAGGAGAATATTTGATGATCTATCTGAATGAAGCTGTAGAAGAAGAAGGGGGTGAAGAGAAAGCTCAGGGTGATGTACAGCTACACGCATATCAGTCTACATTGAAGAAATCAGAAGGACAAATTTGGGGGAAAAATCAATGTAGTACAGGAAAGGCATAGGTTTTTCTCTAGATTGCAAGGAAAAAATGAGAACGTAGTAAATTATGTTACTGCCTTGAGGGAATTATCTACTACATGTGAATCTGGATTATTGACTGACTCTCTTATAAGAGATCAACTTGCTAGACACACAAAAGATAATAAACTGCAGGTACAATAATTGGCTGAAAATCCTGACTTAGCTCAAGCCATAAGTATAGCCAAAAGCATTGAGCATATGGCATTCTGCATGAAAGAGACGAAAGAGTCTCTGCAAACCAATGTGATAAACACTAGTGTGAATAACATATCAGACAAAGTTGAGGTATGTAAAGGGAATGTAACAGATGTACATAAACAAAAGTTTGAATGTGAAAAGTTGAGATGCTATAGATGTGGTAATGTGAACCACTTAGCCAATAACCCTAAATGTCCAGCGAGGGGAGTGACGTGCAGGAAATGTAATAAAAAGGGCACTTTGCAAAGGTTTGTAAAGAAACAGGGAGCAGGGTTATTCATATGGTGAGTGATGAGGATTTTGAAAAGAAGAAAATAGTTTTTCAAGTTTCAAATATGAACATGAATTCTGAGACGACATATCCTACATGTGACGTGAGTCTAGATGGTGTCCCTTTCAAACTTTTTGCGGATTCATGTTCCCCATACACTTTAATTAACGAGTTGACATTCAAGGAAAAAATTCTCAATAAAGAATTTACCTTGCTACCACCTGATATAAACCCTTAAGGGTATAATATGGATCCCATTCCTTTGGCCGGTATGTAAAAAATGCACATAACCTTCATCATAATATAACATAACATGTGTATTTGTAAAGCGCACGTTCACCCTAGGGTATCATGATGCTGAATAACAGATATTTATTGTTACCCAACTCAATGTTACTCATTTTATCAAGCTCAGAAGGATGAAAGGCTGAGTGGACCAATCAGGATTCAACCTGTGCCCATGAGTTCGAACACAGGTCCCTACAGTGGACTCATTAGTCCACTAAGCCACCAGACCCGGCTCAACAGTAGAACCACCTTAGGAAAAGTATAGTTGGAAGCACCAGAAAGATCTAGTGATCAAACTAGACCCTAATGCAAAAGAACATGTTTTTTGTTAATAGATCCATCTCAGGATTGGAAGAAAGTGAGGAAATTCCCAGAAGTTTTTGCCAAAAAATTATGCTTACTCAAAGATTTTCTTCCCAAAATCAAACTGAAACCTAAGGCTGTTCCAGTGATACACAAGGCACGTCCTATTCTCTTGCTCATGAGGGAACTCCTTAAGGAAGTACTTGACAATCTTGAATCTCTAGGAGTAATTGGAAAAAATTAAGTGTTCAGAATTGGTTATCTTCTATCGTAATTGCCTCAAAAAAGGGAGGGAAAAATATTTGGTTATGTGGTGATCTTAAGGATCTGAATACGAACATATGGATAGACAGACACCCTCGGCCTAATATTAATGAAACGGTAAGTCTCATACAGGATGCTAGTTACTTTAGTGTTTCAGACCTTTTGTCTGCCTTTAATTATGTAGCTCTCCATCCTGACTCTAAGGCCCTCACATCTTTCACAGCTCCTTTCAGGGCTTACCAATTCTGCTGGATGCCATTCGGGTTAGCATCAGCAGCAGCAGTATTTCAACGCATAATGCAATATATACTTCAAGGGACACAAAAAGTCCTCTACTTCCAACATGACATTTTCATTTATGGAAACTCAGAAGGAGAACACTATAATACACTCAAAGATGTATTGAGCAAACTAAGGGAGGCAGTATTCACCATAAAGTTGCAGAAATGTAAGATAAGTGGCAAGTCAGTGGAGTACCCAAGGCACATTATCTCTGAAGATGGCATCAAACCAAAAAACAGCGCAGTAGATTGAGTTCAATTCAATTCAATTCAAAAGAGCTATATTCGGTATGTACAACAACCATAAAAGCAAAAACAGGATTTAAAACACATGTGTAAAAACATTCCAATGCATAAAACAGTCCAATTAATTATCAAGCATGAAGCCTTTCCTAGCAGCAATTGTTTTTGAATAAAAGAAGCAACATAAAAACATATTCCAGGATCTTCAAGAGTAACCAATAAGTTTATAGCAGCATGGGTTGTTCTCACATTGAATTTTAAAAAGGAAGGTTTCAAATAAAAACGTCTTAAAAATGATTAAAACTAACAGAAGAGCATAAAATGTATAGTGCTTTGTTTCGATAGCCCATCACAGGGGCCTGGGGTAGAAGGACACATTTTTATAGTAGGGAAGGCAACTAGGTGATGTACTATACCTAGTCTCAAACGGGTCAGAACAAAGCGGTGTGAAGGCCTAATCACTACTGACAGGTAATCTTGGAATCCCGCTCTGACCTCAAACTGTTGATAAAATACAAAGGTAGGTTGCTTCCCTACCACTCTTCTACGAGTCTCTATTTGATGAGCTAAGAAGGTATCCTTGATCTCCTGTTTGGATATGATTGTCACATAGCCTGGGTCTCCCTGGATCTGAAGATTAAATAAATTACTAAACGAATCGCGGATATATTTAAGCCAGGGGATACAGGAACTTTTATCCAAAAGTAAACAATCTTTAATGATGGTTTGGGTAAATTTAGTCTCATCTTTAGCCCAAATGGATCTCCATAGCAATAATGGCTGCATAGCAATCTGATCCGATAGGTAGTTAATGCCTACTTCGCGATGTATAATTTCGGTAGATGCTGATGGGGGTAGACACAAAAGGCGTTTTAAAAATAATTTTCTTCGTGCTGTAGTATCTGGTTATGATTATGGCCCCATACCCCTGCGCCATAAAGGGCTATGGCAACACATCTAGCCTTATATATGTCTACCATATCCTTAATACGACGATTGCCTAGCTTGGATGCGAATCTAAAAATCCTGTGGGCACTCTTGACCATTTTTGAACGCGAACGTTAACAAGTTCGTGCATCCAATTCCCATTTCCTGAATAAGTTACTCCCAAGTAACAAAAAGTATTAACAGATTCCACTGGGGAATTCTCTATATAAAAGGTTTTACATTTCTTGGTTTTCTGGCCACAGACCATGACAAAAGTTTTGGCCTTGTTAATTAATAATTTCCTAATATTGATAAAAAGTCTAAAATTATCTATTAGTCGTTGTAAACCAACTGGGGTTCTAGAAAGCAACACTGCATTGTCTGCGTAGAGTAAGACGGGTACGGGGTTGCCAGCAATTTGAGGTGCATCTGCCTGTACCGACCGGAGGGCTTTGTCAACTTCATTTATAAATAGAGAAAAAAGTAATGGTGCCAAGACGCAGCCCTGGCGGATACCCCTTTTAACCTCAAAGTGTGGTGTACACTCCCCACGCTGTCCATATCGCATCTTGCACGAAAGTTTCTCATACAGCCTTGCAAGGAAGTAAATTATTTGTTTGGTGGCCCCAAGATTGAGCAAGGTTGGCCACAAAATAGAATGGTCAACAAGGTCAAACGCACTGCTAAGATCTGCAAAACACAGGTATAATCTTCCCTGTTTAGCGTGCGTATATTTGCCTATCAGGAGTTCTATGTTGATACATTGCTCGAGGGTTCCCAGCCCTTTTCTGAAACCATATTGAACTGGTGAGAGTATCTCGTTTTCGGTGGCCCAATTTTCAAGTCTCACCAACAGTATTCTGCTCATCACTTTAACTGATGAATCCAGAAGCGAAATGGGACAATAATTTTTAGCTTCAGATGTATTGCCTTTTTTAAAAATAGGGATTATCACAGATTGACCCCATGACGCCGGTATATACTCCGTCACTGCTAAGTTAAAAACTCTAGTTAAAATAGGACTCCATAGATCTATTTCGGTTTTGTAAACGTCAATGGGGACCCCATCTGGGCCTGGTGCTTTACCACCCCTACTTCCAATCAATCCGTCATGAACTTCGTCGATAGTAATATCTAGGGGCATCACCGGCCACTTACTTCCTACTATACTTTGCGACCTCGATACATCAGGATCAAATGGATTAAAAATACTAGAAAAGTGTCTCACCCACGCGTCACAATTAACATGAGAGAGTAATTCTGGGAATGAATCACTCTTTAAAAACGGCGAGTTTACAGTTTCACAAAATAACTTGCTATTCGCTGTATCCGCTGCCATAGATAACTTGTCCCACGCTAGCTCTTGAAGCTTGTTTCTCCTTGTCTTAAGAGCCAATTTATAATTAAGACGTAAGTTTTTAATAATTTCAGTGTTTCTAGGTTTACTGCCCAAAGCTTGTTTAAGTTGGCTTAGAGCCTGGGAACAATTATGATCAAACCATCCTCTATGTTGTCTACTTTTTTCCCTGAAGGGTGCAGTCAGTATCCCCTCAATTACAACATTGATTTTTCCGAAGTTGGCTAACAGCAAGGAGGGACTAACATCCTCGTTGAGGCAATAAGAAATTTCCGTATCACATTTGGTAACAATTTCATGTAGGACTTTTGCCGGTTCCACACCAACCCATTTAATACGTGTCCCATTAGGCCTAATAGGAGCAATACTAGTAATAAAATCTCGATTTGCTACCATTTTTAGTCCCCAGACTAAAGTCGACATAGAAATACAGTTCCTTTCAGGGCTTACCAATTCTGCTGGATGCCATTCGGGTTAGCATCAGCAGCAGCAGTATTTCAGCGCATAATGCAATATATACTTCAAGGGACACAAAAAGTCCTCTACTTCCAACATGACATTTTCATTTATGGAAACTCAGATGGAGAACACTATAATACACTCAAAGATGTATTGTGCAAACTAAGGGAGGCAGTATTCACCATAAAGATGCAGAAATGTAAGATAAGTGGCAAGTCAGTGGAGTACCCAAGGCACATTATCTCTGAAGATGGCATTAAACCAAAAAACAGCGTAGTAGATTGAGTTAAAATGGCACCATCTCACGCATGAAAGGAAGAACTTAATTTGTCTCTAGTGTTGGTGGAATACATGGCCAAATATATTTTAAAAAATGCAGACCAGGTGCATCCTCTAGGAGTTCTACTCAAGAAAGGAGTTCTTTTTGAGTGGAACGCCCCACATTAAGGAACATTTGATGTTAAATTAAAAACAGTGTTAATCATTGATGCCATTCGGAAGGGGGTAGGAGCATCCTTACCCCAAATAATCGATGGAAAGGAAAAGATCATAGCCTTTGTGTCAAGAACACTGAAAGGCACAAAATTAAACTACTCCACTATTGAAAAAGAAGCATTGACATGTTATTGGGCCATAAACAATTTTAAGTTTAACCTGTGGGGTTTAACTTTTGTCCTTAGGATACAGCATAAACCTCTCCTTTCCATGCTCTCCACCAAATGTATTGAGAAGGCTACACCCCGCATATCTATTATCGAAAGGATACAACTTCAGCATAGAATATGTTCCAGGGATGAGAAACCAAGTAGCTGGCTGTTTGTCCAGTATGCCTAAAGAGGGAGGGATTCAGGAAATTAACCCTCCAGGAGATGCAGTTCTTTCAATGGAGTCCCTGTTATCCATAAGGAAGAGTGGCAACAGTGTGACAAGGATGATGAGACCCTAGCTTCAGTCACGGACAACATTATTTAATGGTTGGCATGACAAGTATAAAGATTTACCAGGTAATCTCCAACCATATTGGAGTGTGAGAGATGAGTTATCAATCATCGGTAATATGATTTTGAGGTTATTTTTTGGTTGATGTCCGGCTTTGGCAGCAATTAATTAATATGGTCACTCTACCCAGACAAGACAGCGAATATAATACTCTAGCCCTTGATATGAGATCATTGGTCCCTCTTGCTCTGGTTAATCATGATGAACCCTTTGAAAGAACCTTAACCATGAACACTAATAGGTGCAGGGTTAAATGGAGCGCCTTGTCCCAATCTAAGGAATCAATTGAAGAACTATACAGATTAGTTGCTGATGGTACAGGGGGGTTGATGCTGCTACTAGAACTGCCATTGGAGAATGGGGAGGTCTTGACCGACATTAGTACTCTCCACAATCAGTTGCTTGTGAGGCTTAGAGATTTTTATATGTGAAAATTACATGGTCACTTACGAAACCTACCCTGCCCACCTGGTACAACAGTAAGTGCAGCAGAGCTAGAGTGGCCCTTACTGATGCTATCAAACAGCAGGATAGGCCACTGATTCAAGTAACACGCAGGGTGTATAAAAATACCATCCAGGAAGCAAAAAGAGAGTGGGAGCTCAGGAAATGGAAGGGCTTGTTGGCCGTGGCAAGAAGTGGTGACCATCGTTCTTTTTGGAACATTGTCTCTACATGCACTGCTGAAGGTTTTTGCCCTGTCAAAAATCACATTTTGATGTTTGATTGGGTTGCTCACTTTTCAAAATTGTACTCTACTGCTGAACAGAGTGAAGTCCTGGTGCAGATACAAAGTAACTAATGTATCGATAGTCATGACGGGACTCAAAAGGGGATAGATCCCACTTCATTGCCGAGCAACCAATCGGTTGACGTGGGCTTTACCCCTGAGGAAATCAGACAGGCTATATATAAAATTGTTCCGCATAAAGCACCAGGGCTTGACAAGGTACCGAGGGATCTCTTTTTGGACAAGATTGATGTTTGGTGCCTCTATTTTTCCTTAATCTTTAGTGCCATAATGAAGGGGTGCTCATTCCACTGATCTGGGCCGGGGCAGAGATTGTTCCTATCTTTAAAAAGGGCTTGCATGACCTCCCCTCCGGCTATAGGCTGATAATCCTTATTGATGGTTCCCAAAAGCTTTTTGCCAGGGTAGGTTTGGGCAGAATTCAAGACTGGAAGACTTCCAAAGAGATCTAGACCCCCTTACTAGCTGGCTTTAGAGAATGCACCAGCACAGTTGACCAGGCATTTCAACTTCAGTTGCTGTACTGGAAGACTGTTCTATTAGGGGGTGGGAGCCTCTATTTGGTCTCCTTAGATCTAAGGTCTGCGTTTGACCTCATTCCTCGATCCACCCTCTGGCTGATTTTGGCTGACATTGGGGTCCCACAACACTTATTGGATATAACTTGCACAAGTAAATTTGGAATTGGAATGACTTTGCACAAGTGAGATGTGGGCCAGCACGGAAAATGACAGACACATTCCCAGTTAATAGAGGGGTTAGGCAGGGCTGCGTTCTTGCACCCACCTTATTGTCGCTGTTTATAAATGACCTGGTTACCTTTGTGGACCATTGTGACTCTGATGCTTCACATCTTGCAAACATCAGGTTCCTGCCCTGAGGTTTGGAGATGATATGCTGCTACTTTCCAAAACACCTATGGGGTTAAAGATTATCCTTGACCGTTTCGACCACTTTTGCAAGTTAAGGGGCTTAGACACTAATATTGAGAAAAACAAATTGATGGTATTTAACCCATGTCACTCTACCCGCTCCAATCCCATATTGAGAGGGGCTCCCTTGGAACACGTACACACCTTTGTTTACTTGGGCATTGCCCTATCAGAGCATTTTGACTGACAAACTCATATTGCTAAGTGCATACTCAAACTAGAGCAAACATCTGAGGGTATAGTGAAGAAGCATAAAGGCTCACAATTTTGCCCAGTCTCTCTGGCACTCCAAATTTACAATAGTCAGGACCTAGCAACTGCCTTGTATGGCGCAGAGCTATGGGATCTACAGGGAGGTGTCTTCTATGGTTGCAGTCGAAAGCCGCTTCATGCGCCAATTGACTGGTCTTCCCATTAGTACACAACTACTGCCCCTGAGGTTAGACCTGGGGCTAAGAAGTATTGTAGACAGGGCTAGTGTAAGGCCAATCTTGCACTGGAGAAGGCTCTGGGCTACGCCGGAGCTTCGTG
Organism: Calotriton arnoldi; assembly: GCA_963921515.1. Classification (NCBI taxonomy): domain Eukaryota; kingdom Metazoa; phylum Chordata; class Amphibia; order Caudata; family Salamandridae; genus Calotriton; species Calotriton arnoldi. The sequence goes on along the minus strand of CAWUFW010007850.1, from coordinate 96,967 downwards.
CATACCAGTCAGGCTTAGCTGAGGTGCTACGTATACCAGGAGCAGGTAACATAACCTGGTTTAGGCACATAATAACAACTCTCACTAGGATTGAGCTGGAGAGAATATGGGATACTCCTGAGGAGGCCAACTTGACCTCTAAAGCGGTAGTTAGGAGAGCCTATTGGCAGCATAAACAGAGCATAATGCCAGTCTAGCTAAGGCCCCTTGATGTCTAACTTTTTGATGAAGATGGTTTTGAAATGGAGAGGTTCATGGATGGTATAGAACCAATAACTGCCAGGACGCTCTAGCTGCAATTCAGGTATGGAACTCTGATGCTCCTTTCCTTTACAGCAAGTTGGGGGCGTGGACCTGGGCCAAGTGACAGACAGTGCCCTTTTTGTATCAATTTGAAAGAATCATTAGAACATGTTATACTCTTCTTGCGCACTGACCAGAGTATTTAGGAAAAAATGGATTCTACCACTGTCTCTCACGCGCGCGCAGCTCTTGCTACCGCCTGGTCGCCTGCTGCCTTTTGTTCTGGTCTGCAAGACACATCCCGTTATCAGCTTGACTTTCAAAAGGGAATAATTTGGGATCCAAATGATGAAAGTTACTGTCAGTCCGGGATCTCTTTGTGTGGCTTCTCGTTATCTTGCACTTTTTTGCTCTTCCGTTCACGCTTTTATTCTTTCTTCTCTCTATTTCTCTTTCTTTTACCCCTTTAATCAATATACCTTTCAGTAAAAATGAAGTACAGAAGTTACCACACCTGATTCACATAAACATAGTGATTCACAACACCTCTCTCTCTACCTCTCTCTCTCTCTACCTCTCTCTCTCTCTACCTCTCTCTCTACCTCTCTCTCTCTACCTCTCTCTACCTCTCTACCTCTCTCTACCTCTCTACCTCTCCACCTCTCTCTACCTCTCTACCTCTCTCTACCTCTCTACCTTTCTCTACCTCTCTCTCTACCTCTCTCTACCTCTCTCTACCCCTCTACCTCTCTCTCTCTACCTCTCTCTCTCTCTCTCTCTTCCTCTACCTCTCTCTACCTCTCTCTCTCTACCTCTCTACCTCTCTCTACCTCTCTACCTCTCTCTCTCTACCTCTCTCTCTACCTCTCTACCTCTCCCTCTACCTCTCTACCTCTCTACCTACCTCTCTCTCTACCTCTCTACCTCTCTCTACCTCTCTCTACCTCTCTCTACATCTCTCTACCTCTCTACACCTCTCTACCTCTCTCTACCTCTCTCTACCTCTCTCTCTCTACCTCTCTACCTCTCTCTACCTCTCTCTACCTCTCTACCTCTCCCTCTACCTCTCTACCTCTCTACCTACCTCTCTCTCTACCTCTCTACCTCTCTCTACCTCTCTTTACCTCGCTACCTCTCTCTACCTCTCTACACCTCTCTACCTCTACCTCTCTCTACCTCTCTACCTCTCTCTACCTCTCTCTCTCTCTACCTCTCTCTACCTCTTTACCTCTCTACCTCTCTACCTCTCTACACCTCTCTACCTCTCTACACCTCTCTACACCTCTCTCTCTCTCTCTACCTCTCTACCTCTCTCTACCTCTCTCTCTCTACCTCTCTCACTACCTCTCTACCTCTCTCTCTACCTCTACCTCTCTCTACCTCTCTACACCTCTCTACCTCTCTACACCTCTACCTCTCTCTACCTCTCTACCTCTCTCTACCTCTCTACCTCTCTCTACCTCTCTACCTCTCTCTCTCTACCTTTCTCTACCTCTCTACCTCTCTACACCTCTCTACCTCTCTACACCTCTCTACCTCTCTACACCTCTCTACCTCTCTACACCTCTCTACACTTCTCTCTACCTCTCTCTACCTCTCTCTACCCCTCTCTACCCCTCTCTACCTCTCTCTACCTCTCTACCTCTCTCTCTCTCTACCTCTCTCTCTCTACCTCTCTCTCTACTTCTCTCTCTCTACCTCTCTACCTCTCTGCCTCTCTACCTCGCTACCTCTCTACCTCTCTACCTCTCTACCTCTCTCTACCTCTCTACCTCTCTCTACCTCTCTCTACCTCTCTACCTCTCTCTACCTCTCTCTACCTCTCTACCTCTCTCTCTACCTCTCTCTCTCTACCTCTCTACACCTCTCTACCTCTCTACACCTCTCTACCTCTCTATCTCTCTCTACCTCTCTACACCTCTCTACCTCTCTCTACCTCTCTACCTCTCTACCTCTACCCCTCTACCTCTCTCTACCTCTCTCTACCTCTCTACCTCTACCTCTCTCTACTTCTCTACCTCTCTCTACCTCTCTCTCTCTACCTCTCTCTTTACCTCTCTCTACCTCTCTCTCTCTACCTCTCTCTACCTCTCTACCTCGCTCTACCTCTCTACCTCTCTCTACCTCTCTACCTCTCTACACCTCTCTACCTCTCAACCAGTTGAATTACGGGAAGCTCAAACCATCAGTATTTCAAATCTGCGCGTGAAACGTGGGTAGGATGAGCCGTGCAGCTCAGAAAGGGATGTTCTTTTTACATAATTTGTATTTAATAGAATTGGGAAGCAGGAGAACAGTCTCACAGTTGAGATAGGGATTCACATACACTGGCGACCGCTTTTGAATTGGCTTTAAAACCATTCAAAGATGGCTGCAGCGTCTACATGGCATGCGGTGGACTAAGTGGAAGCCGGAGCCTGATAGGACTGCTTGTCCTTTAAAAAAAAAAACAAGCATTGGCATAGCCAATAGGTCTCCCCTTTGGGACCTTATAAGTGTTTAGTTATCCAGTACAATATCCTTGGTGCAACATCAAGTGTTGCATGGCTAAACACTTATAAGGTCCCAAAGGCGAGACCTATTGGCTATGCCAATGCTTGTTTCAGATGCGGCAGGAGCACATGGTTTTGATCTGTTCTGGGACGGAAGGTGGTGTGCGGAGAGGTGACTGCAATACTGGTTGCAGCAGGGATGGAGCATCGCCTTTCTGGAATTTTTTCTGTTGGTGGCATTGACAGTGTGGGGAGGTGAATTAGCGAACAGGACAGTGATGCTTAATGTGGACAATATGACAGCAGTTGACTTGGTGAACAGACAGAGGGCACAGGATCTGAGAGTCCTAAGATTGTTGAGTTGATTTATGCTGGCTGTTTGCGATTGAACATTATTTTTAAGGCTAAACATGTGCCAGGTGTGAACAATGATATAGCAGATTCATTATCTTGTTCGCAGTGGCACCAATTCCGTAGCTTTGCAAAGGGAGCAGAGGACAGCAAGATGCCATTACCTGCCAACATTTGGGCATGGGGAGAGTGAGAGTGATTGGGCTGGTGGAGAGGATTTAGCGGATTCTACCAGGAGAAGCTATCGTCTGGCATGGAGTGAATTTGAGAATTTTGAGGGATGCCCACAGAGGTCGTTGAGACAGGACCACAGTGACAGGGAAGGAAGAGTGATACGTTTTGTTCTGTCTTTAATTGACAAAGGTTTATTGCCAGCGACCATCCTGGGCAAGTTGGTGGGCGTTTCTTTTTACAGGAAATTGTACTGGGACTTTGACCCGGTGAAGGATAAGATTTTGGGGAGGATTTTAAAAGGGTGGGGTAGAGAGCGGGGTGCCTGTGGGGCTCCTTTGCAGGAGGCTATTGTGTTTGAATTGTTGCAAGGGCTTCTTAGGTTTTTGGCCCAGTGTTGTTATGATGGGTTGGAGGTGGCAATTTTCAGGTTGTGCATGATATGGAAGTTCTTTGGTGAGTTCAGGGTATCTGAGTTGTTGTGGTTCCCATGTGGCTCGGGTGTGTTACAAGGCGAGATAAGTTTGGAGAAGGGCCAATTGGCGATATGGCTGCGGAGATCAAAGACGGACCAGGGAGGGAAGAGGCAAGTGGATATTGCTTCAGGAAGGGGGCAGAGCTGCGGTGAATGAGTGGCGTAGGTTTCAGGCTTGGCCAGGGCACAGGCAAAAGGCGATATTTTGTCATAAAGGAGGGGTGAGGGTTACTGTTTTCAGCTACAGGCAGTGCTGCGCATGGCCTTACGGAAACTGGGGCGGAATCCGGCCCACTTTGGGATGCACTCATTTAGGATTGGGGTAGTGACTGCAGAGGCGTAACTGGGATGCAATTGGAAGCAGATTCAGAGGATAGGCAGGTGAAGATCGAGGTGTTGTGAGCGCTTTGTTCGGATATAAGGCGTTTTGTGTTGTGCGTGGGAGGGGGGAGCACACTCAATACTTCTTTTTCACCGTAGGGTGCGTGAGTGGCCCTGAGAGCAGTAAACTGGTGACTTGGATAGTTGGACATTCATTTGTGCATTGGGCGGCAAAGTATGCGGACCAGCAGATTTATGGATGGAACCTGGGATTGCCCAGCAGCAGACATTAGGTTTTATGGAGAGGTTGGAGGGGGATATGCTGGGGCAATTTGTTGCCATTTCTGACAAAGCTGGTTCCGCAGAGGGGTTGCCTGGATATGCTCCTTGTGCACCTGTGGAGAGAATGATTTGGTCCAGTTGTCGGGGTTGACCTTATTGCAACACATGCAGCAGGATTTACTGCTGATCAAACAGAAGTTTGCAGGGACATGCTTGGTATGGACTGAATTTGTGCCTCGGAGACAGTGGAGAGGTTCAATTAAACATACGTCCATTGGCAAGGCCAGGAGGAAGCTGTACAGGGCGATGAGGGTGTTTTGCTTGTCAAGAGACATTAAGTTGATAGGCCACTGGGGCATCAAGGAAGAAGGACAAGGTCTCTTTAGGACGGATGGGGCACACCTTTCGCAATTTGGCGATGCTTATTATATGATGGAGATGGGGGATGCAATTAGCAAGCAGTGGAATGAGAGAATTTGGTGCAGAGGGGTGTGTCAGATGCAAGCGTATCCACCCCTCGGGGGTCGGAGGGGATGAAGGGAGCAGAGGCGAAGGAAGGCATGTGTGGGATTCCTGGAAAGGATAAGGAGGCTTCGTTGGAGGATGTTTTGGTAGGGGAAGTGAGAGAGAGAGATTGGGGAATGGAAGGAGGTCAGTGAGGGAAAGGAGAAAGAATGAAGCAACGTATGGGGTGCGGGGCTGAAAGCTTGGTGAGAAGTAAGAATTGTTGGGTGAACAAAGGGATTACATATCACAGATGTTTGACGTTATGTTAATGTTGTTGAGGTTGATTAACAGTTTTGCAACCCTGTCCCAATAAAATGGCCGTTTACACTTCATGGTAGTATGGCGTGTGATTATTTCACAAATTCTGTTTGCAGCAACTGCTAAAACTATAACCTCACACACACCAGCTTGGTCTATAAATAAGTACTACTTCCGGGTCTGCAGAGGCAAGCACCAGTATAGAGAAGGAGAACTGATCACATGACATATGCAGGACAAGAAGGAAAAAATCTCTCCCTTCAGCACACCAGTGGCTCATCATACCGAACCGCTGTCGCCTGCTAACCGCACTAATTGAACAGTAATGAACTTCAATGTGCAGCTGCCAGCCTTTAACAGGCAGCGAAGTCTGCCTCCGCACTTGTCTAAAAAACATGCTTTAGCAACAGAAAGGGATGCACGTACAGGAAGCTACACATATCAGACTATGCAGTCAGACTGAATATCTGATGAGGTCAAGCGAGACCCCAAAATGCACGGCCTGCCTGCTGTGGATTGCTGTGGTGGGCATCATTGTAGCCTGGGGAGCACTGACTGGTGTGATTTTGAGAAAGATACCTACAAGAAGTGTAACTGGGCAGGTGTGAGGCATCGCCCCATGAGCTAAAGATTTTTTTCTGCAAAAATGCACTGAATGCACTGACACATGGCTGGCTGAGTTTTGTTTTCTGAAGGCGTGGGCTTCATGCAGATTTCAGGATATAATTTATTAGTTGTCTTATTTAAACAGTGAGTCAGCACATAGCAGTTGTGTCGCAATCGGCCGCATAGGCGCTGAAAGTAGGGTTGTGGGGGTGCCAAAGCACCCCCAAAAATAACCATGCTCAAATTCAGAAGGTGAATGAGCAACAGATATGCCTTTAAATTTTCTGTTTATCTTGTCACATTTGCTATGAGTTGAAAGACAAAGGTCAAATGTCTGGCAATGTCTTCTGACCAATTGCTGCTTATTCAGAAACCGGTGTTTACTTTTATTTCTCTGACTGCAAAGTGAAAGAATTTCGTAGAAGTGACCTTGGTGACAATCTCGCTGGGTTACAGGAAGTGAAAAGAAAGACTGTAGGATGTCAGGATTCTCTAACACACAACAACATTTAAATACGTGTAACTGATCATCTATCTGTACATATATATTATGAAAGAACAAATGAAGCACATTACTTCTGAAATTCTGAAGTGTGATGGAAACAAAGATTTCAATAGAATCAAAACAAATAACACTTTACTTGGTGATGGGTGTAGGAAGCTGGCTCTTTATGTGATATATCAAGAATCTGATATACGGTGTAAAGAGCCCAGGCGGTTCCCTTCGGAGTGGACAGGGGCTTGCTACGCAATCCCAAAGTGCTCTGTTAGGGATAGTGTGGTTGAGCAGCCTTAGGCTTAACACAGAGGAGTGCAAGACATTTGCAAATTCACACAATGATTAATAAATGACACACATGACTCAAGAAGGAGATCAACACCAATTTATAAAAATAGCAAGTATCTTTATAAATGTTTAGGCATCAGAGAAATATCATTCAGGTAAGTACATTTTTAAATATAAAGTATTTTCCCAGTTCAAAAAGTGGACACAGTGCAATTGTTGAGTTCTGCAATGTTATCCTATGGAAGGAGGAACAAGTTCTGCAAACGGGTATAGTACAGCGACTTATGGGACCAATCTCAAGGAGTTAAGGTGAGTGGTGGGCAAGGTGCACGGCAACACCAACAGAACACCACCAGCGACACGAGGGCAACCGGGTGCAGGGTGGAAAACAGCATCAGGAGCCCAATAAGTTTCTATGGAGATCGGTCACTGTGAAAAAAGGCGGCAGTCTCTGGCTGGAAGGCCAGACGGGTTGAACCAACAGGGGGGTTCAAGTCTTGCGATGCTCGGGACGTAGGGACACCTGGGGTCCTCTTCTCCACTGCCGGGGGCGACGGATGCAGAGGTGTCTTTAGGCGTCGGGTACCCTTACTGGGAGCAGTCGCGGTCGAGGGGGCCTGTGTGCAGAGGCTGCAGACGTCGTCGGAGTCCACGAGGGGTGAAACTACAATGGACTAGTGCTCTCAAGGGCTGGGGGGGCCTTGTTGACACCGGTGGCCCACTTCAACTTAGTGCAGTGGTGGATTCATGTGTCAGGTTTTCGCAGTCCTGGAGGCCTCAGAGTCTTTGCTTTGGAGTTTCTGCAGGATGCAGAACAGGTCCGCTGTTCACTGGAGGTCTTGGGTCTTTATCGAAGGCAGACAGTCCTCACAAGGTTCTGGAGTCAACAGTTGCAGGACGAGTCGACTTTGGCGTAGTTTTCGATGAGGGACGCAGACAGGCCGGCAGAGTTGGTACCAGGTCACCTGCTTCTTCTCTCCTTTCTGCTTTTGTGGCTCTTCGGTGTCCTCTCTCTTCTTAGGCTGTCAGGATCTGCTTGTCTGATACCAGGGGCTCCCCTAAATACTGAATTTAGGATTTTAGGAGAGTGTACAGTAGTAGCCAATGGGCTAGTAGCCAATTGGCTACTGACCCTTGGGGTCACTACGCCCCCTATATGACCGCTTCCTGTGGAAAATGGGCATAACCCTGTCCCAGAATTCCTAAGTATGCCATCACAAAGGTGGTTACTTCTGAAAACTAGTGTCCACCTCACAGTAGCCCACCTTAGGGGTGGTACTAGCCTGAAGGTGGCACGCCTACTTGACTAGCTAATTTTTCCGCCTGTCCAGGTGCCAAAGGGGTCCTGGACAAAGGGGACGGCTTCCTCTCCTGTGAGGGAAGCCGGATTCGCATTCCAAAGGCAACAGCTCTTTGAAGCTTGCTGTCCCAAGGAGGGTAATCAGCAGGTCATACTGTGAGAGGGGATTTTACACCCTCTTCCCGGACAGGCTTTTGTTTTGGGTCTCCTGAGAGCAAAAGGCTCTCGCCCTAGGAGGTGGGAACAGCGTCTCGGGTGGCAGGCTGGCAGAAACCAGTCAGCAAGGACACCAGAGGCTGGTAGGTTTTCAGGAGGCACCTCTAAGGTGCCCTCTGGGTGCATGTATTGAAAATCCAACATTGGCATCAGTGTGGGTTTACCAATACGAGATGTTTGATATCAAACATCCCTATTTTCAGTGAAGCCATCATGTAGCTGGGGAACTCGGTTTCACCAGTGTCTGGCACATGTCTTAAGATGGCTTCCCTGATCACTTGTACTGGCAGCAGTAGGACTGACCAACACAGGGGCATATCTGCTCATGCAGGTATGCCCTCACACGCAATATTCAGCACCCTGCTTAGGGCTGTCAGGCCTGCTGTAGGGGTGACTTATAAATATTGCATGCAGTGTTAGGGACATGGCACACAGGGATGTGTGACAGTCGTGTTTTCACTTTTGTCTGCACCATGACTCGCAGCCTGCAATGGCAGCCTTGTATGTGCTTGGTGAGGGGTCCCTTAGGGGGGTACAATTTGTGCTACTGCCCTTAGGGACCCTCTTTAGTACCTCAGGCCCTAGGTACCAGGGTACCATTTACAAGGGGCTTACTGAGGGTGCTAAAGGTATTGCCAATCAGGGGAAACAATTGTACAGCTTTAAGGAAAGAACACTGGTACTAGGGACCTGGTTAGCAGGAACCCAGTACACTCCAGTCAAAGTTGCATCAAATACCAGGCAAAAAGTGGGGGGTACTGCAACAAAATCCCAGTTTCCTCCAATGGGTAAATGATCTTGTAAACGTTGTCACATAACATGTAAAGTGCTCTGATACCTTTGGGTCTAGCTAGCGCTATATAAAACTCAAAAATAATCGCTGAAAATGACTTTCCACACATTATCATTTGTGCACCATATATAATTTTACCAGGAAAAACTGAGTATCTATGCAACTTCAGGGCCCAATTTATATTCTGGCCCATTGTTCCGCCAGGGCAAAGGACTAATTTACTCCGTCGCCCTGGTGGAGGCCTGCCAGATTTATCACTGACTGCCAAGGTGGTGGTCATTTATAAAGCATTCCCAGGAACCACCGTCATGGCGCTTCCTGTCAATGCTTTTAACAGTTTGGTGCGAAACTCCGTCAACATGATAGAGCCTTGCACTGAATTGTTTTCTTTTTTCTTTTCAAAAAGAAAATCCTGAAACTTAATTTTCTTTTTGAAATTAAAAGATTATTCCCCCTCCTATGAGAGTCATCTCCCATGGCGAGGGGGGCATTGTTTCTTTATTACTGTCTCTACTGACGGTGATGGACAGTAAAAAAAACGGCTACATGTCAGCCCATCCTAATTGGGTGGATGGACACATAGCCAATTCTCTAATGGCCCTTACTCTTTAGGGCCATTGGAGAAGTTTGGCTACGGCGGGACACAGTAGTCACAGCCATTGCCAAACTTAAGGCCCGCCCACATCTAAATTGGGCTGGCGGACCACTATGTTGGCAGGGAGGGTACTCCATCGCCATTCCAATGAATTTCCCACTCCACCAACAAATAAATCAGGCCCTACGTGACCATTTCAGCAAAAAGTGCTGTCTGTAAATGATAGGGCGCTACCACACCAGTGCTTTAAAATGCACAACGTGGTACATACTACACTCCGTTACCACTCTCCTTTTGAGTGGGCGTGGCACATTTGTGACACTTGTTAATTTGTGTGATGTTTGGCTTTTTCGCAGTTCCTATGAATTCAGTGATATAACATTAAAGGCAGCATCCCCACTCAGAAAATTGTTCAAGCATTACTGAATTGGGGGGATGAGGTGGTAAAGAGGCAAGCAGGTGAGAGGTGGGACTTTTTAGAAGCTTTGTGCTGAAGGGCAGAAAAGAGAAAGGCAGAAAAGGGAGATAGAAGATGTCATGACCTGGGCACAAGGGCACTAGGACCCTGTACCCGACTGGTGGGGAGGGGATCAGAACTGGACACCACTTCCGGTCAAGGGAGTGGGGAAGGGCATTCACTAAGAGGACAGGGGACGAGACCAGACGTGGGACGTGAAGCTGGGGAACTAAGAGCGCATAATAAAAGAAGCATGTAACCTACCTGACTCCTGTGCATCATTAGAACACGACAGAAGAGAACAATACAAAAACAGCTATAACCGATGAAAGCATGGATGAAAAAGAAACTGCTAAATGCAGGTAAAGAGACAGGAATTACAGTACACAGAGTGGGATGGAAGAGGAATGACATGGAATCAAAATGAAACAGCCTTGGTAACAGGCAACTGGCCAGCACCGGTTCGGACTCCTGTACTTATTTTTTTTCTCTATAAATGAAGCAGAATAAGGCGTAGTTCTTACTCTACACGTGTTCTCTCTGAATTGAACACACCACCAAAAAAACTCAACAAGAAGGCTAACTGGTCACTGCCCAGTCAGTTTGTAAGAGTTTGGTAAACCTGGAGGTTGGTGGTCACTGCACCCAATTTCTCCACCATATTATACTGCCAGTAAAGTGAAGTAATGGGAATATTCCCTCCTAGCTCTATAAGCATATGATCTCCTTCATATACCAACCTCTACCTTGTCTAAGTTCTACAATATACATGCTCTAAAACATACCTTAGCCACCCTAAAATCAAAATTCTGCACCAAATAAAGAAAGTAATAAATGGATATGCTTGAATTATTTCGTAGCATTTCATTCCATCTTTTTTGGTTTGGCTCATTGCGCATTAGAAAAAAGGACCAACTATATTTAGTCTTACTCCTTCCCTAAAAGAGATAATCCAGTCAAACAGCTACGTCTTCTCTCATCTTCACAGAATCACATAAAACACAAGCCATGCTTCAACCAAACTGTACTGTGAGTTACATTTTGTGTCGTGACACAGCAAGAAACAAGCACGAAGAAGCTTTCCAGAAATTAATCTTTGAAATCGATCGATATACATTTCATCCCAAGGCAGATGTGACTAAATGTGACTAAATGTTTATAAATGCATATATTCTTTTCAAATGTAAGCTCATATATCACCTCAAACATTCCCTGCTGCTTTGGAGTAACAAACAGAGAGATATAAACATATGGTGTATATATGAACACTTACACTGTTCGCTACCCACATACCAACACAAAGTTAGTACCCAAGTTTTTATAGGAAAATAAAAGTATCCCTATTAAAGTGACGAGTATGATAGAGTTGGGACCTCACTTCCTCTGACAAATTGACATAATTATCCAATACCCCAAATAATTAGCCCCTCAGTCATTTTTCTGGTCTGGCCTAAAGACAACTTTAGCTGTCTTGCCAGCCTCATGTAATTATACAAAATGCATACATATGTACATATATAGAGGTGCTTTGGGTCAGCCCTTTTCAACCACTGGTCTGCTTAATGGCCGTTCACCTTATGAGTCTGTGCAGCAAAGCATACTGCACTGGCTAGTGGGTCAGGCCATTCAGTCTCTTGCACTGTGAGTTACAGCATTTTCTTACTACATGTGCAAATCTGCCTAAAAATAGGTGCACTTCAGATCAGCCGCCGGGTCAATAGTTTTTCAGTTTTTTTCCATATTTCACACTTTTTATTTTATTTTTTTAGTCATCCTTGTGTGTTTAAACTGTCTTTAGGTGATAGTAATTCAAATTATATAAAATAGTATCCTTTTGATTGTGCCAATAAGAATCACATGTTCCTGTTATGTGCATTAAAATTATATGTAATGATTATGATGGCCACCATGTTTATGTGCAGCATGTTTTCTTGTGTTTTTTTATTTTTTTGTTTTGTGGCATATGGTTGCAATAAACAAATACAATGCACCAGCTTGCCCATGCCAGACAGGCATACCGAGTTTGCCAATGCTTGTTTGGAGTTGTTCTCTGATTTCCGTATTCAAATAAGGACAAATGAAGTGTCTGGCGCTGCTTGGTTGCCACTATATAAAATTATTAAATTATAGCTTTATACGTCATATCGGCGTTCTTGGGGTCGTACGAAGGTCTCTGCCTTGGCGCACCACTCCCAGCATCTCAAGACCGCACCTGGCATTTGTCCTCAATGGTGCTGCTCATACAACTAGTGCTTTAAACGGGCAGGTACTGTCCGGTACTGAGTACCTGCACTTCTTTAATCTGAAGGGGAGAGTACCTGCGCCTCTCAGCACTGATGCAATACATTTAATGGGAGAGTAAAGGCACTTCTCGGGAGAAAAAAGGTACTGTTAATAATGAGTACCCGCAGTTCAGTCTTTCCAATTAAGCCTCATACAACCATGGCAGGGCCAGGTCAAAAATCTGGCGACTCACTCCCTAATGTCAGTAATCATCGCCACGCATACTGCGGTTCTACCAAAAACCCAAAACCTTCCTCATAACAAGCACTGGGCCTAAAAATAATAAAAACAGACCAGTGCCTATGTCAGTACCCAGAGCAGACATGGTGAAAGAATGTCTACAAAATGATACACTTAGAATGCTCTCGCGAATGCTGACGTTCAGGTAAACACTCCACCGCACGCGGCGCCTCGGAATCCTGAGTGGCAGTGTGGGAGCACCTGAGCCACTCAGCCCGCGCGCTCCGTGTTTGCTTTCGCTCCCCATACCATTGTTCACATCGCGCGCTTTACAGCATCACATCCGTACGGAAATGACTTCAGTCGTTCCCACTGCACTCCCACTGAATTGTGACGCAGCATTTTTCGTTGGCAATGCAAATTTGCAGTGCTCTGTGAGGCTGCGAAATGTGCATTTTCTAAGAATGTATAACGTAACCAAAGCCGCACAGCCAGGACTATCAATTTAAGCCACCCATAAAGAATCGTTTCCGCTACAGACCTTGTAAAATATAGATGCAAAAAAAATAAACATTCCGTTTGCATTAAATGTATTTTTTTCTTTATATTTTACTATAGGCTATTCGTATTGCTTATATAAACATAAATGTCTCCAGCCCATATGAAACTTACATTTTTGTTATCACCAGGTGGCCCTATTACATATTTAAAGCCTTCTGTAACTAGAGTTGCTGTAGGTCACCATGCTCGCAGGCCTAAACTTTCCTTTCACAAGCACTGTCATCTTTTTCTTTAGTCAATTGAAGTGAATCAAGTCCAAAGCTCCCAGAATGCATTTGTTTGCAAACTGGGAACAAGAAGTTCCTTTAAGATGGAGTCACCCTAGACTATGGCTATATAACAGGTATAACCCTGTCACTAGCCCCATCGCAAATTATGAGGTCTGCGGAAATACGAAGACCTGCATAGTTTTCTTCAGAGCTTTGGGCTGTTCAAAACAGCACCCACTCCAGAGGGAAACTGACGGGAGGAATTGGGAATGAACGTGAATGGGACCCAGAATTACTAATTCATCTGGAAATCCTCCGTTTCCAAGTGAAACCTCAGAGTTCCACAAAATATCTGCAAATTCGGCGCTACTGGATGTACAGGGGCCCTGGTAACAACCTCTGGGGCATGGATATGCAAGGTGTGGAGCACTACTATTAGGCCTACAGAAGCATTGTAAGGATGCCTCAGGCCCCAATGCAAGCAACTAAAATGGCCTCTTCTGATCTCCAGTTTCGTAGAGAAAGGCAGCTACAACTGGGATTATGTGGGCCAGTCACATCCTTGGGTCCTCGTGCCACTGTACCACCCGCACTAATGATAGCTACACCCTGCACCCTGCACCCACAGTCCCAGCAATCAGACATAAAAGGCTGCATGTTCTATGCATGAACCACTTTATCCCTAAGTGAGCCCTGACAATGACCAACAATACTTAATGTTGGGGAAAGACATGCTGACCTGAAATGTTGAGGGGACACATTAGAGAAGAGCGCTCGCTGCTTCTTAACTTTAATAGTCAGCTTTATGCTCCATTCTGGATTTACACTAGCTAATCTAATTTCATATAAATCAAATGTTATTAGTTTACACAAACACAAATATAATAGTTTACACAAACACAAATATAATAGTCTGCTGAACTAGGCTGATACCATTACATGACAAGAACTGGTGAAGCCAGTAGGTCTGGCTTGCACTTTGTGTCCTAAAATATTTTTAAAAGCCTTCTTCACAGAATACAATTGCTTTCTGCATAGAATGCATCTCTGAGACAAATAATTTCATGTGTGATAATCAGCGGCGGCCAGCACAGATCGGAGGTAGGGGGAGCGGGAGGGGGGGTAGAGGATGCGGGGGATGCGGGCAGCAAAAAATAAAATAAAAACCGTACTTTCTCGACGCTTCCTCGCGTGTCTCTCCTCCGTAGTCTTCCCTTGCTGATCTGAACAACAGGCAGCACACCCAGGCTCCCAGTCAGCCAACCACAACGCTGCCTTAGCAGCATTTTGATTTGTCTGAGCGCCGTGTTTCGGCGCTCAGACGCTAACTGGGAGCCTGGGCATGTTCTCCATGCAGGCTGTACTTCATTCAGCTTGCATGGAGAACATGCGAAGTGCGCAAAAATCTTTTGGGTGGCCCAAGAGGGCCGGCCAAGCAGTCATTGTGCACTTAGGAGGGTACTACCACTCCTCCCCTGCCCCCTCACGGAAGTAGGAGAAAATAAAATGATAATAACGCAAGTTATTATAATTTTATTTTCTCTTTATTTCACTGTTAAAAAGCAGTGGGGCGACGCTCCTCCGCCTTATTTATTTTAGAGTCTCGTAAAGCGCCCGAATCACCCCCTGAAGGGTATCTCCGCGCTGCGGGAATACTATAGAAGGGCAGGAGGAGGAGTTCAGAAGAGTTCAGTTTTCAGGAGCTTGCGGAATCGGAGATAGTCGGTACATTTCCGGAGGTGGCTGGAAAGTAGATTCCAAAGGGAGGGGGCCAGATGGTAAAAAGCTTTCCCGCTGATGCGGGATTTCTTAACACGGGGCACCAAGCGGAGTGATTTGGAACCTGACCGGAGAGTTCGGGAGGGTTGATATCGGATGAGTCTGTCTGCTAGATAGCTAGGGCCATTACCATGTATCGCCTTATGCAATATGCAGCAGATCTTAAATCGAATTCGCTTGCGGATAGGCAACCAATGTAGTCCACGGAGAAGCAGCAAAGAGGCGGTCCGGCGGGAGCGTTGGAGACTAAGCGGGCCGCCGTGTTTTGGACCACCTGAAGTCTGTTAAGAGAAGATTCATTGGCTGAAATCAGGAGAGCATTACAATAGTCTAAGCGACTTATTACTAATGCCTAAAGGAGAGTTTCACGGACTGTCATGGGGAGAAGAGAGAATCCCCTTCTCAGGAAGCTCAGTGCATGGAAGCAGGAGCCCACAATGGTCGTAACTTGCTCCTTCATCATTAATTTCTGGTCTAGGTGTACTCCTAAGATTTTTACCACTGCTTTCGGGACAGGGGCAGCACCCAGGTCAGTGGGCCACCAATCTGGGGACCAAAGTAGGGGCGCTTCTCCAAACAGCATAATCACTATTTTCCTAGCATTTAGCTGAAGGAAATTGTTCCTCATCCAAGCCGATATGGCTATCATGCCTTCGGAGAAGGTTGGCTGGGCTTTGGGAGAGTTTTTATCAAACGCCAATAGGAGCTGGGTGTCGTCAGCGTATGTAATTGGGATGAAGCCCAGTTCCCTTAGTAAATTCGCTAAGGGAGCCACATAAATGTTAAATAGAGTGGGACTGAGGCAAGATCCCTGAGGCACACCTTTAGTCAGCTCGGATGTTTGGGAGCGGAAGGTACCGAGATTGATGGTTTGGGTGCAGTGAGTTAGGAAGCTTGATAACCACTGGAAGGCAAGGCCATGGACTCCAGCGTTTCTTAGTCTATTTAGTAGAATGGAGTGGGATATCGTGTCAAATGCCGCTGACAGATCCAGCAGCACTAGTAATGCTGCTTGTCCATTGTCCAAGGGGTGCCTAAGGTTGTCAGTGACTGCAATCAGTGCTGACTCGGTACTAAACCTGGGTCGGAACCCGGACTGAGAGGAGTCGAGACATCCTGTTACTTCAATGCACTCTGAAAGATGCTTGTTGATATGTTTTTCCAAAAGTTTGCACAAATAAGGTAACAGGGAGATAGGGAGGTAGTTGGACAGGTCATCCTGAGGGGCATTAGGTTTCTTCCGGATGGGAATTACCTGGGCAGCCTTCCATTCGGATGAAAGATGGCCCTTGCTCAGGGAAGAATTAAGAATTGAGCAAATTGCGGGTGCCAACTGTTTATGAAGTTGGGAGGATACTTTAGCAGGTAAAATATCCTGAGGGAAGCCTGATTTAACTGTTTTCATTAGAGACTCCACAGTATCAATTGAGAGTGGGGGAAAGCAATCCAAAGAATGTGTAGTAAGAGTATGATGGATTGAGGGTAGAGATGTCATTTGGAGGGTCCCTATCTTTAGTGATCTTGTCGGATATACTCTCAATTTTCTGGATAAAATGATTAGCTAACTTATCACAGAGTTCTTGTGAAGGAGTTACCTCATTATGGCATATGATTCGTGAAAGAGTTGAGGATGCGATAAAGTTCTTTAGAAGATTTTCCTGCCTGATTAAATTGTGACTCAATGTGCCTTTTGCGCGCTTTCTTTAGGTTCTTATGATATAGGGCAAGAGAGCTCGTGTAAGTTTCTTTATCATTTGCGTCGTGGGAAAGACGCCAACGTCTTTCCAGTTTTTTGCATAGGCTTTTTTCCTTCCGTAGATCGGGAGAGAACCATGCTGCCTGCGTTCGTCCGGTCCTAGTAGGATAAGATTTTAATGGGGCCAGCTGTTTTAGGGTGGTTCCTACTATGTGGTTGTAGCTGGCCAGACAATCCTCAATATTATCTAAGGCCAAATTGGCATTAATTGGGAAAATTTTCGCAAAGCGTTTGTGCGTAATTTTATGCCATTGTCTTCGCAGACTGTGGGAGGCGTTAGCAGAGGCGGGAGTAGCCCCTACTTCTTTTATTTGAAATCGAAGTAAACAGAGGTCTGACCTGTGAGTGGGCAGGGGGCCTCACAGCAGATATTGGGAGAGGTGGTCAGGATGAGGTCTAGAGTGTGTCCTGCGAGGTGTGTGGGGCCTATATTGGTCTTCTCCAGCCCCAGGGTGGCTAGGACCGCCAAAAGCATTGAGGCGTCCACATTGGAGGGGATTTCGCTATGTACATTAAAGTCTCCTAATAATAAGAACTGTTTAGAGGAGATAATGTGAGGGGCAATTAGTTCCATGAGTTGTAGCGAAAAATCCTGGAGGGGGCCTGGTGGTCGGTAAACAAGTGCACCTTTCCAGCAATAGTGAGGTTGGGAGTCGATTCTGAACACAAGAATTTCTAGTTTGTTGCCACTATATTGTTCTAGAGTAGTAACCTTGATGGAGTCCTTATGAACTATGGCTATGCCTCCACCGACCTTAGACTGCCTATCAAGTTTTTGGATACGGTAGCCATCAGGGATTGCCATTGTGATCGCGGGGGTGAAGCTAGGTTTGAGCCAAGTTTCCGTTAGGAAACAAATATCGGTGTGTCCTGAGGAGAGCAAGTCCCAGATTTCGGTAGCGTGCTTGGGCAGTGATCTGACGTTGGTCAAGAAGCAGTTCCAACCCTGGCTAGGATTGCAGATGGAATGATTAAGGGGGAGAGGGTGATTATTGGTTTCCAGCTGTGGGTGTTCCTTGCCTGTGGTGGCTGTCATAGAATTTGCCTGCTGCAATTCTAAGATGTGAAACTGGCAGTCTCTACACGCGAAAGGTCTTCCATCTCCGGGAGAGCTTTGGAAGTGCTTACTCTTCTTAGTGCTATAAGCTCCGTGTTTGTGTAGGTGTGTTTCTGACTGTGGCTACACCCTGGGTTAAAAGGAGCAGGGGTCCTGGCTCCTGGCGACGGCTGGGCGCGGACGGGCTTGCCCCTGGCGCGCCTTTGGCTCGCCAGCGGTGCGCGTCCACTGCGCGTCGGGAAGAGCATGGGTTTAAGTAGAGCCAGGAAGCAGCTAGTCTGCTAACCCTGGGCTCCGTCCCTGCCCGAAATGAGCAGAGCGAGGAAAACACCACCGCTGACTCCCTCCACACAATCGGGAAAACCCGTGGTGGACCGGGGAGAGGAGCGGTGAGACACACCCGGCGGGAGAGCAGGGTCGAGAAGGAACCAGTCGGTGAGGAAGTTTAAATGATATCAGAGGCTAAAATATACTGTCAGCAATTAAAATAAGTGAAACACAAGAAAAACGCAATTAAAAGCGATAAAACTGTTGCGAGAGGCGTGTAATTAGCAGCGTTGTAATAACAAAGATAGCCTTACTCTATAGCGCGTTAGCGGAGGAGCCGCTACTGGTGATAATTCATTAAACTTTTGAGATGTTAAATAGTCGCTTATACACTGCAATGCAAGCAAACACTCCAGATGAAGCGAATGTTTCACCTAACCGCCAGAAGCATGAAGTGCGACTGTACTACTCCTCTGGGTGGAGTTAAAGCCCACTTTATGTATATTTTAAAGAATTAGTAACAACAAGTATTTCAGACAGCTGTGCTGTCACATCAGATCTACAAAGCAGTGAGTAATACTTGGACCCATAGACTGACTGAGGCCGGGACTAAATGCAGCACCGTAACTGTTCACTTAAGATACCAGTGAACTACTAGTACCGGGGCCCAAAGTTATGTTCAGAAGCCCACGACCAGCACTATGATTATTACAGATGCTGCAAACCAAGACACAGTTTTGATTCCATCCCATGCCTCTGTCATCCACCAACAAATACCCCTACCTCTTTTTTCTCACATTTTTGTTCTTTTTCATCCCTGCTTTCTCGCTTGGTCACAGGTTTTCCGTCTTTCTCTTCCTTTTTCTTTCCCCTTTTGCATTTTTCTCTCTTTTGCTCTGGGTGAAAGTCTGGATGAGGAAAAACAAGTGCCTGCTCAAATTAAGCACTGGTGCCAGGATTCCGAAAGTGTTTTGAGACTGCAAAAATGAGGGGATAGTGCTTATAATTGCACATAACATGAAATGTATTCACTTACAATAGACCTAAATGGGTACATTTGCTTATTCATTCCTCAAACAGAAACTAGACCAGTGATCCTCAAAGTACAGCCCGGAGGCTGCTTGCGGCTCTCCTGGCCTTTATATGTGGCCCCCCTGGTCAGCACCATCACCAGGCTGCTGTTTACTCAACTATAAACAGGCAAGCATTTATTTATAGGTTATCCAAAGTAAAAGAAAAGAAGGTGTCCTGCACCACTTAACTTTAGGAACACCTTCATTTTTGAAGACATCTTTCAGCAAAAGTGTAAAAATGTGATAATGTCTCTTCAAAATTTAAAAACTGTATTTCAGTAACATTTTAACCTCTTCACCTTAGTACATCAGATTATATCAGTATTTTTAAAGTATTTTCAAACATGATTTTAGAAGCATTCATGCTTCTCCCCACACTGACAACAACGTCAATGGTAAACTAAGAGGCAAGTCAATTTTCCTTCCAATTTTGTACACCCTTTGGGTGGCCTGGGTTGCTATAATACATAACATTATAGTTTATCAAATCAAAGATAGGAGCAGGTTTGGTACAGCGTACAACCTGAAGTCATTTATTTTGAGGTTCTCTTATATGTTATAATTATGAAAAAGGAGAGAATGTGAAATAAAACAACTGCCTAGGATCACCCAATTTGGGCAAGTGGGGTTGCAGGGATTGATGCAGGTTTTCTGGTTTCACATTATGCAATTCAGTCACTAGATGTATACGCTTCACGTCACTTACATCCATCTTACCGCCCCCTGATGCCTCGACGGCCAGCCTGTTGGCATCAATGCGGCTCTTGGTCACTATCACAGACCAAACTCTTTGGCCCCATGGAAAATGTTTGCGAGTACCCATGCCGTAGACTGTGGCCTTTCATATGTCTGGTCTAGAGCAGGTAAGCATGTTTTATTGTTATTAACTTGTAGAGTGGAGTCCACAGATCTTCTTGGCAATGTGCATAAAGCAACCTCACGAATAAACACAGAACTAAAGTGGACTAGGAAAGACCTGTCAAGGATAAGAAACATAGTCAGTGATTATTGGATAAAAAGATACATTTTCAATCATCCCTCAAGTTTTCAAATACTCTCTCCTGGGCAAGGGAGTAGGCATATTCTTGCACTGCTAACTTTTTGACACTGACTAGCACAGCTCTATTTCACCCACTGAGCAGGCATGACTGCTATGGTCAGGTGGTGTGTGGATCCTCCACTGCTACAATAGACATTAGACTCAAGTGCCTTCAAACCTAAGACATTCACAGACCTTAAGGGCCAAGCGCATAGAGGCAATCCAGCTCCAAGCACATGCTGTATGCTATACATTGTTGCTGTATCCTTACTTGATGCAAACCATGGCACCACGAGTGTGCACTGGGATGATGCACCACATAAACTAGCACCTAGAAACTACTGCAGTCAAAGTGGTTGGCAGGATGCAAATAAGTATCTACTACAGAAAATCTTTTTAAAAATTGCTATCTAAATTAAATAAATAAATCGCTACTCCAACTTTTAGCCACAAATATTTAAATATTTATTTTAAAGATGGGTCTTCTCATAGGGGCTAACAAAATTTATCAAAAGCGGAAGGTGTTAGCCTCGGAAGTGGAAGACCAACAATTTCTCAGTTACAGTTAGCTGCTTCCACAGGCTGGCAGTCTGTACTGCTGCAAACAGTAGGCCTTGATATCAACAAACACAATAGAGCTTACTTGATTTTCGTCATGAAGATATAGGCAATGTAGGCTCCACTGGAATTTGAAACAGTGCCACACAGGTTGCACACAGATTTCTGCGCCTGATGCAGTAATCTGCGGAAGCAATCTTGCAGGATCAATTCTACATAGTGAGGTTCTGACATCTGCCTGCCTTGAGGAGCACCCTTGAACTTGTAAGCATTGCTCTTTATGGACACTTCCCCCACCACATTCTGGCAGCTGGTCTCTCTGAAGGGCAAACATTATCCTGCCTGTATCGGTCTGCATACTATATTGTCCTAGCGGATAGTCGGGCATTGCTGAAAGCACGCCGCCTTTGATCGGGCCTCTGTATCTTGCTTTGTAATAGGAGTTCATTTACAGTACTGGAAATTGCAGTGCTAGATTGAAGTCTCGGCCCAGCATCATGACAAATTCTATGGAGCTAAATTATGCATTCATGAGGCTGAGAGGCAAAAATGACTTTCTTCTCACCGACTAGGCAGCCCATCGAAAATTCACAATTGCAGCCACATCACTCTCAACTGTTTTTTCCTGGTTGCATATGAGGCATCTTAAAAGCTCCATGATCAGGACACAATATCAATGGAAAATAACTATAATTTTCTCCATCCTGCTCATACGCTAAAGGCGCGTGGAAAATGCTACAAGATTCGATTTCTTAATTTTAAATAATATAATAAATAAAAAATAAGTGCCCAATTTTTTTCTTAGGATCCTGCTGCAGTGCTGTCAAATGCTGGGGTTGCCAAATATCAAGGCTGATTCCACCCCATGCCACTTTCTCTCACCACCCTACATTTCCTCTCTCATTATCGCGCTCTTGCAATTTATTCTACATTCCTGATTTTTCGTTTTATCACTCCCTTCTCCCGTCTTTGTTTTCTGCCTTTCTCTATCCAGCTTCGGGTTAAAGTCAAATGGTGTAAATAAGTCCTGGTCCCCAAAAGCGAATGCCGGTGCTTGCCACCCCCAACCATGCCAAAAGTTAGGAAGTGAGATGAGGAACAAAAAGTTCTTGTACTGCTTTCTATGCCCTGCTCTGCACATTTTAGCCCTAGGGCCATGAAAGCAACAGGAAATTATTGAATCAAATCACATCAAATGTTGGTCAGAATGTTGATGATTGCTCAAGTGTACATCGCAGATCTAAAGGTACAATCCAGAACGACAGTCAATAAAAAGTCACACCATAGCCGGGTCGAAATAGAAATTCGTAGAGCGGAACCTGAGAGCAGCCCAGGGGTACTGGCACGTTTGCTACTACTAAAACAGCTAGGTCCAATCAGGAGCTATCGAGCTCTTAATGTAAAATCTTGTAATCATTTTGGGGCCCACCTTGATATTTTGGACCATGTGCCCAGCACCCCAAAGCAATGAACACAGAAACGCCAACACAACCAAGGCCACTGGACACTGTGCCAACAAACACAGACATCCAAGACCTCTGTCCTTAAACCAGCTATGATATGTGGGCAACTCCCAGCTGCAGAAACTAAAAGAAACGTTATGCATTGCAAATGCACTGTTTCTATTAATGCATGTATGAAATTGCTTTTTCAACGAGTGCCTTTTAAATGACTACATTCAAAACCAATCACATTAAAATATACACAGAACATACTTGAGCAATCTACTATTTTGCTGCATTGTTGGGTCACAGGAAAAATGACTTTGAGTGGTAGTGTAAAACGCGCAAGTACCCCATAAAAAGTTATCATTCTCCATACTAAGGGCCTGATTACGAGTCTGGTGGCCCGAGGACCACCAGACTTGCAGGGGCGCGGTGTTGGTAGTCCAGCCACCACCGCATCTGCGGTCCGACCGCTTTATTATGACTTGGGCGGTCGGACTGCCATTGCACTGCCGCAACAGCCAGAGATCCCTGGCGGGAGCGTGGCGGTCTTAAGGCTGCAATATGCACCAGTGCATGTTGTGCAGGTACTGACCTTGATGTTCCCATTGCAGTGCCTATTTCATAGGTACCGCTGTGGGAATGCCAAAGAACCACCCGCCAGTGACTGAAAAAGTCATAATCTGACAGGCGGAGCACACACAGGTTTGGCGGTGCAGGAGCGGGACGCCGGTGTGGCGGTCCCGCTCCTGCACCGCCAAACTCATAATCAGGCCATAAGCCCTAAAGAGGAAGGACTCCCGTTCTTTACCTTCATGTATCTGAAGTACACTGAACCCATCACAGTGCTGTTAGTGTTACTTTAAATAAATTTTACTTAAATACTGTTCGTATTAATTTGTACTTCTGTGTTGGTAAATAAATACATGTACAAGAATACAAATATATCCCAAGTAACGTATCAAAATGGCACTCACTGTATTTTGGGTGGGGGCGACATTATAATATACAGAGAAGATGCTCAACAAATAGTCAAATGATATTTTCTTGTGCTCATTATTATAACAGATTTATTGCAGAGCTGAAGAACAACGTGGAGGTTGTTGTAAAATGCAATAATACCGTGCTTGCCTTTAGCTTAATCAAACAATGCGTGAGATCTGAGACGTAGTTTAAATTGCATCTTTACTTTACGGATAGTCACCTGGACTTTTGTGAAGAAAAACTGACCAGAGAGACTTCAGCCTCAAGCTGCTCATCGCTGCGCTAATACAGAGACCATTACTGCAAGGCCTGATGGGAGTACTTTGCAATCACAGCTGGAAAGCGCAAATTTACCATACCCAGGAGCTAATTAGCACCACTAGTTTTTGATTCCTCTGTACTACCAATAAACAGCAGATTAATCTATTAAGGTAGAGAACCTCACATAACCAAAAACACACCCTCCCAAGAGCCGTCAAAAGGCCAGAGTCTATTTCCCAACAAACATCAAATAAACAATAACAAACACTTGCAGACCCCAATATATCCTCATACATCTCGTAGGAAATCATCACAGACATCAAAGGGCCTTCATATCAACAAACAGGCCTCCATAAAACTCTATGGATGCCCGCCTAGCCTCAACACACCCTTATCCAGCACCTAATTGATATTCACCTACCCAACAAGACCTTAGTTGATATATACAGATGTATACATATATTTGATATCAAGTAAACAAGCTAAATTACATTACATATAATGTAGTGCAGAATCTGGTTTCATAGGGTCATTGGAGTCAGGATCTTCATGGTTTGGTTTTGAGGATGCCCTCACAGAACAGGGTGTTTGCTAGTTGTATTTTGTCGACTGCAATATGACTATAATTTATGTTTTATTGTTGGTAATTTGATGTGTTTTAAGTGCGCTGCGCGTGGGAAAGGTCTACCCAATGCTTTCGTTTTATCTTCATTATTTGGCTTGCGCATAGCCCAGTGGGGTTACATCTAAGTGTATTAACTGAGGTACTGGTGGCAGTGGCAAGTCCTGGTATACATCTGGTGAAATGTCTGGACGGTTTTGGTTGTGTGACTTCTCTTTAGATGTGTTTTGTTGTAAGTTAGTATGGGGTGAGTCACTATATCGCTCTCAAAAGGGCCTTGCACAACCCTTAACAAGCCTTCACATAGCTTCCAAAAGACCCTCACCGAGGGCCTAATTTAGTTCCTGGTGGATGGAATACTCCATCACAAATGTGACGGATATCCCGTCCGCCATATTACAAGTGCCAAAGGATATAATGCACTTGTAATACGGCGGACGGAATATCTATCACATTGGTGACGGAGTATCCCATCCGCCAAGATCTAAATCAGGCCCAGCGTCCCAAACAAACTGTCCTATATTTGAGTAGCCTTTAGCATACCTTCACATAGATCTCCAACAGGCCTTTACAGTGTCCCTACCATTCCATCACGTCATCCCCAGCACACCAACCCCCCTCAGACCCCTTCATACAGCTCCATAGAACCAACCCTCGAATCCTTCACAATGGACCCTCGCAAAACCTCAAAATAGCCCCTAACCCAGCTCTGACACTGGCATCCCACATGGTTCCCAAAAATACACTCTCAAAGCCCTCTAAAGAAACTCACACTTAATAAACAGACAGTGCTTAATTTGTGGCAATGGTTGCATGCGGTTAGACACCAACACTTATGTTTGGGTACTGGACTAATTTTCATCATCGGACTTTGACCGAGAGCAAGGAAAAGACAGACAATGGAGAAAAGAGGATGAAAAGATAGGAAAACAGTGAGTAAGGAAGAAAGCACGCATGAAAAAGAATCTGCAAGAGTGAGATCTAGATTCCGGAAGTGTAGGGGGTGGGGGCAGAAAGAGGTATGAAGTGAAATCAAGACTGGGTAGATTTGGTATTCAGCAACTCTGGTGTTTGGCAGTGCTGGCGGCAGTCTCCTAAGGTAAACTGTGGGTTCCTCTGCTTACTTTTTACATTTTTACCAATGTTAACACACCATCAAACAGTCCACAATTATTTGTATGTCCTCACGCTGTTTCTAAGTGTTACAGAATGCCTGGGCAGTGCATAAATATGTTTTGTACTTATTTTAACATATAAAATGTAACACTGAAAGAGAGCAATCGTACAGTCCCTGGCCTTCCTAAACTTGATGTTTCATCATGCCCACACCACACACACTTTACAGTGTCTGCATCCTTCCCAGGCCTAGGTTCAGCCAAGGCGTCAGCAAACTCACCCCAGCACCCTTACAAGTTTGCAAACTCTAATCTCAGAAACACGTCCCTTTCCAGTCACTGATGCCACTGAAGGGACACGGCTAACTCGGCCCATTTCCTCAGAATACAGCAGGGAAATTAGCTCAGCTCCAAGCACATTAAGAACGTCAAATTAAAATTAGCATCGCCTTTTTAGCAACATCACAGACCGGGGTCGATCACATGCACATCCATCAAAGGTGGGTTGCACGACAGTGCAGAAAATAACAAAAAAATGCCCAGTAGAACTTCCTATGCCTCCAGTGGCTACAGGAGCAGGTGTCTCCAGAAAGAGGCGGGCGAGACGCGTCCTGATATGCAAAGCACTGCCGTCCGATTGGTCAGTTTGTTTCATGTAGTGCACCTTCCTTTCAGATTATAGATGAGCGCGCTGGGATAAACCAAGCTTTCATAGAAAACCAAATAGCTGTATCTGGGACATACAGGTATTAGCCACATGTTTATTGTAACTGCACGGCAGATTCAACGCATTGAATGTTGTTTAATCCCAGAAAGGGTAGTCATTTAGAAGATGTATTTCATACTTCATCACAGCTGATTTGTTTTAGGGGAAAGGCTCTCTACCTCATTATAAATGGCAGCTTTCGTCGTCAGTGGACTACATGCAGCCATCCCAGAGAACACAAAGCAGTAAAAACAGACAGTCAGAGATATGAAAGACAGCATACTGAGAAAATAAATGCCAGTGCACAAACAAAGCCATTGTTCACTCCCTGTGTACCCAAAAATTCCGATGGCTGAAAAAACGGTATATGACGGGCAACAGCCCGGGTGCAAAATGCAAAGCGAAGGCAGAAAAAAGGACATCGGAGATAAAACGATGCCAAAAAGAGCACTTCCCAAACTCTGAAATGTACAAAAAGACACTTATGTAACGGATCTAAGGTCAGAAGTGAACTGTTCTGTGCCCGATACAATTACAGGGCAATTGCCAGCAGAATGCAGGGTCCGGAGAGTGCAAGTACTGGGTTCTAGGGGGCAGTGCAGAGAAAGCTCATCTGTGTATCCGTAAACGTCTGCAAAGGCAATGCAAAAGACATACGTTCTAAAATGTTCCTAAAACAGACTTCATCCATATAGATAATGCGCATGTCTATAGAAATGCCAGCTGTGAGCTGAATATATATATTATATATATATATATAATGCACAAGATATATGAACACTTCCCAAGAGCACGGGCTCTGTCTGCAGGAAGGAGTAGCCGAGCAGCGCGCTGGTTGCAGCTGTGCTGAGCAGTGCCATTGTGAGATGTGCGCTGGATGCCCCAGACATACGGCGTGCATGCCGTCTGCGCCGTCTACGCCGCTAATAATGTGCAGTGCAGCGTTGTACCATGTGCAGCGCATGCAGTGTCTCTTACCTACGTACAGACGGTGCCGTTTGCTGAACAGTTTATGGGATTTACTCACTATCTACTGAGCCTTGCGAGCACTGAATGAAGTGCAATTTGCTGTCTTCTGTGGGCAGTGACTGCACTGCATGCAGGTGCCCCTTACATGCTGGATGCATTGTTTGTAGTGTCTCGATTGGTAGTGGCATGTTTAGTGGCTCTGTATTTAAAACGTTATGTACATATAGCGCTTTCATAAAATGGTGTGTGCACGGGTCCACTTTGTACAGAAAGAAGTAAAGTATGCCATGCCCGTAGTGTGCAATTAATTTCTCCAGTGTGTCCTCCTCTCTACGGCAAATGCCGTATCTGCAAAATGCAACGTCTGCCCCAGCAGTGCTACGGATCCATGCCACCCCTACGGTACGCTGCTTGCAGTTTTTGTAGTTCCCCGAGTGCAGTGCACATCATGACTCCCTGACATTACTCTGTGCAGTGTTTGCAGGGCATGTAGAGCCCTGTGCAGGGCATGCAGAGTGCAGTGGATGCAGTGAACTGTGTTCGGTGTATGCAGTGATCTGTGTAGTGCATGCATTGTGTACCACGTCAGTGGTAGCGCAGCAGGTACTTACGATTTCAGTGGGTTCTGGACGGCTGTGGCCATTTTGATACAGTATAATACACTCAGCTGCAGATTCCGGGCTCTCACCTCCAGCGACAGCTACTGTACAATTTCATTCATTCTCTGGGCAGCGCAAGGAAGATTCAGCCAATCAGGGACCGTGATGGGAAGCTTGTAGCCAATCAGGGGTCTTTGTGATGAGCAGTTTCACTCCTTGGTACTGGATGTTGTAGTTTCACGCTGGATTACAGAAGCGACTGGAAGGGAGTGTCGGACAACAGCTCCCGACATGCAAAGGGATGACAGATCGACGCGCCGGCCTCCTCCGTGGCCTGATTGGCCAGTGAATTCTACTGTAAGGTCAGCGGCCTACTGAATGGTGCTGGCAGGCTGGGATTCACGCTTCAGAGCGTAGATGCGAGGATTCTGTTCGAGGCCTAAGAAAAGGTCACTGTTGTAAGCGGCTTTTCGTATAAGCACCGAAGCTAAGTGCTGGTAGTTTATAAACATGCTGAGAGGAGGGATCCTTTAATGTAGTGTATAACGAAGCAATAAAAGACACGGCAGGACAGT
Organism: Calotriton arnoldi; assembly: GCA_963921515.1. NCBI lineage: Eukaryota > Metazoa > Chordata > Amphibia > Caudata > Salamandridae > Calotriton > Calotriton arnoldi. Next base: position 69,075 of record CAWUFW010007850.1, on the reverse strand, counting down.
TACTTGTATTTAGGAGGGAGGTTTTCAAATTTTTGACAAATATTGTTTTTTAAAAATATTTGTTTATTCAGTTTTCTGTCAAAAGAAATACAAATAACAGTGCAGCTCAAAACATTTGGCCAAATATTGTTATGCGTTATATTGGTTTCTAGCACCGTAAAATGTCCCTCACTGCAAATGTAACTGATTTTGCAATACAATTTTAACTCATTGTTTCAAAATTTTCTTGTTAATGTCTAATGTAGGTCTTTAGCTGTTTTGCCACCATAATGTAATCAAAATAAACATTGGTAAAGCCACTAGGCCTGGTGTAGTGTCCTCTCAAGGAAGAGCCAGAGACAGTTTAAGGTAGGAGGTACACTTTTATTCAGCACCTTCACCAACGACGACACATCAACTGCCACTGCCCTCACCAAGGTTCTATTCTGTCATCACAGTTTGTGAGGTCATGACATTCTGCTGGAGAGACAGGATGACAAGAGTAGACAATATGCCACACTTTTTTTTAAAAAACTTTTATTTATTGATTTTTCTTGTACATAGTCAGACAAGCATCACAGCGCAAAGATGGAACATTAACATTACCAATGCATGTACTGTTTCATTGATGAATTCTGTGATACAACCCCATCACCACATAACTGAGCATTTATACATTAAAATTGCATGCATGATGTTACCAATGTGGCAAAGGTACAGCCATAAACCCATCTCTCCAACTAGTCTACTTCTGCAATAGTTATACCTTGTTATGGAACTTCATCCCACCCCTTCTCTGTCTTGTTCTGAGATGGCATCTTCATTTTGTACCATGAACGTCCTGTAAGGGCCCCATATATCCTTGTGTCTGCAATTCTTAGGAAGGAGGGCATTGTAGTTGTCTGAGTGCGTGGAGCAAAAGGCCAAATCCGTATACCACTCTGATAGCTTAGGAAGCGGTCCGCGCATCCAGCGCATAGCTATTCTTCGCTTTGCTAGTAGGAGTCCTATGGCTGCCAGTTTGCGTCCTGCCTTCTTGATGTCTCTATCGTAACCCAGGAGTGCAACAAGTGGAGTTTCTGGAACGGTAAGCTCCAACATTTTTGTTAACGCTAGGTATACTCTCCTCCAGAACTCTCGTATTCCCGGACATTCCCATGACAAGTGCAAGAACCCTGCACCCACGGCCTTACATCTAGGACATCTATCGTTGTCTGTCAGCCCATATTTAAATAGTCGGGAAGGGGTGTAGTACGATCTATGCAGATATTTATAGTGTATCATCCTATGGCGCCCGTTCTGCAATATGGACCTTGTGTTCCTAAAGCATATTGCCCATTGAGCTTCAGTAATCTCCACCCCGAGCTCTTCCTGCCATTCTCTTTGTGATTTGTGCATTATAGGTGTAGTCTTGACCCTGCCTAGCGCATAAAATGTGGTAATGCCATTCTTAGGGGAGTCGGCCTTCGCCAAGTATGTGAGTGCCTTCATCTCTTGTGGCTCCTCCATGCCATCCCCCAACACAGCACGTAGTGCCCTACGAGCTCTATGAAAATGGTAAGCATCCAGCATCGTTGGGCGTGTTGTCTGCACTTGTATCTGCTCCCAGGTTTTCACCACCCCGATGTGGAATAAATCCCCCATACGGTCAAGTTGTAACTTATGAAGCGATTTTAGCCCTCCTTTGTCTTTGCACAGAGGAAACCAATCACACCATTCAATCGACCATGCAGGTGAATATATTAGTGTGAGGTGCTGGGATCGTGCCATGTTTTTCATTTGGGTGCACGTGCAGCCAGTAAGATCTATGGTCCCTGTGGACCCGCGAGCCCCCCACGTCAGTGTGCGCGGTAAAGGATATGGATGGACTGCGTTTCTTTCTATATACAACTGTGGGAGGTCTTTGGGACCGTGGATCCAGTAGTAGGAATGTAATATTTGCAGGGGCGGTGCGTCCATTGGGGCGTTGGGGCGTAGCCCCCCCGCCCGCAGCTCCCTCGGCGTCTTTGAACCTAAGTAAACTGAATCAGTTTACTTAAGTTCAAAGATGCCGTGGGAGAACTGACAATCATGTCAGTCAGCACTAACAGGATGTGTAGATTGTCTTTCCTGCATTTCGCAATTACAAATCTGCCCTGTGTATCCACTTCAAGTGCACAAACATGCAGTCCGGCATTCCTATGCGCCCAAATCAGTACTCCTCTGGAGTGTGTAGTGATCCCAGCGGCTATACAGGTGCCCTTCCATCTATTCGCTGACAATACCTTTGAACCTGGGGGGAGATGAGTTTCCTGCAGAATTGCTACATCTACGCGATGTCTTTGAAAGTACGCTATCACTTTCCTCACTTTCCTCTGATCATTTAAGCCCCTTACGTTCCATGACATGAATTTTAACATGGGGTCATCTCTATTGTTACCTTGTGCTTGCATTGTGTTTTCTTTCAAACATTGTAAATTGGCATCTTCTGCAATACATAGTGTTAAAACCGTACATCACACATACATATAGACCTGCATTGCCTGCTGACAAGAAAACAATAATTACCCCCCACCCACGCCACAGCTTGGTTTGTAACTCCAGGCTAGGCTGAACTAGTAGCCTCCCACCCAACCCAACAATAACCAACGTTGCTTCCCAATGTGTCTTACACCTTAGGGGCAGAGGCTTCCCGACTAACTTTACTCAAAGATGGCCTCCGTTCGCCGAACTTTTACTATACAATCCATGTTAGATTTGGGGGTCTCTAGTTGGCAGAGGTAGGTACCTTTGTCCAAATAGGGACCCTTGAGTCTAGTCAGGGAAAGTAGGTACACTCCCGAAATAACCCCTGCTCACCCTCTTGGTAGCTTGGCACGAGCAGACAGGCTTAGTTCAGAGGCAGTGTGTAAAGCATTTGTGAACACATACAGTAATCAAGTGACAACACTACAAATGGACACCACACTGGTTATATATTTATAAAAATAGGTATACTTTATATAGATTTATCACAAGACCATAAACGACAAAAATAATCCACAATACTGTCAAGAATGCTTAGTTCTGATCAAAAAGGCTTAATTCAAGGTTCTGTGCGAGTCGGTAGCCTCCTCTGGCTACGGCGATGTCAAGAACAAACAGAGTCTAACAAATCCAGCTGACCGCGTCGAGACGGGCCAACACAGCGTAGACAGACTCGGTTACAGTACCTTTTACTTGAAGCGGCAGGCTCGGGCGTGCGAGCCGGATGGCTGTTCGTCGCGGTTGCGTTGCAAAATGGAAGCGTTGCAGGACGCGTTGTCCCTCGATGCGGTGCAGGCAGCGGCTCGTTGACGTCGTCGAGACGAAGTCGGTGAGACCAAGGCCGTGCGTTGCAGGGCGAGACGGTGCTTCGATGCGGTGCTGGCAGGTTACGGTGCAGCGACGGAGCCGGATTCGGGAGCTGGCGTCGATCAGTCCGGACAGCGGTGCAAGTCGGGCGGTGCGTCGCGAAGCGTGCGAGCGGTGCCCAACTCCGGTGCGGTCACAGGACTCGAACTCAGCAACAGTGACAGTGTCGGTCGGACCAGATGGATTCGGTGTAGCGAGGCGTTGCAAGGTGCGGTGCTCACAGGTTACGGTGCAGGCAGCGGCTCGTTGACGGAGTCGGTGAGACCAAGGCCGTGCGTTGCAAGATGCAGGCGTTGCTCGGTGCGGTGCCAACAGGACACCGAGCCGGTCGGGAGAGTCGGTCACAGCTCCCTACCTCTGTAGCCACTGAAACAGAGTTTCCAGCAGCAATTCACAAAGGGGGTGAAGTCCAATGGTCCTGGGACTTCGATCAGGGGGCAAGCTCTCTTCCAAGCCCTTGGAGATCCTTCACAAGTTGATGAAAGTCACAGCAAAGCAAAAGTTCCTTTCTCCTTTCTTTGGCAGTCAGGCAAACCACTGCAGGCCAATCCCCCAAGCAGCACTTCAGGCTTAGGGATAGTCTCTCCTCAGTTTCTTCTTGGTTCCGCTCCTCAGGAAAGGTTTCTTCTTGTTCCCAAAAGTTATCTAATTTTCCTGGGGTCTGGGTGCCCCTCTTATACCCTGATTCTCTTTGTTCTCTGGAGGCAGAGAGGCCTTTGCCTAGCTTAAACCAGTTCTGTGCAGCTTTGGAGCACTCTGTGTACATGACTCCTTCTTTCCTTTCAGAATGTGGGGCAGGGTACTCAGACACCCGGCAGGGGGTGGAGCCAGCATTGTGGCAGGCAGGCACAGCCCTATTCAGACCCAGATGCAACTCCTCCCTCCACTCTGGATGCAGATGTCTCTATTCAGCCCTGGGCTGCCTCACCCTGTCTCCCTTGGCCACCCCCAGCCCCTGTCACGCACAAACCAGACACACAATACACAAGCTGGCAGAGGCAGGCTGGATAGTTAGGCAAGAAAATACCCACTTTCTAAAAGTGGTATTTTCAAACACAGAATGTTAAAACCAACTTCACTAAAAGATGTATTTTATCATTCTGAGTTCAGGCATACTAAACTCGAATTTCTACCTAGTTCCCTGAGTCAGTTTAGGATTATAAGATGTTATAATCAAACTGCCCATTCTGGCCTATGGGGAACAGGTAACCTTGCAATAGTGAAAAACGAAAATGGCTGTAATTCACTATTAGGACATGCCACACACACCAGGCATGTCCCACCTTATCCTTACAATGCACCCTGCCCGTAGGCCTACCATAGGGGTGTCTGATATGAAGAGAAGGGAAGGTTTGGGGACTGGTAGGTGGGTGCACTTACCAAGTCGACATGGCAGTCACAGACTGCACACAGGCTCTGCAATGGCAGGCCTGAGACACACTTTACAAGCTACTTCTGTGGGTGGCACAACCAGTGCTGCAAGCCCACCAGCAGCATTTGATTTACAAGCCCTGGGCACACTCAGTGCACTGTACTAGGGTCTGACAGTAATTCAAATAAGCCAAACATGGAGTCACTAATTCACATCACAATTTACAATAGGAGCACTTGCACTTTGGCACTGATTAGCAGTGGCAAAGTGCCCATGAGCATCTAGTCCAGCAAAAACATATCGACAACAGTGGAGGCATTATGAAAAAATGGAAGGGAGACCCATGCCAAGGATGCCAGGTCTAACAATCCAACATAGAATACTTGCTGCTACCACAACTTCTGTCTTACTCTGCAGCACACTAGTATATCAACTGTATAATGAACTTACAAATTGTCCCTTTGCAGTCAATTATCTGACCTGTTATTGGTCTAACATAAATAACCACATCAATGTGTTTTAATTGCATCACCCGGAAACTGGCTGCGGCACACAAAACGTCCAAATGAGTTCCGACTTCAGCTACTGTTCATTCCATGGACTCTTGTGCGGCGTCTCCACCTTCAACGGATCTCTGCGGTCGACTTCCTCTGCGCTCTTTCTCCAACTTCTTTAAGTCTTGCTGTAGTGCCTGCGGGTCCGCAATCAGCATACAGTTTATTTTTCCCGTTAATTGACACTCTTAATCTGGCTGGGTACAACATAGCATATTCGATCTGTAGTTCTCTAAGTTTCTTCTTCGCTGGGGCGAACTGTCTGCGTGCCTCTTGCACTTGTGGCGTGAAATCTGGGTACAGAGCTAGCTCAGAGCCCTCGTACGGCAGTACGCGTAATTCCCGGGTGCGACGAAGCGCCGAGTCTCTGTCCCTATAGTTTAGTAATCTCGCCACTACGGGCCTTGGGGGAGCCCCCGGGGGGGGGTCTGGGGGCCAGCGACCGGTGTGCATGCTCCACTATGAACGTGGTTGAGAATGTTTCGCGGCCAAGGAGCGAGACCAGGAGCTGCTCAATGAACGTTCCCATATTGCCGGTAGCAGTGGATTCCGGCAGCCCCAGGATACGTATGTTGTTGCGCCGAGTCCGCGCCTCCAAATCCTCTGTTTTGTCGCGTAATGCCCCCAGAGCTTTTTCCATTCGCTTTTGTGTTGCCCCCAATGATGTCTGCGCATCTTCCGCCTCGGATATGCAGCGCTCCGCCATATCTAATCTTTCAGCGTGCATGTCTACGCGTTCTGACATCCTGTCCATACGGAATGATAAGGAATCAATTTTACTATCTATGGATGCCAAGCTTTGTTGCACGGCAGCTAACATTTGGCGAATATCATCCCCCGTATCTGAGTCGCCATCGGCCTGATCCGCGGGCGGGAGAGGCGTGTCGTCTTCATGTGTCCCCGCGGCCCTGCGCCTCTCAAAAGTCAGCCTGGGCTGCATCTTATCTGTTTTGCCCATGATACCAATTGCCCCTCGGCGCTGCAAATACTGTTGGCGGTAATGTAATGTTCTTATGAGGGCCCAGCACCTCTCACACCAACTCTGACAAAATGGAGCGTTTTGGGGGGATGGGCCTGGCAATCACCCAGTATTTGTAATTGCTGTGCTGAGGGATTCCGGTTCCCACCCACTGGTGCTCACTTCATTATCTTCGCGTGGCACCGCTTTTAATTCTGTGTCACTGGGCCCCCCGGCAGCACCGCAGTCTCTGCACACTCTCACCAGTTGATTCAGGTTGTTGTTTGCTCAGCCCAGGCCACTCGCCGCTGCGCATCACAGTACGTTATCCCAGGGAGCCCCAGGGCACGATCCTCCTCTAGGGGGTCCGCTGCCGCCTCCGCGCAGCAGGAGAGCGTGAGTGAACTGCCGCGCCTCGCACGGGTTTTTTATTTGGGCCCGGGAGGGACTACGGCCATCTCCGCCAGAAGGGCCGGGCCGCGGCTCAAAGCATGTACCTACTGCGTACACGCCCCGGTCTCCTCCGTGATTCCGAATCGCCGACTCCGCGTCTGGCTCAGGGCCGCAGCAAGCCGTCCAGGATTCTGCGCGGGCTGACACCGAGCGCCGCAGCTCCGAACGTCTCTGCAGTCCTCATAAATCGGTGGGTGATGAAACGCCTCACACAGGTCTAAGGTCAGTCCAGAAGTTCTCTTTTCGAGCGCCTGGGTTGGTAGGGATTCCCCCGAACAGACCCTAGCTTGCGCTGTCATGGATTATTGCGAATTCCTGTAGTATTTTAGTGGCAGCTCACGGAGCGATTTCAGGCTGCGGCCATCATGATTAGCGGCAAGCCACGCCCTCCGACAATATGCCACACTTCTCCCTCCACATACAGATATTAAAATATTTAACAAACACAAAGAGGTAAAATGACCTCATGAGAAATATGTAAGAAAAACTGTAGATGATCTAAACAAATAAGTAAAACAAAAGAGAAGAGAACAAGAAGCAAATAAGAAGTAAGACTGATTCATTCTATAAAATCTCTAAGATATGCGGGTCTTCTAATGACCCTATTACTCTTCCTCTGTACAACATGACTACCCTCTTGATAGTTGTGAAAAGCATTTTTATGCAAATCATTAGCCACTTGACCACTCCCTTGAATGGTAACAGAATTTCTTTGGGACCAGGAACAATTACCACTCTGTTTTTGTTCCAGATGCGTCCGTCATGTGTCTTTACAGCATTTTAAAAACATTTCACCACTTCCAATCTCCTGGTGAACTTTGACCAATCTGCACACCCTTTAGGTGCTTTTACTTTGACAAAGTCCCCCACTCTAACAGTCACATTCTTCACATTTTTAGACAAGTCAAACATCTCTTTCCTCTTCTCCTGAGCAGTTAACTCTTTGTTTCTCCACTCCTCAATAGTATTGTCCACACAACCTTTTGACCAATGCATCCAACCAGGATTTACCCTGGTTGAGGATGCCCTTCCTTTGAATAACTCAAATGGAGATTTTCCAGTGGTTGTGTGTGGTGACATACGATAACCGGATAATCTCTTAGATAATTCAACCTTCCAGTCTAAGTTATTGGCTCTTGCCAATTGAATGCCTTCCTTAAGTGTCTTGATCACCCTCTCAATAGCACCATTGGTCTCAGGATGGTATAAAGCAGAGGTCTTGTGCACAATTCCGCATCCTTTCAAATTTTTTTCCATCTCTCGTGAGCGAAACTGTACCCCATTATCTGTTAGCAAGTAACATGGAAAACTTTCGCATTTAAAAATATTTTCCAAAAATTTTATCACCGAGGAGGAAGAAATATCATGAACACACGACACCTCCACCCATCTTGAGTACAGATCCATGAGAACTAAGACATAGGGTGTGGCATGCTCTCCTCTCACTGGTCCCATGATATCCATAGTAACTTCCTCCCAAGGATATTTAGGGAGTGTTCTACAAACCATGGGTGTCTGACTGGTTCTCAACCCCTTGTCACTACAAACACACTCAGTACAGTCTCTGATCATGTGCTCCACATCACGATCCAGACCAGGCCACCAGAAATCTCTGCGAAGCCTTCCCTTAGTTTTTACAATGCCCATGTGACCTTCATGTGCTAATTGTAATATCCTTCTTCTCAGTATCTCAGGTGGAATTAATATTGTGCCTCTCAATAAAAAACCCTTGTCCACCGCAAGCTCATCCACAATTTTCTCCCAACATCCCTCACACTCCTTTAGCTCAGTTCTGCTCTTTTTACCTGACCTGACAAAGTTCCTCACTTTACACAAAACCACATCCTTCTGCAACTCAGCTAACCACTCGTCCTCATTTATGATTCCTTCTGTCACCTCACAAACATTCACTTCATCTTCCTCATCCAGCTCATCATCAACAACCAACTGTGAGGCAGACGTATTAACTAACCTAGACAAGCAATCAGCTGAATAGTTGCTCGCCCCTGGAACATACTAAACAGTGAAACAAAAATCTTGCAAACCCACAATCCATCTTCGAATACGTGAAGAAATCAAATCTAGACCCTTCTTGTTGAATACTTCAACTAACGATTTGTGATCAGTCTGCACTTTAAACCTAACACCCCAAAGAAAACGTTTAAATCTCATTACAGACCAATACACCGCTAAAGACTCTCTCTCAATAACTGAGTAGTTACATTCAGCATCTCTAAGAGATCTTGAAATGCACGCAATTAAATTTTCCTTGCCATCTTTCATTTGAATAAGAAGAGCACCCAACCCTTTTCCACTGGCATCACAAACGATCTTAGTCTCACACGACGCCTCAAAAGACTGTAGAGAAGGAGCATTGCTAAGCTCCTGTTTGACATTTTCAAATTCTTGAGAATATTCTTGTCCCCATACAAAGTCAGATTTTTTTTTAACAGAATTCTCATATTAAATGTCTTACTTGCAAAGGCTTTGATGAAACGACTATAATACTCAACCATCCCCAGAAATGAAGAAAGTTCCTCTTTTGTTTTAGGTTCCTGTAGAGCTCTGATTGTCTCGACCAGTTCTTTCTTCAGACTGATCCCTGTTGAAGTAACATTGAACCCTAAATAAGTGACATCAACACCAAACTTGCACTTCTCAGCTTTTAGTGTAAGACCAGCCATCTGAAGTTTGCATAACCCTTCTCGAACACGCTGATCATGCTCCTCAATGTTGGAACCAAAAATAATTATATCGTCCTGATAACACTTTACACCGGATTGATCTTTTAAAATCTTTGACATGATTCTTTGAAAAACTGCTGCAGCAGAAATTAAACCAAAAGGCATTCTCTTGAAAAAAAAAGCTGCCAAAAGGAGTTGTAAAGGCAGTAAGATCCTGTGAGCACTCATGTAATTCAACCTGATGATAAGCTGACATTAAGTCCAACGTGCTAAATACTCTTGCACCTGAAAAAGTAGAAATAATTTCCTCAATGTTAGGCAAGGGAAATTTGTCAACCACTACCTCTCTGTTTAATGCCCTCAAGTCCACGCAAAGGCGAATATCACCATTTCCTTTGCGTGCGACATCAATCGGAGCCAACCATTCGGTTGCCTCAACCTCTGCAATGACTCCACACTCCTTCAACTTCTTGAGTTCGTTTTCTACCGCTGTCTGTAAATGTAAGGGAATTCTTCTCACTTTAGACACAACAGGAACAGCATCACATCTTAACTTGATCTTGTGTTTGTAGTCAACTAGCTTTCCTAGTTTGTTTTGAAACAAATCTTTAAATTCCAGCACAAATTTGTTTCAACCACATTCAATTTCATCTATTTGAACTTGTGGAATCTTGTTTGGATGTAGACTGACCCCCAAATCTTTCTGATGGCTCCAACCTAAGAGATCATCACCTTCACAAGAAACATAAACCTTTCCACAGGTAGTTTTCCCTCTTACGATTTATACATGCTTCAAAATACCCAAGCATATCAATCTTTGAACCCCCATAACCTCCCAGTTGAATGTCCATGTTAGAAAGGGTCTTGTTGTTATAAAACATTTTCAAGAAAGTTTGTTGCGATATAATAGTAATACGTGAACATGAGTCAAATTTCACCATAACATCCCTACCATCGATGCTCACGACTTCAGACGTAAACGACTTGTTAGACTCCTCAACTTGCAAAACTATTTCCTGACATACTTCTTTGCCTCTGCCCCTATTGTATTTCTTAAACTTGTTCCTGCAGCATTAACTGAAATGTCCCTTAACACCACACGAATTGCATGCTTGAGACAAAGCAGGGCAAAATTTGTCATTAGCTTTATGACCTTCGAACCTACACCTGAAACAACTTACTTTGATATTCTGCTCTATCCTCCTACCACTCTTGGCCTCAGCATTTTGTTTAACATCAGGAACAAACTGAGTCTTGACCGCATTTTCTTTGTCTGTGGAATGCATATTTTTCCCAGATTTTAATTCTCCAACACATTTCCTCATATGCTCCACCTGTTTCGCCACAATAAGTACTTCCTCCAGGGGAGGTTCATCTTTCATCCATAATTCCTCCCTTATCTTGTCACTGTTGCAGCGTAACACAATTTGGTCCCTAATTCTCTCCTCAACTGCACCCCCAAAATTGCATTTCGAAGCTAATTTCCTCAATGGAGTTACAAACTCCTCTACAGATTCATCCTGCCCCTGTACCCTCAGACCAAAATGATACCTTTCTAAAATGGTACTCACACGAGGCAAATAATGTCTATCCAACTTAGCTATTGATATTTCATACTCATTCAAATCACGCGATTCAGCATGTGGAAGCTGAGGCAAATTTTCTAGGACATCCTGTCCTTCTGCTCCCAAACAATGTAACAATAAAGCATGCTTACGCTCTGCACTAAGATTAGTGCCACACACACGTGCATAGTTCCCAAAAACGTTTTTCCATATTGCCCATCCAATCAAAGGTTCTCCTGGGGAAGGTAAAAAAAATGGCAGTGAAGTTACGTTCTGCATAATATTAAACACTAGATTCAAATTAAACAAATTCAGGTCCCATAAGCTAACAAAGTAATCTAAGTTATGCAACTACTATTCACTAAAATGAACATAAATCTTGAATTTGATTTACTGAACACACAGCAGATCTGAAATATCATCTAAAAACAAAAAATATATATTTGAAATAACATCAATGAATTACACTTCAATTTGTAATCTTACAGAAGAAAAATAGTAACCAATAGACACAGTCACTATGTCCATTGAGCTTCAAGCATAAAAAAATATTTTAAACAAATAAAAATTGAAGTTTCTGTTATGGCAGTCTTTTACTCGTCGATGAAACAATTTCTGTAATTAGCTTCCACTCACCACAGAACAGCTCCGTGCAAAAAAAATTGCTGACAGGTAGAAAAGAAAAAAAAAACGAATTCAAAGGAAGACACAGAAGCCAGTATTTGCGGTTAAATCTTCTCAGGATATGGTTAAAAATTATGTGTGATGCAACTAAAAAGAAATAATTATCTTGTAGTTGGCTATGTGATGGGTCTACATGTTTCAGCCCGCAAGAGAATGTAAGAGGGGCTTTCTTCAGGACCGTGAACATAAAGTGAGTGGCAAAAATGTGATGCCACGTGAAAAGTGCAAACAGTAAAAATGGTACCTACACACGGCTAAGGTGTGTGGACTGCGTGTCTACGTACTTACGGACACGTATATAAAAGAAGGACCTGTGGGTAAAGAAAGAACAGCACAAAACATGTATGTATAACCATATCCTGAGCCGCCAGTAATAAACATAAAGAGGCAAGGATTCTCAGAGATATTTTTAATTCACATCACAACACATCTCTGCACTACACCAGCTCCGCTGTAATCAGGCGTCGTAGCACAACCAGGGGGCATTCGGCCACCCGGTTGGGACCCCAATGATGAAGCATGACACCAACTAGGTTGGTGTGTGAGGGGTCTTTTAACAAACCCAGTCGGTATCCCTCTCTTGCCCAAGAATTCTTTCATTTCACTGGAAATTAACTGCACCCCATTGTCTGTCAGAATAGTTTGAGGTGCCCCTTCTCTAGATACCAGATCATCCAGACACTTAATGGTACGTACAGTGTCAATGACAGAAATGAAGAAAACTTCAGGCCACGAGAGTATGTATCTATGATCACTACTACATAAACTTGAAGACCATTACCATGAATGGGCCCCAAAATGTCCAGAGCAATATTTTGCCATGGGCATGTGGGACGCCTTCATACAATCATGAGTTGGAGCCTCAGACTTTTCGATTTCGCACTCATGGCACAAGAAAGGCAGTCACGCACAATTCGCTCCACCTGCTTATCCATGCCTGGCCACAAATAAGAGGTGCGCAATCTTTCTTTTGTTTTTGTGATACCCAGATGGGTCTCATGGGCAGCATCAATCAGTTCTCTCCTGAGCCCACTCAGAGGGACCAATCTTGTTTCCCGAAACAGTAAATCTTTGTACACACCAAGTTCATCTCTCACACCCCAGAAAGATTTGGAGAATTCAGACCACATACTCCTGCTATTCCAACCCTTCTGGATGAGTAACATAACCTCACTCACAACTGGATCAGAAGACATCTCTTCTCGCCACCTTTACTCAGAAATGGCTTCACTCTCCAACAAGCATACTCATTCAGATTCATCTTCCACCAAATCATTATTTAATATGGAGGGCACCGCCCTTGGAGGAGAGGTGACAATGTGTCAGCTACCCCATTATCTACACCAGGTATGTATTTCATTGAAAAACTATACTCTTGTAGAGCAATAACCCACTTAGTGATACTGCTCGAAATTAAGTCCAAACCTTTCTTGTTAAATATTTCAACCAGGGGTTTATGATCTGTGTGCATCTCAAAGTCAACACCCCAAAAAACTTCTTTAGCTTTCTTACGGCCCAATAGACACCAAGGGGCAGATTTACAAGGCCCTTGTGCCACTTTTGCGTCATTTTTAACATGGGAAAAGTGACGCAAAAGTGGCGCAAGGGGCTTGTAAATCTGCCCCCAAGTGCTTCCCTTTCCACAACAGAGTACCTGGATTCTGCTTCCTTCAGGCTTCGTGACAAAAACATGATGGTATTCAAGCCATCAGACCCATTTTGTTGCAACACAGCACAATACTCGCATCTGTTGTCAAAACGGGTTTCTTATTCTGGCCAAAGTTTTTTACACAGGGAGCAGCACTCAGGCTCTCCTTGATGGAAATAAACTCATTTTCATAACTCTCAGTCCATGCAAAGTCCACACCTCTTTTTAAAAGATTTTTCATGTTAACACTCTGCTCAGCAATTTATTTTTACAAATTTAGCATAGTATTCCACAATTCCCAAGAACTTCATCAATTCCTCCTTGGATGCGGGAGGACTCATATCTCGAATGGTGGAAACTAGATCATGCTTAGGTTTGATGCCTTCTCCTGTAATATTGTGACCCAGATAGTTAATTGACCCAGAAACAAATTAGCATTTTGTTGACCTTGATCGTGAGGTTACATGCACACAATTTCCCAAGAACGTCTCTCAAGCGTGCATCATGTTCTGACTCATCTCTTCCAAAAACCAGGATATCATCCTGATATATGCACACCCCATCTGTATCCTTCAGCACCCTCTCCATAACTCCCAGAAAAACTCAAGAAGCTGAAACCAATCCGAAGTGTAACCTGATGAATCTATAAGTGCCAAATGGAGTGATGAAGGCTGTATAATCCCTACACGACTCCTCTAACTCAACCTGATGGTATGCAGAGGTGAGGTCAATTGTACTAAAAACTTTCGCCCTTCCTAGTAACACCAATAACTCCATAATGTTGGGCAGGGGGTACCTATCCACGATCACATTCTTGTTTAGTTGCCTCAAATCAATACATAGGCGTAGCTCACTATTGGCCTTCTTGGCAGCTACCACTGGAGCAAGCCTCTCCATGCCCTCCACCTCTTCAATGATCGCATTCCGTTTTAATTTCATAATCTCACACTGCATATCCTCTCTAACGGAAATGGGAACATTCCTGAGCTTACAACAAACAGGTTGGGCATCCTGCCTCAACCTTATTTTATGTTTATAATCTTTCAAACATCCTAATTCTTCCCTAAATACCTTTGAAAAGTCCTTTCTCAAGATGTCTACAAACCCACGCTCAGCGGTTACATCCATGGCACAGACCCTCTCCTTAAGTTGAATGTAAGGATTACTATTAGGATCAAGCATAACTCCTAAATTGCCCTGATGGAGCCAACTTATATTGCTGTCACTCTTTTTTGAAACATACATTTTACCTGAGGTCAATCTATCCTTATACTCAATTAAGCCAATAAAATATCCATGCAATTTAATAGGTTCACCTCCATACGCATAAGGCTTAATGTCAGGCTTGATTAACGCTACCTTGCCTTTCAATTTAGCATTGAAAAAATCGTTGGAGACAATAGTGATCTTGGCTCCCGAATCAAACAGGATGCGGGTGGCTTCACCTTCCATCATGATGGTGTCAAGAGGACTAGATCTACTGCTGCCACACTCTACTACCTGTAGAACTATTTGTCCACACTCAAAACCATCTTTATCATTGTCAGCACTATCACATTCTGCCTCCACTTCTACTCTCTTGACCTTGGGTTCATATTTGCTCCTACACACCACAGCAAAGTACCCCATTTTATTGCACTTAGTACATGCTTGTTTCAAAGCTGGACACCTTTTGTCATTGGCCTGATGGTCACTCTTCCCGCACCTGTAACACTTGCGCTCAACCACCGTCTCCTTTTGTACTTCTTTAACTTGACTCTTCACTTGCACCTTTTTAAATTTCTCCTTTACCACCTGTACCTTCACATCTTTTTCACTCTCTTTTTTAAATACTGCTACGCACTGCATAGAGTGCTCAATTCTTTTAGCTGTCCACAGGACTTCCTCAAGCGTAGGCTCATCACGTAACCATAGCTCTTCTCTTACTTCCTCTATGTTGCACCCAAAGATGAATTAATCACAAATACGTTCCTCTACCAAGTTCGCAAGTTTGCAGGATCACGCAAGTTTCCTCACATCAATCACATAACTTTCAACGGTTTCCTCATCCCTTTGTGTCCTCTTTGCAAAATGATACCTCTCTAATATAGTGCTTACTTTTGGCAAGAAATGTTTGTCCAATTTTTTGACACAAACATCATATTCATTCAGGTCCTCTGCTTCCATAGCTTGCAGATCTGGAAGATGATCGAAAACATCCTGCCCCTCTGAACCCAGACAGTGAAGAAGCAGTGACGTCTTCCTTTCTGCACATAGAGAAGCTCCACACACCTTTGCATATCTCTTGAACACTTTCCTCCACTTTTGCCATTTGCTGGAAGGAATGCCCGGACTTGACATTAAGAACAGTGGAGTTGGAACATTCGGCATTATCGCAACCGAAAATGCAGACCCACACGGGGGGACTTGAACGCAGAAGTAATAAGATATAAACACTGAGTAAGGGATGAAAGAGAACAAAACACTCGTAACAGTAATTATACCAAGCACAGATATGACAAAACCCTGAGACTTGTGTGGACAAAGAGCATGACCCCAAAATAATAGGTAGTACACAACTATGCAGGTGGAGCCACCAGCAATTTCCTCCCTCTGATAGTGTACAAAGCAGACCACCAGTGCAAGAGAGGATGTCAAGATGTTGACAAAGAGGATTAAAATTTAACAGTGTGCGTCACTGAAAGCACAACACAACTGACATCAGTGTGCGCGTCACTGAAATGACGAGCACGCAAATGTAATTCCACAGACTTAAGTATAACAGTGTGCGTGTCACTGAAGGAACACGCAAATGTAGCACCACTGACAAAAGTGTGCGCGTCACTGAAATGACGGTCACTACATCCAGCACACGTGTGTCACTGTAAAGACGAGCACAAGTAATAACAATGTATTTTGTCAGACTTAAGTGTAACAGTGTGTGTGTCACTGAAGGAACACGCAAAGGTAGCACCACTGACAAAAGTGTGCGCGTCACTGAAAGGACGAGCACTGACAAAAGTGTGCGTGTCACTGAAATGACAAGCACTGGCAAAAGTGAGCGCGTCACTGAAATGACGAGCACTACATTCAGCACACACACCAATTTAACATGTTTAAATGTAGCAGTGTGCACGTCACTGCAATGACGAGCACGCAAAAAAAGTGTGCGTGTCACTGTGTAGCTAAGCACATGCAAAGACGAGCGCCGCACCAGCCAATCACGTGGAGGAAAGCACAGCGACCAATGGAGCGTCACGATCCAATTTGAAGCCGCCCCCCAAATCACAACAGGAGGCTGCCCTTGAAGACCGTGAAATGTCGGAGGCTATGCCTGATCGGGAAACAGTGAACGGTAAGCCAGCCTGACTGTACGCAGTGAGCCGGTCTATGTGTGAGCTCCCCCTACTGCTCACACTCTGATAGTGCTCCCACACCCTAACAATCTTGTGCGCATGGAAGAGGTAATTATGCTTCAGGATACGGAGACAGTGTGACTGGCTCACATAAACGGTTTGCGGACCAGATTCCACCTTCCTCGATTCTGCGCACCTGACATTCCACTCGAGCTAAACTACTTGCGCGCTCGAGTCAGGCTATACGCACAGCCTCATGAACTCAGTCACGCTATATTTAAATTACTCGAATAGTTACACAATCCCTAAATAAGTGGCAAATGTCACAAACTAAGTAAGCAGACAGCTTTCTTCAAAATGGTTGTTTCTCACCGGAAGGTTGCCTCACACAATAGATCTGTCTTCAGTAAGGAAGCCCCATGTGTTGAGATCTTCTAGTAGGTCAGTGCCTGTCGTCTACGCAAGTGTGGTATTCTATACATAAGACTCCTCCAAAGACGTATTGAGATTGAAGAGACTTAGCTTATTCCATACAGAAGATCTCACCCATCACAGCCTGTAGCAGGGAACCAACTGCCACAACTCCCACAACCCTAAACCTATTGTTTATGACATACCCAGGTTCCAATGACATGTACAACATTCCACCTGGCTGAGGAAGAGGGGTGACATCACACTGCCACTGGAAACAGGCAGTGGCAAATGTCATGCTGGTCCAGACACATGAGACGCATGCCACAATATGCTTTACAACATCCTTTATCGGAGAGTGCGAAGACTTCAGGCCTAGGGGGAGGCAGCACTGTCCAGATCACGGCTTCCACAGCTTACTCTGCTTCATGTTCGGTTCGGGTGAGGCGAAGTATTCGCAAGTATGCAGGGCAGGAGAGTTCCCAGAAGTCTGGAGCTAGAAATCGTAAACAAGGCCCCCAGGTTTTATCACACTGTGGCAGCTGGCGGTCAACCATTGCCGTCAGTTTCTCCATGCCAAAGAGTTCCCAGAACTTATGCTGCCAATCCAACCGCGTCGGTATCTTATCCATGCCCCACTTCGAAAAGATGACTTGCTTGGCTGCACAAAGGGCAAGGGTAATAGGTCTCCCTTTTGCTGAACGTATGGGATACGTCAGTGCATTGGAGAGACCCAACAAGATGTAACTGTGAAATCCAGGCAGGTTGGTCTCATACATCTCAATAATGTCTGCCAGGACGTCCGTCCAGTATCGCTGTAATTTAGGGCACTGCCAAAAAATATGTGTCAGTGTACCTGAGTGTCCGCACTGCCTCCAGCATTTATCATCCCCGCTTTGTTTCCATTTAGCTGTCTAGCCCTGGGTATAATACCAATAGTGTGTCATTTTAAGTAATATCTCCTTTCCAGAAGCGCTACAGGTGGATGTGTGCGGCCAGTGCCTAGGGGTGAAGGGGCATTCACATTCCAGTTCCCACCGCTGTTGCGCTGGCAATTTAGTGTTGGCTATTGGAACGTTTAAGAAGGCATAGATGTCAGATAGGAGGCTTTTAAAAGTGTGTCGGGTAAGGAGCCATTTCTCATATGGTGTAAGGGGCTGACTGACGTGTGACTGGATATGTGGTTGGGTAAACCAATGTTGTTTGGAGAGATATTGCCAACGTGCGCTTGAACAAGTGCTGTAGTTGGACTGGACCTGTGTAAAGTCCATAAGACCATTATAGTCAAACAGGTCCCCAACCCGTTTACAATTGGCTTCCTGCCATGGCAGAAATGCTGCTCCCTATAGAGCCGGCGGAAAGTCAGGGTTCCCCAGTATAGGTGTCTGTGGTGATATGCAAGTGGATAACTCCCCGTCAGCTGCACATTGTCCCATGTTCCTACTGACAACCTTACAACCAGGGAGATATAAACCCCTGGTGGCAGGTGTGGCTTGGGGAGCCACGTGATTTTCCAAATGTGTACCCCTGCTATTGCTTGATCTATAAAGCACCTGTGTTTCTCAGTATGAAGCCTATTCCATTCTACCATATATCTAAGCTGCGCTGCCTGGTAGTACCTCACCAGATGGGGGACACCCAGATCACCCTCTGCCATAGCAAGATACGCTTGTTTTTATGTCAAACGGGCCTTTTACCATCCCAGTTGTATTCCTCAATTAAATGTTGCACCTTACCAATGACATGCGAGGCAGATTGAAGGGGTAGGGTCTACATGACTTAGAGTAATTTCGTAAAAGCGTCATTTTAACCGCCGCCACCCTACCAAACCTGGAGATGGGGCCTCCCCTCAAGGATTGGAGATTGTAGCGGGCGGTAGAGAGCAGCGCAGCATATTTACGATCCGCTGTATGCTCTAGTGTGGAGTGTATCTGTAGGCCCAGATAGGTGACCCCTTGGGTTGCCCATGGGAAGGTAAAGAGGCACTCTATTTGGAGTTGGTCACCTTGTGCGATGGTAAGGTTGAGAGCCTGCAATTTCTGGAGATTCACTTAAAAACCAGAGGCCTTCCCGAAAGCCTCTAGTTCCTGCATGAGTAGGGGGAGAGAAGTGAAGTATTGTGCAATGGCTATCATGACATTGTCAGCATATAGAGCAAATTCATGCTCTTGGTATCCTATGGTGATGCCAGCTATAAGGGGGTTCCTGCAGATCCTCTCTGCAAATGGCTCCATATAGAGGGCAAAGACGATCGGGGATAGGGGTCAAACCCTGTCTGGTACCGCATGCTATATTAAAGGGTCGTGACAGCAACCATTAACTCTGACCGTGGCTGTAGGATCGGTATAACTACGCCATATCCAACACTGAAACCTGGCTCCAAGTCCTGCTTTGGCCAGTACCAGCTGAAGATACGGCCAGTGCACCCGGTCAAACGCCTTTTCAGCGTTGACTGAGAGCAAGAGTGCCGGTATGTGGGAGTGATGGGTTTTGTCAATAAGATGTAGAAGAAGTTTAGTGTTATCGCTACAGCCCCTCTCGGGGATGAATCTGGCCTGGTCGGGGTCGACCAGACCCGGCATGTAGGGAGCCAGGTGGGGCGCTAGTACGCTAGGGAAGATCTGAGCATCGACATTTAACAGTGAGATAGGGCGGTATGAGGAGCAAAGTGTGGGTTCCTTCCCAGGCTTCGGGACTACTGTAATGATGGCCTCTCTCATAGTGCCAGTGAGTCAACCCGTTGTGCTAAAGGAGTTATAGAGGCGGGCAAGAAGGGGAGCAAATTGGGCAGCAAACGTCTTCTAAAAATCAGACACGTAGCTGTCCTGACTGGCTGCACTCGAGCAATGGCTGGGAGCACCTCATCTGGACTGATACCGCTGTCCAACTACAGGGCATCGTTTACGGCGATGTATTCCATATGTGCATGAATTAGGTAGGCCTCGGCTTCCCACAGGTTAAGCGCTTCCGCAGAGTGCAATGTAGAATAAAAGTGTTCAAACTCCTTGGCTATTTGCGCATCCTGATACACCCTATGGCCCTGTGACCCTTGAATTTCTGTTATTACCTGAGCACACAACCGATGTGCCAGGAGGCGCCCTGCCTTATTGCTCCTTGCGTAATATTTTTGTTTAGTGCAAAGAAGCACATATTCCGCCTTCCATATCTAGGGCCTTAAGGTACTTTCGAGCTATCATAAGTTGGCGTTGTACTTTATGGGAACCAGACTGCTTGTGAGCCTCTTCGAATTCCTTCACCTGGTCCTCTAGTCTGAGTCATTTGTCTTTTTTGTCCCTGTTGAGTCGGGCAGCTATAGCTATGAAAGTGCCTCGCAGTACTGCTTTCAGGGTATGCCATAATAGGTCAATGGGGGTGTCTGATGCGTCATTGGTGCTGAGGAAGATGCTAATTGTATCCTTAATTTCAGTGAAGGTCGAATCGTTTGTCAGTAATTTATGATTAGGACTCCTGGTTTTATGGTATTTATTTTTTTGACATTTCCGTCTGTATTTATCCATATTTATGTTTTGCTATTTTTATCTGTATTTACCATATTTATTGTGGGTTCTGTGAAAAAATGAAGTTGAAACTTGTATATTTCCACATTTATTTAACTGCTAAATATGTACTCATGCTTGAAGGGCTGCCAGGTTTCAGTGATATGAACACCTGCAGAAGATAAATCAATGCAATTTTCAGTATCAACCTTGTGCATATCTACAGCTGTTTAAGCCTCTTTACTAAAATTCCTTTCTTTTTAACCCCCTCATCTATCAATCCATGCAGCTGTTGGCCTGGCAGTCATGGCGCACAGTATTTAGATTCACTCACAAAAGCAACCCAATTTCCATTTTTATCCACATTTAAAAATAAATACAAACAAGAAAATAAATGTTTTTTGTATATATTTATCTGTAAAAATCAGTAAAAACAGAAAACAGGGAGCCTTATTTATGATTAAGGCTCCATGCATGAGGTTGTGATCTGGGGCCTGGGATGCATTGTGTAATCGAAATAGGCACGTGGTCAGAGATAGCGGCCACACTAATGTCGACCAGTGTGGTAGCTGCTGTAAGGCAGGGAGACGTCAAGAAGTAATCTTTTCTAGCGTACGCTGAAAAGTATGTGTAGTCTTTCACAGCCAGATGGCGCATTCACCACACGTCTACTAGCCGCATGTCACCCAACCACTGAAGGCCTGTCTGTGTTAATGCCCCTTTCTGCCCCGTTTTCTGAGTTGATGTATCCAAGAGGACATCCGGGACTAAGTTGAAGTCACCTCCAACTTTACAACTTTCGGTATTCACAAAGGGCATTTATGAGTAGTAAAGTAAGACTTTTGTCTCAGTTTAACTTAAATTTAAACTGAGACAAAAGTCTAATTTTACTACTCGTAAATGCCCTTCGTGAATACCGAAAGTAGTAAAGTTAGACTTTCGTCTCAGTTTACCTTTGTGAATCGGGCCCTGTATTTTTAAATACGGCTTAAATTAATTATATTTTTTCATTCATGAACAGCAATGTAGTGATTTGCAATAAAAACCAATTAAGAAAGACTTTTAATTTGCAGCCTTTAGTTTGTTTGCTACAAAAGCAGCATAAATGAAGAATGAAGAAAGACACTTAATTGATGGCAGTAAGCAGCAAGAAAGAGGGCAAACTGCAGCATTGTGGGATGTTTATGTTGTGGGCGTTAGACTAACTTGGACAGCTCTGCCTTTCAACTCTAGTACTATACTTTGAGCCCATGGATTGCTGTGTCATGTAGTCATTTCCAGGGCACAACGCAAAAAGGCACCCCCCACACGCCGAATGTGATGATGGGCCCGACGGAACTCTCACAGATAGCCATAGGCTTTTGTCTGAATGGTGGGGCCATTGTGGTGTGGGGGCCCCTGCACTGAAGAGGCAGCAGGAGCTTGCCTTACACCTCTGGTTATTCTTGGGTCATGTTGTCTTTTTCTTCCTCTTGAAGTTTCAAAGCTGTTAGTATTAAAAATAAAGCATGAAAGTGAAGACAATAGGGACCCCTGGTCTTCCCAGAAAATTAGCTACAGGCCAGTAAGAATATCTAATTTATACTCAGTTAGAAGCTACTTACAAGAAACTAATAAGCACTGCCTTTGGAGGAACCCCCCAACCCCTAGTTAACGATCACAAACAATAAAGTTCAGGCTTCTGTATCACTAATATCCACTGACTATCCAGAAGTGATGTTTAGTCTTGGACGGTCTTATTGAAGCCTATCTGACTTACAGCCAGAAGTGTGTTAATAGAAACATTAAAGGGAAGCACTGACAGGTGATACTGAAGATCAGGGATGCGGCCTAGGAGCTAGATGTACAAAAAGATTTGTGGTTGCAAATGCTCCGATTCGGAGTGTGCAACTATAAATGCTTTTTGCAATGCTTTAAATCCATTTTAGGGATGAGCAAGATGGCGGCCGCGGTGTCGGTTGTGTGAGCTGGACGTACTCTCTCCTCCTGTCGGACCTTCCTCCCCTCTGGATATGTGCGGCGTGTTGGACCTGCGGGATATCGACTAAATAACTAATTTACATGAAGACGACAAGAACTAAAGTTTGCGGTTCTCCGGGATGATCTGGCGACTTAGACTCTGGCTTGTTGGCTTACCTTTGCCTGCAAGATTGGCCTGTATACACTCTCTGCATCCGGTGGCTGTAGACGCTCTGTTTCCATCCGCTCTATCCGCAATGCCGCCTAGGATTGCCGCTAAGGGAGCAAAGACTCGCGGCCCTCCCGCCGGTGTCGGTGTCGGGAGCGCAGCAAACAATACAAACACCGCGAATCCCCGGAGGTCGGTTTCGGATGATGCTTCAATGGATCCCACACGCCGCTCACTTTCTGGCAAGAGTGGCCCTACTGGCTCTGCTGGAAGGGGTCGGCAAACTGTTCCCGCACTATTCAAGGCGCAATCGGGGAGAAGTAAGACGCCTGGTGGCTGTGCGGTATACAGCAATGGTGATTGCAACATTGTAGCGGCACCGATTACAACGGAGAAAGTTGCAGCAACCCTGGAGGGGTCCACACAAGGGATCATCCGAGACATCGATCCCTCTCCCCAGGGGGGAGCTAACGATCTGTGCCCCGAAATTAACAACAAGGTAGGAACTAAAACCAGCGATTCGAATGAACATAAAAATGATATAAACCACGAAAATATTGAGGGCACTGACGAATCGCGGACTACTGATTTGGAGAAACCAGGAAACGGTATTATGGGAGATGTAGTCCCCCAGGGTAACAGTCTAGAAGCAGACATAATTAATCAGGCAGGCAAGAGCTATACTGCCGCGAGCATAGTTGATACGCAAGGGAGAACATTAGTATCTCACAATGCCTTAAAAGATGGAGACTCGGGGGACACATTTTATTCTTTATCCGACCAATCGAATTCCTCGGGGGATGAGAGTCCTGGTAAAGATTGGGCTGGGGGTGAGAGTGATACCAGTAGCTTGCACTGGGAAGGGGAAGAATCTGAAGACAAGCCCTCTCATACTCCCGGGACGGTGCGCAAACAGAGGGACCATCTGCCAGACAAAAACTCGGGGCCAACTAGATCTATGACCTGGGACTACTCATTTTCCCCAAACTTGGAGGGGAGCAAGGATGTAGATGGGGTGTCAGATACGGCAAGGTCTAACCCAGGGCCTCCTGAAGAAATCACATTGGCTACTATATATCAGTCAATAATGGCCCACCGTGAAGAAACTAGGCTTGATAATATACGCAATTAGGGAGCTTGTCGGAAATTACAGAATTCAATTCGAAGGGTTTCAAAGACCTGCTCGGAATTTGCAGCAAGGATTGGCGAGACTGAGACAAGAATATCCACCTTAGAGGACGAACTGGCTAACCAAAGAACCATCACTGAGTCCCTGAAATCCTTAAAGGAAGACACTATTTGGAAACTGACTGACCTTGAAAATCGTTCAAGGAGGAACAACCTTCGGATTTTGGGGGTTCCAGAGGGCATGGAGGGGGGATGCTCGTCAATTTGTGATTACACTTTTTGAGGAGGCCTTCCCAGATCTATCCTGGGATTGGAAAACGGAAATACAAAGAGCTCATCGGTTTCCGTTCCAACAGAGGAAACGGGGTCAGGATACTGAAAGACCTCGGGCTATCCTTATCTGCCTGAACAACTTTTTAGCTCGAGAGGCCCTG
Source organism: Calotriton arnoldi (assembly GCA_963921515.1). Taxonomy (NCBI): domain Eukaryota; kingdom Metazoa; phylum Chordata; class Amphibia; order Caudata; family Salamandridae; genus Calotriton; species Calotriton arnoldi. The sequence continues at coordinate 44,873 of CAWUFW010007850.1, read as the reverse complement.
TATGATCTGGCCAGACCAGATAGGAAAAGAAGGGGAAAGGGTGCGATTTTTTTGTAAGGCCAGACTTCTGTCCTGCAACAGTTGAGAAAAGATGGCAACTTCGCCAACTAATTCCATTATTCCAAGCAAAAGGGCACAGGTATTTTTGCACAATCCCGCAAAGTTGAAAGTAATGTTTCAGGGGCAGACACAATTTTTTCTAACTGAGGTATTGGCAAGAGAATATCTACAAAAGATCTAAAAAAAAAAAAAAAAAAATCAAAATGCACCAGGGGTTTTAAAAATGCTTAGGCATATTGTAATTCAGCAATGTTGTGCTAGATAGGGGATTATTTTCAGGATCTGTTTTTTAGGGAATTCCTTTCTCCTTTTTGTTTTTTTGTTTTTTGATTTTTGCTAATATTGCAAGGGAGGGGGCTGATGGTGAGGAGGGGGATATTGGTTCAGCCATCCATCACCAGGGACTGTAGGTCCCTATGCTCCTTAGGATAGGTTGTAGGGGGGAAGGGGTGGGGAGGCAGGGTGGAGGGGGAGAGATGGAGAGGGTTGGGGGTGGGGATGGTGATGGGGTGGCGGGGTTAGGACGGTTAGGAGGGTTGTACAATCAGGGCTTGTTACTTGTAGTTATGGCAGTTCTTTCTGTGCAAAAATGAGCACTACTGACAAGATTTATGGAGCTTATCGCAACTGTTTGAAGTACTTGTATAGGTCAAGAGGGGAATCAAGTGATAAAAATGATGGGTGGAAAGGGTAAATTACATATCTGCTCTTTAAACGTATGTGGGCTAAATGATAGAAAGAAAAGAGGTGTTTTGGCTAAAATCACACAATTTATGCAAATAGATATTCTTTGTCTACAAGAGACCCATATTCCGTGGGGTAAACGGGGGTATCTTAGAGGCTTGGGTTTAGATTTATTGGCTTGCTCTCATCAAAGCACCACCACTAGAGGGGTGGCCATTTTGGCTAAGAAAGGTACGGGCTTGTGTCGAAGAAGTAAAGGGGATAAATGGGGGCGATGGGCGATCTTAGAGATCATAATTAATGGAACCCCATTGACAATCTGCTCATTGTATGGATCTAATCTGGACGATCCAGAGATCTTAGATGTTCTTAATATCGAGTTGGCTCTATGGAAGTATCCAGTAATTCTCTGTGGAGATTTTAACATTCATCTGGACATCAGTTCAATGCTCTTGGCAATGCTCCATATCAAGGAAGGAAGGCTAGGGTGTTCAAAGCTCTGCAGAGAATACTTAGGGAGCATGGACTAGTTGACCTTTGGTTTAGACACAGACCGGGAACCCCAGGGTATACTTTTTACTCAGCCCCTCATAATAAATTTGTCCGTCTGGATTATTTTTTTATATCTCAACAGATCGCTGATAAGGCCAGTATTGATATCTCCCCTAAGATCATTTCAGATCACAACCCACTGGTCGCCGAGCTGTCATTAAGCGGTATCCCTCGCCCCCAGAGGACATGGACCTTTGAAAGGAAATTGCTCCTTGAACAGGCATACTGTGAACATATGTCCAATTGGATAACGGAGTTTTTTAGTATCAATAGAGACACCTCTGTTGAAACTATCGTTTGGGATGCGTTCAAAGCAGCCCTCCGTGGAGCAACTCTTAGCTTTTCTATACATCAGCAGAAGATCAAAAAGAAAAAGGTCAGTGGATGGGTTGACCAGCTCAGGTTAGCTGAAATAGAGCTGATAAATAAAATAAGGAATGGCCTGGACAATGATGAGTGTCTTCAGCTTATAGCTGTGATTAAATCCAAAATTCAGCAACACTTTGGGGAAGAAGCAGCCACTAAATATAAACAGTTTAGGGCAGAAACATACGAATTCGGGGAAAATGTTGGAAGGGTCCTGGCAAAGCGGCTCAGAGAGAGGGAAGTGACTAGTGGGATATGTAAGATCAAAGATCATCTTGGTCAGATTCAAGACTCTCCTAGTAAAATCTTAGAGGTATTTCAAAAATTCTATCAGCAACTATATACTGAAGAAATAAGTACAGGAGAGGAAGTGGGCCCAGAGGTATTTCTTGAGTTCTTTGAGGATCTTGAAACAAAGAAGGTTACGCTGGAACAAAATAAGATTCTTGCTGCCCCAATTTCATGGGAAGAGATAGAAAATGCCATAACTTCTCTTTCAGCCGGCAAGGCGACCGGTCCAGATTGTATCCCTTTAGAGTTTTTTAGGACATTTAGATCAGAACTTCGACAGGATATGGTCTCATTATTTCAGCAGGCTCAAAAAGGGCAAATACCTGAATCTTGGTGTAAGAACACTATAATAATTTTTAAGAAAAAGAATAAGCCGGAACTGAATCCATCGTCGTGTAGACCAATCTCCCTTATTAATTCAGATAGTAAGATCTACTCTAAAATAATAGCCTCTAGATTGGCCAGAATCATTACCCCTCTTGTGTCCATTCGTCAGCACGGGTTCATTCCCGGGAGAGATTCAACCGATCACGTGAGACGTGTGATCGCTCTTCTCGACTGGGCTGAAGCCACGGGCTCTTCGCTGGGTGTGGCCCTGTTGGACGCAGAGAAAGCGTTCAACAGGGTCTCCTGGCGATTTATGTGGTATGTATTGCAGTGGAAGGGGTTCTGCCCCGAATTTATCCAAGCAGTCCAGACACTTTATATATCGCCTGTAGCAGAGATCCGGATATCAGGGCAGGAATCAGAATCATTCAGGATCAACAGAGGTACAAGGCAGGGGTGCCCATGTTCCCCCCTGCTTTTTGCACTGTATATCGACCCATTTCTTAATAAACTAGAGAAAAATGTGAATATAAAACCAGTGATGATCAACAATACCGAGTATAAAACATTGGCCTATGCAGATGATATCGCGATACTTACTAGCGATATCATAGCGGCTCTTTCAGCAGTGAGGGACCAGGCGGAGCAATTTGGGGCCTTATCGGGATACAAACTAAATGTTGATAAAACACAGGTTATTCACTCCAATTTCACCCCCACCCCTGACCTCCCTGCTTCGACTGAAGTAACATACTTGGGTATCAGGATTTCGCAGCCAGTTGATCGACTACCAGATCTTAATATAATTCCTATGATCACCAATGCCAACAGGACGTTAGAGAGGTTAGATCATCTATATCTCTCTATGTATGGAAGAAATAATGTCTTAAAAATGCTAATTCTCCCCAAATTTTTATACTTATTTAGGACTATCCCTCTAGAGTTTTCAACGGCATCTCTAGCCAAAATTGAAAGAAGTTGCTCCAGGTTTCTATGGGGATATCATAGGGTTAGAAGGGCGACCAGATGGATGATTCTCCCTAGAGATCGAGGAGGCTGGGGGGTTCCCAACTTTCTTATGTATCAGTGGGCCTCACTATTGCAATATATGGGGATTTTGGTGACCGGGACCAAAGCCGAGAGCTCTATGGCGGTAAGACCAACTATCTATGAAATGGCACTGGACAATGAAGCTAATCAATGCTTAGTCAAAAACCTAGAACCTAGCTACTATAAAAAAAACAGATTCAAAACCCTCAAGGCAGCCTACAGGGTCTGGAGAAAGATGCGTCGGAGGTTTAAGGTCTCTAATATAAATCTGTATACTCCCTTTCTGGCGTATGGTGTTCTACCGCCAATCTTTCAAGATCAAATAACCTTCCGATGGGGCAATGCTGGGATTAATGTCTTAGGGGATATTTATGACAAAGGTCAAATAAAGACGTTTGCCTCTTTACAAGAAAAATTTGGGTTAGATAGAAGAGATTTCTTTAAATATTTGCAGGTTCGGAGTTTCTTGGGGACAAATATGCTAGGGACTACAGCTAACTTAGAAAAAATATCTTTGGTGGAGACAATAAGTAGAAAGTCCCGGATCGGGACAATTTATCAAGTACTTTTGCAAACTCTCCCCGATGATCTCTGCAGCCAGAATACTAAATGGCAGGAGAAGTTTGGAAAGGAGGGGATAAATATAGAAGACTCAATTACTTTAATAAGCGAGACCTTAACAACAGGGAGCCTAAGAACCCAACACTATGGGGTCGATTCCGATTCGGGCCGGAAAAAGCACCGACCGACTCGGAGCCAGAATTTATTCCGACCGACACGTACCTGTGGCGCCCGACACGCCAAGTACGATGCAAGGCGTGCAAAATCCGACCGACACGTACTGAACCCAAGCCGAACGACCGAGCCGCACGGAAAACAGCAATCCAGCCGGAAAAACACGCGAATCGAACCGACTGACACGCACCCGGAACAAATCCAACCGAAACGTACACGCGAACTCCAAACCGCTAAGTACGATGCAAGGCGCGAAAACCACGACCGAGTCGAACGGAGGACAAGCCGTACGACCGACACGCATACAAAACCGAGCCAAGTAACACAAAACACCGCGACCGACGCGTACGCAGCATAGAAAACTGCACAAACACAGCGTGAGCGAAACGGAGAAGACCGTACGAGACAAATGCAGGGTCCGACTCGGTCACAAGAACGTTTCCAACATGCACAGAAAGTACTAAGGAAAAATACACAAAAAAGGCCAAACAAGCAATTACAAAGCCAATAAATACTGGGGGGGTGGGGACAGAGAACAAAGACACACCCACAACTCCACCCATATAAAGGACACAAATCCCAACCATGATCCTTTGCAAATGCCATTCTACTGCCAGCACTCAACAGACAGCAACCACACACCCACAGCTCATCCCTCACACAAGCCACACACCATCAGCACACCAACAAATAGCTACCTCACATACACCCAGCAAAACACACACTCACACACCCTCACCTGCACACCAACACACACATCACTCACCATCACCACCCATCACCATGCCCCCAAGAAGAATCACAAGTTCCTAGATTGTGAATTGGAAGTCCTGGTAGACGAGATCCTCAGGGTAGAGCCACAGCTGTTTGGCACACTGGTCCAACAGACACCCATCTCCCAGAAAACCAAGATGTGGGAGAGGATCATCAACAGGGTGAACGCACAATCACCATGTCTGCGCACAAAGACTGACATCCAGAACAGGTGGTATGACGTGCGCAGGAGGGTACGGGAGCTGCTCAAGAAGGACTACCTCCTGAGCCAATACACCGGCAGTGGCCCTCCTGCCAAGCCAGTAAACCTCAGGCCCTGGGAGGAGAAGGTGCGGGCCATCCTTCCGCCAGTGAGCGTCTATGGACTACAGAACATCCCAGAGCCTGGTGAGTACACAACAAATGTACACAATATTCTGCCACAATACACACACACATCACTGTCAAGGGAGAGTCAAACCATGCACTCATAGCAATTACACAGCAACCAGAACAGAATCATCCCAAAATGTGTATGTCAGTCAGATAAACACAACACATGCCATCTCAAAGTTACATTTAACCGTGTCATCACATGTACAAACACAACTACAACTACAGCTAGGCAGTGGCACAAATATAACTAACAAACACATCCAGACATGTAGCCACCACTACAACACCAACACACAGTGAAGACCACTGAAAGGAAGGAATTCTGTGTATGCTGGGCAAGTCAGTGTAGCCAATAGCATCATGGGAGTCGTAGTCACACATATTGCTCACCCCCACAACTGTCCCATCAACACCACCATGAACCATGCGCACATCACAGGGAGTGGAAAAGGACTCACAAGATGGCTGACACTGGCTACTGCTGTGGGGAGCACAAGGCCCTGCTGGCAACTGTGCAACAACCAACAGCAGGACACCACTGACTGACATCCTGAGAGACAACTTCCACTCCCTGCAATGGAAGCACATTCCATGGTGGGATATCTGGCTGGGTGGGAAGGAGGACTCGCAGCACTGACCATAGTCACAAGCACCTCCCCTCACACACCCCTCAACACAAACTCCACAGAACCCACCTGGGAGAATGCAATGCCTCACATCCTAACTCAAGATCCCACAAAGAACCTCCACCCTGGGTAATGTTGTGTGAAGCACAGGGACACTCTTGGGACTTTTAGCCAAACAACTGCCAGGACAACACTCCCAGCCATCCTGTCAGCACAGGCAGCCCACCCCACAGGGAAGCAGAGTCAAAGGAAGGAAGCATGGGCATGCTGGGAAGGGGGTGGAGGCAATAGCATGATGGGAGTAGTAGGCACAGATATCGCTCAGCCTCACAACTGGCCCATCAACACCACCCTGAACCATGCTCACATCACAGGGAGTGGATAAGGACTCACAAGATGGCTGACACTGGCTACTGCTGTGGGGAGCACAAGGCCCTGCTGGCAACTGTGCACCAACAAACAGCACAACACCACTGACTGACATCCTGAGAGACAACTTCCACTCCCTGCAATGGAAGCACGTTCCATGGTGGGATATCTGGCTGGGTGGGAAGGAGGACTCGCAGCACTGACCATAGTCACAAGCACCTCCCCTCACACACCCCCTCAACACAAACTCCACAGAACCCACCTGGGAGAATGCAATGCCTCACATCCTAACTCAAGATCCCACAAAGAACCTCCACCCTGGGTAATGTTGTGTGAAGCACAGGGACACTCTTGGGACTTTTAGCCAAACAACTGCCAGGACAACACTCCCAGCCATCCTGTCAGCACAGGCAGCCCACCCCACAGGGAAGCAGAGTCAAAAGGAAGGAAGCATGGGCATGCTGGGAAGGGGGTGGAGGCAATAGCATGATGGGAGTAGTAGGCACAGATATCGCTCAGCCTCACAACTGGCCCATCAACACCACCCTGAACCATGCTCACATCACAGGGAGTGGATAAGGACTCACAAGATGGCTGACACTGGCTACTGCTGTGGGGAGCACAAGGCCCTGCTGGGAACTGTGCACCAACAAACAGCACAACACCACTGACTGACATCCTGAGAGACAACTTCCACTCCCTGCAATGGAAGCACGTTCCATGGTGGGATATCTGGCTGGGTGGGAAGGAGGACTCGCAGCACTGACCATAGTCACAAGCACCTCCCCTCACACACCCCTCAACACAAACTCCACAGAACCCACCTGGGAGAATGCAATGCCTCACATCCTAACTCAAGATCCCACAAAGAACCTCCACCCTGGGTAATGTTGTGTGAAGCACAGGGACACTCTTGGGACTTTTAGCCAAACAACTGCCAGGACAACACTCCCAGCCATCCTGTCAGCACAGGCAGCCCACCCCACAGGGAAGCAGAGTCAAAAGGAAGGAAGCATGGGCATGCTGGGAAGGGGGTGGAGGCAATAGCATGATGGGAGTCGTAGGCACAGCTCTACATCCCCCACCACATGGCCCAGCAAGCTCACACTCACGCATGCACATCCCACAGAGAGTGGAAAGGCCCATCAAAGATGTCTGACACTGTTGCTGTGTCGTGGGGAGCACAAGGCCCTGCTGGGAACTGCACACCAACCAACAGCAGGACACCACTGTCAGCCATCTTGCCATTGCTCTCACACCCACACACACTGAACTCCCCACAAAAGCAAGTAAGTATGGGAATGCTGGAAAGTGGGGTGGAGGCAATAGCATGATGGAAGTCATAGTCACAGACATAGCTCACCCCCACAACTGTCCCATCAACACCACCCTGAACCATGCTCACATCACAGGGAGTGGATAAGGACTGACAAGATGGCTGACACTGGCTACTGCTGTGGGGAGCACAAGGCCCTGCTGGCAACTGTGCACCAACAAACAGCAGGACACCACTGTCAGCCATCTTGCCATTGCTCTCACACCCACACACACTGAACTCCCCACAAAAGCAAGTAAGTATGGGAATGCTGGGAAGTGTGGTGGAGGCAATAGCATGATGGGAGTCATAGTCACAGACATAGCTCACCCCCACAACTGCCCCATCAACACCACCCTGAACCATGCTCACATCACAGGGAGTGGATAAGGACTGACAAGATGGCTGACACTGGCTACTGCTGTGGGAGCACAAGGCCCTGCTGGCAACTGTGCAACAACCAACAGCAGGACACCACTGACTGACATCCTGAAAGACAACTTGCACTCCCTGCAATGCAAGCACAGTCCATGGTGGGATAACTGACTGGCTGGGTGGGAAGGAGGGCCGGCTGTCAACCAAATACAACCAATGCAGACCATGTTCACACCCCAACAAATACATAGAAATGCCCAAATAATGCAGGACAATGTGCTACACCAATATCAACCCCTGACTGTGACAACTTAGGACAATGCAATGTACAGGCCCGCACCCAGAGGCACAGTCACAATTGTCAGGTGTGTCAACCATTGATGCCTGCAGAAACATAACATACATTGTGTGTGTCTCCCAAAAACAGGTGATGATGGGGACACAGCAGCAGGCGCTGAGGAGTCCCAGTCCCAGGCTCAAGAGGATGCGGAGCTCACTGGTGTCGTACAGCCTCTGCCCTCCTCGGACGAAGAAGACCAACCTGGCACATCCGGTGCAAGTCAACATGCAGCACCAGCAGGACCACCAGCTGCAGCACCAGCAGGACCACCAGCTGCACCCCCTGCACCCACCCCTCCAACGACTGTCACCACAAATACCATCCCTGCCGACATGGACAGAACAAGGAGCACCACCAGCACAGGGACCCTGGACCAACGTGGGGCCATGGACACCACCACCACCACCAACCCCAAGGGGGACCAGGGTCATCTGTGCGTGCCACTGCACGCACTGCACATGTCGGCAGGGGTGGTGGAGGTGGGAGACAGAGGTCGCTGCTTGCAGAGGTTGCTGGTGTGCATGATGACCCACAACTGGTACGCATAGCCGATGCGTACCAGTCCAGCACCGGAGATCTCAGCCAGGTAGTGGGGCTCCTCAGAGACATGAAACAGCAGCAGGCTGCCCATCATGCCCGCTTGGACTCACACATGTCCCGCGTGGAGTCCAAGTGGGACGCACTGCAAGAGATGACGGCGGTGCACAGGGACATATTACAATGCCTCCGCCAGATGAACAGCAACCAGTCCACACCTCCCTGTGTGCCAACAACATCTGGTGCTGAACAAACTGCAACTGCCACAGGGAGGGAGGATGACTCTGGCGGAGAGTCCCTGCACCGCAGCAGCCTGTACTTGAGGGGCCCCCCAAAGAAGAGGGGTCGTCCGAGGAGGGGCAAGTGAGAGGCCGATGGCCAAGTGCAACCCCCAGGAAGCCTGAACCTGTTCTGGATGTTCACCTTTGTGCACAAACTGTTCACCCTGTTGACGGCAACACAACTCCCACACATGACATGGGAGTACAAGTTGGACCAATGTCTCAGACAACTGTGGCCCGATACTGGGGATTTTGTCGACCAGGACTTTCAATTCACCTAGGAACTTCTGATTGCAATATATATGTACAGCACTAACCATCCTATGCACTATTCACACAAATGTATCACAATAAACACACTAATACACCATACTTGCCTCTGTTGTGATTCCAACGTGGGTGCTGTCATGGGGATGATGAACTGCAAAATTACACTGTGTATGCGAACTGCAACAGCAAGTACAACACAGGCATGTGAGTAAAGGCAACGTGACACATATGAGGGAGACACACCACCAGGGCTACACAACACATACACACCTAGGCCATCTGACTCATTGCCTACACTGATGTTGCCAGGGAAGACGGTGCAATGCACAGACACCACACCTATTCCCAGTTGTAGTCAAGTAGCCCACAGGTGCAGTAAGCAAATGGCAGTCAAATGTGTGACCACAGACAACGCACACCACAAAGTGAAGCACAGGTTTATTACACAGTTGCAACATGTCGTAACCACTACAGATGCAAGGTAATCCCACCTGGCAGCGGGCACACAGTCAACAACTGTAGAAGGAAGGAAGTCCATGGGTGTGGCGCACATCACCTGTAGGGACACAACAGCTACCACCCTGGAAGTACAATCACGTCGTCGGTGGACACAGTTGACCAAACGAATCTGAAAGTACCCTGTGAAGGACAGAAATGACACACAGTCAAAAGCAATGGAGAACAGGACAGAACAGCAAAACTCATGCACAATACATGTTACAAGATACCCACCCAGAACCAAGTTAGCATGTCAACACTGTTGGGGAGTACAGACCACCTGTAAGCACACATCGCTACACACATCCATTCAAGTAGCCCATGGACACACTCCAACAGCACCAGAGCACCACCTACACATATCATGCCAACTCACATCATTGACATGACACCTCAGGATACTCACATTCAGCTAAAGAAGTTGGTGATGAGCTGTGTGCGGACATCACCCTCATCATCATCATCATCACTGGCATCGTGGTCCAGGCCAGGATCCTCCACAGGTGGCGGATGTTGGTCATTGTCATCCTGGATGAGAGGCAACTCCTTCCGCACTGCCAGGTTGTGGAGCATGCAGCAGACGATGATAATATTGCACACCTTCGCTGGGGCATATGGGAGGGACCCTCCTGTCTTGTCCAGGCAGCGGAAGCGGCTCTTCAGGAGACCAAATATCCGCTCAATCACTCGCCTGGTCCGACCATGTGCCTCATTGTAGCGCATCTGGGCTGGTGTCACAGGGTTCCTGAGGGGTGTCAGCAACCACGGCATGTTGGGGTATCCCGAGTCACCTACGGACAGACAAGTGCACATTAGCTGACTTGGAAAAGTGGGCGGAATACTACAGATCAGATCACACACAATGGCACAAAGTCAGTACACACCGACAAGCCAGGCACGCTGGTTCTGCATCTGTGCCATCATCCTGGGGATGCGACTACTCCTCATCACAAAGGCATCGTGTGCTGAACCAGGGAAACGGGCACACACGTGTGTGATGGTCATATCTGCAAGACACACCACCAGTGCATTGACCGAGTGGTAGTGCTTGCGGTTACGGTAGGCCTGCTCCTGGGCCTGTGGTGGTACCAAAGCCACATGTGTCCCATTAATGGAGCCAATGACATGCGGCATCCTCCCCAGGGCATAGAAGTCACTCTTCACGTCAGTGAGTCGTTGCAGTCTAGGGAAATAGATGTACCGGTTCAGGAATAGCAACATTGCCTCCAAAACATCGCGGAGCACACGGCTCAACATGGTCTGTGACATCCCACCAGCAGTCGCCACAGTATGTTGGAAGGTACAGGTGGCAAAGAAGTGTAGGGCTGCCATCACCTTCACCTTGGGGGTCAGCACTGTAGGATACGGCCGGCCAGGCTGCAAATGTGGGGCCAACTGCACTGCCAAATCCTCAATCAGCTGCCTGGTGAAGCGGTACCGTCGGATGCTGTCCCGTTCCACCATCTTTGCCAGGTCTGGGAATGGTCTATGGATAGCAGGAGCCCTGCAGTGCAGAGGAGAAGAAAGCAAGATTGTCAGTCACCCCACATATGCGGCATTGAACACACTCAATATCACAACATACATCATTATGAGGCACAACTACATGAAGTGTGCAGTTCCGTAAGGACATGTATGGTACATACATGGCCAACATCTGTCATCACGGTTCAACAAGTGGCATCAATAAGTCCCAGGTTGGCCCATTGGATATCATGAGGCCGTGTCACAGTTCCCATCTCCTGCTACCGTGTCACAATCACCCCCACAGTGACATGTGAGGACAGATGTGCCCCAGGCATCACAGCTCAACGACAGGTACATTCCCAGGGACCCTGTATTGCCACATGGACACTGGCATTACATGGAGTATCATGTATACACCACAGCAAAACAACCATGACCCCCACAGGTAGTGGTCCCACTTGCCACTGCAGGACAGACATGGACGTCTGTGACACAAACACGCACAACATCAAAGTCCATGCACACACAACGTGGATGTGGAGACTGTCTCCCATTGTGCACATGAAATCAGAGACATTGTAAACACTACATGCACACAGACTGTGGAGGACCATCACTATTGTGCCACTGGGACACCCTGGCTCAAACATACCGTCCCACATGGGACTCACGGGGTATGTGACATGACATACACATACACCACCGTGAAATGTGACCATGGCACATGCACAGATATGAACAGTTGCACATCACAGTGGTCATGTACACGTAACACCCAGGATCCTGTCCCCATGAACACGTGCACAGCCTGGGGGTGGCTGCCCCCAGGTGACACCCACAGGACAACATGTACACCAACATACACACAATAGGAAATGCAGCCTTACATGCCTTATGATACAGTTTGGACAGGCTGTCGTGTTGTAGGTGTGCCCCTCACTCCTGGGAGCTATCTGTGGCTGGCATATGTTCATCTGAGACAGGCATGGTGACATATGCCAGTCACTTGTACAGGGATGCGTTGAACAGCAATGGACCGATCGGTGCCCCGGCCGGCCCATTGCATTCAATGTGTGCGGGTACGCGTTGTACCCCTGTACGCGTTGTACCGCAATGGACCGATCGGTGCCCCGGCCGGCCCATTGCATTCAATGTGTGCGGGTACGCGTTGTACCCCTGTATGCGTTGTACCGCAATGGACCGATCGGTGCCCCGGCCGGCCCATTGCATTCAATGTGTCGGGTACGCGTTGTACTCCTGTACGCGTTGTACCGCAATGGACCGATCGGTGCCCCGGCCGGCCCATTGCATTCAATGTGTGCGGGTACGCGTTGTACCCCTGTACGCGTTGATCAGCAATGGACCGATCGGTGCCCCGGCCGGCCCATTGCATTCAATGTGTGCGAGTGCAGCGTTGTACCCCTGTACGCGTTGTACACGCAATGGACCGATCGGTGCCCCGGCCGGCCCATTGCATTCAATGTGTGCGGTGCAGCGTTGTACCCCTGTACGCGTTGATACCGCAATGGACCGATCGGTGCCCCCGGCCGGCCCATTGCATTCAATGTGTGCGGGTACGCGTTGTACCCTGTACGCGTTGATCAGCAATAGACCGATCGGTGCCCCGGCCGCCCATTGCATTCAATGTGTGCGGGTACGCGTTGTACCCCTGTACGCGTTGTACCGCAATGGACCGATCGGTGCCCCGGCCGGCCCATTGCATTCAATGTGTGCGAGTACGCGTTGTACCCCTGTACGCGTTGATCAGCAATGGACCGATCGGTGCCCCGGCCCGACCCATTGCATTCAATGTGCGCGGTGCAGCGTTGTACCCCTATGCGCGTTGATCAGCAATGGACCGATCGGTGCCCCGGCCGCCCATTGCATTCAATGTGTGCGGATGCGCGTTGTACCCCTACGCGCGTTGATCAGCAATGGACCGATCGGTGCCCCGGCCGGCCCATTGCATTCAATGTGTGCGGGTGCAGCGTTGTACCCTATGCGGCGTTGTACCGCAATGGACCGATCGGTGCCCCGGCCGGCCCATTGCATTCAATGTGTGCGGGTACACGTTGTATCCCTGTACGCGTTGATCAGCAATGGACCGATCGGTGCCCCGGCCGGCCCATTGCATTCAATGTGTGCGGATGCGCGTTGTACCTCTGTACGCGTTGATCAGCAATGGACCGATCGGTGCCCCGGCCGGCCCATTGCATTCAATGTGCGCGAGTGCAGCGTTGTACCCTGTACGCGTTGATCAGCAATGGACCGATCGGTGCCCCGGCCGCCCATTGCATTCAATGTGTGCAGGTACGCGTTGTACCCTATGCGCGTTGATCAGCAATGGACCGATCGGTGCCCCGGCCGGCCCATTGCATTCAATGTAATGCGAGTGCAGCGTTGTACCCTGTACGCGTTGATCAGCAATGGACCGATCGGTGCCCCGGCCGGCCCATTGCATTCAATGTGCTGCGAGTGCGCGTTGTACCCCTGTACGCGTTGATCAGCAATGGACCGATCGGTGCCCCGGCCGGCCCATTGCATTCAATGTGTGCGGTGCAGCGTTGTACCCCTACGCGGCGTTGATCAGCAATGGACCGATCGGTGCCCCGGCCGGCCCATTGCATTCAATGTGTGCGGGTACGCGTTGTACCCCTGTACGCGTTGTACCGCAATGGACCGATCGGTGCCCCGGCCGGCCCATTGCATTCAATGTGTGCGGGTACACATTGTATCCCTGTACGCGTTGATCAGCAATGGACCGATCGGTGCCCCGGCCGACCCATTGCATTCAATGTGTGCGAGTGCAGCGTTAGTACCCTATACGCGTTGATCAGCAATGGACCGATCGGTGCCCCGGCCGGCCCATTGCATTCAATGTGTGCGAGTGCGCGTTGTACCCCTGTCACGCGTTGATCAGCAATGGACCGATCGGTGCCCCGGCCGGCCCATTGCATTCAATGTGTGCGGGTACGCGTTGTACCCCTGTACGCGTTGATCAGCAATGGACCGATCGGTGCCCCGGCCGGCCCATTGCATTCAATGTGTCGGTGCACGCGTTGTACCCCTGTATGCGTTGTACCGCAATGGACCGATCGGTGCCCCGGCCGCCCATTGCATTCAATGTGTGCGGGTTTGCGTTGTACCCCTGTACGCGTTGAACAGCAATGGACCGATCGGTGCTCCGGCCGGCCCATTGCATTCAATGTGTGCGGGTGCGCGTTGTACCCCTGTGCGCGTTGAACAGCAATGGACCGATCGGTGCGCACCCATTGACAATGGCCTAGCCTGGCAACGGACGCGTTTTCGAAATTCGAGCGAGTCGGTTGCTGGAAATTCAGTTGGTCACCCACAACAATGTTGCAAAATCATGTATGTCATGAAGTTGAAGATTTGAAGGATGCTGTGGGCGTGTATTGGTGCTGCTATTCCATGGATTGGCCAGATTCAGAAGATGCAAACGACTTGGACCTATCACTTTGGACACATGGGACAGTATCTGCCTCTCCAGCACATATATATTGCTGGCTGTTCCCCTGAGAGCTCACTTGCCTGCACTACATGCTCCAGGACGACATCTGCCACTGCACTGCTGCTGTCTCTGCCCCTCTGGACCCTGCAATGGCACGTACTGTGGAGAGAGCCCCAGCCTTCAGCCTTGAGGAGAACCAGGCCCTGCTGGACAGCCTACTTCCACAGTACAGCAAGCTGTATGGGACACCAGGGGAGCAGGTGAGTGTTCTGTGCACTGCCTTTCTGAATGTGCATTTTGTCTGACTAGCAAGGCTGAAAGTCTGCACGCCACTGGCTAGCAGGCTCACTGAGTAGTTGTCACCCCCATAGTGTGTAGTGACATGCACTGGACAGGTATGGTGCAGTGACAGTGCATTTGAACAAGGTTTTACTTCCCATGCAATGATACCATGTAGTGACTTCTGGCAAACTGTCCATGGGCAGCGTTGCACTGCCTGTGTACATCATGTGCCCCTGTGATTGAGACATGTATATACAACTGTGTCATGCACGGATATGTTGCATGTGTAGTAATGGCCTTTTCACTTTGTCATCCTGACAGGTTAATGCCCATCGGAAGCAGGAGATCTGGAAGGACATCGTCCGGGCTGTCCGGTCCGTGGGGGTCTACAAGCGCCGGATCCGCAACTGCCAGAAGAGGTGGCAGGACCTTCGGGGCTGGACCCGGAGGATTGCACGGGTCCAGCTGAAGCTGTCGCCTCCTCGCAGGAGGGGCGGAACACGGGCCCTGACCCCCACATGCTCCAGATCCTGGCGGTGGTGTTTCCAGACCTGGATGGGCAGCTGAAGGCCAGACAGCAGCAAGGAGGGGTGAGTCAAAGACTGCACTGTGAACTCTGTATTACATGCTATGTGCCCTCCTCTGGCCTGGTTAAACTGCCACAGTACAGCAGTCATGTTGTCCAGGAGCCATGTCCCTCTATTGTGCACTGCCCACTCCTCATCTGATACCCAGGTGTGGCCCTTACATTCAGGGAATTGTGTCACTTGGGACTGTGTCCTTGCAGTTTGCTTCACTAAAGGTGGGGGACAGCATCTGTTTCCCTAACTCTGTTGTGGGCATCATGGGTGGGTCCATTGTTCACACAACGCCTGTGTTCGGACATGTAATCTGCGTGTTGCTTTGATATGCGGTCCACTTGCTGAGCTGAGCCACCACATGTGCCTGGGGTATCTGGCACACACCCATGCAGCGGGTGGGAACAATGTTTGGGCCCCAGGAGTGTGCAGATTACGTGTGTCACACATACATAGCCAGCTATCCACTGTCCAGGGCTCATCCCTCATTCATGTGGGGCAGGACAGTCATGCCTACTCCAGGCCATGCAATGCACTCTGTACTCCCACTCCCGTGTATCAGCTGACACATTGTGTGCAGTGATTTGACCCCTCAGGTGTCTGCCTCTGTGTCAGTGTGCTGTGGATTTGTTGCCAGGACTGCTGGGGTGTTTCTCGGTAGGGGCTCAGCATGCCACTGGAGATGTGACCATAGGAGACGATACTTGTGTGTCACATAGGTGTTTGATCAGCTGCCCGTGCAGACTGGGGTATGCGAATGTGAAGTTCAGGCAGCTGTTTCCCATTCACAGCAGATTGTGAGGGGCTCAGGTTCAGAGGGTAGTGTCACAGGTCTCCCATATGTCCAATCGGTATGACCTGGACAGATGAGGGTTAAGATGATGTGTTGTGTGGGGGATGTACATGTGCACTTGTGCAGCTCCAGGACTTGCATTCCCCATGACCTACTATTGTGACACAGTGCAGAGTGTTGTTGTCTGGCTGCCAAGTCATACATCACTGAGACAGTGATGTATGACTTAGCAGTCATGCCTCCGCCATGGCATGTGTCTACTTATTGGTGATTCTGCAGGGAGTGACATGTGCTACATGCACACCATTGTGGCGATGGCTATCAGGACATGGGTGCATCATGGTGTCTGTCGCTGGTATGCATCACATGCATTTCCTATTTGACTCTGGGCATCCCTTTCATCCGGAAACCTGTACTGACTCAGTGGCAAGAGTTGTGATGTGTGCATGTCCACATGCTACACCGTGTCCTATGCACTGTCCAACTACTGTGTAGGTGGTGCATGTGTCCACACTGGGGTGTTGCTATCCAACAGACACCAGACAGATGGGTGCAAGGCCATGTGGGATGTGAGTGCCATGGTTGGCATCAGACTGACAATTGGCTTCTCCTGTTCAGTTAGGGCACTTTTAGCAATGTTCAACTAATGATGCCAGGGCTTGCTCTGTAATGTGCTGAGCTCACAGTAGTGTGTGCGTTTGGTGCAGGTGACTGATGTCT
Organism: Calotriton arnoldi; assembly: GCA_963921515.1. Lineage (NCBI taxonomy): Eukaryota > Metazoa > Chordata > Amphibia > Caudata > Salamandridae > Calotriton > Calotriton arnoldi. The sequence continues at coordinate 27,736 of CAWUFW010007850.1, read as the reverse complement.
GTCTGTTTCCCCATTGTTTGCAGATACATCCACGGCCACGGAAGGGGACAGCTCCACGGACCAGGAGGAGCCGGAGAGCCAGACTGGGTCAGCAGCCGAGGAGTGGTCGGAGGGACCCAGTGGCACGGAGGGCGAGGGGAGCCACACCGAGGAGTCCTCAGCACCATCCACCTCAGCTGAGGACCAGAGCAACTCGGACGATGACTCCCTTATGGAGGCGGGTGTCAGCAGCCACCACACCCCAGCTAGTGTTGCTGTCCCAGCCACCACCAGCACCACCACCGCCCTCCCATCGGCTCCCATTCCCCAGGTCCGTGGAGGCTCCCATGTTCGGGAGCGTGTCTCCTTTGGGCCAGGTACCGCACCCCCTGCCCCTGTGTCCCCTGCTGCCCTGAGTGAGGAGTCTGTGTACCTCCTTCGCCAGCTCCATGTAGGGCAGACAGCCATGCTGAGTGTCCTCCATGCGCACACCGCTCTGTTGACTCAGCTGGTGTCGTTCATGGAGGGCATCTCATCGGGCATGTCTGACCTACAGAGGGGCAATAGGTCCATGGACTCCTCCCTGACGGCAGCAGTGTCCCTCCTCAGACAGTCCCTCACCCCTCCTGCCTCTGCTCCATCCACACTCCCCAGCACCTTACCCGTCCCAAGCACACACACACCGGCACAGGCACACACCAGCACACACACGTCCAGCACACAGACACACACGCCACAAACAAAACGCACACGCACGCACAGTCAGGGGACTGAAACCAGACTCACAGGGGATGGGGCCCTGGAACACACACACGCATCCACGAGCACTGCGCAGTCCTCAGTTGCCTCTCCCTCCAAAGCACCCTCCCTTGCCTCACCTGCAACCCCAAAGACCCAGCGGCTCTTCCTCAGTGACCTCGGCCTCTTCCCCTCCGATCCAGCTGATACAGCATTCAGGGGAAGAGGAAGCCCACCCACACGGAGCAGAGTGCCCCTTGCCCCCGGACACCCTCCCCAGGCGCAGACAGACTGAGGCCCCCACCCGCAAGTCCCCCGGAGTCGTAAGAGCAAGACCCCGCCGCCGCCCTGCAGCTCAGGCACCAGGTCTCCTTCCTCCATCCCTCAGGCCCCCACTCCACAGGTGCCCCCACCACACCCTGCCCCAGGTTCCCCCACCCACAGATATACCATCCCCAAGAGGATCCGGCCTTCTCCCCCTGCCACTTGCTCTCCCGGCACCACACCCCCGCTGCGCTTGTCTGTGCCACTGATGTGGTGAGGGTGTCCTCCCCCTCTGTCCAGCCCACCTTGCCTGTTCCCCATTCTCCTCCCTGGTGGTAGGCACTGCAGTGGAGTCCACTACCACCCTGTCTGACTTGGGCACTGCAGTGGCGGACCTGTCCACTCCATCTGCAGGGTCCACTGCAGTCGTGCCGGCACCCACAACATCTGAGTCATGCCCCCAGTTGTGCCGGCACACACCATGTCAGACACCTCCACTGCAGTTGTCAGTGGCTCTCCAGCACCCACCACCCCTTCCCTGCCTCCTCCTGGTGAGCCCTGATCCTGTCCCTGCGGTGCCTGGCCTGCCCCCGGTTGCCCCTCCTAGTGGATTGTCCCTGGTTTTGTGCAGTGCAGGCATGCGTAGGGTGACATCTGCCACTGTCACCCTGTTTGGACTTTGACAATGGACTGGCCATTGGCCTTTGTGGTTTTTCTGGACTTTCACTTTTCAATACACACATATGCTGAATAAAGCAACTTTCTGTTCTCTAGTGCTTATGCTTCTGATGTACATGTTGTTGATGATGCTAACCATGCCCTTGCTGCAGTGATGGTGATATTTGGTCTCATGATAATGAAGTGTTACTGTGCAGGAACCCATGTGGTCCAGGGGAATGTGTCCTATCCTGTGGTGTATCCATGTCATCCATAGCAGCATCTGAGGGTGTCATGTGTTCAGTATTTGGCAATGGGATTTCCTACTTACATTAGCAATTTCACATCTGTGGCTTCCACCCCTGCACATCTGTTGTGCCTGCCATTGTTCAATTCGTCTACTTCCCTGACCGTGTGGCCATCTCCACTGGACATGCAGGTTTGGGCATCAATGGGGAAGGACTCATCTGTGTTGTCAGTGCAACATTGCTATACAAGTGTGTTGGATCTGTGCTGATGATTTCGTTGGCACTTCCATGACCAGGCTGATGTGACAGGAGCCTTCATTTGGTGCTAATTGTTGATTGTGTGACCAAGTGCTCAGCTGACATGATGGGGCCCTACTGAGGCAACATATGGCACAGCTTTCCTCACACAGGAGTGGAGTCCCCTCATGGCAGTGTGTACTCCTGTGACATTGCCTGCGCCCAAGGTGTGTGTTGTATGAGCATGTCTGTGTGTTCACTTCCGTTTAGCTGTGCATGCTGTGATCCCTAGTGTTGTACCTGTTTGTGATGCTTGCTGAGTTGACCTATGTTCCCCAAAGTCTTCTCCTGGGTTCTCTGTGATGTGGGTGCATGGCACATTACTGGTCATCAGGGTGTCACCCATAGGTGTGTTTGCTGTCAGGGCTGAGTTTGTGTGCAGACGCAGATGGGTCACAGTCAGGTTTCCCCTTGGCACTTGTTGTTTGCCCCTGTCATGTGATTTCCAGTTTGTGTTATCTTTCAGTGATTGTGACACGTTGTGTGTGTGACTGCTGGCACTCCTCAGGGTCCGGGCTGCAATGTTGGTTGTTGTCTATGTGTGTTCTTTGTGGGTGACCTTGGCTTCTTCATTGGTGTGTGACTGTGGCTGGGATCCCATTGGTTGGTGTGGTATTGCCGTCATGTCCATGTACAGCGTAGTGTGCAGTGTGTCAGACATTCAGGAGTCTTGTTGAGTGGCCATGTGTGATGTGTTTCTGCACCTTGGTTCCCACCCACCACCCTGGAATAGTCATGGGTGCATGTGCAATGTCACCAGTGCATGTGTGCTTCACTGCTGCACATTGTTGGAGGTCGAGGTGTGTGGTGTTGAGTGTGTGCAGATGAGAGTTGTTGCCCGGCTAGACCCCTGCCTCCATGTTGGCCTTGGCTTACTGGCCGTGCTGATTGATTTGTGCTTGTGTAGGTGTGATGGTAGTTTGTTGCTCAGGACACATGACTGTGGTTCACAGTGTGAACGACATTTAGCTTTGTCATCACAGTGGGATTGTAATGCAGCCCAGGGTCACCACATTGTGGGGGCCCTAGGGGTAGTGCTGTGGTGTGTCTGTGTCTTGCTGTGTCAGTTGCTGTTCCTACGTGCCTGTGTGACCTGTGTGATTTGTGCTCCCTCTCATCTGACAATGCCTGCTTGCCCACATAGGGGATTTGGATCCATGAGTTACCTTTGTGTGGCACTGTATGCACATCTGTATGATTGGTATTCAGGCCTCCTCATGTGTTGTGTGGTTGCCTGGGGACACTGGCACCCCACCTCACCTGTTGTGTATGATGTGCAGTGTGGGTCTGCCTGTTTGTGTTTGTGCATCTGCACCACTGCATTGGCATATCTTGGGTGTGCCATTGGCTGTATGTAGTTTGGTGGGTTTCCCCTGCTGTCCCTGGGACTCCTAGGTCATCGGTCAGCACAATGATCATGGTTTGTGTGTCCCATTGCTGCCATGGTATGGTATCTGTTCACCTCACATCTACAGTCTCCACAGGGTATCTGCATTTGTGTGCCCATTGGTGCAAATATGTGGGTCTGCATTCTGATGGTCACTTCTGTCATTGTGTCATTGATGAATGTTGACAGTGTCAGCCCCCATGGGTGTTGTTTGTCTGCACATGGCCAACGGTATGTCTTATTTGCACTGCAGTATTTGCCTCCCCAATTTATGTTGCAATGGGACACATGCACTACTTTGCCACTGGTGTGTTTTATGTTCTGTGACCAGGAATCATCCATGCAGTTTGGCAGTTGCAGCTTTTCTTTGTCAACACTTACATTTTGGTCACTGTGATGATGGGGGTTTGGACCCCATTGCCACAATGTTCAAAATGTGCTTCAGCTATGGACCCCACACTTACATTTTGGTCACTGTGATGATGGGGGTTTGGACCCCATTGCCACACTGTTCAAAATGTGCTTCAGCTATGGACCCCACACTTACCTTTTGGTCACTGTGATGATGGGGTTTGGACCCCATTGCCACACTGTTCAAAATGTGCTTCAGCTATGGACCCCACCCTTACATTTTGGTCACTGTGATGATGGGGTTTGGACCCCATTGCCATAATGTTCAAAATGTGCTTCAGCTATGGACCCCACACTTACATTTTGGTCACTGTGATGATGGGGGTTTGGACCCCATTGCCACACTGTTCAAAATGTGCTTCAGCTATGGACCCCACACTTACCTTTTGGTCACTGTGATGATGGGGTTTGGACCCCATTGCCACACTGTTCAAAATGTGCTTCAGCTATGGACCCCACCCTTACATTTTGGTCACTGTGATGATGGGGTTTGGACCCCATTGCCACAATGTTCAAAATGTGCTTCAGCTATGGACCCCACACTTACATTTTGGTCACTGTGATGATGGGGTTTGGACCCCATTGCCACAATGTTCAAAATGTGCTTCAGCTATGGACCCCACACTTACATTTTGGTCACTGTGATGATGGGGGTTTGGACCCCATTGCCACAATGTTCAAAATGTGCTTCAGCTATGGACCCCACACTTACATTTTGGTCACTGTGATGATGGGGGTTTGGACCCCATTGCCACAATGTTCAAAATGTGCTTCAGCTATGGACCCCACACTTACATTTTGGTCACTGTGATGATGGGGTTTGGACCCCATTGCCACACTGTTCAAAATGTGCTTCAGCTATGGACCCCACACTTACATTTTGGTCACTGTGATGATGGGGGTTTGGACCCCATTGCCACAATGGTCATGGCCTGCTTGCATTGTGGGGGCCACACACATATATGTGTGGCACATGTGATAGGGGTCACATTGTATGTTCAAAGTCATGTTCAGTGTTGTAGGCATTTGACACAGTCTACACATGCTTGTCATGGTGTTGGGGGGATGTCTTTTTCTTGCATTCCCTAGCTTGTGGTGTGCTGGTTGTGTCATGCATTGTCCATCCTATGAGTGGGGGTGGTGTTGGTGGTAGGCAACCAGCCCTCCATGGGTAGAGGTGGTAGTAGTGACAGGCATCCAGCCCCCCTGGGTAAGGGTGGTGGTAGTGGTAGGCATCCAGCCCCCCCTGGGTAAGGGTGGTAGTAGTGGTAGGCATCTGGCACCCCCATGGCTAAGGGTGGTAGTAGTGGTAGGCATCCAGCCCCCTGGCTTAGGGTGGTAGTAGTGGTAGGCATCCAGCACCCCATGGCTAAGGGTGGTAGTAGTGGTAGGCATCCAGCCCCCTGGGTAAGGGTGGTAGTAGTGGTAGGCATCTGGCACCCCCTGGCTAAGGGTGGTAGTAGTGGTAGGCATCCAGCCCCCTGGCTAAGGGTGGTAGTAGTGGTAGGCATCTGGCACCCCCATGGCTAAGGGTGGTAGTAGTGGTAGGCATCCAGCCCCCTGGGTAAGTGTGGTAGTAGTGGTAGGCATCTGGCACCCCCTGGCTAAGGGTGGTAGTAGTGGTAGGCATCCAGCCCCCTGGCTAAGGGTGGTAGTAGTGGTAGGCATCTGGCACCCCCATGGCTAAGGGTGGTAGTAGTGGTAGGCATCCAGCCCCCTGGGTAAGGGTGGTAGTGGTGGTGGGCATCTGGCACCCCTGGCTAAGGGTGGTAGTAGTGGTAGGCATCCAGCCCCCTGGGTAAGGGTGGTAGTAGTGGTAGGCATCTGGCACCCCTGGCTAAGGGTGGTAGTAGTGGTAGGCATCCAGCCCCCTGGCTAAGGGTGGTAGTAGTGGTAGGCATCCAGCCCCCTGGGTAAGGGTGGTAGTAGTGGTGGGCATCTGGCACCCCCATGGCTAAGGGTGGTAGTAGTGGTAGGCATCCAGCCCCCTGGGTAAGGGTGGTAGTGGTGGTGGGCATCTGGCACCCCCTGGCTAAGGGTGGTAGTAGTGGTAGGCATCCAGCCCCCTGGGTAAGGGTGGTAGTGGTGGTAGGCATCTGGCACCCCCTGGCTAAGGGTGGTGGTAGTGGTAGGCATCCAGCCCCCTGGCTAAGGGTGGTAGTAGTGGTAGGCATCCAGCCCCCTGGGTAAGGGTGGTAGTAGTGGTAGGCATCTGGCACCCCCTGGCTAAGGGTGGTAGTAGTGGTAGGCATCCAGCCCCCTGGCTAAGGGTGGTAGTTGTGGTAGGCATCCAGCCCCCTGGGTAAGGGTGGTAGTTGTGGTAGGCATCCGGCCCCCCTGGGTAGGGGGTAGGTGGTGGGCATCTGGCACCCCCTGGCTAAGGGTGGTAGTAGTGGTAGGCATCCAGCCCCCTGGGTAAGGGTGGTAGTGGTGGTGGGCATCTGGCACCCCCTGGCTAAGGGTGGTAGTGGTGGTTGGCATCCGGCCCCCTGGGTAGGGGTGGTGGTGGTGGTGCGCATTCAGGCCCCTGTGTGCATATGTGGCATTGGTGATGGGCATCCCGCCCCTATGGTGCTGCTGTAAGTAAATTCTGCATCCCTCTGTGTGTGTGTGATGTGTCGTGTACGTGTTGTATGTGTTTTGTGATTGGTGACTGACTTACCTTCTGCGCCGTACGCGTCCGTGCCTGTTCCGGTAGTAAATGTAGAATATTGGTATGATCGGGACGAAGGGATTCATGGTTGGTTCGTGTCGTTCGTCTTTCTCGTCGCTTCGCATCGTCCTCGTCGCTGGCGTGTTCGCCTCGTAGCCGTGGATCGTGTTGTGGCGCGAATCGGAGCTTATGTGCGCCTCTCCCGGATGCTTTGACGTGCCGTGCGTAGCGGCGGGTTCGGCGCGTACGGAAGCGCATCGTACTTGTTCGGCCGGACGGGGCTGCATTTTCCCTTCCGTGCGACTCGATTCTGCGTTTCCGGATTCGCCTCGGTCGGAGAACAGGACCTGGATTGGGTGAGTACGACTCGGCCGGATTCTGTGCTGTTGTGCGCATCGTACTTACTCGTTCGGTATGCTGTACAGATCGGTCGGGAAACAGGCATTCGCATGGCTTTTTTCCCGACCGAATGGTATTGGGTGCGCCTCCGACCGAGATCGGAATCGGCCCCCTATGTCCATTTTTGACCTTTACTATACTCCACGAAAGGTTGCGAAATGGGGAGGTACGCGAGGTACTCTAGGAAGTAAGTGCAACAGATGTGGTCTAATGGCCGCGGATACTGTACATATGTTCTACTCATGCCCTAATTTAGCTCCACTTTTCCAAGATATTGAATCCTTTTTTAATATAGGTTTGAGGATCCCGCTTGCAATAACGCCAGAATTGGTAATTTTGGGCATTGATTGTAACAGGGAGAGAATCTCAGGGCAAGACATGAGGTTAGATTAGTATTTATTGCTATGGCCTGCATCCGATCGTGTATCACTGCTCAATGGATCAGTCCTGACTCCCCTACATTTACAATTTGGAGATCCAGGATTCTCTCTATTTAAAATATGGAGTCCTCTGTAAATAGATTGAAAGGACGCAAGAGAAGGGAACTCGGGCAAAAAACCTAGGCTCCTATTTCCGAATGGGTAGACTAATGTATGTTGTTTATTCACGTTTATTCATTAACTATATGTTTCTTCTTTGCTTGTTACTCACTATTCTGATTTTTTCTTTTTTTGGGAAAATGAAACTGCCATTACTTGTAACTGTTATACTGAGAAAAATAAATAATAAATAAAAAAAAATCCATTTTAGGAGTTAGTACCTTTTTCCCGACTCTTAAATGAGTTTAGAAAGGATAAGGAAGCACTATTTGGAAATGGTGTGTTGTAGACCTCCTCTCCAAATAGTGATTCCTATTGATATGTATCAATGGTTTAGGACCAAAATAGTGGTCATAAACCATGGCAGCTCTCAATCAAACAATATTTTTACAGTTAACTTTTCTTTTTAAACATAGTCTCATTTCCTTTATGACTAATGGGCTGCATAGAAAAGAACACAAGGTTACTTTATTGAAAATCATTCAGAGATATAGTGGCCTGCTCACTCCTGCAGGCAACCATCCCTGTGATTGTGGCCAATAGGATTGAGTCACAATTTGTGACCTACCTTATGCATATTAATTGAGTAGGTCAGATTGCGATCAATCTGATTTCGTTTTTTATGGACTGACCTAATGGTACACAGGTTGGGTTGCAAAAATACTGCCACAAATTGCAACCAGTATTTTGCGACCAGTAACCGTTACTTCTGACCCCTAGTCAGAACCAGATTCAAATCCTGGCCTTCGCTCAACATTCTGTGATTCAGGGCATATCACTTGGGCCCAGATTTACACACATTTTGTGCCTGGTTTGCATAACAAAAGTGTTACAAACCTGTGCAAAATGTTTTTTTTATTGTCTTTCCAGTGCAAAACTTGTTTTGCACTGGAAAACTGCCTCAAAGTAACGCAAACCAGTGCAGAATACCTCTTTGTGTTACTCTGCATCATGTGGAAATTCCATGAGTGGTACATGGGCATTCCCATGCATCCACTCATGGTTTTGACGCTAAAACCCTATCTACGAACTCTAGAATACAGGGTTTTGCACCAGAAAATAATGGCACATTGAAGCTTGCATTTAAAAGGATATATGCTTTTATGTCTCCTAACTTTTCCCACTTTGCATTTGTGCTGCACAGTACAGCACACATCCGAAACGGGAAAAGTTATAAAGTTAGTCTAAGCATAGTATTTTGCACTGGAAAGGTTCTCTTCCAGTATAAAACCTATGCTAGACATAATGCTGACACATTTACACTATGGTGCAAAGGTGTGTGCGTGAGGCTAGATAGCTGATTGTGATACAGCACTAGGGCGAGAGCAGGACAGTGCAATATCTGAGTAAATATAGCTCTTTCCTGCATTCTCCCTCTCATGCAACGCAGAGCGGCAACTTTGGTTGCTGTGCTTTGTTCTATGACACCTTTGTAAATCTAAGCCTTAATCTCCCTGTACCTAAGAAATGTATAATGTAGTCTGGTTCTGTTGTAAGCCACGTTAACACCCTTGGACCAGATTCATGCAATAGAAAAACTATAGAAAAAAAGCCTTTTATGCAATTTACTTCCAAACACTTTTTGCCGTAGATGTTAAAGGACAGTGGCTTTCCTTTGCCATAACTCTCATGTTGCTCCACCTGAGGCATGAGTAGCTCATCCATTTCTATTATTCTTTGCATCCTGATATATGCAGTTTTGATTACCCTATAAATATTTAAAAATACAAATGGAAGAAGGCCAAGAAAAATAGGACATTACGAACTATTCATGTGCAACAAGGTGAGGCCTCCCTTAATATAAACAATGAGGCTCAGCAGCTTAAATATCGATTTAAAAATATATATAAAATAAAATATATTAAATATATTAAATATTAATATTATTTTTAACAAAATAAATAAAATTTAATATACATTTTAACTAAATATAACAAATAAACTTATTTAAAAAAATACAAACACACAAACATAATAATTTATACATACACATATATTTAACTATTATCTTTTAAAATTTTTAAACTTTAAAATTATATAAAAATAAAAATATATATATATATATTAATAATTTAAAATAATAAAAAACTTTCTATAATAAATTAAAACATTAAGGGGGTAATTAGGATGCCCGCCATCCTCGTGGTGCTGGGACCGGCCGCCAGGCGTGTGGCGGTCCTGCACCGCTAATTAGGACGCAACCTCCACCCTGGCGGTCGCATTCCGCTTCTCTGACATTGTGGCGGGTGCTGCTTACAGCAGCACCCGCCGCAATGCCAAATTGCCATGTTGTGCATTCCCATGCACAACGTGGCAGGCACCGTGCAGTGCCTGCCACCTTGTGCATGGGAATGGAGGGGGGTACCATGGGTACCCCCCAAGTGCACCCCCCACACCCTCGGGGGTCCGCAACGGGACCCCATTGCAAATCCCCACCAGCCGTTCCATGGTGGCGAAGCCGCAATGGAAAGGCCTTTAAAACCCAGCATCCTAATATGGATGGCGGTGCCTGCTAGGCACCGCCACCATATTGAGGCCCAAGTCCGCCCGGCCGGCATTCGGAGATTGCCGACCGGCGGAAAAGCGGCAGACGCACTTTGCGTCTGCCGCGATACCCCCGCCATTATAATATGGCGTGGGGTAAATCGGGTGGCGATGGCGGGTGGATCGCCACCGCCTTGCAGGCGATGGCGATCCGCCTGCCATCCTAATCACCCCCTAACTTATTTAAAGAATTAAAACTTGAATTTCGCAATACAATAAATGCAACAGTAGGGAAAATGTTGGATAGCAAAATAATAACATTGACTATTCCAACTCCAGTGAGTGCAACAGTAGGGAAAGTGTTGGATAGCGGAGGGGTAAAAATTAATATTCCCACTCCAGTAAGACAAACTGTAGGAAAAGTGTTGGATAGCAGAGAGGAAAACATTGCTATTCCTACTCCAAAGAGTGCAACAGTAGGGAAAGTATTGGATAGTGAAGGGGTAAAAATTACTATTCCCACTCCAGTGAGTGCAGCAGTAGGGAAAGTGTTGGATAGCGAAGGGGCAAAAATTACTATTCCCACTCCAAAGAGTGCAACAGTAGGGAAAGTGTTGGATAGCGGAGGGGTAAAAGTACTATTCCCACTCCAGTGAGTGCAAAAGTAGGGTAAGTGTTGGATAGCAGAGGAATAAAAATTACTATTCCAACTCCAGTGAGTGCAATAGTAGGGAAAGTGCTGGATAGCGGAGGGGTAAAAATGACTATTCCCTCCAGTGAGTGTTAAAGTAGGGAAAGTGTTGGATAGCGGAGGGTAAAAATTACTATTCCCACTCCAGTGAGTGCAACATTAGGGAAAGTGTTGGATAGCAGAGAAACACAAATTACTAATAACATTTAAACAATAGAAACATTTTAAAAAATCATAAAAATAAATAAACAATATTTAAAAAATATACGATTAAATATATTAAACATAAAAAGAACACATATTATAATATAAATTACATATAACAAAAAGCTACAAATATTATATAAAATGAATTAATAAATACATTTATAAACAATAATTATTTAAAAGGAGCAAATATTAACAAACAAAAAAATTATTTAAAACATAAATGTATTTATTTTATTTCCTACCCTATACCACACCAATAAAAAACACTTTAAAAGTTTTATTTCAATTTATTTCCATAATTAACAAAATTAATAATCAATTAAAAAAATATTAATAAAATAAATAAACATTCATTAAATACACATGCTTTAACACTATAATATCCACAACATACACCTAAAATTAATTACACAATTACCATAATTAATTTCCTAATTAGTTTAAATTAATTAACAACTAATTATTAATTCATCAATTACAAATAAATTACTTCCCACCATTCCCACCATTTACACCTATAAACACCACAACACACACCTAAAACTAATTACACAATGACCATAATTAATTACTAATTAAAAATTAATTAACAACTAATTATTTCTTTTCTTGTACCACTAAAAGAAGTATCGAAGTGGTACTGGCAGATGCTGGAGAAGAAGGAAGGTGATAATGATACCCCAGACCTCAAGTGGAAGAAGATCTTTCCAGTTCAAGAACTACAGCAAGTTTGGCAAGTATCCTGCACTTTTTATGGCACATTATAATTTCTACACCTCTCAGGAAAAATCATTTGTTTACCCTGCACAGATCTTATTGGACTCCTGAAAAGTTATCAAAGATGAATATCCAGATGATCAAGAAATGTCCAAAGTGTGGTGAGAGGAAAGCAAACGATATCCATATGTTTTATTCATGTCATTACCTCGACACATTTTGGAGTGAAACTGGTAAGATCATTGATGGAAGCTTAAACACAACCATTAAGGTAGCGCCTTTAATGTTATTTTCGGCATAATGGATATCGATAACTCTAATATTACACTAACTAAGATGCAGAAATATCTCTTTTTTACATTCATCTTAATCGCAAGACGTGAGATCTGTATAAATTGGATCCTCCTTCTCCTCCTAAGGTTGAGGACTGGGTACGGTCTATTGACAAATTCAGGAATATGGATAGAGCCAGAGGGAATGCAAACGTACAAAACACTGGGATTTATGGGATTTATACAGACGGTAGGATAGGAAGGGCGGTCCAATGATTTAAACAACTGTGATCATGGTCATTCTGAGTTTCACTGGGGTCGGAACAGCGAGATACTAACTCAGGTAAATTGGCAATGTTGGTTTTAAAGCATGGTTTCCACCTCATTCTCGAGGGCGTCAAATGAGAGGTGTCCCTGTTGCTTCTTACAACAAGATCGCATAAATGAGGGGAAAAAAAAAAAAAAAAAAAACTAATTATTAATTCATTAATTAAAAATAAATTACTTCCCACCCTTCCCACCATTTACACCTATAAACACCACAACACACACCTAAAACTAATTACACAATTGCCATAATTAATTGCCAATTAATTAATTAAAATTAATTAACAACAAATTATTAATTAATTCATAATAAATTACTTTACACATTTAACACTATAACATCTCAATTAAACAAATATTAATAAATAAAAATATTCAATAAATTTATTATAATTAAATTACTTCCCACCCTATTTCCCTATAAACCCACAACCCACTACGAAACTAAAAACACAAAATTCAAATAAAAAAATATTAATAACAACTCAAAATAATCTATACATTTTATATAATTAAATTACTTTCCACCCTATTTCCCTATAAACCCACAACCCGCTACGGAACTAAAAACGCAAAATTCAAATTAAAAAAATTAATAACTACTAAAATTTTAACACATATGATAAAAATACAAACAATTCTTATACAAAAAACATACATCATATACATATAAAATATATACTAAAATACATAACATTAATAAAAAATCGATATTTTTAACGACTATATTTTTGCAAACGATATTAAACACTTACCATAATTAATTGCCAATTAATTAATTAAAATTAATTAACAACAAATTATTAATTAATTCAGAATAAATTACTTTACACATTTAACACTATAATATCTCAATTAAACAAATATTAATAAATACAAAATATTCAGTCAATTTAATATAATTAAATTACTTCCCACCCTATTTCCCTATAAACCCACAACCCACTACGGAACTAAAAACACAAAATTCAAATAAAAAAATATTAATAACAACTAAAAATAATCTATACATTTTATATAATTAAATTACTTTCCACCCTATTCCCCTATAAACCCACAACCCGCTACGGAACTAAAAACGCAAAATTCAAAGAAAAAAAATTTAATAACGACTAAAATTTTAACACATATGATAGAAATACAAACAATTCTTATACAAAAAAACATACGTCATATACATATAAAATATATACTAAAATACATAACATTAATAAAAAATCGATATTTTTAACGACTATATTTTTGCAAACGATATTAAACACTTCGATATTTTAAACATCGATATTACTTACCTAAAATCAATATTCTTGACCACAATATTTTGTCTGTCGATATTTCTGACCCACGATATTTTTACCTCGATATTTGTGCAAGTCGATATTTTTGCATCGATATTCTGTCTCTGCACCCCCAGCACTGCTCTGCAGCATGGGGATTGGATGAGAGTCTGTCCCAGGGCTGCTGGGACCAGGAAGAGGACAGCAGGAGCGATGCGACGCGATAGACAGCTTCAGGTAAGTTTTTTACTTATATTATTACTAACAGGCCCCCCTGTGCGCTCCCACCACCCTTTTTTTAGTGTCGGCCACCACTGGTCAACTGCATTATTTAAAACAATGATTCCTGCAGACTCATTTATAAATACTGGTAGCAACTTTGGGGGGAGTCAGTTGACATATATGTACATTGTAATAGTGTCCACAGAACAGTGTATTGTAATAATGTCAAAAAATACAATATATACAGTCATCAAGGTGCTCCAGGTGAGAAAACAATGCATTGCATGTGAATTGTGAAAGGAGGGGTGAAAACCAATATAGACCAATGCACACAAAAATAACAAAGTAGGAGTTTCAGCTGTTATCTTGGAATGTTAGCATGAGATAGGTTATTTCTCATAATACTCATTGTGCAATAAATGTTGGGGGAGAGGATGTGGCCTAACGGCTAGAGTGGTCGACCTCGAAGCTGCGGAACCGAGTTTGAGTCTCAGCAGGGACGCTCAACATCCTGTGATTCTGAGCAAATCACTAAATCTCCTGTGCCTACCAAAAATAAATGTGTCCGTCTGTGACTCAACTGGTGCTCACGTAAAGCGCTCTGATACCTTCGTCTCGAGTTCGCGTTATATAAAACTCAAAAAAATATAGTGGCGGCTGGTATTAGGGAGCGGAAGGGGCATTGCCCTACCAGAATCAGAGAGGAGACAAAAGGGAGAGAATGAACACCATGGAGCAGCTTTAACAGAAGTGCTCACTGCTTGGTGCTCCCCCGTGAAAAGATTTAAAATCTTTTTTTTCTGCTCATAGTCTTCCTGCGCATGTGCTAACTGGGGAGGACTATTCCTCGCCCTCGAGGCACAAGCGAGGAGGGTGACATCAGCCTTGTGGGAGTGGCCGCATAAAGTGGCAGTGCATAGATTTCAAATGGGGCGCTTAGGAAGTGGCCCAGGCCGCAGTCAGTAAAGCGTCATTCACAATAATGGGAAGGTGCAGGGCTGGCGCACAGTGCAGGGGGTGGTAACAATTGCAGCACTCCTTTCGCCTCCGTGAATTAGGCTTCCTAATTGGATAAGGCAAGCTTGGGGCAGTGGGCTATCCATGAGTTTGGCAGCTCCTATTTCCGGGACACTACACGTACCCAGTTGTTGGAAAAAGAAAAGCGCCTGCAGCCGTGGTATCAAACGAGCGCACAGCAGGTTTGTTTTTTCAAGTTACCGAGAGCTCAATTGGGGCTCGGGGACTGCCATTAGTTATAACAAACGTGCTGAGTCTTCCTGCTTTCCATATTGTATATGTACTTATAAACCAAACATGGCACATTCAGGCGACAGAGCGCTATACAGGCACACAAATTCACCCTGTGATGATGCCTGGTGCAGGTTACATGTTTGGGGCGAATAACACATTACCGCAGCGCGCAAGGTGTTATTGTCGTCCCACCATGGTTAATGCAAAGGTAGTTTGAATGCGGGCGTGTCACACATTACATTTACGCCCACCATTTTCAAAAGTCACAGGCTGCCGCTGAAAAAAATATATTAAGCAGTCTAAAAATCAAATATTGTTGGCATTTTGACCCCTTATGTAGACAACTTAAAGCATGGTCTTCATCAGGACCAGAAGAAATAGTGATAGAACTCTCTATCATAGGAATCATAACTGATAATGGAGGGCTTCCAGCAAGAGCCCTTTCATGCGCTGTGATGTATTCAAGAATACTCCATCAGTTTGAAGTTATTAGCAGTCTCTGTTTTGTTGTTGTGATTCATTTGTGATTCCTTGCATCACCACCCCAATTATCCCATCATTTGGAATGGAGAGACTAGGATTGTTCCCAATCCCTCCTATTCCAGCCTCCACTCATTATTCAGTTTCAGACTTCTCCTTCATCTCCCCGTATTTCTCTGTCCAAGAAAAACATTGGCCGAGGAAGGAGCTGTGTGCCTTTACCCCATCAAGAGGCCAAACACTATTTGGATTTTCATTAGCGTAAGAAAAAATTCAAACAAAGCCAGGCTACTTTTTGGCTTCACTGACACACTGTGTTGAGCCCCAGCAAGGAACCAGATGCAGTTTGGACTTTTTTATCCTTAGTAAAAATCCAAACAACACCTTGCTGTTTGCTGGGACACAGTAATACACCTCAATGCCCCACCGAGAAGTCAGGATGCTGTTTGGATTTTTTTTCTAGGCCTCAGAATACCCCCAAGCAGCGGCCCTTTCCTCGCTAGGGTGTAGTCACTTGTCTATGTCAGCGGAAGGAGCCCACACACTATTTGGAACTTTTTTTAGCCTTACAAAGAATCAAAATTTCGCCTTGCTCCTTGCTGTATGGAGCACAGGCATTCATACACATCTGCACCCCAGCGAGGAGCCTCAACTGTGCCTGGATTTTTTCTTAGCGTCTGAAAAAATCCAAATGCACTTGGATCCTTACAGGGGTGCAGACACTCACATAAATCCGTATTCCAGCGAGGAGCCCAAACTCTATGGATTTTTTTCTAGGCCTCAGAAAAATAAAAATAAAACATGCGCCTGGCTCCCTAGTGGGACGCAGGTACACACACACACATTTGTGTCCCAGGGAGGATCTTTGATACTGTTTGGATTTTTTTCTAGGCTTCAGAAAAAGCCAAAAAGCAGCTCGTTCATTGCTGGGGTGCTTACACACATGTCTGCACTCCAGCACGAGCTAAGACCCTGTTTGAATTTTTTCTTAACCTCACAAAAAATCTACATTTTGCCTTGCTTCTCACTGAGGCGCAGACATACACACAGGTCTGCACCACAACGAGGAATCTCACCACTGTTTGAATATTATTCTTAGTGTCAGAAAAAATCCATACTGCACCTGGATCCTTGCTAGGGTGCAGACACACTCGTCTCCATGTCAGCAAAGAGCCAGTACTCTGTGTAGTTTTTTCTAGGCCTCAGAAAAATAATAAATGCGCCTGGCCCCATGCAGGGAAGCTGATGGACACATACTCCTGCATCCGTGCAAGGAGCTCGGGTGCTGTATGGATTTTTACTTAACCTCCCAAAAAATCCAAACACCTCCCAGATCCACACTGGGGTGTAGACACATACATGTCTGCACCCCATTGAGGAGCCCGGACTCTGTTTGGATTTTTTCTTAGTCTACCAAAAAATCCAAACAGCTTCCAACTCCTGCTGGGGCAGAGACAAACACACATGTCTATGTTCCAGCCAGCAACCCAGATACAGTTTTGGATGTTTTCTTAATATCCAAACAACACCAGGCTCCTCACTTCTGCACAAAAGCACACATCTAGCCATGGGGTAATTCTGCACCTAAGGAATCCTATCAACCCCAGTCATTTATGAATACTAGACATCTGGAGTTATCCTGATTCATGTTGCTTGTTGGGATTTGTGGAAGTTTAGGAGGGTGCTACCACTTTTTCTTAAAATATAAGAAGAGGGGGCAAGGGGCGAATTAAGGTCCAGCATACACGCCCCCAATCAGGTTTTATACGTCAAAGGAGTGTGCAATTCCTGAATAGAGAGGAAAGGAAAAGAGGAGGTCGGGAATCACCTGAAGCACCAGATCAGGGGATCCGATTGCTCAGTAGCAAGAGCACTCACACACCCGAATAGGTGTCATGCTTCATCATTGGTCAGCTCCTCGTTGGGCCGGCGCTGCAATGCCCAATGGTTTGATTTGATTTGATTGTGAAATTTATATAGCGCTCGAATGTCCGAGGGCGTCTAGGCGCTGTGCGGAGGTGTCTGCCGCAAGGGGGCTCTTTGCTGGAGTTCTTTTGTTTTTTGCCGATGTGAAGGGTTATGTGGGGTGTTGAATGAAAATGTGAGTAGATTGGTGTTATGTGAGGTTTAAAAATAACTAAGATATACCCTAGTTTTTAGGACGAGCATTCGAGACCTCTTGTATATACTTTAGTATATACTTATATATTAGTATATACTTATATGTGTATGTACTTTGTGGGCTCTGGAGATCAGTCCTAGGACTTGTCTGCTTCCGCTTAGGGTCTTTTTTCTGTTTAACTGACTCTATTTAACTGTCTTAATAAAAAACGACCAGCAGAGGTCAGTAAAATACCAGAATTGCTTTCTGCTTAGGGACTTTCTTTTTTTAAATTTTTCTGGCAACTGCCTCTATTTAACTTTCTTGATAGAAAACGACTAGCAGAGGTCAGTAAAATACCAGAATCACTTTAGCATACTCTAGATTCCAGTCCATAGAAATTGTCTTCCATGAGCACCCGTAGACAATAATATTTTTTTCAAATCTTGAATTTTCAGTGATATGACCACCGAAGGCCCTGATTTTATATTTTAAACAGAGCTTTGGACTATACTATTTCCCGCTGAAAGGCAATATTTCTCTCCATGTGTTCCCATACCTGGCGTGTCACGCAGTTTGGTGCATATTTTCCCTCCATATTAAAGAACAGTAGATGTTTCAGCACCCAGGCAAATGTGCTGCATAGCTAAATACATATAAGGTCCCAAAGGCGAGACCGAATGCATTGCAAATGCTTGTTTAGTATGTGGGTGCCCTTGTTATCGTTAAAACAATAAGTGGCTAGAGATGGATACAATGGTCCGAACAAGCTCAAAAGGTGATATTAAAAAGAAAGTCGATGTGTTTCTTGCCTATTTACTGTCAAAACTGATCATGGCATTTCATCAGGACCATAATCCTAATCTACTCGTGACTTTGTCACCAAAGAGTGCAGAATATAATAATAATCAAACCCAAAGGCATTCACACAAGTATATAGTATACCTTCAGGGTTGAAAACGGACCTGAAAAGAGAGAGTAACAACAAACGAATCAAGTAAAGATACTCACATACAGTAGCATGCTATACAGTTAAAGAAGGTTCATGCTGGGGTCGGGTCCACCCTAACAGTGCAGGTATGAACTGACCTAAGGTCAGGATCTCACGTAAAAAATATACACACAATAAGAACAGACATGACAGACCGTATCCCAAATAGCGAGGCTTACCATATATGGGGAAGTACTATGCCCCAACAATGAGTGACAGAGAAGATGCTCACTGGTGTTTAAACAACCTGAGGAGAAACAATCACCAGCATTTACTCGACGTACAAGTAAGACTCTTGAAATGTCAAGAGAGAGCAGATAAACTAGAACCAATACTCACGGTTATAAGGAGCGCAATTTGCGAACGCCCTACGCTGATCTCTGCCACCACGGAGGTAACTGGTGAGCAGACTGGGTAGTGTTTAGTATCAAACGCGCAAGTCCCAATTGGGAACAGGTGCTGTAATACGGAAAACACTAGGATGTCGTAGTAGCATACTTCTGGGTGCGACCGCCATCTTGAATGTAGCACGCGACTCAGGACAGAATAAACAGTGCAGACAGATGCTCGTATCAAATAAACCATAAACAAAAAAGTGCGGCAAATATTATTAAATATCAACCTCAAATTGGACAAACGGGAACAGAAAATGTGTGATTTCATAACACGTCCAACTACAGGTGCCATATTGGAGGTAGCGTGTGCCATAATGCAGAGACGTACTGGGGAGGTCGACTGCCGATAGATGCCGAATAAGACAGTGAATGGCAGTATACTGAGGCAAAGAAAAATAATAATAAGATGGGCAGATGACCTCGTTAGAATGTACAAAGGTCATGAGCAGGACTGAATTGCGTGAGGAATAGGCTTCCATTTAGGACCAGTGTAATTATGTAAGCCAAACATGGGTATTGATCCCTGAAATGCACATGGGGTAACTAGGATGATTATTACCATTGTACCAACGGAAAGTCCAAACCACGGAAAGAGTGTTCTTAAAAACCCTACATAGGTCTCTAGCTATATAGAAACAGTGTACAGGGGTTCATAAGAGCCCTTAGCATAGGCCGTGGCAGATGGTCCAATTATCTATCCCAGGAGTAAAGCGGTATAAGAAGAGGACCGACTGTGTCTTAAGCCGTTGTCTCTCCCCAGGGGATGTCATCGTTGAGCCCTGTTTTATGTGAGGCGAAACGAAAAATTAATTTTTATTCCCTACGAAAAAGGGTGTTTTTGTTCATCTGAGGATGTGCCTCCAAACCTGTCCAACTTAAATCGTTAGGAGTGTGATGTGTGTCGACATAATGAGTGCTCATCCTGGTAGTGGTCTTTTTACTGCGCATGTCGCTGTTGTGATCCATAATTCTGACCTTCACTACACGGATGGTCATGCCTACATAGCGTTTGTTACAAGGGCATGTGATCATGTAAATGCAGTTGCGAAATTGAAATTAGTATGTGACTTCTGTGTCCAGACATGCGTATGGTCTAGTTGGATGACCTTGGAAGATTCAGTAAGGTTACAAACCCCACATGGGAAGTGTCCCATGATGGGTGGCAGGCCCCACAGGGGTTGCTGTATGTGCCTGATGGCGCTAGTTCCCGGCTGATCCCTTCCATTGACGGCTCATGGGGGCATTTACAACCCCAGAGGTGATTGTGGGTGTCTTTGCAGATTACTACGAAAGGCTCTACGCCCATAGGCTGAGACCCGCCCCCAAACTCGCCCATCCTCTCTTGCCTAACGTCCTTCTCGCCCATCTGACCCAGGTCCATCGTGCAGATCTTGACACTCCCATTACTGAAGATGAAGTACTTGCCGCAATGCATGATCTGTATCCGGGAAGACCCCTGGCCCAGATGGTTTCCCCTGAATAATACTGCAAACTCAGAGATTGTTGCTCCACACTTACTTCGATTATATAAGGAAGTGGGGAAAAATGGCTCCTTCCTTCCAGATCTTGACCTATCAATTATTGTGGTCATCCTTAAATCATGCCACCCGGTGCCAAGTTGTGTCTCCTATCGCCCTATTTCCTTGATTAATACTGATATCAAAATCTATGCCAAGATCTTGGCTTCTAGGCTGCAGCGGGTCCTGGGCACCTTGATACACCCAGACCAATGTAGTTTTATACCTAACCCCCTCACTAAGCATTGTATCCGGCGTGTTCACACAGCCTTAGCTCATTTCCATGACATTGGCGAATTTGCAGCCTTGCTCCCCGTAGACTTTGGAAAAGCCTTCAACACAGTAGACTGGCTCTACTTCGATTCAGTGTTGCGCTGCATGGGTTTCGTGTCCATCTTTTGCAACTCAGTTAAACCCTTGTACATAGACCCCTCGGTGCAGGTCCTCATTAACGGGGTGCTTTAGAATGCAGATGGGGGAACTAGGCAGGGCTGCCCTCTTTCCCTGCTCCTCTTTGCCCTTGCTATAGAACCTCTGGCTAGCATCATTCGGTATGATGTCCAGATTCGGGGATGGAGATGGAGCGAGACAATGAAAGACAGAATTGCACTTTATGGGGACAATGTTCTTGTTTTCCTCACTATTCCTCTGACATCTGACCCACACATGTTGGATATTCTTCACCAGTTCAAGGAAGCCTCAGGTCTCCGAGTAAACCATAGCAAATTGCTTTTAATTCCTTTGCAAGGAGATAATGCTGTCCTCATATCGCAGTCTTATATTCCGATTAATCTTCTCAGCTTCAAATATCTGGGGGTGCATATAGCAACGGTGGCGGAGCTCACCTGCAGGCTTAATCTTGCCACCCTCCTCATGGCAACTAAATCCACTCTCAACACCTGGACTACTCTTCCCCTTAACACTGAGCCGGGTTGCACTCTTAAAAATGATGATTTTTCCCCATTTCCTCTATACTCTGCAGAACTTCCCACTCCACATCCCCAACACCTGGTTCATTGAGGTTGCAGCGAGGATTTGGTTTATTCTTTGGACGGGTAGGCCCCCATGCAGAGCGCTCACTAAATGTTTCTGTTTGGCTCACGATGGTAGCCTAAGAGTGGTGGACATCACATTGTATTACTGGGCATCCCAATTTCTACTTATTAACGACTGGTTGACGAGGCTGGAGTGACCCAGCCTGCCAACTAGAGGTTGCTTGCCTCGGGTTGGATGGTGTTATGCACTACCTCTACTGATGGCCGATTCCCCTCTGTATCCTGGAGATTACCAGAACGGTCTTTCTGGTGTGGTGGGCGGCCAACAGATGCGCAGGTTGGGATAAGAAATTAACCCAACAGACTCCCCTCTGGAGGGGCTGTTGGCTGGAACACACTACATGGCTGGAGGGGTTCCGGCATTGGGATCTGATTGGGGTCACAGTCCTGGGGGACGTATGGTGAGGCTCCCACCTGCACACCTTTCAAGACCTACAAACCCACTTTAGACATTTTTCACACTCAATTCCACTAATACTTGCAACTAAGGCACTCTCTCGGGCAGTATCAGGCACACTTAAGTGGCTTGCCGAGTTTAGTCCCTTGGAGGCAAAATAGTTGATGGGAAGCCTGGGCCGAGGGGGGATCTCCCAGATCTACTGCTCTTTTGTTTGTAATACTCCTGAGGCACTGGAGCAGTTCCTGCTGAGATAGGAGCAGTGGGTGTGGAACCTGAAATACAAGGAATGGCCGGAGGCGTGAATGGTCCCCCGGGTATTTGCTATTTCAGCACGGCTGCGGTTGATACAACTAAATTACTTGCACTTTACCTACCCGATGCCACAAAGGCTCTGGAATGCATGCATTCTCCCTGAACCCAACTGTACCTGATGCTCCTTCCCAGGGGCCAATTTCTTTCATTTGGTGTGGCAGTACTCTGCAGTTGTGCGTTACTGGGTTCAGATTGGCCTATACTTGACTAAGATCCTAGATAGAACCATTGAACTGACACCAAAGGTGTCCCTTCTGGGTCTTATGAATGAGTTTGGGAGCGCAAGAGGTGATCAGATACTGGTTGGTGAAGCAGCACTGGTTGCCAAGAGAGACATAGCACACAAATTTCAACAGCCACCAGGGTTGGTGGAGTGGAGATTCAGCATGGATTGGTGTGCCAAACAGGAGGAACCGACTTATATTGCCAGAGGATGTCCTCAAAAGTTTTATAAAATTTGGGGCAATGGGTGGGAATGCTATAGTTTGGCAACTGTGCCAGAGGCTGTGCCCTCGCTGGGCCATGATCCTCCGTGATTTGTTGGGGACTTGAGGTGGGCATGGAGGTGTGGTACTAAATGGGAAGCAATTCTCCTTTTCATCTTGTTATTGTGTTTCATCTAAAAGATCAATAAAATGTGTTCATTAAAATAATATTCCCTGGTGTCTAAAGTCTGAATCTCTGCTTAACCTCTCGGAAAACACATCTATGTCTGATAACACCAAACTCAGCAGACCTAGGGGAAAGTGGTTTTGGGTTAAGCCTTGAAAGGGGTATGAACCTATATTAGGAAGACTGAAGGAAACTACCATATTTTAGTGAAAAGGTGCAATATCTGACAAACATCATGCTCAGCGCTATTTCCCTGCCAGTTATTTAGGGTAACCCCTTGGGAAATCCATACATGTCTGGTAGCCCCATTCTCAGGATACGTAGCTGAACAAAGCTGGAGGCCAGTGTAGGAAGCTGGCTCTGTATATACTATACCAAAGTAAGGTATAGTGTGCAGAGAATCCAGTGGATCCCTAAAGGTAGGCAGAGGTACAAGTAGATAATACCTTACTCTCTATTTGTGGTAGTGTGGACGAGCAGTAAGGCTTTATCAGAGGGTAGTGTTAAGCATTTATTAAACACACTCAGGCAAGAAATGATTTCACACACTTCAAGACTGAACTCTGACCAATTTGTTTTGTGTAAAAATATTATTTAGTTGTATTTTATTTTTAGAACCAAGCAAGGCCTGGCACAGGTAAGTGTAATAGTACTTTGCAAGAATAATGCAGTTGAATACAGTTGAAATGCAGTTGAATGCAATTGGGTTAAGTACAGGTAAGTCAACAGTTGAAATTACTTTTCAGTTACTATTTTAATTGCTTCACAGTTACTATTGGAATTACTTTTTAAGTTACTTTTCAGATTACTTTTCTTACTCGGTGTGGTATACCTAGATACCGCACTGGGATATTTACGGGATAAAGGTAAGTAATGCAATTTGTTATCAAAACACACTTGTATGATTTTTCATAGAATTTCCAACTCCTCACGTAGAACTTTTTTCACAGAAAAACAGTCAATGCAATCTTATGAGATGAAATTAAGCTATCTGTTTACAGGTAAGTACTTGGTTTTGTGAGTTGGGTTTCTGGGGTTAGAACAAGGGTTCTTCCAAGGTCAAGGATGCACTCTCAAAGCACCCTCAGCGGCACTAGGGCAACTGGGTCCAGAGTGCTGAGTCCCAATGTTATCCAATGGGGGATAGGGGTCCTACAGTTGGTGACTGCTTACGAGCAGGCCACAAGGTTGAGGGAGCAAAGCTCCTGGGTTTAAGCACAGGGCAAAGCGGGGTGCAAGTTAGCACCCAAGGTGCACCCACAGCAGCATAAGGGCAGCCGGGTGCAGGGTGCTGTTTTGGAGTGCTAGCCAATTTTTTAACTGTATTGAATAACTCCTTCATGGTGTTTTTTGCCGATTTGCTTAAATCCGTAAAATATTCTGATTTCTTTTCAACAGTCAGCTGCTTATATACAGATAAGAGTTGTTTACATTTGGATTTTTCTGTCTCACAATATTTGACCCTCCATGCCCTTTCTTGGCATCTACACTTTTGTTTAAAAGTTTCAATCTGTTGAAAACCAAGGGGCAGTGGGCTTACTTCTACATTTTTTAGGGTTTTTTCGGGAAACAGATAAGGCAACTGCAGCATTAATCCGGTCCTTATAATTCAAGGGTCTCAAAACAATTTGTCAAATCCGTCTTTTTCCAGGCTTTAATTTTGAGGCACTGCTGTGAACACTTTCCTAGATGAACTTTTTTTTAGGGTTCTTTGAGAAAACAATGTAGCTTTGTGATCTGACCACGTCAGTGGTAAAAGAGATTTAGGGGCCGATTCCGATCTCGGCCGGTAGTGCTCCGAATCGGATTTACCGGATCCGATTCGGAGCCCTGTTTCCCGACCGAATCGTACGCGGGTCCGACCGAATCGAGTCCGATAGCATGCGAATGCATCGTACTCGTCCGGTCGGACTGCTAGGGTCCGATTCGGTCGGAATTCTCTCCGGGTCCGGCTCGGTCGGAGAGATTTCCGGCCGGAATCGGAATCGGCCCCTATATCTTTACACCATTATAGTTAGAGAAAATTCCATCTAATTTGTGGCCAGCCGTGTGCGTAGTTTGATCAACCATTTGAACCAAATGATAGGAGTTTAATTGCTCTGTATCAGTGTTATAATGATGTTCAAGATGAAAATTTAAATCCACAAAGATTGTTACATTGGGATACTGCATACAGGACTCAATATATTCATTTAATGTCAATAGAAACGTAGTTTTTGGGCCTGGTGGTCGGTAAATATGAAGACCATTAAACACTTCCCTATTGTTAATTTTGCATTTAAACATAAATGCCTGGCATTCAACTCAGGAAACATCCCCCCACATAATTTTTAGGTGGTCTCGATAAATAATAGCAATTTTACCCCCTCATTTGTCCTTGCGGTCAACCCTAAAGGAGGTATATTCCTTGGGTACTGCAATCACTTTTTTTTTTAAACATATTTTATTGTTTTCTTGCAAACATCAATGCATCCACGATTATTCTCAATACATTGATATGTTCTATCCCTTTTAGCCCACTCGAATGTCTCATATTTCAGACGTGCAAAGAGTACATCTGTTACAGACATCTATTAGTCATAACGCCGTTGTCTAATTCACTTCTGCTTAAACTTTGCCCCCCTCCCAACTTGATCCCAACTTCCCCCTCCCTCCCCTGCGCTGCTGCTGCCTATGATAGCGTATCACAGGCTTCTGGATTGCACTGTGGGGTACTGCAATCACTAGTTCTGGGTTGCAAGTCTGGTCTGCCCAGGTTTCGGTTAAGAACCCTATGGGCCTGATTTAGATCTTGGTGGATGGGTTACTACGTCATAACGGTGACGGATATCCTGTCTGCCAAAATTTAAATCCCATAGGATATATTTGGATTTATATTACGGCGGACGGGATATCCCTCACTGTTGTGATGGAGTAACCCGTCCGTGGAGCTCTAAATCAGGCACTATGTCAGGTGAGTAGTTCTCTACTAAGTCGCTAAACTCATAGCAGTGCTTAACAAGGAACGAGCATTTAACAAAATGCGTTGCAGTTCCTCACCGCATTTTGAGACTGTGACCGTTGTGGTTTCAAGCGATGTAATATTGTGGGAAGAGATTTTAGGTATAACTGAAGAGGGCGTGAAATCTGTACTGCATTCAACAGTGTTTACATTCTACAGGATAACTATCCTTATTAAAATCCAAAGTGTTACAGAGAGCGCTCCTACCCTCAGCTTTAAACTTCATAAGTTGCTCCCTTGTATACGATTTTAAGACAAAATGGGCAGGGGTCCTGGCCCCTGGCACCGTCCAGGCATGAACGGGCGCAGACATGCTTGCCTTTGGTGCGCCTTCAGTGTGCAGGGCGCGCCCGCTGTACATGTCTGTTGCGTGCCCGCACTCCAGTGAGATATTGATGCAGGTTTATACAAATATGTAGTCTTGAATGTGCCAAAAACAGTGTAGTTTGCATGTGTGAACACAGAAACTAAAGAGGAACAGGTTCTTGAAAAACTAATGCTATATTTTTAAAGCTCAGGCATAGAGCTGCCCAAACACCCATGTAATAAACAGGTAATTTATGAAGTCCCCAAGCTGCAACATAAGGAATACACATTAGTATTAAACGTTCCCTTGCAACAACAATCGCTTCCCAACCCTTGTCAATTCTTTAATACCAAGTTGTGACTAAAGAAAACTTAAAATAATATGTACAAATTAGAATCCTTCTTGCTCCTCTCATTAAAACAATTGTGCAGGTTAGAGTTCATGTTCTGAGAAAAAGATGGCTCATGAAAAACACACAGGGGCCGATTCCGATTCGGGCCGGAAAACGTACCGACCGACTCGGAGCCGGAATTCATTCCGACCGACACGTACCGGTGCAGTCCGACCCGCAAAGTACAATGAGAAGCGTGCAAAATCCGACCGACGCGTACGGAACACAAGCCGAACGACCGAACCGCGCGGAAAACAGCTATCCGGCCGGAAAACCACGCGAATCGAACCGACCGACACGCACCAGGAAGAATCTTGAACGAAACGTACCCACGAACTCCTACCCGCCAAGTACGATGCAACGCGTGGAAAACACGACCGAGTCGCACGGGGCCCAAGCCGTACGACCGACACGCATACAAAACTGCGAGCCGAAGCAACCCAATACACCGCGACCGACGGCGTACGCAGCACAGTAAACAGCACAAACACAGCGTGAACGAATCTGAGAAGCTCGCACGAGACAACTGCAGGGTCCGACTCGGTCAGAAGAACGTCTCCTACATGCACAAAAAGTACTAAGGAAAAACACACACAAAAAGGCCAAACAAGCAATTACAAAGCCAATAAATACTGGGTTGGAAACAGGGAACAAAGACACACCCACAACTCCACCCATATAAAGGACACAAATCCCTACCATGAACCTTTGCAAATTCAAATTACCTGCCAGCACTCAACACCAACAGACAGCAACCACACACACACCCACAGCTCATCCATCACACAAGCCACACACCAGCAGCACCTCAACAAATAGCACCCTCACATACACCCAGCAAAACACACACTCACACACCCTCACCTGCACACCAACACACACATCACTCACCATCACCACCCATCACCATGCCCCCAAAGAAGAATCAAAAGTTCCTAGATAGTGAATTGGAAGTCCTGGTAGATGAGATCCTCAGGGTAGAGCCACAGCTGTTTGGTACACTGGTCCAACAGACACCCATGGCGCAGAAAACCAAGATGTGGGAGCGGATTGTCGACAGGGTGAACGCACAATCACCATGTTTGCGCACAAAGGGAGACATCCAGAACAGGTGGTATGACGTGCGCAGGAGGGTCAGGGACCTGTTGAAG